>JAGSMT010000037.1:2400000-3600000 GCA_029286875.1 Lamproptera curius
GCAACGGTATCCCCTCGCCAAAATCTTTTAACGCTCCCAGGAGATTGTTTTTTATTCCCCTTCCCTACCAGTTCAACACTGGAGTGCACTAATTGCTTCTTTGTTTCACTTAAACAAGCGATTGCCTTCACCCGACTCCTTATTATACCTTTTGTTGGCTTTTTTCATTTCTTTGTTCGGTGTTTTTTTCCATAATCTGCGATTCAGAAGGCTAAATGAGTAGGTGTATCGGAAAAAACGGAGAAAGGTTTCAAAATCAACGCTATAAATAAAATTTGTGTTGGTGTTGCCGTTATAAATAACTGTAATAAACAAATAATGGATTGGTAATGTTTTATAAATTTTTAAAGCTAAATATAAAATGTTATGTTTTAATATATATATGACGAACTTAACAGCATTTCATAATCTTGCGTATATGTAACAACGACACAAAGTTGACATTGTGCCATCTGTAAGAAAACTGCCACTCGATTTCTGCCACTGCATTTTAAATCCGTAATATCTCTTAAGGTATTTCATCATCATCATCAGCCTTATAGTCCACGCTGGAATAGTCTTATTCCCTAATAAACCTTAGGCGGTTTTTGACGTATCCACTCACGCTGGTTCACTGCGGGTTGGTGGGTGACCGACTTTACATGCCCATCCGACTGCATGGATCATCTTACTTTTCAGATAATTAGGTGATTGCTTTGTCCCTAACCAACAGGTAACAACTAATGAAAATTTGTTGAGTCCCGAGGATTTGAAACCACCTCCGATTTCTAAAGCATCGCCCTAGCCACTAGGCTATGGCATCATTAATATTTATTCAATCAAAATAATCGTCTATGAACGTTTTATGTACTAAATGAAGAAATTTTTCTAAGAAGAAATTTTTATTTAACATAACCTGTATTACGATTAATAACTTTGAATATGCACTGATCTGCAATTTTAAATATGTTAACATAAAATAGACTTGATTTGCCACGATTATTCTTAAACATATTTATATATATCATCTCCTCGTGGACTGTCTGTGGCTAATTCAAGAATACACATTAATAAACGATTAGCGGTTTAGTCCTATCTCACGCTTGGCACGCGTTTGTGACATTTAATCGCCAATGACTATGTAAATCTAATCTTTCAGATATGTGATTCTAATACTTCAACAAAACGGAACAATAAAATGATCAGCTAATATTGAAACAGATCTCAGGTTTGAACCAGCAGGACCACTGGCTACGAACTTATTCCTAGGTATTTTCATCAAGTTACTGATTTTTTACAAAATGAGATTCTAAAAATTTCTATTAACATAACTAGAGATCATTAGTACTGATTCTGAATATTAGTCAGTTGATGTTCTTAAACGTCCATTAAAATTCTAACAATGTTTTGTTTTAAGTTATTCTAAAATACATATATTTTCCTACCAATCAAATGAACTTGATTTACTATCAATAAAAATCTATAAAGATGGAATCTCTAGCTTGAATTAGATGCACAGATTGTAATCAATTTTAATAGCTACTAATCTAAAATAATCAAACAATGAAGTAATATCCGATCTATTAATGATCAGCGATTCGACTAAGTTTATTCCGCTATGATCGTTTATGTTTAGACCAAAATCAAAACTTTTCCTAACTAAATGACAATTAAAATTCTGCTGATTCGAATGCTAGCGTCATTGATAGGTCAATAAAACGTCACTATGAAATCTGATCGAATCGTTGTAAGTTATTAAATACATGTTTCACACCAATCAAAAATGCATAAATGAATCAAAAACGACTCTTACATCTAGCTAATGGAATCACATCATGGATAAGCCTATTGACATGTTTCTTAAGTTACATATTAAATGGCACTAAACTAATTTATTATAAGGCTTTAATATCGCATCACTTTACCAGTTTATTGAGAGTGTAGAGTCGAAGAAAACGATTATATTATGTCTTTCCTAACAAATGACAATTAGACAATCTGTTGATCATAGCTGGATCATATACTAGCGCAATTAGATGGACGATAAAATATGGCCGAATGCTAAACCATAATATATGCATTCAGTTATAAGTGCGTCAATATAAACACTTTTTATATCACCATATCTTATACTCTGCTCCATTGCCTGTGGTAAGGCTGTGTCTTTAAAAGAAGATTCTGGAGTCGATTTGAATTGTAAAACTAATTTATTCACTGTTTTTTACATTGGTTAGAATCTAGTTCTTACAGTGTAGTCTGAAAAGAGATTAGTTCATGGTCGTTGATCGCTGCTAATCGACCGATCACCGCTGTGCTAGTATGCCATGCGTGGATGGACAGTATAAATATTGAGCCCCATTCCAGCCATCTGGACTATCACGAGATTTGATTTCACGATACTTTATGCATCTAGTCATTACATTTCTAGTGAAGCAGATGACAGACCTGGTTTGAGAGCGTTATAGGTCTCGATTAACAAATGTTACTGTGTTTCCGTAATTGTAGGAAAATATGCTCTAATCACTAACTGTAATAATGAGACTGATTCATGACGATGTAAAAATCGACATCCTAGCTGTAACATAATCATGGTGAAAGAATACAAAACGATACCTATGCTCAGTAACGTGGTACATCACTGCTATGATGACATTTGCATTATAATAATTGACAGATACGTCATCGTGAAAATTATTATGATTTGTCCTTAAAAATAGTTAGAAGTTCGATTAGGCACCTATTACCAATTAATGATTTATGTCACGGTAAGAAGGACGACTTGATTATAGAACTGAGAAAACAAGTTTGATTGTTAAACAAATATTTACGTTGGTAAAATACAGAAAGATACTTTAATTTTTAGGTAAGTCATGATCACTAATTATTACAAATGCTAGATATCAAACTTATTCGAATTTGTAAGAACAAATCTATCACCATGATGATTTATATCTAAGAGCAGTTATAGTATAGAGATGAAGTTAAAACAATGTTGTTTGTTAAATTTTTACTTGTACTAAGTAATTTTATATATTTTTAATCTATTACTTAATTGGCAATCTTTAAACAGTTATTTATATAGCTAAAGAACTTTCATCTCATTGTTAATAATTCTTAAGATTGTCATGTTTAGGTTCTAAATTTGTAAAGTTTACTATTATTAATGTATATATTTAATACTATTTCAATATGCTGCAACATCTCATCAAACGAGTTTTCACTTATAAACTTTACTCATTGCTTAAAAATTAATTGACCGTTGGTCCACATGCGTTCACTTGCATTCTTAATGCTATTCATTGCTGTGATCCGTCAAATTTATTCATAATTGTTTCCGTGTTGGGACACTACCGCTGTGACCTTTATCCATTCGCAAATATTGACTACGGATGCATTGACACCTGCAGAATATTATTAGATAGGTAATTGCTTCGTTGATCGATTGGGTACGCTCCACTGCTCAAGGCATGTCGCGGACCGATTAAAGTTAACAAGGTATGCGGACGGAACGACCCCGGTGGTTCAGTGGTTGGATGCCCTTGCTGGATCGATTGGGATGTCGAACATTCCGAGATTGCCATAAAGTGAATAAAGTATCGCGAGATGCAGTGTGATATCCCTTGTCGGTTCGATTGATTCGAAATAATTTCGCTACGCCCAAGATCTAAGCGCAACAAGCACAATATGACAAATCTGCAAAGTTGGAAATATTTTTAAGATTGTGACATGGCCAAATGCGGTGATAACATTCGTAATAGGATTTGATTTAATATTGTTAGCCTTGTTCAGGTTTCACGTATTTATTTTTTTGTAAAATAACTCCGACTACGCGGCTTATCTATACATCTTCTGTATCGATATATAATATCTAAAACTTCTGTCTGCATTCTATCGATCTAATATAATCAGGATTTTAATACCTCACAAGATCTTAGTATCTTAGAGGTATAAAAGGTCTAAAGCACCCTTTTGCACCCTGGCTGGTAAATGTTTGCAAAATCAGCAAAATTAGCTCTCTGCCCTATAATCTTCTACACACGGAGATTCAAAAAGATAGATTATCTATGTTTATAGTTTGACCACAAAAATTACCTCATCCAATGATATATATCATTTTACTTGCTATTACCCTCAACTTCGTTCGCGTGGAATAGAAAAAATATCACTGAGATATTTTTCCTATAAAAATTTATACTGAATAGTATAATATAAATGAAAATACATAACTATGTATGTGCCTATCATTAGACACAAATTTAATGCCTTTCGCTGCAACGATGACAAGTCTATATTGACTTTCACCCCTCTTTCATCTCATAGTTTATATCCGTACAGTTTGAAACTACAAAATTGCAAGAAAAACACCACTTATGGCTCGTTTGAGTATGTAGATACGAAATTTCATCGTTTTATGTCCAACGGAGACGATTTACAAATAAACTTTAATCCCCTATTTCAACTCTTTCAAGCACTTTTATAGCAATATTTATAGCCTATGTCCTTTCTCGTAATCTATTCTATGTATGTACCAAATATTCATCGTAATCGATTAAATGGTTTAAACAGTAGAGACGGACAGACAGACAGATCGATAAATATTTTCGCATTTATAATTGTTATTTATAATGTTTACCGGTGGTAGGTCCTCTTTTTACAGGAGACCGTCTGGGTGGGTACCACCGCGGTGCCTATTTCTGCCGCGAAGCAGTAGAGTGAAAGTACTGCTGTGTTTCGATTTGAAGGGCACCGTAGCCAGCGTATTTACTGGGTAAACGAGACTTCACACCCTATATCTCACGGTAGGCAGCGCGTTGGCGTTACCACTGGTATTTCCAATGTCTATAGGCGTCGGTGACCACTTTCCATCAGGTGGCCCGACTGCTCGTCTGCCTGCGTTTGCCATAAAAAAATATATTAGTATGAAAGTATGGATGGCGACTTCCATACATAAAGCAAATGTGTATTTTCTCAAAGAAAGCAATATTTATCATAGATTTCAGTTCAAATCTTTTATACATATGCACCTTGGCTTAAGCCGTGCTCAAGAATTCATCGAACCTTTCTGTATCATGTACATCAAAGTATCAATCAGGGGGAAATGACTGCCCGCAAATAGCAGCACAGTCGCGTCCATCTCCAGTGGCGTATCCCGTATTTGTGCACGTCCCGGTGCGTTACCTATCCCGTGATTGGCCCACGTACTGTCATTATGGTCCCTGCTGCGGTTGGTACAGTCATGAACTTGTGTATTAAGAATAATAATCTACACGTTGGGTGTCAAGGCAGTGATTCCTACTTTCTTCAACTTTTTGTGTGACTATTGAGCAAAATCCCCGCCTCCAATAGACCATATTGGTATTGGCCTTCGTATTATAAGCCGGAGGACGTAGGCTATAATCCAGCGGAAAACAACTTTGTGTATGTTTTGTGGTTGGTTTGGACAATTTGGGCCGATCACCCAATCGTCTGAAAAGTAAGATGATCCATGCGTCGGACGGGCATGTAAAAAGTCGGTCCACGCACCAACCCGCAATAAACCAACCCGCATTGGACCAGCTTGGTGATACGGTCCGAAAACCCCCTAATAAAGAAGACGTCCTTTAGGGGTGGCCTATGTCCAGCAGTGGACTAACACAGACCAATGATGATGATAACCTTTAGTGACACTTATAATATTCGAAAACAGTGCAATTTAGAGAATAAAGGAATAATTCATACTTTCTTTAACTTCTTGTAAGTTTAAAAAAAATTGTTGGTATACTAACGTTGTTCTTTTATAGCACTTCAATTATGTTATTATAATGCGTAGTTTATCGTATTCATTATCATATCTTAAGTAATTCTACACAGTTTTGTTTTGCGATTTAAAACAAACACAATAAAATTGCAATTATTCTTGTCAACACACATAATGTTCAATGCTTCACTCCGGTCAATACTAATATGTACATTGTATATATGATCGAATGAAAAAGCATTTTCGTCCCTATTGTTATTTCTGGAAATATGCGTATAAATAAATGTCTTCTTATCTCAGAAAGAAACACTCAATATTTCAGACAATAAATTGATATTTCAATTCTATCAAACATCTCGTTGAGTTTAGTTAACTTTTAATTTGGTTGTACACTTTAAATTCAATTGTAACAGTATGAATGACATTTTATCACGTTTAATTTAATCATATCACATCTTTAGTCCCCAATACAGACATCATACGAGTAGAAGAATAATAGACATACCATAAATACGTATATCATCTACCAAACTTCAGTTCCTCTTTGGATGATATACATTATATTACCTTAACATATAAACCATACTTATGATATAATGTACTGAGTACCAAGTAATACCGTAATGTAGAAATCCGTCGCAGAACCAAGGTTACTGACATGGCTACTTGAATAAGCAAGCTGAAGTGGGTGGACCGACCTTTTACATACCCATGCGTCGATGGATCATCTTACTTTTCAGACAACTGGGTGATCGGCCCAAATAGCCCTAATCAACTAGAAAACAACAACCAAAATTTGTTGATTCCCCGCAGGATTCACACCCACGACCTCTAATTTCTACAGCACACGCCCATACCACTAGGCTATGTCTAGTCAATATATTAAATGCGTATAATGCATTGTCCACACGACTGTACTCACGTTTTCCATTGAACTTTGCGCGGCCAATGCGTTTCGTATAGGAACGGTGATTTGCTATGATCACTGTTTGTCATACTGCAAGCCATTTACTGACACGACTTCTAGAAATAATTTGCGCGGACAATGAAACAATGATTCAATAATTACTCATTATTTATTCTTGTTTGTACACTACGTCCTATCAAAACATTTAAATATTATTATAACATATCCATTTGTGTTCAATCCTTACAATTCTCTCTGACCATTTACAAATTATCAAAGAGTTAGATAAACTCTAAGACTAAGTTAAACCACAAGATTAAATCCACCGTATTTTTATTTCCATCATTCAATAATATCATAAATTTGAAATAGTTACGTAAAACTACGTTATTAATACTTAAAATTACGATTATAATATATTCTTGCAAACGACTTGATAAGAAAAGACTATAATTTGCTTGTAAGTTAAGTTTAAATAAAACGAGATAAAGAAATATTTTTCTAATTAGTAAGGAATAATATGAAAGAAACCATGTCTGTACAAATTAAACCAAAAGGGTTAAATGTGTTACTACTACAATATAACAAGTACAAGGTTCGAGCTAAGCATTAAATAAATAAGTATTCTTATACCCAAAACTTCACTAGCTGTATATGATTAATTATCATTAACAATTATAAAATTCAATAAACAATTATCTAAAGCTCGTTCCTGACATTCCACACGTCGTAAATACGAAAGCACTTACAGCAAAGCATCATTCCACATTACGTACTAATCATGAAGATTGGTGGCACGATGCATGGCCCTTGCGGTACGCCTAGCGTTCCCGGCCACTGGCGCTGGTGAAATTGACACACGCACTCATTCCCCAGGAGTCACGACTCTCTGAACACGATCCGGTTACATTACGACACCATCCCGCTCTGAACTCTTATAAAAGAAAGGGACGGAAGTGACTTTCGCCGATCAAACGCTAAGGTGGAAATCAATTTTGATGCAGACGTATATGCTACCAATGTGAGAGGTGAAAATTAGTGTGCATACGATTGGATGATCTACTGCACGGATGTTGCGAGCGTGAAGCGATTACGTATGGAAGGCATTGCATTTTTGTCATTAATAAACAGTATGTTTATTAAGGTTACCCTTATGGCTGTTATGCAATTTATTTTGATATTTCTGACTTAATTCCAGTTGTTTAAACTACCGTGTTACTGAAATAATATTAACTGTTTTTACAGCAACTTATTTTTTTTTTCATTTCATTAGTGCACGAATGTACTTATTATATTGTTTAGTATATCACAAAAACCTCACCAAGTCTATAATTAAATTTTACTTCCGTTATATTTAAAATTATTATCATCATATCTCAGCACTCAACTATCTACTTATCGGGATATAATAGTTTTCAGGCAAAAACATGGCATAAATCAAAACCATTAGATGGATATACTAAATATTTAAAGTCAGTATAACGACCGTCAATTTGTTGTTGACCAAACGGGACCGCCCTTTACTTGCTTATCACTATCCATAAACTTGTATTGTAAACCGGAGGTCGTGGGTTCGAATCCCGTAAGAAAACAACTTCGTCCAAGCGTAGGGTGGACATGTAAAAAACACCAACCCGCACTGGACCAGCGTGATGGGATAAGGTCCAAAAACCCCCTAATGGTGGAGGCGATCATTAGGGAAGGCCTATGTCCAGCTGTGGACTAACACAGGCTGATGATGAACTTGTCCTTATAGAACTCCACAATAAATTTATTATACCCTTTGTGTCTTTCCAGACTATATTCACACTTAATTACCTCTTTTCATGTTACAAAATAATATTTATTGGCCATCAAATTATTTTGTGAGCGTAATTATCTTTTTATTTTTTTAGAAGGCCACTGCACAACTCAAGTTACATTATTCATTTTTCTCAAATCGTTGACTAAACTCTCAGGCAGTGTGTCATATTCTCGAATCAGCAACTCAAGTCTACTTGCATCACGTCATCACATCTTGTTATTTACTCTCCAATCTCTACTTATTTGGAAACCACGATCAACTTATATGTGATATTTGTTTCAGCACCAGAGCAAAACGTTACCGGTACCACCGCAGAGCCTATTAGCTACGGTGTTCCGGCTTGAACGGCCCCGTATTTACCGGGTAAACAAGACGTGACAACCTACGTTTATCGGTATGAAGCGCGTTACTGATACCCCTGGTATTGCTGCCGTCCATTCGCCGAAAGTGGTCACCTCACTTTCCATCAGGTGGCCCGACTGCACGTCTGCCTACATAAGCAATACTGTCTTACTCTAATAGGCTCTATTTCGCATTGAAACGTCGATTACTATTTTACCAACCCGCATTGGAACAACGTGGTGGGATAGGGTCCAAAAACTCCCTAATAAAGGAAGCGCGCATTAGGGAAGGCCTGTGTCCAGCAGTGGACTAAAACAGGCTCATGATGATTTTACCAATGTAATGGGCTTTCCGTTTTCACACCATAGGAGTTGACAGATCATTTTGTTTACCAGCATTGCGAAACTGATTTTATTTTGACATTATAAATAGGTAATCCATTAAGTAAAGATTTGGGCATTAAAACTTGAAGATAAACGTTTCAGCGTTGGTACTTATTCCCTTGAAAGTATTTTAATTGGAATAAATAATTTATATGTTCTCCTGTTATCTAATATGAAACTAAATAATAGACACTTTTATATTCTACTAGCAACCGAGCTATGCTGATAGAAAATAAACCTACAATGTTAAGCATGTTTAATACATATGAACCTTCCTCTTCAGCCACTCTATCTATTTAAAAAACACGTTGAAATCCGTTGCGTAGTTTTAAAAGTTTTAAGCATACATAGGGATATAGGGACAGAGAAAGCGAATTTGTTTTATACAATGTAGTGATATTTTTACACTTCATCTTTATTATTTATAGCCTTGTTGCTGCCATGTTATTCTAATTTAATAGATACATTCTTTAGAGGAAAATGTTAAATGAAAATCCATCTAAAAGTTTTGGCGTGAAATAGTAACAAAAATACATTAATTGTTACAGTTTTTTTTGCATTTATAATACTAATTCTCCAATCCACAAAATTTTGATGATATTAACTGAATCAATTGACGAAAAATCGTTCTAACTAGACTGTTGTCTACGTCTATCAATTAAGCATGGTAAACCATGGTTGCGTCAGCGGACGGTCACCGTTCAACAGTTGAATGGTGAATAATGCGTCATGCCAACATTATCCCGTCACGGGATGTCCAACACCCGCTAACAAGGAGTCATCAAGCCTGAGTGCTTTCAAACAGGCGCTTCGTAGAAGCCTTCAAATCATTCGCAAGGGTTAAACTGACATCGGCAAACGAAACTGACCTCTGTTACCAAAGCATAGAGTTGTCAACGACCGCACAACTATATTTGTAGGTGATCGGTCTCCTATAAAATGTGTGACGGATAGTCACTTGATGGATTCTTTTGTATCATCTACGCTATTACGATGTTGTTGAATATTCTACCTTGTTGCGTCTTTATAAGAATCGTAGTTGAAAGCTTATCAGCGTTGCACTTGTCGCGTTTTAGTATTGGGTGGCAAGTCATGAAGATGTCAGGCATCTCGGTGTCGAATGACACGAGATATGAGTTTAGAAATTTGGATATATCGTGCTGAGACGAAATTTCACTATTTTTGACAGGTTTGACAGGGGAACCACGTCAGTGTGACAGCTAGATAAATTTTCGTAGCACGGACAAATATTGCGCAATTTAGACATCCTTGTGTTACCTTATATAGTGAACTGAGCAATATTAACATAGTTTTTCTTAAATTACTCATACCAGAAAATTATTAATAAGCTGTCATCATCAGCCAATGCTAGACATGGGCCTCCCCTAATACACCCTATTCAATAGGGGGTTTTGGACCGTATCCCGCGAATATTAAAAAGTTAATACTTTCTTTTATATTACAATAGTTATTAACAATAGTACATGAATCGATTTAATAATATTTAAATGGTTTTAAAACAACTAATTAACGGAAATAACGCAATCGATGGTGGTTACAAAAAAGATTATAAGGAAATTTATTTTACCAGTGGAACTTTACTACCATTTCAGCTATTCACGATTTATATTTATATTGACAAGTTACATAAACATGTGATAGAGTTACGTATCAATCGAATGCTCAAATTAATTTTGGCATCTTGCTTTTGCAATGAAGAATACAAATAAAATATAATAACCATAACTATTAAATTAAGCCATTTGGTGTTATTAACTACTAATTGTAGCCTGCGACTTCATCCCGATATTTTGTTTCTGGTAAAATAATTTAAAAAATTCTTAATATTTCAGATAAAAAGTAGCCTTAGTTAGTCCAATATCATTAGCCATCTTCCGGTAAAAGTTGCAGAACAAACAAAATTTTTTAAATGTTGTTTCATTATATGTATCGGTTATATGTCACAATGCAATAATATAAAAGCAATTTTTGATCTTACAGACAGACATTCCGATTTTATTCATTTCTATAGACGACATTTAGTCAGTATCCCCTGAATATTGGGTGCAGCGTTTTATAAAAAAAATTAAATTTTAATAAATTGTTATTTGTAACTACAATCAAATGCTACAATATCACAGTATAATAAAAACCTAATAATCTTTCAGATTAACCCTTTGTATGCTTTTGTACATTTCTAACGAAAATAGTCTCTTAAATCGGTTTAGATTTAATTCTTATATTTAAATATTCTGCACCCTAGCTTAAAACTATTGAATCAGCTCCTTTTACAATTAGCACCTACGAAATATTATCTTGAAACACCAAACTGCATTTGATAGATGTAATTTGTCAAATGTTCATAGGCTGTTCATAGGTTGCATAATACCTGTCAGAAAAGGTCTAGACAACCTGTAGCGACTTACAAAATGTCCAATCGTCACATCGATCATCTCCATTTTGTAGCGATTGGACAAACAGCCTTCATTTCTTTAACTAAGTAAAAAAAGCAAAAACTAACTCGTTCTACACAGAAATTAAGCTTATTATTTTTTACTATAACTTTTGTTCCGTCTCTTAAACTGAGACAAAATAGTTACCTATTATATTCAAAATTTTCAACAAACTTTTAGATATTATAGGTCTATAAGTTCACATATTAAGTTATAGTAGGCGTCTATAATATTGATTAATCTATTCTTTTAGCAAAATTTGAAGTCTTATAATCGACTGGACAATTAATTATTTCTATTGCTTGCGCGAATATTATACATTATTAAATAAAATTACTTTACGAATTTTATCGCGTTTATTTTACATTTTAAATTCCCGACGCGTTCTACCACCTGCTTGGGATCCCATAATTAATAAATTAAAATTTAAACCCAAGCATAATACCACTGCTGGCTGTAAAGATAAAACCAGTTCATTTTGCATAGGTCGGAGTACAGACTAAAAATAGTTAATTAAAATTAAGATCTGGAAACCCATGAGAGATCTGGAAACAAGACGCATGACATCTCAGTCTACCATGACCACGTGACCACGGCCACTGGAAAGTGTTCGAAACGTCGGGTATTTAAAATGTAAAATAAACGCAATAAAATCCGTAAAGTAATTTTATTTAATAACGACTGGACAATATTAAATTGATGTTATTTATTTTAGAGATGCAAATTTTCCTCATAGCCAGTACATATATATGTCTATAAGTAGGATATGGACTTGGGACCATAGAGCCAAATATTATATTGATTAATTATTAATACCATGTTTTTAAAAACATATATAAGTATGTTTTAAACGCAGTCGTAACACTGTATTTTAAATAACTTCGCAAACATAGATTTGTATGTCATATTTCTGCTCAACATAAACATAAAATGAAATTAAAAATACATTAAATTGTTGTACGAAGTGCTGCCCAGTAAATGAAAAATATCTTTGGCTAACGTTTTAACGATATGAAATTTTCTACACAGTCATGTATGTTGACATTCTATCTGAGGCATAAAAGCTTTCATTTGAATTCTCTATCTTATACTTAGGAAAGCTGCCTCCGTAGCCCATTGATAAGGGCGTGTGCTTTAGAAACCGGAGGTCGTAGGTTCGAGTCCTACGGGACTCAACAAATTTTTATCGTTGTTTCCTAGTTGGTTAGGGCAATTTGGGCCGATCACCCAACCGTCTGAAAAGTAAGATGATCCAGGCGTCGGATGGCCACGTAAAAAGTCGGTCAACATAGTGGTGGGATACGGTCCAAAAAATACTATCGGATAGGGTGTATTAGGAGAGGCCTATGTCCAGTTGTGGCCTATCACAGGCTGATGACGATGATGATACCTAGGAAAAAGCTAAAGGAGGCACTAAAGATTTTCTTTCTTATTTTCCTTATACTGTTACATATTTCTAACTATTTGGGGCAGTACATAAATTAAACCGTAAGTGCAACAGGGTCAAATGAGAAACTCCCCGCGTGGCCCGTCACTAATACACCGAAAGCGTTGATGACATTTTGATGCGGAGCGCGCATTTGCTTTACGCTTATTACAACGCAGCGGGCAATACGAACTTGTTCTTGTGAACAACATTAGATGGTACTAGATGAGCTATTTGATAGCCTCAAACAAATTAATCTTGGATTAGTTGTAGCGTTGCTGCAATTTAGTCGCCAGAATAGTACCTTAAATTATTTAGTTAGTTATCATTGTTTCATCGTCATCATTGTTTTTTTTATGGCATACGCGAGGCAGACGAGCAGTCGGGCCACCTGATGGGAAGTGGTCACCGACACCATAGACGTTGACAAGACCAGTGGTATCGCCGATGCGCTGCCTACCGTGAGACATAGGGTGTTAAGTCTTGTTTACCCAGTAAATACCTGGCTACGGTGCCCTTCAAACCGGAACGCAGTAATGTTTTCACACTACTGCTTCGCGGCGAAATAGCACCTGCGGTGGTACCACCCAGACGGTCTCCTGTAAACAGGGACCTACCACCGGTAAATCATCATCATCAGCCTTGTGTTAGTCCACTGCTGGACATAGGCCTCCCTTAATGCACCACTCCTTCTCCATTTAGAGGGTTTTTGGACCGTATCCCACCACGCACCAACTAGGAAACAACAATGAAAATTTCTTGAGTCCTCGTAGGATTCGATCCCACGACCTCCGATTTCTAAAGCATACGCCCTTACCACTAGGCTACGGAGGCAGTTTTGTGCCGGAGTAGACCCAAACTGATGATCCTGTATCTAGACAACAGTAATAAATAGATGGCATGGCGTGCAGCACATATTTGAACGAAGCAAAAAAGCAATGTTAAACTTTTTGAGGCTTTTTAAATAAAATGGTGTCAACTTATAATTTGAACTCGTTCATGTAATTTCCAGTTTTATTTAGCTTTGATATACTTAGTTTTTACATACAAGCTATTGAAATACAGCATGTGCAGCCACTATAATAATGCATATTTGCTAATAAGCAGTATGAAAAAATGTCACTACGTTTGTGCATAATTTTTTCAGGGTTTATAAAATGCATGCATGCTTAAATTGTACATACACATATTGAGAATAAAATTTTAGTTGTTAAATGTTAACACACTACAGATTAAAGTTACCAAAAAAAAATTGATATGCACTTCAGTGCCTTTAAATTTATTGAAATCTATAGAATGCAATTTGCATTTCGAATTTTTAACATCAGTCGCTTTGTGTTAATAATAAAATCTTAAAAATGTTGTTGGTGCTTAGTGGATTAAAAGAGGTATTCTAAAGTTGGGATGGGTTAGACCCACGATAGCTGAAGAAAACGTCTACAAAGAAAAATATTGGTATTTTAAATATAGTCGTTTCCAGTCGCGTCCACAGCTACGAAGCGAATATAAACAGGCATAGTGAAAAAAACGAGCTCGAACTCCATTGCGCCTCCGATCGCAACGATAATTTTTCAACACACCATCTACTTATTACGATCATAGAGAGCATTAACTAACGCCGTTTTCCGATCGTGACAAAAGTATTACACGCCAAATGCAACTCTATCACTGTACGTTACAGTACAAAGTACATCAACACTACTGCAGATTTCTTATTAAATTTGCTAGTTTAATTTCGACTTTATGTAGTGGGTTTTAAAGTAGATTTTCATTGAGCGTATTTAATGCGAGCCAGACATCGGTCAGAGAGTCGTGACCGGCCCGTCCCAGCCACCTGACGTCCACTTGTATTTAATGCAACATCGATGTATCGTAAAAAAGCGCGGTTTCAACATTACAAAGTGTTAGAAACGATTCCCCATCGATTCTGAATCGATTGCGAAATGACTCGATATTGATTGAGTGTCATCCGAGTGGCAATTTGTTTCTGAAGCGTATGTGACGGATTTTATAAATTTCATTTTCATTTTAACTTTAATACTTAACGAATATAGTAATAATAAAGAGATGTTAATTTCCTTTTAAATAATTTACGCAGATTTCGAAGGAAAAATGAGTTCATGTTTATATTATTTAAAAATAATGTATCATGTATAAGGTTTTAATGACGTTTTCTGGCGAGTTCTTTGGCTACGCTAACATTTTTTTATAAAATGTAAGTATTTCTTGGGGTTGATAGGTCTCCTTTTACAGAGGGTCGACTGTGGGGTACCAGCGCATTTTGTGCCGAAAAGCAGCAGTGTTTAAACACAACTGTGTTCCGGTTTGACGGGCATCGTATCCTGGAATTTGCAGGGTAAACAAGACTTAACATCCTATGTCTCACGGTAGGCAGCGCGTTGGCGGTACCCCTGGTATTGCCGATGTCAATGGGCGTCGGTGACCACTTTCCTTCAGTTGGTCCTATTGCTAGTCTGCCTTCGTAGCGACAAAAAATTTAAAAGAACATTGAATACGATTTTTTTTCTTTCATGTAAACAATATAATTTCTTAAGTAAGAACTTTAATCTTAAGCGACTTCAGAAAAATTACATTATTTACTACAACAATTGAAGCGACAGGTTTTGCTCAACACATATGCAACATACTATTCATATATACTGTAATATAGTTGCACCCATAAAAAAAGCATTGTCCACTCATCACAAAGGACTCCCACGGGATTGTAATGTTGTCCATTCGGGATGGTCGTTGTATAACAAAATCTCCAAATGATAATATACCTTGTTGTATAAGATTAAGGTTGAAATTTGGTTGCCGATTTCGTAGTGGTAGTACGCCACATTTTTACATCATAGCGCACGACGCTCGTGACCGTCCTGACAGCTACTTTTTACCTTCTCCTCCCTCGCCCCCTACTCGTTTTGCGTACATTGCTCTCTTTGTCTACTCTTATTTACGTGCCGGGCCCACATTCGCGAGCATGGGACCCGTAATGACCCCTGATCAGTCAGCCGTAGACGGGCGAGTAGGCAGAATATTGTTATTACCTGTCATATTAATGTCTGTTAGAGAATTTGAAATCGAAGCGATTGTAATGTTAAAAAACTAAGTAAGTACCTGCGTTCATTTGAACCGGTGATGTGTCTATTTTTAAATATGTCGTGAAAGGCATTTAATAACGTTCAAAATTCTCTAATTTACACTTAATTTGAAACATATTATAATGACATCTGCAATTTTAAAATGGAGCATAATCATCAGTATTATTTTTATAAAACATGAAAAATTTTAAAGGGAGCGCATATACAGTATGATAGGAAAGTAAAATTCGGAATTCATCTTAACAATGTCTAATGGCCCCACACTGGTCAAATATGTAATGTGATTTATATTTCATGTCGAAAGCCGATAAGAACGTGCCACACTTCACCTTTTGTTGTGGCGTAGATGATATACATCATCAGCCTGTGATAGTCCACTGCTGGACATAGGCCTCCCTAATACACCTCCATCCATTAGGGACTTTGGACCGTATCCCACCACGCTGGTCCAATGCGGGATGGTGGGTGGACCGACTTTTACCGCCCATCCGACGCATGGATCATCTTACTTTTCAGACAATTGGGTGATCGGCCCAAATTGCCCTAACCAACTAGGAAACAACAATGAAAATTTAGTTGAGTCCCCGCGGATTCGAACCCACGACCTCCAGTTTCTAAGGCACATGCCTATACCACTAGGCTACGAGGCAGTTGTAGATGATATATAAGATGGGAATACCTTAAAAACGTCAATATATATTTATTAAAATGAACGATCGAGTCGAGCATACGTGTAGTAATATACTCAATAATTACTCTAATACTGTGCCATTCTAACTGAAAACAATGTTGCCCACATACGCTTTTTCTTATAACTCTTCAAACAAGTTTCTTTATTCTTATGGCAGTAAGGTCGTCGTCGTAGTTTCAGCCTGTTAGAGCCAACAGCTGAGCATAAGCCTCCAAGAGGTACGATCCTATGCCACCAGCGTCTACCGACCTCCTGCGCATTTGCACAGGTCGTCACTCCGTCTCGTGGCACAATACTATCTCGTACTTTGATGGCCAGTACAAAGAGAGTAAGTTAGGTAAAAAGTAACAAACAATCAATCAACCATCTACAGCTAGTAGATCTTTGTCAATAATAAGCTCTTGTCTCCGCCGGAATGCCATGGGAACGGGTGCGCGGAGCCGGGGCGCCACACTAGTGTACTTGTCACGAAATTAAGGCTACGACGCACTATTACCTCATTACCGTCCGAGCGGGGAATGCGAAACGACCGTCCATTATGTGGGAATGCGCGGTTTTGACGGCACGAACGATATTTTACCATCGAAAGACATGTTGCACGATTAATGGTAGCGTTTTTGACAATAAGCCGTAGTTTTGCGAATTGAATAGACGTAAGGAAAGTAATTAGTAGCAACGAAGCGACGTCTTGGGTATGGTGTTGGTATTAGTCGACTGTCAATCAGTGGTTGACATTTTCGTGACATATCTTTATTAAGAAAGCAAGATTTATGACGCGATTTCGTTGACGTGGGTTACTATGTTCACATCTGACATAGATTCAAGGAACAAACATAGTTTAATTCATCCAACAACTAGACTGAATATTTTAAAGACAATGTATATGTTCCTACAACGATATCCCATTAAACGTTCAGAATTCAATTGTTAATAAACATAAATGTGTTTTAATTATTTCTTTAAATTACGCGATTATTATACATATCAAATCCACTAATTTACGGATTTTCGGATTCTTTTCAGCTCGTGATCATGAATGCTGGAAAGAATCCGAAACGACGGGAATAAATATATTTAAGTAACGCGAAAAATCCGTAAATTAGTGGATTTGATATATATATATATGTGTTTTATTATAAATGAAGTTTAACGTGATAACTCAGCCTGGTAATGGAAATGCTCGCTCCAATTTTAGTTTCAAATTCGAGAATTTTTCGATTCATATTATATTAAAATACTAGCTGTTTCCCGAGATTACGTACGTGTGATAACATGACAAATAAACATTTTCCAAAAACAAAGTAGCCTATTTTACTTCCAATAATGTCAGCTATCTTTTAGAGATAGTCCCTTCGAAATCGGACCCGACATTAAATATGCTTTCGATAAACTTGTTACATATCTAGTAAAAGAACAAAATCTCCACACGTACATTGTTTTGTTATATCTCAGTGTTTAGGCAGCGTTTTCGTCGTAAGCTCTCAGATGGCTTAATTTTTAACATCTCTGACAAACATTAATATATTTCACTCAAGTGTACAGAAAACAAATTGTATACCTAAACCTTCCGGAAGAATCGTCTTATCGATTAGTGAAAACCGCGTGACAATCTGTGTTGTTGTATTTGAATTTATCGCGAACAGACAGACTTGCAGACGCAGCCGGGGACTTTGTTTTATGTATATATAGTATGTATAGATGACGTGAAAATGCCAGCTGACTTTCTAACGCCGGTTCTTCTCAGGTCTGAGGCGTCCCATTTCAAACTGGCGGTATCGTGTTTAAAAATCAATAAACAACTAGGAACTTCTATATTATACCAGTTTACTTAAATTTAAGTGTGATACTTGTTTATTGTATAAAAATATTTCAACTCGTATTTAATGGTGACAATGAAACACCTAATGCTCTTGCACTTTTATATGGTAATACTAGCCACCCGCCTGCTTGCCTTGCCTGCTGCACGGGAGCTATGCTGATAGAAAATATACTGACAATATTATGCCTGTGTTCTGTGTTATACATATAAACGTTTCTCTTTAATCACTCTATCTATTAAAAAAAACTGCATCGAAATCCGTTGCGCAGTTAGAAAGATTTAAGGATACATAGGAAAATATGGATAGAGAAAACGACTTTGTTTTATACTATTTAGTGACGATAACATAGCGTCCTTGTTTGTTGTCCTTAAACGTACTTCTCCGTATTACATATTTTTTAAATATAAGATAGACTATGCATAGTTAAAGGCTATAAGTTAATAAGCATCAATCAATCAAGGGGATTTAAATTCGAATCTCTAATCTGGATATTAACACATTTTTTTTTATAAATAATCACAATTTTACTAGGTTTTCTTCCTTCAACATGAACCCTGTTAAAATTTAAATAAATAGATTTTACAAAAATCTAAAATAAGGCAAGATTTGTAACCAAAACTAAAGAAAATAAACATCAAACGCAAACCAGTTATTATGTGTTTCTAAAATATTTTATTGTAAAATATTTAATAGTGATAGCATTTTCATTAATGTGTGACTAAAAGATGCTACTATGATACGTAGAAATTAAAATAAAATTTTAATATAATATATAAAAACGTTTTCTTTGTTCTATTTTAAACTTCATTTATGATTTTCTCCTTTCGAAAGTAAAATTTATTTCTTTTGATTTATTTTCTAATAATATTATCAGAGTTTGCCCATAGAGCAGGTGTTGTATTTCTTGTCAGTTATAGAACCGATGCTTTTATAATAACAAAATTAAATCATAACAGTTGTATGAAAGTTATACCCAATCGCTTCACAGTGAATATAATATCTTCAATTTATTCATTACCGGTGGTAGGTCCCTGTTTACAGGAGACCGTCTGGTGAGTACCACCACGGTGCCTATTTCTGCCGCGAAGCAGTAGGTGGAAAACACTGCTGCGTTCCGGTTGAAGGGCACCTAGCCAGCGATGTTACTGGGTAAACAAGACTTAACACCTATGTCTCACGGTAGGCAGCGCGTCGGCGATACCACTGGTATTGTCAACGTCTATGGGTGTCGGTGACCACTTCCCATCAGGTGGCCCGACTGCTCGTCTGCTGCGTATGCCATAAAAAAAAAAAAAATTCAACATAATTTTTTGTAGTCTGCCTCCGTAGCATGTGCTTAAACCGGAGGTCGTGGGTTCAAATCCTGCGGGGACTCAGCAAATTTTCATTGTTGTTATCTAGTTGGTTAGGGCAAATTAGGCCGATCACCCAATTGTCTAAAAAGTAAAATGATCCATGCGTCGGATGGGCATGTAAAAAGTTAGTGCACCAACCAACCCGTATTGGACCAACGTGGCGGGATATGGTTCAAAACCCCCTAATGGATAGGGGTGTATTAGTGCCTCCCGCCTTTGTCCAGCAGTGGACTATCAAAGGCTAATGATGATGATGACGAATTAAGCTTTTCTGTAATAACAATCCTATGAATTGTGCTAATCAGTAAAATTTTCGTCGTTTTGTAGATTCAATATCTATATTCTGCTGAAGAAACTAAGAGAGATTCGGTATTGATGTAAAATATTTATCTCTGCTCTAGGATTATGTCAATCAGGCAGTAAGTCAGTCAGGACTATCACAGTCGCACCATAGAGACGATGATGTATTTTTTGGTTATAGTTCTCTGTGAATTTCTAGAAACATCGTCCGCGGAAAGTATCGATTGATAATTAAATAAAATATTGCATTGCATCACGTACCATAAATGCCGGATGCGCATAGGGCCTGTGACTCAGTGGGGGACAGCGGCACGTGAAAGTGATTAGCTGGATACAGTGCCGCCTTGTCGCTTACAAGGGACCTTTGTTCGATGGAGGTTGGGGTCGAAACGTACAGTTTGAATATTATTAGGAACGATAAATGGTATCTTCCAAATTGACTTAGAATACGGGGGCCGATTTTATATTAAAGGTCAACCGTCCAAGGTCAACACAGGTTATTTAATAATCAGATGGGATCAAGAGCCGATGCATTTGCCGAGAGATAATGTGAAAGACCGACATCTTAAAAGCCCATTTGATGCATGGATCATCTTGGATTACTTAATGATTGTTTGCGATCTAAATATTACCCTAACTAGCCAACAGAATTCCAACCCGTGACCACTCTTTCTACGGCGCAAGCATCCACATTGCTACGGAGGCTGCCTGTAATATGAATGATAAATAATATCTTTAAAGAGATTAATAACGTTTGATTACTCTATCATCGTTATCATCATCAGCTTGTGTTAATCATTTCTGGACAAAGGCTTCTCCTAGTAAACGAGTTTTTGTAAATTTTAAAATTTTTGTACCGTACCCCACCACACTGGTCCAATGCGTGTTCATGGTTAGACGAACTTTTTACATTATCCGACGCATGGATTGTCTTACTTTTGAGACAATTGGGTGTCAGCCCAAATGGTTCAAACCAACTGGAAAACAACGATAACACAAATTTGTTTCCCCGCAGGATTCGAACCCACAACCTCCTTTACAAAGCAAGGCCAACACCGCTAGACCACGGAGGTTATTTTATAATTCTTTTTAGCATATACTCAATTTAAAAAATATGCATTGTATTAGTACGAACTATGAAAGTTGTCAATATTAATGTCAATAACAACCCTTACGAGGATCAAGTGCAGTGAATTGATTAGCCAGGAGTTAATTTTAAGGCAGTGACGGCTGTGGAAGGTAGGACTGATAGATTACCTTACCTTTAAGGATATAACGCCCTAGTGATGTAAAAGTTAAAATTAAAACACTTGACCTCTGGATTATAAAGCAAGGTCATATAAGTCTATATTAGTTGCAAATAATATCCAGGTTTTATATAAACAAACAATTAAAATGTTTAAACCGGTAATGACACTAAAACATGTAGTTTCCAATACCAAAAGTCGAACTTTAATGAATGTATTAGCACTAGTAGAGTTTGACATAAGAATTTTTTTTAATAGCTTTATCTTATTTGGCTCAGCTTATAATGTACGATTAATATTAACTATGAGATAATATTTTAAAACAACTTACGCACAAATAAAACTTTATTGCTTTGCTTATAATGTAATCGATTGACCATCCTGTGACGGAAAAACTGCGATGTATCCAATGCAAATTTTATACCAATATTTTTTAACATCTTAATACAGAACGGTGATAAAATGTTAATTAGAAACACTTTTAACTATAAACGGCTGTAAACAATGTTACTCATTATCATACTTTCATTGATGGTATCAACATAAACAAAGTCAACAATGAAATCTTAATATGGTTAAAAAGAATAACAAGCGATTGCAAAATCGTAAATTTAATAAACGATAACGACATTCGTAGCTATAACTTTTACGTAAATATGAATATTACATCAGAATACAACTGTAACATAAAGTTATGATATCTTTTTACTTTTAAATTTATATCATAAGCAACATTCGACAGATCAAAAGCATTCACCGATTATCCCCGACCTCCCCACCACAGCGGCGATGTCGCGTGCGATCGGATATCACCACAACAGTGGGCCCTTGTGCACAAACGCTAAGCACAAAAAGAAACAACGTGTTAGCGGCACTCCGCGATGCAATTCCTACCCTGCCTTCTAATTAAGCCGACCAGCTAACCTGAGCCCCGTTTAATTGGGAAACAGCGGGGTACCAAGCGGGTACCGCGCAATGGAGGGTCACAGTTATCTGGTCGAGTACAGTGCCAAAATTCGTGTAGCAGTAATTGCGAGACAATGCGATCCGAGTCATGAATGGCGTGTTGTGAAGGGACCAACGAGGTCAATGATTAGAGGAACGGTATCGCGGCGTCGGCACAAATTGCACGGAGGTGCGGATATCGGACCGAGCGCGGTTTCTGCTCGCTGACGCGAAGTTCGGATCGCTTCGTTTGGAGAATGTTTGTGGTGGAAAGTTTACAGGGTTAGTTGAAAGAACGTTATGTAATAATTTCAGTTCGTCAGTGTGTAAGCACTTTGTTTGAATCATCATTTTGTTTTACTGTCATCCATTTTTTTGTGTACTTTACATGTATATAATGTGTAAATCCTGAGAGGTTTTGTTGTGTCCAAAATTAATATACTAGTATGCTAGATCAAAATTTTCTACACTCAATGTTTATGTTCTGTTACATTAGTTTCTTTCAGTTATATGTATAAATAGCTGTTTTCTGCGACGTTGTCCATCTGGTATAGGTGTATCATAATATTTTGTATTGTATAGTACAATAAAGGTATTGTATATGCCTATCATTAGACACACATTTTATGGCTTTTGCTTTGACGATGATTGATTTCTGTATAAACTTTCATCCCCTATTTCACCCATTTATCACAATAATTATTAGCCTATATCCTTGCGTGGAACCTGATCTAAATATGTAGCAAATTTTATCTAAATCGGTATAGTGGGTAAGACAGTAAAGTTGAACAGACAGACAGACAGAGTTACTTTCGCATTTATAATATTAGTATGAATTAGTATGGATAATACAGAGGAGTTGTTTTTAATGTATGTGATTATCCTTTCACTGAAAGTGTTATGGCTTTTGCTTCGGTAATGACAAATTTCCATATTGACTTTCATCCCCTCCACAACCCCTATATAATAACAAAAAGTTAGCAAGAAACACCACTTTGGGCTTGATATTAGCATCCAGACACTACATTTGTTCGTTTTATATTCAACATAGACCATTACTATATAATTTTTAATTACATATTTCATCCCTTGCGACCCCTTTTATCACAATAAATATAAAGCTATGTCCTTTCTCGAAATCTATTCTCAGTATGTACCAAATTTCGTCTAAATCGGTTCAGTGGTTTAGACAGTAAAGACAGACAGACAGACAGACAGGCAGAGTTACTTTCATTTATAAAATTAGTATGGATTATTACAAAATAATAATATAATATGAAGATGTATGCAATTTCATTAAAAATATTAAGTAATATTAAATATTAAACCTATTATTAAATTTTTCTGATAATTTTATTATTTCACATATGTGATACCTTTGTTTTCAGCTGAATAATAATAATAATATTAAATGCTTTATCATATTTTTACATGTATATAATGTGTAATGATGCCTTTGTTTTCAGCTGATAATAATAATAATATTAAATGTTTTATCATATTTTTGGTTACCAGTTAGGTAAGCCACTAAACGCAGTGTCTATCTTAGCCGCAATGAAGTAGTGCACTGCCGTATTCAGATTTGAAGGGCACTCATTTTATTTTAGGGAATCTGTGGAACTTTACGGTAAATTTTTTATAGGCGTACGCTCCATTTCACCAAGTCTTACGTTTAGGTGACAGCTCTATATCGAAATAACTGTTGTACGAGCAAATATTATTACCTTTTCATTATATCATCAAGTCATTGACGATCATTACATGGCTCATCACTGATGGCAAATGTAACAATAAAAATTAAGTAGCACACTGTCAATAGAACTTACTCAAGAAAAAATATACAAACTTAGGTATCATATAGGATTCGAATTTCTGCAGAAAATTTGCTCCAATTCTGCTAGACCACTGGTACAAGGCAATAACACCTATTTTTACGTATTTATGTTGAAATGATGCCGTCTAAGTATCATATGATTTTGTAACCGTACTAAAGCTCAATACACAACGGAAGTTTAAATTATAGCAAAAGATAGCTTGTTCAAATATAATTGCCTAAATAATTGCACCGCAAATCTTTCACGTTCGACACACGAAGTTCCCCAATTGTGAGCACTTCGACAATGTTTAACGTACCGTATACATTTACGTTAGTTTGTGCAAGTTTTCATATTACCTATGATCATTGTCCCTCGACAAATACCAGCAATGTGCCGAACCACCCCTGGATAGTGAAAAAAGCCCCACAAAAACCTATACACCCTCAAACGACGCGTAAAATATGGAATGGCAAAAACCGAAATGCACAATGCCTTCATAAAAATATGATTGACATGTTCTTTAATATGACATCTTCTCGAGCGGTGATATTTTTTCCATATCCTATGGCGTCCCTTGCGTCAACTAGAACTGCATCGCTGTTCAATCAAAATTACACTCTTTTCACTTCCGATAAAGTTCAATTTCGCGGAATATTTAGCATCATAGAAGGTTTAAACTTTGTCAATAGCAACAGAAAGGAGATATTAAGTGCTGTGTAATCCAATTACAGCTCTTTGTAATATTTCGGATGTGGATTGTGTTTCTATGGTGGTACCATGTTTTCCTCTCGTTATTATGTACATGGGATATCTATTGATGGTTTGTCCTTTATTCAAGACCTCTGTACTAATGACACGGCAAAGAGCCACCGCTTTTGTAGCCTTTTGTATATTGCACATGTTTTTTTTTCATATTTATATAATCTACCGGGGAATATGGAGGTATGATTTTTACGTGCTAGATTATGGACTTTTATCGTATTTTTAGTCTCTTTTAATAAAACCATCTTCATATAAAGTCTCTTCACATGTTTTGATCTATGATAATGTCTTTTACCAGACTAAGTCTTGATTAAAACAATGGACGTTCAATGACGACATGAGTCTAGCGTTTTTGTTTATAATTGTCACCGTATTAACAATATTATAAAGTATTTATTTTCTTTAGATCACATTGTATGCGCCAGTAGATTCACAAATTCTTCTTAGCCCTATTATAACAAAGTACATAACTCAAAGCCTTCAAAACTTAGTTGCATTATCCCTGACTTCACCAAGTGGGAGTCGTATGTTCGAATTCTGCAAATTAAATATATGTTATGGTTGTAGTCGGGAAGTTAAGAGCAATAGAGGCTAATTACAAAAGTAACCGACCAACCCGCATTGGACCAGCGTGGTGGGATACGGTCCAAAACCCCCTGATGGATAGGGGTGTATTAGGGGAGGCCTATGTCCAGCAGTGGACTATCACTGGCTGATGATGTATGTACGAACAAAAAGTTAAATTATCCTCTCTTTTGTAATGCAATGCTTCGAGACTTTTCGTGTCTCTTAAGTATATATCCATTAAAGAATTCGAAGAAGCCTCGAGCTAGATGAGTAAGAAGATTGAAAAAAAGATGACAAAATAGGCCCGCTGAGTTTCTTTCGCCGGTTCTTCTCAGGTCGGAGGCGTCCTATTCCGAACCGGTGGTAGCGTCCTTGACAATCAATAAGCGAGTGTTACACTTCTATATTGAATAAAGATATTTGAATTTGAATTTTAATTTGATCGAATAGGCAAATAATAGATCGGTCTTAGTAAAATGCATCTTTGACAGTTGTTATTTAAGGGACCTTAAAACATCTAATTCATACATCCAATGTTGTTTACCCTGTGCGTGCTCTAAGAGTATATACAAACATTTATTCAAGTGATACTGGGTGGGTGACAAGTGGAAATATACATGGATTTGACTTTATAATTAAAATGGTGTGATGAAATAAGAAGGAAGAAAGGTATATCAGAGAATAATGCAGTTTACAAGAGAAGGTCCCGTTAAGTCTGAAAATATCTTCCAACTCGTTCCGTTTCGTTTACCAAAAAGTTATAAATCACAATCAGAGTATCCTGACAATATTAAAACGTCTTTTGTATCTGTGACGTATTCTAATTAGTCGCACAACATCAGTAATTAGCGAAATGGGGCGCGCACGTCATCCCGTCACTCAGACGGCCGTTCCGCGAATTCGCGCCAAAACGACTCGTTTCCCGCGCAATCGTGTGACAGTTCGACCTGTCATCGATACGCGCGGGGTTATCGTGACAGCTGTCAAACTGTACCAATACGCGATATCGTTGAAGTGACGTAATGACGTTCACTTCAACACCATATTTGTTGAACCCGTGAACTTAAATTCGAACGGCGTTTAAACTAGACAAGTAATGATAAGGACGCGGGCCAATTCGCCGAAAAGCTGGTGTCCTTATTTCTATGTTCTATTTTGTCTTCGTCACAATATTGTGTTTGTGACTGGCTCCGTAGCCTACTGCCTCCGTAGCCTAGTGGTATAGGCGTGTGCTTTAGAAACCGGAGGACGTGGGTTCGAGTCCTGCGGAGACTCAACAAATTTTCATTGTTGTTTCCTAGTTGGTTAGAGCAATTTTGGCCGATCATCCAATTGTCTGAAAAGTAACATGATCCATGCGTCGGAAATCGAATCTAACGCTAGAGTTATGGTTAACAATCGCCAATTGTCACATCTACAAATATTAATACATAAATATACCTTAAATATCTTTCAGCGTGTTTGACAGAACTGTAAAGCAGTAAATATATGTAAATGGATAAATATGTTACTAGTATCATATTGATTCACTTCCGATGCAGATTTAAATAAATAGATTAGCAATAGCAGTAATTTACTATGTTTTACGGCAGACATCACAGTTTTAAAGTACCAACGCTACATGCTCTTAATTAAAAATTTAACTATAGTAACTAAACTATCTTTTTTTCAATTAAACCAAAAAAATACAACGTCATTATGACATTAACAACGCCGCTTAGTCTTAAATTTAAAATAAACCTGAATAATAAAAAATCTATACAATCACCAACGCTACGTACATTAACAATTGGAAATGAATCCAAAGTAATTATCGTAGCTTGACAAATTTTGAAATTACCAGTGTCTTTTACAGCAGTGCTCGGGTACGCCATAAAACCTCGCTCGAGTAACTTCTTGCTATAAAACTCTGGCTCCACGATGGCATAATTAGTTAATTAGTCACAGATCGCTTTACGACTGCGGAGTTGCTGAAACAAAATCATAATTAACCATAAACCAGGGGACGGTCGATCGACCCAACTATATGACATGTGTGAATATCTCCCATTGTTCGTACAATATAAGAAATTGTAAGGTTTGGAGAGCCCTTTTAATGTATATGGTAGTAATATAGCTGAAAGTAATGTTAAAATACTAACATTATTATTTATTTTATTTACGCGTATACTCATCATCGTCATCGGCCTGTGTTAGTCCACTGCTGGACATAGGCTTCCGTCCACGCTGGTCCAAGGCGGGTTTGTGAGTACGTAATTCTACACAATATTAAATGATAAATTTAAGTGTTTTGTTTGTGTTTATTTTTAAAAAAAGCACTTATTTTTAAAACTGTTTTAAATGTACGTGGTCACAGTTAGTCCCGTCTACGAAAAGTATGTGGAAATTTCTTTAATTTTTCATAAATAAAAATAATGTTAAACTAACTGATGTAACAAATAAAATGGTAAACTACGTATTATGTACTTACTAGATGGCGACGTTTTTATCAACTACAATTAACCGAAGGGCGTACATACATGTAATTTTTTTAATTATAATGTTTGTAAAATAAAAAAAAACGATATTAATTGTCTTTAACTTCGATTGTCAATTTCAATCATGCCCTTAGCAGGACCTGGAGGGTTTTAGTTTTCATATTGTATAAGTTGTAGATGTTAATGTGTGCAACAGCTATTGAGCTGATTTTGTGTGTGCGTGTTTGTGTATGTGTAAGTGTATGATTGTGTATGTGTGTGTTTGTGTATGTGTGTGTTGCTCGGACAACAGATTTATTGTTAATGGTGTCCTGAACATAATTAAAATGGTTGATGTTCCGCCCTGGCCGATGCAACCGACCGGTCGCACAGTGTAGTTTTATGTAGAGTCGCCTGTATTTTATTTACTTTTATCATTGTTTTATCATGAAAATACGTACAAATAGAGAAACTAGATCAAATGTCGTACCTACAAGTGGGTCAATAAATAAACTACGTATTTTTTTCATTAATATTTTGACTAAGAATTTCATTAAAACCAAGTCACAGAATAATATTTATTTATATTTTTATGCTAGCGTTTTACGATTATTATCTGGTGTTTAAGACATAAACCATTTATTGTATTAAAAGTCGTTAAAATAATCCAACACGCTACAGTTTGAAATAAGTGCTAACAAATTAATTCCTAGTAGAACAACCTTAATGACCATTGATTTTAAACGTTGACATAATGTATGCAGATTTTAGTTTCCACATTTTCTTGCATTGTAATTTACAAAAGCAAAGCATATTTATATATCTGTCAGTTATAAAACGGAATTTTATTAATGTTGGCCACTGACACTAACATGATTTACATAATAACTTCACAGTTATTATTTTGGCTCTCACAACGTATCATTACTCTGTGCACTATGGTGTTATAGTTAACATAGATGGGTCTCAGAGGGCAGCTTTCCACCTTGAGGATCGAACCTTAGGCGCCATCTGCTCACGTTAAACGCATATAGCTCATTGTTCTGCTTACCAATAAGACAACATTTGCATCTGTCTTTGTCCATTTTTCTGGCGTGCGTTATACACGAGCGATGATAAATTGTCGATACAATAATATACTGGGTACATTTTTTTAATAAGGTAAGGTTTACGAAACTGTTCTGAAAGAATAGTTAAACAGGTAATAAGCTGAAAAATTTGTAGTAGTTATAGGTATATAGTTATATATGTTTTACTAATCTTCAGTCAGTTATAATGATGCTATGTACGTGTTTTCGCTAAAATTAACTTTTAATCTACTTTTAAATACTTTTATTAATTGGAAACAAGTACTAGATAGTTTCCTTATAGCCACTTTTCTCTAAAATCCAAATAGGGTGCATATATGGATATAAGAATAGAAATTGAGATATAATATAAGAATGAAATACTCCAATAATTATGTTCTACTGCTAAAACATGCTATCCTATTACTAAATTAAAATAATAGCTATGAATCTTTAAGCAAGTGCCTTTAAGCCACGAGTGTATGTGAATAAGTGTTCAGTAATGTCGTTCAGCAAAAATAATTGCCCATTAAAAACTAGTGCTCTTCCTGTAAACGGGTTAACCACCTACAAGCCTGACCATTGCTGCAAATACTTTTGCATTTTGTCACGTATATGTTTCGGCTAGGCATTAGGGCTCCCACTAAGTTAGCAATTCCACTGATTTTAGTAGGAACCTTAAGATTAAACCATCGACCGAAAGGGCAGCGGTGCATGTCCTGTGTGACACAGCGTGTGGCTTGGCATTAGGATTCACGCTAAGTTAGTAATTCACTAACCTTAGTTTGATTCCTAAAATGCCGCCCAAAAAGGCGGCGCTGTCAATTTCTGGGAAAGGACGCGGACCGCGGGGCGCGATTAATCAAAAGCGCGTCGCCGAACTTAATTATTAGACACTGGGTTTATTTAATTTATTTCAACGTCCAATACGTTATGGGACGTACCGAAATATCGGTTGGTACCACGCCCCGCCATTAGCCGCGCCACCAGGGCTGCCAACTGCTGGTACGACTTGACTTAAGTGGTATGTTTCCAGCGTTTACCAGCTTGAAAATCGGTTGTGTACTATTTTACTGAATAATCTATACTTATATCTATCATGTAGTTGGCGAAGGTTATCGTCCCTACGAACTAGGTCATACTAGACGGACGAAGTCGCGGGCTACAGGCAGTAATAAAAAAAATATTTTATATGTATAGTATGTATGTATGTATACACAAATCATAAATAATTTTGTATCGTTACTACTAGATAATACTAAATCCTTACATGAGATCAACCCGATTCAATTAATACGACTTGATTAAATATTTCGGAACATTAATATTTCAAACCTAATAAGGTAAAAAAAATATCAGGTAAACTAAAACCATAAAGGAAAGAAGATGTAAGTTTATTATCATCGAAAATAACTAACCACGAAAATATATTTTTATCCATCTCTCTGCAATTGAACTGGGCAACGTTTTTAGTATTGGCAGCCCTGGGCAGACGGAGACGGGTCGTTTGCTAGTCGTATATCATGCGGGGAAGATTACCACGGCACTTATTACGCGTTTAAACAAAAGCAAAGGTTAAAGCCGGGGTCGTCGTGATTGCCTCTCCCTGTACTCTGACGAAACGGTTATAACTTTGGCGTTAAAAAAAACGGTTATAATATAACCGTATTTAAGAACGAGTATTTTGAATGTGCTGTAACTGATCACGGCCTTAAATAGTTCGTTATGAAAACAAAAGTCCAAAAACAACTTGAATCCTATCCTTTAATGCCAATAAATAATAATAATACACAAATATTCTATTTAATGAATGAATTAAACGATTACTCCTATGGCTATTTTTATAAAAATCTTAATTTTTAATATTTTGTACACATAACCATAGAATATTTATAAAGATATTGTTTAATTTTGCAGATTGCAGATATACTAAATACTAACTTCAACTAGCAATACCTGACAAAACGCACCAATATAGCAAAACATAATTTTGTATGTCGTATACAAGTAAATACAACATAATCATAAACGACACGACATACACAAAAACAACCGTACGCCGATGCGAAAATCGATTCCCTAACCGAATTAATGTGCATCGACAACAACAATCGGTTATTTTTCAATCGGCTCACCGTCGCGCCGGGACAATTAATAATTCGTGAGGAATCATTAACGTGCGAGACAACGGAACACTGTCAGCGTCCAAAAAGGACGAGGCGGGAAAAAAGGACGCCAAAGGGAGCGACCGGTATCCCGCGGGGCTGAATGGCGCACGGGATAAAACCAACAGGGAACGCGTCGTCGGAGATGCGGCTGTTATTAATCCTAGCCCTTTTTAATACATACAAGCTGTTTCGCTCCAGCTAAAATGACTATTTCGTTGTCATGACGTGCGTCGTGACGTTGGGTCGTTATCCAGGTTTACCTGAATAAAACTATGTTCAATCTGACTCAGGCCTGGACTGCAATAAATGTAGATTTACAAATGATTAAGGAAAATTAAAACTCAAGAAAACTGAGAATATGTGTCAACTCAACTTATCATTAGTAAGCACTGTCTAAAGTCAACGCTTTAATTTTTGTCAACTCCTTATTTATTTACTTCTCAAGAATTACTATAAACTTATGAGAGTGACTTAATATTTGTTATTATTATCAAAGAAGTTTTAAATAAATACAAATGTATTTTAAACAATTTCATGTATAACGATAGAAAAATTCCAATGTAAAACTTTAGTATAAAGGAACGATGCTGAATGTATAATTTATGGTGTTTGCCAATTAGATCGATCGAATTAGACCGGTGGTTGGTCCCCTTTTTACAGGGGACCGTCTGGGTGGGTACCACCACAGTGCCTATTTCTACTGCAAAGCAGTAATGTGAAAAAACTACTGTGTTCCGGTTTGAAGGGCACCGTAGCCAGCGTATTTGCTGGGTAAACGAGACTTAACACCCTATGTCTCACGGTGGGCAGTGCGTTGGTGATACCACTAGTATTGCCAATGTCTGTGGGCGTCGGTGACCACCAAATGGCTCATCTGCTCGTATTAGCGTTCTAGCCAATAAAAAAAAGAAAATAATTACTTCTTGGCCAGATTATATTACGTTGTCACAAAGATTCTGTATGTTATTTCATTGAACCTCAATTTGGATCCTTTTTCACATTGACAAAATGAACAATCTCATACGATTATCGTTAAATGTATATACTAATATATAATTAATATAATTAATAGTTGTTTCTAGATTCTATTGAATTACAAAGATAACATAGATGTAACCATTTTCTTTATGAGGTTGATATTTAAGTAATGGTAAGACTTCAACACGTTTAACTTAATTTCAAAGAAACCCATCAATTGGAAGCTTTCAATCTATAACCACGAGGCAAAAAGTGATCCTCACCTATTCCTAATACCCTGATATAATAATAATAGCTTAAATCATTATATTTGCCGCTGTTTTCAGAAACATTAACATACATTCGCCAAATTCTTTTGTACTAAAACAGTTTAAATTACAACAATATAAATAAAACTAATTGACAAACAACATGCTCGATACAAGCAATTTGGTCCCTTCCATTATTTACCACCCGTCGATTATCGGTTGCGGTGACAACCGTTGCGGTAACAACTGCCCGTGCCCCACGATGATCGAGTAACGAGAAACAATTACATAGCCGAATTGGCTGGTCGTAATTACGATTGTTTAATTATAAAACAATATGATAAACGAATGTCTGTCGTTTTAAAAAGGACCACGTAGTGGGAAGCGATCGCAGCTAAGCATAAGTTATCATGTATACAAATAAATTAAATTGATGCGTCTGTTTGTAACATCAAAATAACCATTTGGTAAATTAGTGATTACGTTATAATCGGTACATATAACTTAACAGTATTAAAATTTGTAGATTAGTGTACTTGTACCAAACGAGTGAACTCAGTGAAATAGATGCCGACTAGTTGACTATCAGGTCCTTCATCAGGACGAGTGGAATAACTTCACGGTTGCTTCCCCTCTTGCACTGAAGAACCTTCGGTCCGAAACTAGTCGGCACTAATGACTGAAAATTTGATAATACAATTAAAACTCATTCATTATTCTTTTCTTATGCGTATAATTTAAATCAGGCTTATTGACTGCTCACAGTTAGAACCCATATCTCTGTATAAGTTTAAGCATTTTTGTTTCTTTCCTTTCTATCTTTACTCCAATATATCGATTCATAAGATACTTTAGAAATTTAAAATAAGGCTCAAGATTTCTGTTATAACGGTAACATGCTTTATTTACTTTATAGTGTGTACGCAATTGATGATTTAACATCATAAGGTATTTCATATTTTCATAGATCATATTTCATAGATTATTGATATATTGTTTATAATTAAATTAAAACATCGATCAAACAATAACTAATAATAATCACATAATCTCATAAAGAGCGATTACTAATTTATCAGCGTCGTTCCCACATAATCAATACTAATGTATCCAAATATGCCCGTTATCCAATCATTGTGATTTATTAACGTGGCGTCGCCCGAACAGCTGGGGTCGCGCAAGGCGCTATCCTGTGTCCTGCAAGTTTCCTTAACCATAAACCGGACTTCCTTATATTAATGCTCCTTTGTCACGATATCCGTAAATTGGACGCGTCGATAATTCAACGTAACGTGACGACACCATTGGGGGTGTGATAAACGACTGTCTCAAAACAAAAGCGAGTGTAATGGACAATTGTGAGTAAAATATAATTATAAGCAAAACGACTACGTATACTAGCAAAGAAGTACATAAGATTGAGGATGAACCAGACTTTGTTGCCTAGACGTCAATCACTGAGCCACTAAAACTACGTTTTAAGTAAAACAATATTTCGTTGAAAAATATTACTCACATAGACCTTTTTAGTTGTTTTGTTGTGTATCTTATTAACAAGATAGAGTGACGACATTCACGAAGTGGCCGGTGTGGACTGGATGAGAATTGCCGAAGGTCGGATGCGGTGGCGTGCAAAAGGGGAGGCCAATGTCCAGCTGTGGACTGACACAACCTGATGGTGATCATCTTATTTGAATATTCTTGGATTTTTCAGTTACCTACTCTGAGGAACGTGCGTGTTCTAATTATAATTTTAAGAGTATCTAAAATCTTGTACATTGATATACATAGACAGGGTCCTAAATTAATTAGTGATATAAGAAACTGGATTAGGTATCGAAATAACGGAGTTCTTGATAGTAGGAAAAACTCATTGTAAGCTTTTTAAAATTACAACATATTAGTGAAATCAGATCACTATTGCACAAGAGCGGTTTGTTTTCAATTTTTACTGTAGGTAAATACATTAACTGTTCGCGTAAAAAGCTTATGCAATTAATAATCGAGTTATATTTTCACATGGATTTTACATTACTGAAGGATTTAATGATCTTTATAGGACAACGCTTTCACTTCTTCCACTCAATGTTGCAACCTACGATTTCGGGTGTCAATCCGCAAGCTTTAAACTTCAGGTCACTGTGCTACAAAGGTAACAAATTATGTTCTCCAGTCGATTACGACTATTGCGGCCGATCTATATTAGAGATCAGCCAACTACGCAGGAGATATTATAGAGCACAAGTGTATGCGCAAATACAGGCTCACTCTCTGCTGCGTATGGGACGGATAACCGACACGACTAGAGAGAGATAGGGCGCAGGAACGCCTTTTCACATACCCATCCGATACATGGATCATCTTACTTTTCAGACAATTAGTTGATCAGCCCAAATTGCCCTAACCAACAAGGAAGCAACAATGGAATTTTTTTTAGTCCACGCAGGTTCAAACCCACCCCCCGTTTCTAAACCACACGCCCTTACCACTAGGCTACGGAGGCAGCTATAAGGCAACAAATTTAAGTATAAGGAGAAGATAATTGAACCTTTTAGACTATCACTAAGCTCCTTCAAAAATTGTACTACAGTAAGTTGTTATTGAGCTGTCAGTGTAACAGGTCACTTCTATAAGGCCGCAATTGATACGCGAGATAAGCGAACAATTGAATATCATTGCGACCCGACAATTAAATAACAATCGTCTTAATCACTCTAATTGCTTTAATAGGTTAGAATGGCGTTGAGATAAAAGAATTCGACAGTTGATGGCGCAGAGTCAGAGATGATAAAAAAAGTCTATTATCGGCACAGTTTAAAGGGTAAAGCTATATTTAATATGGCAATTAGATAAGATAAGACCTAAATAAGATCTAGGATCTAAATTAGGCTCAAGCTTTATTAGAGTTGAGAAGTTATCATACTATTGATATGTGGCAATGACAACTAAACATATGGAGAATATTTCGTTGTGTGATTAAACTTTGTTCATCCTAATTCCAGGTCTTATTTGGCGCTTGTACAGTATGATACGGAGCCTACGATTGTTACTAATAGGTAATGTACTAAAATGTGCTTATTGTTAGATTAATCTATTTGCAGCTACGATGGACTTTGTACAAATAAAACATTTAATAACCAAGAAACGTTCACCAATTATTAAATAACAAGTTTGTGTTATCGTTGTTTTCTTGGTTAACGCAATTTGGGCCGATCACCCAGTTGTCTGAAAACGGTTCAAATATCCATTTTTTGGACCAGGAATAAACAAAAGTATCATCGATTATTCGACACTGTCATCATCTTCAGCCTGGGTCAGTCCTCTGCTGGACATAGGCCTCTTCTAATGCACTCCTTCTCCATGAGGGGTTTTTAGACCGTATCCCACCATACTGGTCTAATGCGGGTTGGTGGGTGGACCGACTTTTTACATGCCCATCCGACGCATAGATTGTCTTACTTTTTAGACTATTGGGTGATCAGCTCAAATTGCCCTTTCCAACTAGGATACAAAAATTTTAATTTGTAGAGGCCCCGCAGGATTCGATCCCACGACCTCCGGTTTCCAAAGCACACGCCTATACCACTAGGCTACGAAGGCAGTCAACAACACTGCGACACTGCACGAAATCATAAACACTATTAATATCGGAAGCAGGTAAATATCGAAGAGCTGACGTTGACAAATTCCATGCTAACATTAGTCACGTGAAAAATTACAAATTTCGGAAGGTCTCGTGAGTATCAAAACTTTGGAACCACAAATTATACTTGGAGCAATGAGGACCGACGACTGTTTCGCCATCTGTATGCACGAGGAGTAAACCGCGACATGAAGATCGCCAACCTTTATGTCGACCATACGGTAAATATCAAGGTACGTGACAATACTGTCAGTCAAACGATTAGTCCTGTAAAATTGTCGGTCTCGTAGTATCAAATTGAAACACAATTACTTGGACCAATGAGAACTGATCACTTATTTATTGCCTTTAGATCGATTTACGGCTTGATTGCTTAATGAAGTCGGCGTAACGTTTTTATTTTGACATTGAAGATAGCGCGATACTGACATGGTCGAAAGTATTAGCCGAAAATGTCGTTCTGCATCGCTAAATTAAACATACTGTCAGTGTTGAAATGTCCTTTTTTATTGGTTTCGTGCTTTTCTTGGTGTGATGCCCGATCAGTCGTTTTATGACCAATAGGCAGTCAGACAGGTGACGATGTTTCATGTTTTGCGTACGCCAATTGAAGGGTCAGGTCGGTTATAGTTTTTTATCGTGTTGTCGTATTAGGCGTCGATCTATCGGACGAAATTTGACAGGAATTTAATTAATTTCGATCGCAATTCGAAACAAGTGGACAGTATTATCGGTATAATAAATATTTATTTGTTTTAATAGTTCTTGACGTTTTCAAGATATTCGATTATAGATTGAAATACATATGCGCTACATTTGATATGAATAAAATATATTTATAATTATTATTTCATACTCATATGAGATAAGCTAATTATCTATACATAATATATATATATATATCATTAAAAGAGGCAAATATTCATGGTAAAATATAAACAAGACCACCATTTCAATATATTACTAGTAGCATACTAAAATTTATGTTTTCGCTTACCTGGCATGTCATTCAAATATAAGAGTTTGCAATTTTAAACACGTTATATATTTAAAGAGATTCCCATCTATATATTGACTTATCACGATATCTCTAGAACCATAAGGCGTAGCGACTTGAAATTTAGTAGGAATATGCCTTTCGCCGAGTAGAGGTCAGCTACGAACGGATTTTAACTTTTAAAATTCCACCCACAAGGAGGGTTGGGGGTTGCTAGTATAGTATATGTGTTATGAAATGTAGCTGTGTGAATTATGGATAATTATTCACACAGCTTTTCATTATAATTCATTAAAATTGTCATGTATAATATGTTATATATTATCATATACAAGAGGTGTTGCGGCGATGCTAGTACTCTAATAATTACAATGCAAAAGTTAAAAATATTAACAAGAGAGAAAGAAAGGGCCCTTTCAACTTACAATTTGTTGATGTAACATAAAGATATTAGTTACCAAGTGTTTTAATATTTTTATATCAATTTGTTTCGGATAATTAACTTATCAAACAAATTGTTTTAAAACAAGTACATACTTAACAATAGTTTTCGCAGCATTGTAGTCGTCTTACATTACGCAAAACACGAAAACGTTTTCGGCCATTAAAGTAACATTAGTCGGAACAAAAGCCACTTATTAATGCCCATGTCTGCCTGGTATATCATTATCCTGAATTTTGTACTGCAGTGTTCGAAAAATAGATAGATATAACAAATACAGAAGCTAAATTAAATATGGAATCATTTTAACAACGAAACATAGAGCTGACGTTCACTTGTTATTAATGAATTATACATTATATAATAACAGACACAAAATGAAAGTTCATCAACTGCGTTAGTCCACAGCTGGACATAGGCCTCTCCTAATGCACGCCTTCTCCACTATAGGGTTTTGGACCGTATCCCACAACGTTGGTGCAATGCGAGTTGGTGGGTGGACCGACTTTTTACATGCCCATCCGACGCATCGATCATCTTACGTTTCAGACAATTGGGTGATCCGCCCAAATTGTCCTTACCAGGCAGAAAACAACGATAATACAAAGTTGTTTCCCCGCGGGATTCGAACCCACGACCAGCGGTTTATAAAGCAAGGGCCAATACCGCTAGACCACGGAGACAATTAATATTGTTTCTTTTTTTAATTCCATGTCTGTCATTCATTAGTACAGGTAAAATGCACTTTTCAAATAGACCGGTGGGATGGCTTTTTCTACAGGAAGCAGTTGTAGCAGTAAAAACAATAATTTTTAACTATACATAGATTTACCACTTCTCTATATAAGTGAAAAGAAAATCATACAAAATTGATTCATGAAAGTACTGGAAATCATTATTTAAATCGGTTAATATCTTACCTTAATGTTACCCCATACGGGATCACGACCAAAAAAATCATTTTAGGATTACAACACAAAAAAAGGAAGCTAAGATAAATACTGCACCCATGTGTTTTCGGTGTGAATATCTAGTAACACATAATAAATATTGTAATATTTTTATTTAAAACAAGCAACACTACAATAGCCAATCAAACAGAGCAACAAAACATCTAGCTTATTCAATAACAATAATATGCTATGCAAATAATCTATAAAATACAAACGTGAACTTTGCAATAGACAGCCCAAACCACACAGTTTCATAGCCTTATACGATTAAAAACGAACACAAAACTCATTACTTTAAACACAAAAAAACCATACGGCTAAACGAACACACAAAAAACACGAAACCAACTCAACTACAGACTTTGACAAACCGAAGAACGGATTACCTGCACAGATTATAATTAAAAATTTTCGCGCCAATTACTTGCGAATTGGCAGAAAAGTGATGCACCGATAATGCTATACGTCACTGGGCATATTCACGCTGTCGCCGACGTGCCCACCCACGTCGGCGACAGCGTGAATATGCCCAGTCCGACAATGGATAAAGGGATTACTTCAACAAACCTTTAGTGACAAAAGTATGACACGCTTCTAAAATGCTGGTGGCGCTTGCCCTTTGTTGCAACTAACTGCAATTGCAAATCGGCAGATCTGTCGGTTGAACGACAAAGCGGTTGTGGGGGTGCATAAATTTATATGGGAACGGAGTGCGCTACTGATTTTGTGGTCGTAGGTTCGACTCGCACCCGAAATTTAATGATTTTTTTTTGCTTTGATTTCTAAAGTCACTCTTTATAAAAGGTGCATTACGTTTATCATGACTAGAAATGATGCAATTTCAGACGCTATAAATGTATTTGCCGTTTTGTGAAAAAGTGTTTTACGTCTCGTTTACTCAGCAATTACAATAGCGACGGTGCCCTTCAAACCGGAATGCAGAAGCGTTTCCACAGAGGTGCTTCACGTCAGAAATAGGCACCGTGATTGTACTTCCACTGTCGGTCTCCTTTGACAAGGGAGCCTACATTAAATAATACTATTTTCACTTGTTTCATTTGTTTCAGAGTTTACGAAACATTTTTTTTTTTATTGCGTACGCAGGCAGACGAGCAATCGGGCCACCCAATAGAAAGTGGTCACCGACGCCCATGGACATTGGCATTACTAGTGGTATCACCAACGCGCTGGCTACGGTGGCCTTCAAACCGGAACACAGCAGTGTTTTCACGCTACTGCTTTGCGGCAGAAATAGGCACCAAGGTGGTACCTACCCAGAGGCTTATATGTATTAAAAGAGTGGTTGTAGTCACCATCAGAGTACAACCATTCCTAAAAGGTGTCATTAATGTATTCATCGTCAAATGAATAAATCAATATTTATCTAAATCCAATCTGGAATAGTATTAAATATAAAGTGGCTCAATGTAACGATATAAATTATAACTGTCATAAGCCATTTTCAATATGGCATTTACCAAGACTAAATAAAAATGATCCGGTTTAAAAAAAATACTAATTATGTAATATATCTACTATTCATTTAAAATGTTTGTTATTACGTTATGTACGTATACAAAATTAAAAATAATCAATAAGAAACACCCAAAAATAACCTACAAAGTTCTTTAGCAATAGATCGAAAATTTAAATCATTTCTCCGCCTATGTCGTAGCAGTAAAGTTGCGCGTTTTATTACCGAAACTCATGGGTCCGAATCCATCAAAATCATCAAGGGAACAACATCATTTCTATCTTAGTTTGATGTAAAAAGTTAAGTTTTGTTTGCCGAAGACATCTTTGTCAGTCAGTTAAAAATTTCAGCTTACTTTACATACCCTAACTATTTAACCGTGTTAAAACAGTAGAACCTTTTTGGTTGAAGAAGTCAGATTTCAGTTTTGTGTAAAAACACTGTTATCTGACAAGTGATTGGATTTAAAGTCAACGTTATGATTAGGAGTCTTCCTTAATTATTATAGTATTTATTTGAGCATCAAACTGCTAGAAAAAAAAACAAGGCAACTAATAATTCTATTATGAGTATGCTAATATTCATAACAGAAACGCTTCATGTTCATATTGCAAAATCGGTTAGAAAATTCACAATCATCATCATCGTCATCAGCCTGTGATAGTCCACTGCTGGACATAGGCCTCCCCCCTAATACATCCATATCCGTTAGGGGGGTTTCGGACCGTATCCCACCACGCTGGCCCAATGCGCGTTAATGGGTGGACCAACTTTTTACATGCCCATCCGACACATGGATCATCTTACTTTTCAGACAATTGGGTGATCGTCCCATCAAACCCCATCAGCCCATCAGCCCCAGGAAACAACAATGAAAATTTCATCAAACACCTCCGGTCTCTAAAGCACATGCCCATACCACTAGGCTACGAAGCCAGTAAATTCATAATAAAGTATATTTTTATTTACATGCAAGGGCAGACGAACAGTCAGCCTACCAGATGTTAAGTGGTGAACGACGCCCATAGACATTGGCAATACAAAGGTATCACTAACGCGCTGCCAGACATAGGATGTTGCGTCTCGTTTACCAGCTAAATACGCTGGCTACAGTATCCTTTAAACCGGAAAATTTAGATCGATCAGGCAAGTAGCGAAAGGAACAACTAATATTACATGCAAAAGATGGTTGATACAAACCAGCACAGCGATTTGAACCCAAGACTCATCTTAGGGTGCAACACATTTATAAAGTCGAATGTGCGGCCACAGAGCTAACAGGACTACAATTTTTTTAAAGGATAATTTCAATAAATTATCCTTTAAATAAAATTAATAGAACCCATTTATTACAGTATGTAATAGAATCCATGAAGTCAAATAAATTTACTGTTATAAGTCAAATAGATTTTTTTTTGTTAAATTTACCGCAGAGAGGGAAAACAATATACACATGGACCCATTATTCTGAAAGTCAGATATTACATTTTGTTTAACTAGTCAATTCTAGATATGGTGCCCCCCCCAAACCAGAACACAGCAAACGCAATATATACGAACTACTTTTTAGTAGACACCAGTGACGTAAAGGTATAATATGTCAATAATTTTAATTAAAAAGTAAAAAAGTCCCTCACATTACAATCATGAAAGTTAATATGTTTAAAACGAAATTATTATTATCATAATGTTATTTAATTTGTAACAAATTTGATTATAATACAAAACGTCTCACCCTAGTAAGACGTTGTAAAACACTGAATAGACATTGAAATAACGCTTTATATTATAACGCGTTATTTCACCAAATGGTACACATATGTGAAACGCGAATAGCGCTTGTTGTATAATATTAGTAAAAATAGCACTACTTTTACCGGACTAAAGTCGGAAACTCCTACAAGAAGGGAACGTACGTTAAATAGTGAAATTACTAAAAAAAATTGGTATGTTTAGACAGATACAGCTCACGTATTAGTAGAGATATGTCATTTCCATTCGCAAAAGTATATTTCACCCAACGTACAAAAACCACACGAACACAGAAGCATACAAAAATAAAACGTCAAACCTAACACCACTCAACATACAAAAAGTCGATCGCATATCTGTTAATCTAAACGAGATATAGCTAAAAAATAGAGCCGCTTAGAGCATAGCCATCACAATCCAGAGTCCCTAAAATCTCATGGTCCCCCCCTCGACCACACCCCGTCCAGCAAAGGACAATGCGACATTGCCCCCCATAGAAGCTTACACAATGCATAGTGGACTCTAACACAGAGTGTTAGGAGTGTCACTATTGTAGCAACAATTGACCCTTATTCTGTACGTGCTAAGGGTCAGAATGCAGTCCAGCTAGCAGGGACACAGTTTTTAAATGTCACATAGTGTAGTCGTCTCTTTTCAACGTGGTCCCGACTTGAGGCTTATAGCTCCTTGCATCCTTCGGATGTATGTCTTTCATCCCGCTCAGTTTGCGATCGGCATCGAGAGGTGGTGGACGTGTACGCTGTTGTTGTTGAGATATCACGTTGCCAGTGAGATGTACTGTGTTGTGCCAAGTGCCATTTGATGTTTATGTGATAACCGCTAAGAAGCATTCATGATTCAGGTCAGTGGAAATATTTATGGATATGTGTATCACTTAGCTTTTTCTGAAACGGCCGCTTTTGTAACTTTGGGATGTACGAATATATTGTGTGTTCTTATTGGATTGTAATTTTAAAAATCGACAAGATACGAGTGATTATATCAACGCCAATCATTTGATTATTAAAGTACAGAAGATATTATGTTGTTTTTAAAGCAAAATATAATCCAATCAAGTTGTGTTAATTTCGGCGACGGAAGCTTCTATTCTGGATGTCTACGTTTTTAGGTTTGGATATATAAGTAAATAGCTGATTAAAACTATTGAAAAAAGCTGAAAAGGACGAGTGTTAAACAAGTATTTTATTGAATTAAACCAAAAGTGTGTGTTTATATAAACTTTAATTAATCCGACGCGTTTGTTGTCAATGAAACCCATAGCAATCCTATAACAAAATGAAAATTCTTCTTTGTTATAATAAATGTTATCTTACTTACAAAACGTATGCATTAAGACAGATTTTAAATTACTTTAAAGAGCATATTGAAATTAAAAATTATTTAAATAGCAAACACTTATAGTTACTTACTAATATATAAAATAAATAAATATTAACATAAGAACCTATTTTTTTATCTTTTTCTTCCATTAACAATGATTATTTATTCGTACACTTTATTATATTGTCTTACTACTAACTCTCAACGCTCTATAATTTAATCTTGTCTTGCTTCTCACTTAACTTATTTGATAGCTATTAATCAGTACATGATATAGAAGTAGATGTTCAAGTTACATATAAAACATTTAAATCTACAAATCGTTTAAATATATTGTTATTATATTATAACGCAAATTTTTGAATTTTTAAATGCTCTGTCATGTTGCATTTTTATTAGTTAATAGTTTAGTAAAATATACTTTATATAGTTCTTCTAAAATTAGTAAATATTTATTGTCGCCGCAGAATTGTTTGGACTATTTATTTTAATGAAACAAAATATTAAGAACTTGTCTGCTTGTTACGACGAACGTTAAAAAATTGTTTTAATTTGGGAGAAAATTAACATAGATTAACTCTACAAAATGAGTTCTATTTAAGAAGAAATTTAGTTGTTACATTCATTATATAGCATAGCGTTGGTATCAATAACCTTGAGACGCTAGAATGACTTGTGACATGATTGTAAAGTCTTAGTTAACCACAATTTAGTGTTAATATTATTGCAATTAAATAAATAACAATATTCCTAAAATATGTATTTATCGACAAATAATCATCGCTATTAAGCGTAAGCATATTATTCTTACTAAGAATATTTTACTTAAATAGGCTAATGATATGTACGTTTAAGGACCACTCACCTAATTGTTTGCATTTGTGTAAAACACAAGCGTAAAGACAAGATAAAACATTTTAATATTGTTTATATACCTAAGTCTATATTCACCGAAATTTCAAATCTAGTGCTTGCTTCTACTAGTCCTATACTTCCAGTAATGGAAAATAACTAAAATATTTTTCATATATTCAATTGAGCAACTAATAACCATTGCTGTTAACATTAAAAAATTTGCAGTCAATAGATTATTTTGTTCTCTCAACATTCTGAATTGTATGTGATAATTAAGATTAAAGCATCAACTATCATCACTTGATCACATGTCACTTTTCACCATCATCATCATCAGCCCGCGTTAGTCCACTGCTCGACATAGGCCTCCCTAATGCACCCCTTCTCCATTTAGGGGTTTTTTGGACCGTATCCCACCACAATGGCCCGATGCAGGTTGGTGGGTGGACCGACTTTTACATGTCACTATAATCACATGATAACAGATAATGCTTCTACGAAGTTTTGTTATAAGATTAATAATTCTCCTTAATAATTCTATTTACTTATTTAATTTCTAAAGAACATCAAAGAGGTGCGCGTGAGTAGGTAATAGTAATTATGAGTTAGATCCTATCTCTAGAATAGTTTCAAAGTATTTCTTTTTCAAAAATTAGTTAAGAATGTAAAAATACATAAGTTAAGTTATTTACTTTACGCATTTTCATAACATTATCATAATATTATCATGTTCAACAACATACTCTACATTTAGTTACGACAATCATATCTGAGTATTGAACTCACTTTAAATATGTTAAATAAAAGTAACAGGCACAATATTGTTTTAGATGTTTTACTTATACTTCTAAGTAACAAAGATATCACAACATGCTATTAATTAGTAAAAATATACTTCAAATGATTTAGATTCAGTCTTGTCATACATGTCTACTTAACGCGCAACATTTGACTGTTAATAGCGACTTCAATTGAACATTTCTTAAATTAGAATGTACTAGAAACTGCCGAGTTAACGGGACGTTACATATCACAAGGTGAGGTGAGCTACACCGCACTTGATAAATGATCTAGTCATTGTCATATCCCATAGTGTAGCAACAAAACAGTTTACGAATTAAGTTCTGCTAATTGTTCCACGTAGGTAATGTCATATATTGCTCGGTAAAAACCTTTTCAACTTTATTTATAATTAACAACAAATAAAGTAGATACGAACATTATGGACTATTACTATAAAATATTACGGTATAGCAATAATATCAATTACACTATTTACAAAAAAATGAATAGTGTAATTAATATCATTATTAATTACACTTTTTATAATCAGCCGAAAAAGACACAATCGTAGAAATAAATGCTTATTCCTTTCGACAACAAAAAGTGTTTTGATTGAAATTTGCAGTAAAACAACTTGCAATCTAGAAGATTGATCATTATATAAGTAATATATTTTAATAAAAATTTATATTTGTAATTTTGTATATAACTTATTTTGTATTTACAACACTTTGATATCAGTGAATTACATAGTTTAAATTTATTTTTAAGAAAAACTTTTAAATCCTTACAATCTCTATTGAAACTAACACAATCTAAAAATAAAATGGCTGCAATATTTTTAATATGACTTAATTATCTTTATATAAACTAAAATGTGAAAAAAAATCCACGCGTCCAAGCTGGAACGTATTGCAAGTCAATTAATAAAGATCTAAATAGCAATAAGAGAATAATTATTAATCAGACCACAGATAATTTATAATTTTATGAGAACGGTTCGGTAAAAAATTATGACGTATTTCCTATCAGAAGAATCATTATAACTATCTGGTTATTTTTACCACTTAGCACTTTAAACTACGAAGTGATGACCGATCACTATTAGTTTTACCGAAACGTGATGCGAAACAGATACCATGATCGCTCTTGATAGATCCGATAAACAAATCATGATTCAACGTGTCGGATGGGGATATAAAAAGTCGGTCCACCCCCCAACCCAGAACCAGCGTGGTGGGATACGGTCCAAAACCTCCTTATGGAGAAGGTGTGCGTTAGGGGAGGCCTATGTCCAGCAGTGGACTCACAGGCTGATGATGATGATGATTCCACGTGCTTAATTCGTATTAGTGTTAAAAAAATGGATTTTCATTGATGGATGCCACGAATTGAGGTGTTGCAACCTTGTATTGAAATGAGACAAGTCTCCCTTTTATGTATGTTGGTTCAGGAATTGAAAGAAAAATTTTATCATCGTATTTTTAAGTTAACTTCGTATAATCTAGTTTTAAAAGTCTCTTAATGAGTTTTCCTTGAACTTCGGACTTGAACGTCGTATCATAGAATTAGGCATTTGATATTTTCATTAAAATCCTAATTCCTTGATTGTTTTTTTGTAGAATTTACATAGAATAGAGAAAATTTACTACGCTGCAAATTATTACTTAATTTTTTAAATTGATTTAGTTAATAAAGACTCTTTCAGTTATTGCAATGGATAGCATATTAATACAAATAATATTTTTGTCGTTAAAGTTGTATGTTGTTGCTTCTTATTTTTGTAATTGCGCTATCATTAAGCTATGTCAAATTAATTTTATTAACATATTCAAAACATTTAAAGCAACATATGTTTTTCCTCAGCTTTTCCGGCTCTCCTTACCAACTAGTTTAATAAACTTAACGTTAACTATTTAAATTGTATGCTCAACACATCGCAATGCGTAATAAAAACAACTTTTAATGATAATAAAAGCCTTTTTCACCTAAATTAACCTTAAATAACTGTTTATTTTATAAGTCTTCAACATGTTAATCATCTCGACACCGATAGTCGCGACATCTAGCGTCAGCGCTTTCAAACTAACCCGTGAAAATATTTAATAAATAATATATATAGCAATTGACATCTCTTTACTTTAATATCGTTATAATTAAATGTTTATTTAAAGAAAAAGCAATTTAGAAATATTTAAAAGAATGGTACTAAGTGATATTAGAGTATTGTATGCAAGTTTATTCTCCCAAATTCTTTTCCCGATATATTTAGCTCACTGTACGAACGACCGGACATTGTAGTCGAAGTAACGAGTAAACGCATTGTTCTAAGTACAAAAATACTCTCTGTATATTCCTTACGATAACACTAGTGACCTTGCCTCGCGTATACAAATATCAGTTTAGGTAAAAAATACACCAGAGGTCGTTTCTCGTTTTTCTATCTACAGCTGAATGAGGCATAATCTTCGATTGGTTTTTATGTATATTAAAAAATTATTTTAATTCTTGTGATATCCTTTGACCAATTGAGTCCACTTTTTGAATTTTTTATGGTTTTTTCATGTTTTGCTTTATATTTAATGCCCGATGTTTCGAACTCTTTCTAGTGTTTATAATCACGGGTAGACTAAGATGGGATATGTCTGTACCTTTGAACTGGTATGCTAAAATTTATTTCAATTGACATTAAAAATTTAATTTTTTGCATAATGCCTCAAAAATGTCTGTTTTAATAGAAAAAATATTGAATAACATACATTCTTCATCAGAACCATTTTAGTTAGAGACAGCATTGTGCGTATGATTTTTTTATTTAAGAAAATACTTTATGTAAGTATATATAGTAAAAGGCGGATTTAATGTCATAGACAATTTCTGCCAATAAACTTTAAGGTGATATGAACTAAAGATAATAGTTTTGATTTTATTAAAATGATAGAATATGTTCTGTTTTCCTTATTATCGGTGAAATATCAAGTTAAGTGAGGCGACATAGCTAATATAACATAAGGCATTGTATATACTAATTCCAGTTCCAGTTTCTTCTGATATATCTATTTGAACAGAGTCTTTAATAAATGCTGAAGCAATAAATTCAATATGGCCACATAAATTGAAAATTGTAAGTGTAAACAAGTCACACATACATTTTCTATATTAAACTAGTATGTCGAGAAGCATAACGTGATAATATATAACAGTTGTAGTGAAAGCAGTGCCACAAATCATAATCGAAAGTGATGCCGTGAGTTTCGCTTAAATGTAGGGTTTATTTATAAAAGATGGCGATTTTCGCTTTAAAATAAATATCATATTATTTTAGTTGATCATAGTTTTAGACGCTCGTTAACATTTTCATTGCCGGTCAGTTATGGGTCGCAATGTGATGATTCGTAAAGACTTGTTAAGGTTAACAGCATTATATTAGCAAATATAGATATTGTCAACATAAAAAATCTCTAAAGGATTAAACGTAGTAACGTATGACAATAAATTCTTTTGCAGACACAATGAGTTGTAATTATTTCGGAAGTTATAATTTTTTGGCGCAATAGGAAAAATAAAGAGCATATTTTTACGATACGCTCACACACCACTACGAAAAACCGACATCCTGAAGTTAGATATAGTCAATTGACAACTGTATTCTACTCGTAACGAAAAACCAACACACTGAAGTTAGCTATTGTCAAGTAACAAACGTTTTTACGATATTTATTTCTACATAATAAGGCAAAAAAAATGAAAAAATTTTTACGCCAAATGAGTTAAGTAATTCAACGCGTGTATATCTTTGTTTATACTAACTTTTTATCTCTACATGACTGAAATTGTTCCCGTAGGTCTATGGTCAACTGTCTCCAGCCTAGTACCAGTTAGATTAAGTTAGCTACTGCAAATTGCTATTAAGATATAAATCATCCATCCGGGCACTTAGTTTAATCAAGTTATTGGAAAGTGAAACGTTACCGATCCAACTCGTTAGATGGCGCTGATCGATCTTTAGTTCGTATAATCGCCGCCTCGGGTGGTGGCGCTGCAGGCTATAAACTCCACGATGGAACGATCAAATAGAAAATGGACCTCAAACTGTGTTCAGAGCCAGTCGAATTACTTTAATCGTTAGCAGTTTGTTAAGAAATAGATTTAGAACTGTGAAAAGGGTTGGAGAGCTTTGTATAAACACGTTCATATTGAAAATAGTGAGTAGGGTATTGATTAAATAAAATTAGTAGTTAGGGCTTTGTATAGAATATTAGTTAAAGATGATGTATAACAGTAATTGTTACTTTTTATCCAAAGTTTTCATTGGTGACATCCGAAACAGAAATCATTTAAAACGTTTTTTCGTTTCATAGTTTTGTATTTTTGTATTAAAACGCTATTTATTTTGTAAATGGGACTCATTTATTTTTACTATTTACTATAAAATGAATAACATTATTTTATTATAGTAAACCGCAGTCCACATCAGTAAAGATACAATTTTGTTAGATACAAAATTTGAAGTTACATATTTTTGGTACCGTCACAACTATGTATTTGGTCATGTCATTTAATAGATCATACTTTTTTGCAGTCTGTATGTATATCAATATATTTCCGTCACATAATTTATAAAATGTGTAGCGTTTATAATTTTCAAAAGTAATAAACAAGACTAATTGTTTTTTAAACATTACAAATTTTTCAACAACTCGGTCTTTCTGTCACATATAAATGATAAATCACTGCTAAAATACGTTAAACATCGTGTTAAAGTTGAAATAATAAACACACAATTCGCAACAATAACACGAAACCAAAATAAAGCTTGGTTGACCTTCATCGCCTCTCCGTGTATTGAACTCATTAATTGTTCGGAAAATACCGAAAAAATAACAACGGACAAGTTTAACAATCAATTATATAATGTTGCCACCTTTAGTTCATTTAATTAATATTCGAAATAGATGTAAACAAAGTAACCCTAGCAACAGAAGAGTAATTATAGTAAGTATTATTTATGTTTAGTGTCTAATGTCAAACAGTGGTTGACATCTCGGTGACAATTGATTAATGTCAATCAGTAGTTGACATCTTGGTGACAATTGACCAATAAGAACACTACTAATTGTGAGATACGTCTCACAATTTTGTTTCTGTTCGATACTTTGTTTACATATTTTTTTATTCTTAGTTTAATATGTATTATAACTGTTAAATGAAATGACTTTACGGATTTTATCGCGTTTATTTTACATTTTTAAATTCCCGACGTTTCGAACACTTTCCAGCGGCCGTGGTCAAGGGGTAGACTGAGATGTCATGCATCTTGTTGCCAGTGCTGAAGCGGGGTTTTCAGATCTTAATTTTAATTAATTATTTTTGGTCTGTACTCCGACCTATGCGAAATGAACTGGTTTAATCTTAACAGCCGGCAGTGGTATTATCCTTGGGTTTAAATTTTAATTTATTAATTATGGGGTCCCAAGCAGGTGGTAGAACCCAACCATCTTCTCTATTGAAATTTGAATGTTTTCTAATCTCAATAGCCTTACGGATCATCCTTGGTAGGAATCGGTGCTCTTTAGCGAGGATTTGTGGTCGATCAAATCTGATGTAATGGTTTGGGTGATTCAAAGTATGGTCACACACTGCCGACTTGTTGGGTCTTTTATGTTTAATGTCAGCTATATGTTCCTTCACGCGGGGTCTTATTGCTCGCTTTGTCTGTCCAATATAAAAGAGACCGCAGTCACAATCTAGCTTGTACACTCCTGGATCTTGTAGAGGAATATTGCATTTGACAGGTGGTAGAAATTGACCAATTTTCTTCAGCGGCTTGAAATAAGTTTTGATTGAAGCCCGCCTCAAAATGCCAATCTTGTCAGTTACGTCTCTCACAAATGTAAAATAAACGCGATAAAATCCGTAGTCATTTTATTTAATAATGTATAATATTCGCGTAAACAATAGAAAAAATTATGTATTATAACTAAATATTTTATCTTACAATTTTAATATCATTTGTAAGTTATAACTGTATTATTATTTTTATTTCGTCTATTTCTTTTCACGATGCCTCATTAGTCTAACTATTTATTGTTTAGAAAGGCTTTGGTTATTTGTAAATATAATAATCTGAAATCGTTTGAGCTTATTCCAACTCAGTGAAAATATTTTTGTAGCGCGTTTTTTACCGCAAGTTAAAGGAGAGTCAAGATGCTTTTTCTGTATTTTTTTGTCTCGAATATTTCATATTAAAATGATGCCATTACAATAAATACTTCTTTAAGCCCTTTATATACAATTTGATGTGTAATTACAAGTCGCTAAAATGTAAATACAAAATGACAAATAGACAATTTTTAATTGTTTTCATGTTATAGGAAAGTATATTGTTTTTTTTAAATACAAACTACCCTGGCTTGGTCTTTGGATCACGACACAAAACAAAGTTTGCGACTAATTTATATACACTGTTATTATGTTATTGTTTAAATCGATAAAAAATATAATAATCACATTAATATTGTCATCGAATATATAATATCAATATTTTTCCTAAATAAAGTGCCTAAATAAAATTAACACCAAATTATTATAAACTTGTTAAGCAGCTTAATGTCACCAGCGGAGCTTAAAATGCCTTACTACTAATTTAGCAAAACGTGTCAACCACCTAGGTCGTCGGTTTGGTATATTCCCGCGAACTCTGTATTACATGAAGCTTACCAAACACAAGTGTCGAAAGCATAACGTCACAGCTAAAAAAAACCATTATTAGTCCAGAGATGGAATGTATATAAACAAAATAACGTTTAGCATGTTTAAGTCAAACATTTTTGCGCGCTTTTACAAAACCGCGCCTCAAAGCCGCACAACAAAAGCGCGGCCCAAAGACAAGCGCGCCGCCCACAGATAATATCGTCACACGAGTAAATTACAAATCCCCGTCGAGGCAATACCGCTGAAATATAATCGCGTGGCAATTATAATTGTGCTAAATTATTAGGTGCAAAATGCATTACACGCCACGGGCGTACGGCATCGGCTATCTGATGCGGCCGCGCCGCCATGACAGTTTAAGTGATGACTCGGCTGATGGAGCCCGCCTCTGCGCTCGAAGACATCCCGTGTTCGTGAAGCGAAAATGCTATATATGATTTTATTTATTTATCGTTTTTCTCACATGCATAGTGTTAAGATAGACGGAATTGCTTTTTTATAGCAAGGATGTGATGCTTCCAAACTCTTGTCTTTGGTAAGCATCAGCTAGCACAGAGTTCGCGGGAAGCTACCGTCCTTACGAACTAGGTGGCCGACATTTTTTGCTAAAAGTAAAGTCGACACGTAGGGTAAAGGGAGATATATTGGTGATATAAGAAATTTGGTGATATTTTTCAAACACTTTTGTATGACTGCGTTCGCGAATTGCTTTGTTCGCCAAACGCTGAGACAAATTACCGGAGCGAGTGAAAAGGTTTTATACCGTTTACACTTGTAGCAATTCGCTAACGCGGTCATACAAAATTGTTTGAAAAATATCACCAAATTACTTATATCACCAATATATCTCCCTTTACCCTATTGAAGGTACGTGTGTTAGGCATTATTTATAGTCTCCTAAGGATCGTCAACGGTCTACCGACTGTTTAATTCGGTCAAGCATTTACTTATTAGTCTATATTATGTATCATTACTAAAGCCGAAATTTAAGTTGACAAAATATCATGTTAAATTGTACTTATGATACCAAAACTCATGACCTTATTACGAATAATGTAGCGTTTTCATTGACATTTGGTTGTGACAACTAATATAATCGCTTTATGGCTGTCTTCATTTCATTTGCAACGCGTTGTGAAAACAAACTCCAGGTTCTAATGCCTATTTTACTCTCGTACAGGAGTAACAGGAAAATATCTTTACTAATTTATACATCTAGGACGAATAAACCCTTTGGCAAACAATGTCAGCAAACGTAATGTTAGTAAGAGCGTTATGAATGGTGGATCGTTTAATAAATATTTTTTATTATTCATTAAAGCTTTGAGCACAAAGGCGGACTTAATGCTATGAGCTTGGTGACAATCCATAAATATGAATGTGAGATGTAATATTTTGCTAGCGTATTTTCATACATAAATTTGCTTATACATATTCATCTTATTTGAAAAGTAGCACCTGAAAAGAGGTTAATTCTAAGACCATTCTGCCATTTGACAGTCACGTACAATAGGAAAAATTCATCGATTGTGGATTATATCACTCGAATGTATCGAATGAAATCAGTTCTTAAACTTTAACGTTAATAACGTATAGGAATGATTGCAAATGTCTTATTTTATTTAATCTCATAGGAGATAATGATAGATCTCATAGAGCCAGTGTTTTGTTTAAAACATTGACTCTATGAGATGTAAAACTAGTGTTACGTGTTTTATCCATCTGTCTCAATGTATACACATAATTCAGCATGTATACACATTATTAACAAATATGCTCATTATTATCATCAGCCTGTGTTAGTCCACTGCTGGAAATAGGCCCCCCCTAATGCGCCCCTTCTCCAATAGGAGCTTTTAAACCGTATCCCACCACGCTGGACCAATGCGAATTTTACATGCCCATCCGATGCATGGATCATCTTACTATTCAGACAATTGGGTGTTCGGCCCAAATTGTGCTAACCAACTAGTAGACAACTTAGAAAATTAGTTGAATCCCCGCAGGATTCGAACCCACTACCTCCGGTTTCTATAGCACATGCCCATACCACTAGGCTACTAGGCTACGGAGGCAGTAACGAATATGCTACACATAACTAAACTTTAAATTTAATTTAAGAACTAAATTTAAAATATTGTAAATTAATTCGAACTAAAACTCCATAAAACCTTAAAGCTTTGGAATGTACCCGTTTTTTGGAAAATATTATTTGATCTAAATTAAACTGTTTAAAATTTGCGGAAACCGAACCGTTTTAAGATGAAATATAATAGAAAAATACATTATCAATTAATTGAAAAATAACCTTGCTATGTATATATACATATGACATATCTCGATATAGTTATATTATATAATATAGTTCATAAAAACCAATCGATAACATATATACTCTATTGTTATTAAACTACAATCATGATCCTTTGCCTTTGGAGCTGTTCTCAATTTTATTTTCAGCTGCATTTTGAAATAATCACACTAAAAATAAATTCCATAGTAAGATTTGTGTTACTGATTTTTTTAAAAACAAACTTTTGTAATCTTAAAAATATGTATAAAGTAACAAGGCTAAGCCGATCCAACAAAAGCATTTTTATACATACGCACGTTATATTTATAACTAGCGACCCGCCCCGGCTTTGCACGGGTGCAATACTGATATCTGTAAAATCTATGGAAAAATATATAAATTTATAAGCGTTTCAACCATTTTATGCATGAATTATACATGAAAACCTTCCTCTTCAATCACTCTATCTATTAACAAAAACCGCATCAAAATCCGACGCGTAGTTTGAAAGATTTAAACATACATAGGGATATAGGGACAGAGAAAGCGACTTTGTTTTATACTATGTAGTGATAAGTTGAAATATTGAAACTATTAAAGTCGCAAAACGCAAAAAACGAAAATTGCCAAAGACATTGTTAACAAACACATCACGTATTGTCGCTAAAAACAAAACAGTATACAACTGCCAAAGTAAATAAAAAAACACAGTCGTGGCTTATCTCCGACATAATGGTCATTGTGATGCAAGGAGTTAACTTCGGGACGCAATAACGACACATACGAAGTTGAAAGGTGCCGATTTCCCGGAATAGGAATTCACAGGTTACCGGGAAAGGTAACCGAGATATTTTAGGACGAACGCTCTATTATTTGCAAACTTCTGCTTTGTTTTTGACACCTTTTGGCGGGGCCATCTTGTGTAACCCGCGTGACCTCATTTCCGGGAAATGTTGTCGTAAATGTTTGTTTCAACTCTTTGTTGTGTATTTGGTTATGTATTCGGAATTGTTTTAAGTTCTTCGTATAAACATTTAAAACATTTTTGTTGAACCGTCCAGTCTCAAAATACTGTAATATTACAACAAAGATATAAATACTTATTAACTAAACTAAAAAATGTTTTATTATATGAAATTTATAAGAAAAATTAAGTTTTTAAGAAAATATTTTTACGAGAAAACTTAAGTTTAAAAAATATTTAAGTTTGAAAGATTTTATATAAAACACAAATAATAACCGTTGACATCATATGACGAAGCTTTGACATTTTTTTAAATTGTAAAATGTATAAAGTATGTCGTATCTTTATGTTTTCTGTGCAATTAATAAGGGTATTTATATAAAAATTATTTTAGTCAATAATTTAAAGTAGCATTCCTAAATATACAATTATTAAACGTACAATAAGATACATCCACATTTGTGTACTCAAAAATAAACACTTAACAAAGTTTTACCTATAGATATTATTCTAAATTAAAATACATTAACCCATTAACAATTATTTGTATGTAATATAATATCAATAGTTTAATTTTTAAAACCAATACTTACTATTCGGACCGAAATAAGGTAAACTGCAATATCATTGCTTTTTGTTTATTTTCGACAAATGTTTTAACTAACAAGAACGTGTTACCATATAATAGTAAAGTAAAAAAATCTCCTTACGACCCGCCTGAAGCGTAGATCGTAAAAAAATAACTTTGTCCATCAGTGCACGCGCAAACTTCACAACAATGGGTTAATCTCAAACAAACGAATTAGCAACGCGGGCAAAACAATCGACACATTGTCCCGTCGGCGTCTTTTGGTGTACGCCATCTTGACCAGCAGGTATAATCCCATTGTGAATGAAGGAGTCAGGGGTCACCCTTAATCCACCCCCACCCTAACACCGATATTACTAAGCCGCTTACTGTCACCTCAGTTGCATTCTAACCTCAGTAAAGATTACTTACTACTTACTAAGTCAACTAACACTTGGTGATAAAAGATTCGATCATCAGTGACCCGAAGTGAACGTTACTATTCTACTGACCGCCGTCACTAAACGACTTGGTGACCCTGCAGCTTAGTTACGAACTGTTTAGTGACTTTTTGAGGTGTTTTTAGTTGGATTTCTGTGTGGAGTTTAGTGATAATAACTAATTAGACATCAGTACTGAGCTAACCGTGTTTCGAGTTACATTTAGTGTTTATCGGACGATTTTACTAACTAAGATTGGACTAATATTAGCATTTAGTAATAGATTCGGTATATTTATGTTGTGAGTTGCAATAATGACGGACGAATTTGACGACAGCCTGTGGAAATTGACCCAGTTTGTTAAGCGTTGGTGGGAGGATGATTATAAGAAGGTTTGTACGCGTAACTGGATTAGATTTAACACTTATACTTGTACAACGTGATTTTTCGTATAGTGCAAACCTGAGAATAGCTTGTTCGGAATCAGTAACTTACTCTAGTGAACTGATTAACAAACTACGTTTTGTCCCAAAATGCAGTTAAAATCTAATACCAAATTTTTGCTGAGGCAATTATGCAAGTAATAACGCTTGTAATCCCTTGTAACTTTGTCAGTTTTAATTATTTTTATTCCATTTCTCATATATTATATTTTAAAGTGAAACTCTTGTTGGAGTACTAAACGAAAAATCACGTTGTATATTTGATGACTATTTTCTGTTTGTTATCACTTTAAATTTCGAATTTAGACGTAAAGAAATTTCTTAGTTTCTGTTCATATCAATTTTTCGACATTTAATTCCTTACTGTTTAGTTAAGGGTATAGCAATTATAATCTAGACTTAGAGATATAGGCTTATCTGCATAATTTTAATTGTTGAGTTTTTAATAATTAATATCGAAGTATAGATATAAATTTATTACGATTAGTCACAAGTCCGTATTTCATTATATATCAGTTAGTTCACTGTAAGTTTCCAGAACTAAGACAAATGTTATTAATTATACTTATAAGAATCTTAGATATAACTGTTCAACATTTATCAGAATATCAGTAGAACTTTTAACACCACAAAACTTTGCTGTTTTAACATAAAAATGGGGCCCACCGAGTTTCTTGCGCCGGTTCTTCTCAGCGTAGCGTCCTTGACAATCATTAAGCGAGTGTTACACTTCTTTATTGAATAAAGATATTTGAATTTGAAAAAAAGTTCGTAGAGTACAACGGATATTCTTTTGTCACTACAATTTGTCAATTATTAAAATGTTTACGAAAGAAATTGACTCCTTTAAGAAATAAAATCGATATTGCCTTCGACAGTATCCAATTATTAATAACGGCCGTTTGGACACCGAGGTGGCTTAAGCAAGGCTTAAGCCAGGTTAAGTGAGTCTTAAGCCAGTCGCAAGTAAGGCTTAAGCCGGACTGTCCACGCCGTATCATTACGTCCGTCGCACTCGGCCGTTAGCGGATAATTTGGTGGCATCTAAATTGTATCGGATAATGGGCCCGAGATAATGTGTCGTTATGGTCATATATAATGATGGATATTGACCGGGTTAAGACAAAATGGCGGATGAGCCATAAATTGGATGGTACACGCGTAGATTTGCGATCACACCTGCGATAATGTAATAGTCGTTGATTAATTTTAATCTCATAACATGCTTAATATTAATATGTGCAATTTATAGATGTAAATGCGATTAATTTTTAATTAACCTTGAAGCAGAAGCTTATGTCAGTCTGGCTACGGACTACTCTATTTTCGTTACAAATAGTTATTAATGCAATTTTTAATACCAAAAACGCATTAATGGTTTATTAAAACAAAAGCTGTTTTTTTATGCAGAATCTAGTTCTGTTACAGTTTTTGACTCTATCATAAGCGTCTTAGCAGCTCAAGTTGTAGTCAATACGGAAACAGATTATAAAAACATCATCATTATCAGCTTGTAGTCCACTGCTGGACGTAGGCCTCCCCTAATACACCCAGGGGTTTTTGTACCGTATCCCACCACGATGGTCCAATGTGGGTTAGTGGGTGGACCGACTTTTACAAGCCCATCCAACGAATGGATCAACTTACGTTTTAGGCAATTGGGTGATCAGCCCAATTTGCCCTAACCAACTAGGAAACAACAATGAAAATTCGTTGAGTCCTCGCTGGATTCGAACCAACGATCTCCGGTTTCTGAAGCATACGCCCATACCACTAGGCTACGGAGGCAGTTTATAAAAACAATATAGACCAAATCGCTGCCCGCAGCTTTGCTTTTCCCATACACAGATGATGTATTGTGAGTTTAGAGCCGCGTTGCCCAATGCATTGGTAATGTTAATAGTGCGATGTTAATTCAATTAATAGACACCCACAAAATACGGCCCACCCACGCGCCCGATCCGCCATTGTTGTCCTATTGACAAACGATACGAGCATTTTGGCGGGAAATCGATTATAAACACGGCACAGATTAAATATAGAATAGTCAACATTGTAAAATATTATCGTATATTGTATGATAGCGCATTAAAAATATTAATCGTAAAAAATATTCGATATAATTTAGCCATATTTTTTAATGCTTTTTTTCTTAATTAAATTCGAGGAGTCATATTGATGATTAACTTAAGTTTAGCTAATTTCAAAATTATTAATTTATGAGTTATGGTTTTTTAACTAATCTTTTTTAATTTTACTTATTTACTTAATAAATTTTAATTTCAGTTTGTTTTATAAAATAAACGTAATAATCATTTAGTTAAAAAAAAATTACTCAATGGGTTAATAAAGATAGTTTAATAAACGGTCGGAAACTAGCAGAGCGCTTCAAGTCTTTCAAAAGTCCACAGCGTGCAGTTCTATATTGCCTTTCAAAGAGTTTCCCGCCAAAGTTTCCCATAAGACGCCGCCGCAGCTAAAGCGCTCATTACGCGATATGGCAACTAATTTGTTCGCAGCGAACCCGTTCACGACGCACAATATGGCATGGCATGTCACGACGCGGCATCACGAAAAAACGTACAATTTTTTTCATAAATAAAAAAATAACCCTCAAATTGGACCTTAAAATAACGCGGGAAAATATTGAGCTGTCATTGTTTTTTTTTTTTTAAATCATGTGAAATATGCCGCAGCCAGTATTCTGCCGGTAGGCGTGGGTCAGTTACTATACGCGAGGTTTGTTTATGCCGTTTAATAACGGACTTTATTGCGTTGTGATAAGGTGCATTATTGAGGTTAGGGTTCGTTGTTTTTGCGTTCGCCGGTCAATCACCTCGATTAATACCGGTGACGCGAAATTTGTTTGACTTCTCGATAATTGATACGCTATTGGGAGACAATGAAAATTTTTAATGCTAATATTTACTTGCAATGTCACAACAGATAAACATAAATTATAACTGTAAAAGCATACGAGAGTTATTACCAGTTTTTGTATAAATAAGACGACCCGTCTGTTGCCAATATCAAAATTGTTAAGAGACCGACATTTTTTTAATTTTCCATCCAACCTGGTTGTGCACTCCCAAATTCTGGAGATTAAAATGATCGCTTTTATCTTTATTTTTCAATAAATTGGTTATAAAAAGTAAGTCTCGGTGTCCAAAATAATCTTTGTCAAGTCATAAAACAAATAGTTAAATTAAACAATTTATTTTCTAACAAAGAAGAAAATATTATAACACAATATTGTTAATACAAAACAAGTTGGATTAAATATCCATACAATTTCTACGTGCTGCAGAAACTTAATTTGTAATCACGGTTTTTAATAAATTACATCATCATCATCATCATCATCAGCCTGTGATAGTCCACTGCTGGACATAGGCCTCCCCTAATACACCATTGGAGGGTTTTGGACCGTAACCCACCATGCTGGTCCAGTGCGGATTGGTGGGTGATTACATAGGAAATTTAAAACCTAAAAAGAGATGCTTACTATTCAAAATATCAAATGTCTTATAAACAATGCTCGTTAACATTAGATTTCTTTAAAAACGGTACATGATAAGTTAGCTATTCAAGTTAATTATATTAACATGAATCACTAATAGTTACATTATACTTAAACAACAGAATAAACGTTATAAGGAACCGACTATTACAATTCATCCCTTACTTTCCACCCCCCAAACTATTAACTTCAAATTAACATTTCCCAAAAAGAAGAAACAAAAAATTACACAAAGCAATCAACGAAACTCCGAGAGCTCCATCCAAACATTAACCACATTCGGGAAATCTAAAATGACCACAAAACGGCTGCTATAATTTCACCCGATTTTAACCATACGCTATATTTAAGTTAAACGACACTTTATAACGCTGTGTTTATGCATTTTCGGGAATTAGACAGTTTATCTTCTTATTTGACAATTGCCCGTAGTAAAAAATCGCCCCCGACGCCAAACGACCATATAATTCCGTCGAAAAAGGGATAATTATATGGCAACCTCGACTTATTCGAGGTACACATGCTAATCGAGTGACAAACGATTTAAACGACGATTAACCGAAAGCAAGGGCCCGCCGGCACCGCGGTTAAACTACGCTTAATCGTCGATCAGGTGTATCTAAGTTAAATAAAATTCTTTGGTATAATTTACCTATCAACCACAATTATTTCTATGCGTATGAATATAGTTAAATCGTTACAGTTATTAAAAAAATATCTTCACAAACTCATGGAAAACTAAAGCATTGTTAGACCTCATAGTATATATCGCACTAATGACAGTAATTTTTTTTTATTAGTTTTATTTGCATTATTATTTTCTAAATAATTTTCTACACTGCTGATTTTAATCACACTTATCACACACTAGCAACCCCCCACCCCCACCCTTGTGGGTGGAATTTAGTAAAATCCGTTCTTAGCCGACCTCTACTCGGCGAAAGTAATATTCCTACCAAATTTCAAATCGCTACGCCTTATGGTTGCAGAGATATCGTGATGAGTCTACATAGGTGGGAATATCTTTTATATATATTAGATATGTAAATAAATAAATAATATAATTGACAGTATAAAACAAAACACGTTTTCTCACCTATCGTTCTTTCACAATGCATCTCTATAAAAAGGATATATACAGAAAAGTTTTGACTACAAACAAAAAACAAAACAGTTCCCGAGAAAGCCGCCTCTTAACAAAAGCTTAGACTATTATTCCACAACGTGTCATTTAACTTTTACGTCGAAGTGGTATAATCATGGACGTATCCAAACTTCGTCTTCTGCCCGAAACACGACTCTTAATGAATAGCAATTTAATATTTCGTATCAAATCGTTCGGGACACGCGACACGGGGCGCTTTTTCTATTCCAACCGATTTGTAGCGGCCATTTTAAACAATTTCATTTGAACGCTCGCGTTTCTTGGTATTAATTTCGTATTAGGCTTCGAGTGAGACTTGAAAACATTTACAATATAAAATCAACAGATTTTATTTCACTTTTGGGTAAACAACATCTATTTTACAAGTTTTTATAACGCGATAAACTTAAGTCGCTCTAATTGGTCCAAAATCACGTAGTTGTTGACGCATAGTAGCGTTAACCAATCAAAGCTTTGATTTAAACGTTATGTGATTTGGACATTACGCATCAATTGTGTAAATTATTTGACTTATTTGGCTTAAGTATTTATTATAGACGAGCGAAGACACATATTTTGTCAGAAATATTTTGTTGATGTTTGAAAATTCTACGATTATTAGTGACTTTCCGAACGTTCGGCGAGCGCAACAATTCAGGTTCTGTTCGGCATTGTGTCAGCACTTCTTTTAGCTGCTTATATGAAAGGGTTACGTTTAAAGTTGTCCTCAGGCTATTATTAGATGATTGAGATTAAGTTTGAATGGGAGTAATGATATTAAGTTAATTATTATAAGCTATTACGTTATTATAAAATTACAAAAATCAAACCTGTCGTTTTTAATAACAGCAATATTTAAGGCTCTTTTAAGACAGTGAGATCAAACTAGCCCATGTTAACTTTTATAATGTCATTCATAACCTCCGCTAACGTAAAAATCAACAAACTATAATATTATTACACTTTCCTTTCATATACATGGTTTTCTATCCTAAGTCCGATAAATAGTATGTAAATAACAAAGTTAACCATATGTATCATTTGTTCCAGGAATCGCAGTCAACCAGCAATGAAAGATGGAACGGGCGAGGACCGGAGCACAACATGGCTCTTCAGCAAATACTCAAGCTGCAAGAAGCCAGGGCCCTCCACAAGACATCGCTTCTGCCGATCTACAAAAAGAATGGTCTTCCGACTGCTGCAAACGACTATGAGCAAAAAAAACACGACAAGTACCAGGAGCAGCAGGTCCTGGAACAGTTGAAGCTGGAAGAGGAGTTCCGCAGACTGATGGACCGCTCTATGGGTGACAGCCGAAGCGAGGAGTCTTTAAAGTACTTCCAGCACATGATGGAGGCGCGGCAACACTTCGAATATCTAAAAAATATCAGAGAGAGAGATGAAAAGAGCTTTTCTGAACAAAACTTCGAAAGGAAAGAGTCTACTACGCCATGCGAGAAGTTCTCACCGATCCACAACCAATCACCGCCGCGTACGTCGTCCGCGGAAGTTTCACCTAATCATAGCGTTCGACTATCTACCTCATCCAGTCCACTGTCAACAACTAGTCCTATCAACTCGTCACCATTGAGCCATCTGCAAAACATGCAACCTTTCGACTTCCGGAAACACAAGTTGAGTGAAGGTGCAGCCAAAGATGACACGAAGAACAATTTTGGTATGAACAGTGCCGAGAAGGCGGCATTAGAGCTGATGAGGAGTCAGCTGTTCAATTTCCAAATGCCCCCAAATCTGCCGATACCCCCAATGACGATGCCATCATCCTTCTCCCATCCGGCCGCGATGGTGGCGGCTTTAAGCCAAAACCCCATGGGATTGGCATCCTTACAAGCGCTTCTACCTCAGATGTCATCGAAAGTAGCCGATGCTGCGGATCCCAAAGTGAGCAATGGCCTCGGAAATAGTAGAAATAATGAACGATCAGAAGACGAAAATGTTCTTAATTTAAGCAAAGACTCTTACGTCGAAACCACGCACAAGTCAAGAGATATGATGATAGGTAAGTGCCTAAGCCCACCGAAAAGGCACTGGGCGACGTCGCAAATGCCGCTAAATTTGGGCACGCACTTTATCAACCCGGCAACGGGGAAGAAAAGAGTTCAATGTAACGTCTGCCTCAAAACATTCTGTGATAAGGGTGCCCTGAAGATTCATTTTTCCGCTGTTCACTTGCGAGAAATGCATAAGTGTACCGTGGAGGGCTGCAGCATGATGTTCAGTTCGAGACGATCGAGGAATAGGCACAGCGCTAATCCCAATCCTAAACTACACTCGCCGCACTTACGCCGCAAAATATCACCGCACGACGGTCGGAGTGCACAAGCGCATTCCGTCCTCATTTCGCAGCACGGCGCCGGATTGAATATACCACCCGTTATAAACCCGATGCACGCGTTTGGATCGTATCCAATGCTTAATCCGGCGCAAGGCATCCGGCCTTATTCCAGCAATATCTCATTAGATTATAAGAGCAACGTCAACTTCCCGCCGCATTACGACCAATCACATCTGTTGCGTAGAGAGTCTAACTCTGAGGATAACAAGGATCATGACGGTCAAGCTGAATCAGATGAAGACGATGGCATCGTTGTTGTCGCTGGTGATGAAGACGATGACGATAATGAACATATGGATACCAGTGATTACTATTCTAATTTAAATAAATCCATAGGCTCGTTGGAAGATTCAGAAACAGATTTCGACCAACGAAGCGTCAGCGATAATAATGATGCCAGAAAAGATGGCAATGTCACCCCTGAAGTTATGAAGAGAAAGCGTAAAAATTTAAATCCCATACGTTTACAAAGCAATCATACAAACGAGCTACAGAATAAGATTGAAGACTGCCAATCTGATAATATTGATAACAACCTAATAGATCCTAAAAGAGTAAAATGCGAAGAAAAAAGTGAAAACTGCACTGTTACTAACGACAGTTTACAGCCGAAATTAAAAGAGGAAGTCCTTCAAATCAAAGAAGAACCCTCGGACATTGAATATAACGCACAGGATCTAAGAATTAAAGAAGAACCACAAGAGAAAGACGATTACACTAAGACTGAAGTATCTGAGAAACCGCAATCAAACGTCGATCACTTCTCATCGGAGAACGCGTTAAAAAGATTGGAGAGTTTATCGAAAGGGGACTTCCCTAACGTGTCCAAGAAAATCGAACCGCAACCATTAGGCCATACAATTTGTCTATGCACGACACAGTGGAATTCTCCGACAGATCACCCGCCTCATCAGTTTCCAGCTACGATTATGCCAATGACGAGAATCAGGGTCAAATTCACGGCCACTTCGAACACGGCTTCTTCATCGTCAACGCGGATGTACCAACGGATCAAGAAAACCCATTAAAGTGCACAATTTGCGACAAACTGTTCCAGAACATGTTTATCTTGAAAAACCACTACCTGAACACTCATTTGAAGGTGATGTACAAATGCACCAACGATGGATGCAGAGCGTCCTTTCCCACAAAGCAGAGCAGAGATCAGCACAGCTGCGATGTAAACTTGCACAGAAAAATGTTCTCGATATGTGGCCGGGTATCAGACGAGTCCCCAATAAAGATGTTAGAAAGAACGCGCGAACAAATAGACATCATATCCAAATTCAACGAGGACGAACGTACAACGCCATATATAGAATCACACAAGTACTATCAGGCAAGGGAGTCCGAGAAGGTGAATCATTTAGGTCAGATGCCGTTCGCTCCGTATCCACTTCAGCTACCAGACGGTTATTTGAATGGGCGGGATGTATTCAACCAGCAACCGTTTCTGTTCACGCCCTTCGGTATGTTGCCCAACTTCCCGACACTACCGTTCGGTTTCTACCTCCTAACCTGAGTCCTTTCGGCTGCCGGAGTCAGAGCTTTTCGCCGATGCTGCCAAAGTTGAACTACTGCGTGGAAGACGAGGCGCCGAGACCTAACAAGGATGGCATGTACCCTTGCAGGGGCTGTAGAGATTGCTTTAAAGATCTGATGAATTTGAAGCTGCACTGTGAGAGCGTCCACGTCCAGTCGCTCCATAGATGTTCAGTCAGCGGTTGCAACGCGGCCTTCTTCTCCAGAACCAGGAGGAACATCCATTCGGAAGCGCACATCAGCTCGAGACGTCAAAATGGCAGAAACCACCACACGCTGGTGAACTCGACGTGACCTTACTAGCGTCGTCTGGACTTGGAGATGAAAGATTCTAGTGCATTTGTGATTTTATAGATGTAACCAAAAATTTAACGATTCAACCGCGTAGATTGCCAGTAAATATAATTCTCGTCGAATCGATCCGCGTAATGTGTTATTAGTTTTCATGATAAGTAGTTGTAATAACAATTGGGACATAAATGCCATTGCATCCTTTCTCGCTTTCTAAGGCTGTGTATATATTAGTAGATTTAACGACTTGCTATATAGAAAAATACCAAAACCTAATAAGGTGACTGTGGAAGAAATGTAAAGATCGTCTTTTGTTTTATTCTAACCTCGTTTTATTATTATTCTTAACTCTTTATCAATGCGAAAAGTCAGTGTACAGCGAGTAGACTAAATATTAGATTTATAAGCACATTTGGGCCTCATTCGGTTTTGGTATACGCCTTATTGTAAATAAAATTTCGACATTCCATAGTAATAACTGTGCAATAAATGTAAATAATAGATAGTCATGTAAAAAGCGTCGATATATTATGATAAATGTGAACTTATTCATTCGATATAAGACAGAATACTTTGTAGCGAATTCATTGCTGTTCGAGATAAAGTAATAGTGATAATTTATAGTATTTATGAAACGATAAATGTATCAAAAGTTAGATCATATCTCTTGATTTTTTGGTGCTACTCCATACATTTCGTGTAATTTTTGGATTTTCCTCTTTCTAAAGGTTAAATCGTAAACGTTTTTATCAAACGAACAATCTTTCAACATGCATTTAGTTCTATCTGTGTGATTTTTGTTACATAATAAATTAAAAATAATACGTAAGAACCAAAAAAGTATTAAATGTATGATGTAGACAGTGGGCGTATGGGATTGTATTGGAAATATTATGACGCATTTTATCCTTCCTTTGCCAAACGAATACTAAGTATGAAATAAAAAGTTTGAAAATTTCAAATGTGTTTCCATTTACCTACTGTTGTCTCTACAAAAGCTTTGATAAAATCCTGAATCATATAAAAATTAAGGTTGCAAAAGTCCAATTAATACTATATGTGCAAAAGCTTGTATCTATGTTATCCATTACCGTTAAATAAAAAAATATGTATTGATAACTGTAGGCAGTAAAGTACATCAAAATATATATTACTCAGAATAATAAACATTTTTTAAAGATTTTGTATAAAATTTTATTAAATACGCAAAATAGAGATCTGAATTTTTTATGAATCAAGATTTTACAAAAAACAATGATCGACTTCATAATCAATAACTTTAAATAAGACGTAAAGTCCGTGTAAACGTCTATAGGTTGCCAATGATTACTAATTTGATTAAATTAGCTTAACTAAAAAAATAATATTATTTTAATCTTAATAATGTGCATTTCTTAACATTAGAAAAGCTGTGGCTTAATGAAATGATAAACACTTTGAATAACCTACAAATCTTTAAAACTCGTAGCCTAGTGGTAAGACGTGCAGAGGTCGTAGGTTCGAATCCTGCGAGGACTCAACAAATTTTCATTGTTGTTTCCTAGTTAGTTAGGGCAATTTGGACCGATCACACATTTGTCTGAAAAGTAAAATGATCCATGCGTCAGATGGCCATGAAAAAATTCGGTCCACCCACCAACCCGCATTGAACCAGCGGGTTAAGATACAGTCCAAAAAACTCCTAATAAAGAGGGTGAGGCCTATGTCCAGCACTGGATTTACACAGGTTAATGGTGATATTTAAATCGCAGATACTAAAATTAATAAATGACATTATCAAACTAACATACATTCGTTATAAAATAAGTGGTGTTCTTCATCAATGTAAAAATGCTAATACAAAGTAGTTAAATATATAAAATGTCACTAAATCATTGCAATTAAATTGACACCCAATATATCGTGCATGATATGAACAGGTTACACAACATAAAAGCAAAAAAATATGCACAAAGCTTCCACTGAAAATTAATACAGACTTGTTAATATGGTCTACTTTCATTTTCACACTTCTGACCATAATTAGCGTTAATAAGACCAACCCGCATTGGACCAGGGTGATGGGATACGGTCCAAAAACACCCTAGAGGAGAGGGTGGGCATTAGGGGAGGCTAAGTCCAGCAGTGGGCTAACAGGCTGATGATGACGATGAAAACTTAGCAATGTCATGAACGTTAATGACACATGTAAATGATAACTCCTCCGTAGCCTAGGGGTACAAGCGTGTGCCTTAAAAATCGGAGGTCGAGGGTTCGAATCCTGTGGTGACTCAATAAATTTTCATTGTTCATTCCTAGTTGGTTTTGGGCAATTTGGGCAGATCAATTGTCTGAAAAGTATGATAATCCGTGCGTTGGATGGGCATGTAAAAAGTCGGTCCACCCACCAATCCGCATTATAGCAGCGTCGTGGGATACGTTCCAAAAACCCTCTAACGAGAGGGCGTGCAGTACGGGAGGCCTATTACCAGCAGTGGACTAACACAGGCTGATGGTGAAATGAAAAAATGTAAATGACAAGTCATCGTATATAGTTTACTCTATATATTTATGTATCGAATTCAGGATTATGGCGTGGAATATACATAAACAAAGTAACTCATAGCAACGCGTATATGTCATACGTGTGGTGTAGTTATCAGTCGACTGTCATCCAATGAATGACATTTGACATGTGACAATTGACCAATAAGAAGGCTTAACGTATGACGTCACGTCGTTTTCCATGTCTGTCTGTGTTTTTCATATTGATATATATTTATTCAAGTTGATAGAGTTATAGACGGAATGGTCAAAGCTTGCAGAAAGTTCCTACGTTAGAGAAATTAGGCATATTATCAAAGTTTATGTAAGTTTTATAGAGTATTAGCGACGCGCCCTGCTTCGCACGGGAGCTATGCTGATTGAAAATATACCTACAATATTAAGCATATGTTAAACATATAAACCTCCTTTCAAACACTATCTATTAAAAAAACGGCGTCGAAATCCGTTGCGTAGTTTGAAAAACTTAAGCATACACATAGGTTACGGACTGCCTCCATGCCTAGTGGTATGGGCGTGTGCTTAGAAACCGGAGGTCATGGGTTCGAATCCTGCGGGACTCAACAAATTTTCATTGTTGTTTCCTAGTAGGTTAGGGCATTGGGCCGATCACCCAATTGTCTGAAAAGTAATATGATCCATGCGTCGGATGGGCATGTAAAAGTCGGTCCACCCATCAACCCGCATTGACCAGCGTGGTGGGATACGGTCCAATCCCTTTAATGGATAGGGTGTAGTAGGGAGGCCTATGTCCAGCAGTGGACTATCACAGGCTGATGATGTATGATGTATGATGTAAGCATACACAGGGATATATGGACAGAGAAATCGACTTTGTTTTATACTATGTAGTGATATCAGTCTGTGTGAATGAATTAAGTTAAACAGACTTTAAGATCGTTTTTGGCACTGATTTGGTAAGGAAGATTTATACAAGAGTCAAAAGGATTACGAGTTATACATAAACAAGTGTCAATTAAGTCTCTTTTGGCGCCAAAATAAAGCATTTCGGCGGTAGCCATTCAAATTAATTAATGTAATGATATTTTTATTCTAACTGTATATTTATATAAATGTATTTAATGGCTTGGATAACCAAAAACATCAACAATTGACCATTAAAATACAAACAACTGATCGAATTAACCAAAGACATCTTCCCGCTTCGAAAAACGTTGACAACTAGCCACTTCCTACTTGCACGCAGCCGGAGCGTGACAACGTGCTCCGCGTCACGCCACACTGCCGACGTGACGCGTCACGTGACGTGACACGTTGACACGTCGCGTGCACCGAGTCCCTTTAATTTTTAATCCACTCTATTAACAAGCGACATTAGGGGGCGGACAAATTGATTCCTTGTTTGCAAGACTCCTTATTAAAAGGCCGTTTCAGTTTTGAGTTTTAATCACGCTACAGAAAAATTATACTGACACCCTTCGCTTTATTAAAATAGGTTCAAAGGTTCAAATTTAACGACACGTTAAATAGATATTATTCGTATTAACTATTAAATATTTTTTTCGTTTCTTTAGAGGTTTATTAAATGTAGAGCTAGTATTGTAAATTAACGATGACTTACGAAGTTTTACAGCCCCGAATCTAAATACTCTATATATATATAAAAATTAAAGCTGTACATTAGTCTCGCTACCTATTCCTGCCCCCGTAGCCCAGTGGTATGGACGTGTGCTTTAGAAACCGGAGGTCGTTGGTTCGAATCCTGCGGGGACTCACAAATTTGTAAGATGATCCTTGCGTCGGATGGGCATGTAAAAAGTCGGTCCAGCCACCAACCCGCATTGGACCAGCGTGGTGGGATACGGTCCAAAAAACCCTAATGGTTAGGGGTGTATTAGGGGAGGCCTGAGCAGTGGACTATCACAGGCTAATGATGATGAGTCTCGCTAAAACTCGAAAACGGCCAAACCAATTCGGCTATTTTTGGTCTTGAATTATTTTTCGAGGTCCAGGAAGGTTTATAAGGTGAATAAATATGAAATATCTGGCTGTGGCGTGAACATATCGAACTGAAACTCAACTGTAACTAACTACAGCTGATAGATGAAGTATAGTTATTTACTATCTATCAGTTTATTGCTTGAGATTGATAAATCTTTACAAATGTCTAGATCTATTATTTATCGACTATAGTAGTAAGAAATCTGCTGGAACAACTAGTCTTGAATAAAACAATATCTCAGAACAATTGATGTTTATATCGTTACAGTCGTCTGCGAGAAGGATTCAATTACAAATGAAATTTAACGTACATTATCATGCTGGATGCTGGACCTTCAATTATGATCTCTTTAAGTCCTTAACACTCAATAAAGGGAGTGAGCTAAAAGAGTTGGTGATACACGAAATCTGCTCCAAGTTCATCATCTTCTTAAATCTTCGTTACCATGAAGTTAATCCTATCCGTCCAACCTTAAATATCAGCGTAAAAACCACTGGCATGCGACAACCACAACGCACTTAAGGATGAACTGAGTTTAATAAATGGATTAAATATCCTTAAATTTGAAGTCCTATAACTACTGTCTTATATAACCCCCCAACCCCCCTTGTGGGTGGAATTTCGTAAAATCCGTTCTCAGCTGACCTCTACTCGGCGAAAGGAATATTCCTACCAAATTTCAAGTCGCTACGCCTTATGGTTCCAGAGATATCGTGATTAGTCAATATATAGGTGGGAATCTTTTTAATATATGTAGATGACAACCGGGGATGTATTTTCGACAAACTATCCTGGGCATAGATAAGTTTACTTTGAGTAAAGTAAACAACATCTATGCTAGAACTCAACTCTAAAATGGATAAACTTTCATTATCATCAGTCTGTGTCAGTCCACTGCTGGACAAAGGCTTCCCTAATGCAAGCTCAGCAAGATGGAGAGACGACATTCGCAAAGTGGCCGGTGTGGGCTGGATGAGAATAGCCGAATCGGAAGCGGTAGCGTGCATTAGGGGAGAAATTTTATTGTATAGATTTCTCGCTTTTTCGCTTTGTCTAAAGTTATCAAAAGTACTTCTTTCTTCAACCAATACGTGTAAGAGGAATCGATGCTATATAGGAGTCGACGAGAAATATAAAGTTAAATTACATTCTATTAATAGTTTAGGTTAAATTAAATTTTTAAAGCCAAGAGTAAAACAATTTAACAATCATAGCCAAAGTCCCCGTCCGAAAAGGGACACAAAGTGTGAAACAAAATCACAGTTATTTCTGGATTCGAACCCACGACCTCTGATATGCAACTAGCATCCGCCACTAATCCATTCGTCCGACACAAAACGTTGCATTGTTGCCATCAATACTCATCACACGATAAATACGCGAACAATACCCGCAGAAGCGCGGCAAAAACGGCCATTTGCATAATCGACTACCATCAGCGGCATTTGCATCCGAAACGCGCGTATTAAAACTCTAAACATCGACCAGCGAGATATAGAAACACGAAACTGGGCCTTATTTCATTAATATAAACTCCATATTAATATAGCTATTAATACAAATTCAACCTTATGTCTAAAGTAATAGAGTTCAAAATCATTTCAGTTGTTAATGACAGCGTAGTAATAAGTTGCGGTTGCCGCATTCGAAATAAGTATCGGAACGTCCCGCTTGTCAGCAATTTGTTTTTGAACTGGGAACACTTCTAAATTCGCCAAAAAGGAACGAGAGCGTTCTATGTTTAAAAAGTGGCGTCACGCGAGCGCGTTAGGGCGCGTTCAGTTTATGTTACGATTGGATATTTAAATTTTTATGCGAAAATAATAATAACAAAAATAAATTAGAAATGACGATAATAAATCTTTGATATTCAATTTATTTACGCTTTAACTGTATACCGTCGAATTAAATTGAGTTATATATAAAATTAATTTATTAGCCACTTAGAAAACAATTTATAGTAATGTTTAGTAAAAATATTAACGACCCGCCAGGCGCAGTGGTTAGTGGCCCTGACTTTTGCGCTAGAGGGTGTGGGTTCGATTCCCATAGGCGGAAAAATATTGAGTGATGAATATAGCGTTTTTGGTGTCTAGTTGTTTGTATCTATGTAGAAAAGTAAATCTATGTATTTATCAGTTGTCTAGCTTATATAGTGCACACTTTTCTTAGCTTGGTACCAGATGATGTTTTGTTATTCGTCCAGAAATTATTATTATTATTATATTAATATGATCCAAAACGAGACACGTGACATTATAGAATTGTAAAAAGTAATATTTATTTATCAGAAAATCCTTCTGTAATGACCAATTTAGTAAAATGAGTACAAAAGAATTTATTTTCACATATCCTATGACTGTACAAACGCAAATCATAATTATTATACATAACAATTTAAAAATTAATAAGACAAGAAATGCAAACTATCAATCAACAGCCTGTGATAGTCCACTGCTGGACATAGGTCTCCCCTAATACACCCCTATCCATTAGGGGGTTTGGACCGTATCCCACCACGCTGGTCGAACGAGAGTTAGTAGGTGGACCGACTTTTACATGCCTATCCGACGCATGGATCATCTGCCTCAGAATTTGTTGAGTCCCGCAGGATTCGAACCCACGACCTCCGGTTTCTAAAGCACACGTCCGTACCACTAGGCTACGAGGCAGTAGAGAGTAGAGCAAACTATAACTAAATTAAAATAAAAACCTCTGCGGTAAAAAACCGCGAAACCACACGCCGTGAACGCGTCCTAACGATTCCGAATTTGAATTTGAAAAGTTCGAAATGGGCCTTTCTAGAACGTATTTTTTTTCCGCCATTAATAACAAGCGTGTGGCTTCTTAAGCAGCCACAGCTGTTATTATAGGCCGACAGTGAGACGTTTAATGCCGCCCTAATACGACTAAGTTTAGGGTTCCGACTAGACCTTGCGAGCGAAACAAAGGCTATGCAAAGGGTTGAATATATTAACAACGTAGGTACAATCTGGGCACAAAAAGAGGATTTTTTAATGGTAATAAATCGCATAATCTGTGGTAAAACGGTAATTTATAATTTGCCGCGTTTAAAGGGCATTTAATTAGTGTAATGAGTGATTTTTTTTTAGCATACGCAGGCAGACGAGCAGTCGGCCACCTGATGGGAAGTGGTCATCGACACCTATGACATTGGCAATACCAGTGGTATCACCAACGCGCCTACCGTGAGACATTGGATGTAAGTCTCGTTTACCCAGTAAATCGCTGGCTACGGTGCCCTTCAATGGAACACAGTAGTGTTTTCACCACTGCTTCGCGCAGAATAGGCACGCGGTGGTATTTGCCCAGACGGTCTCCTGTAAACAGGGACCCCACCGGTCAGGATTTGAACGATAAGCAACTTCACATCTTTATAATATTAATCATAATTAATCACTAGATGAATATCATAAACGTTTTTCCAAAGCAAACGCAAATATATTGTAAACAAAAATGTTCACAAGTGGTTGTATGGCAAATGTCCTTTTCCCCATTTGCGTTCAATTTAAACACATTATAGGAAACAAAGTAAACTTTGTAAAACCACTATGGTGTTCCAGTTCGAAGGGCACCGTAGTCAGTGTATTTACTGTGGAAACAAATCGTAACTCCATGTCAAACGATAGGTTGTCTCCGTGCGATATCTTATTTGGCTCTATTATAGCTTCATGAAAAAACTTTCAACTAAGGATTACGTTCAAGGTTCTCCGCGATAGAAGAAATTTGACTTTTACAAATTACAGAAATCCCACCATAATTATCAGCCTGTGTTAGTCCACGGCTGGGCATAGGCCTCCCCAAATGCACGTCTTCTTCGTTAGCAGGTTTTTCGACCGTATCCCACGACATGGTCTAATGCGGGTTGGTGGGTGAACCGACTTTTTTCATGCCCATCCGACGCATGGACCATCTTTCTTTTCAGACAATTGCTTTAACGGTCCAAATTTTTCCAACCCACCAGCAAACAACGATAACACTAGGTTTCCCCGCGGGATTTAAACCCACGATCTCCGGTTTATAAAGCATGTACCAATATCGCTAAACCACGGAGGCGGTAAACTCTATAAATAACATAAAAACAATCAGTGTCCGCTGTTCGTAAGAATTTGACATGGAATAATTCCAAACATCCCAACATGCATATTTACCATTGACACGCGTGGGAGTTCCAATGCATAATCGTATTAAAATTTATCCGATCGTGACACGATCCAAAATGTCTGACTGCTGTTTCAAGCTTCATATTAAAATTTTAAGCACATCTCGAATTCAGCGAAATAATACGAAGGAATGGAATATCGTTGAATATTCTTATTAAGAAGAAATTTTTTTGATTTTCAAGCAAAGTGATATTTTTAATGTATTATAGAAATCAGTTATTACAAGCTATAAATACAACAAAAAAATGCTTAAAAGTATTCATTATTTACGATTTCTATTTATCGAGTTAAACTGAATTAGTACTGTTCATCATCTTATATTTAAAGAAAACGTTTTATATGCCCATCACACATGGATCGTCTTACTTTCAGAAGATTGGGTGATCGACCCGTATTGTCCCAACCAACCAGAAAACCACGATAATAAAATAACCCCAGCGGGATTGGAACCCACAACCTCCGATTTATATAGCAAGTTCCAATACAACTGGACCACGGAGGTGTTGTTGAATACCAAAACCATAATAGTATCAGACGAACGCAACGATACTTAACAACAGATTAAAAAACCCAACAAGGGCATTCCTTGTGGGGTTTTAAATCGTACCAAATTGGCAGCACCTTCGGCCATAGAGCACGCAAGTTTTTTGTCCTGACAACACAAGAGCATAGAGCACGAACGTTTTTTAAGGAGCACGTTATTTGGCAACGTTCACGCAACATTTGGCCGGAGGGCGCCAAAAGGCGAATTCGAAATTCGAATTTGAGAACGGCGGCCATATTGCACGCGACGTGTTGCAAAACAATCGTTCCGATTTAATATTTTGGACGATTATTAATTGGTGAAAAATTATTATCGTTCGTTAATAGAAAATATTAAAAATGTTTCTTGTTATTAAGTGTTTGTTCTCCACAAGTTTTTTTATAAATGTTTTTTAAGGAAAGAAAACCTTTGTAATCAAAGTTAAAGAAAATTATTTATTTAATTTAGGCTCTATTGATCACTTATAAACGTCAAAAATTTTCTAATATAAATTGCTATTACCAATATAATTTAATCATAAGAATATTACCTACATATGTAATATTCTTATAATGAAACTTTTATTTTAGTATTTATGAATTTAAATTAGTTGAATTTCTTAGCTTGTTTGCTCTAAATATCTTTTTATTCTACAATATCTTTTTTATATTCGTATTAGAAACGCATTGATCACAGCATTTTGTCATAGTATTCATGTACCCACCAATCGCATTTACCATTGCGTGTGGATAGAGTCCAAAACCCAATGGTTAGGTGCATTAGAGAGCCTGATGTCAGAGTGGATATCAGCATGATGATGATGATGATGATGTGAGCATTCTGTTTACAAAAAAATAAAAGTATTATAACCCACTACTTAATTAGTATACAATAACAATTTCACGAATTTCACTCGATAATTTCGACCCTCTTAAACAAAACGCCAAAGGCGAACAGTAGTGCGTAGGAATTTTAAAAATGCAAAAATAACTCATTCCGACCGTTGCTGTTGGCAACATTTAAGCTGTTCACTTCGAAATGGTGACACGTGCAGATATTCGAAGCGGGCAACATCAAGAATTCTAATACCTTAAACGATACCTCGAGGCTTTGACAGTCGATCGAGTAAACCGTGAGAACTCTCTCCCGTGACAGATTATTGTAATTTAACAAAAAGCGAATAAAAGTATAATAAAATAAAATACGCTCCCGCCATTATCGAATTTCAAATTTCGAATTAGCGAATAAATCTCGATCGCCCTTCGAATGTTTACGCCACAGACTAAATGCCGAATTAAATTTTAACATATTCACAATATATTACCAAAGTTATAGCGTGTGAATGCGAGTAGTTTGGATTCTTTGCTTAATCTGTTTACGTGCAACTGCTGTCTATAATAAAGCCAAAAAAAGAAACAACATAAAAACAAGATGGCTGACTGGATAATAAATTAATTTGTGTTATAATTTGCCTTATTGTAATCGTAAATGAAACAAAATCATCTAAATCGTATCGAAAATGCTAACACAAGGTAAAGCTACAAGACTTCTTATTTTAATTAATTTTATTTCTTCTAAATAAAGTCTCAAAACACAATTAAAAAGATAACTTATTTACTTAGACCAATATTTAGAAATGTTTACATCTTTTTAGTGATAGAAATTGCTAAATAAACGCAATAATTACTAAATAAAACGGCAAACATCAAATAAATACATAAATATAGTTTGTCGAAACTTTTAAACAACATATTTACTTACAACGCCGTATTTTGCCCGCGGTGCCAAAAGCCGTCGAAATAATGAATATAATTAAATCATTAAGTGACCAAAATTCATGTTGTCAAAAGTGTAAAAGGCAATTTAATTTAACAAATATTTACACAGCATTTTATGCACATTTCAATAATACTAACGTAAGATAATGAATATTTGTAAACGAATTGGAATTGTGGCGTGTTACGCTACTTTTATCCTGGGGAAGATGAAGGTTTAGATTCACTTACCACAGGTGAATTTCTTGCTCGTTTCATCGCTTTAACTAATAAAAAATGTCGTCATTTCGTTGTAGTAGGTTACTAGTTACATTATACATCAGTTCACAACACTGTTAAATATGAGTATTGTGCTATGTGTACAGAATCAAATAGTTAAGTAATGCGTACATAATGAATAATAATGTTTTCCAGTCGATTACGACTACGGCGGCCGATCTATGTTAGAGATCAGTCAACTACGCTACAACTACGCGCAATTATTAGATATTGTAGTGCACAAGTGTACGCGCAGGCGTACACAGGCGCACTCCCTATTCTTTTATACTCTCAAAACGTGTCGGTTATCCGTCCCATGTAAAAGTCGTCCACCCACCAACCGCATTGGACCAGGCCTAGGTCCAGCAGTGGACTAACAAGGCTGATGATGTGTATGATGTGTATCCGTCCCATCGGGGGATGGATAACCGACACGACCGGAGAGAGTAAGACGCAGGACCGACTTACATGCCCATCGACCGCATGGATCATCTTACTTTTCAGATAATTGGAAGATCAGCCCAAATTGCCCTAACCGATTAGGACACAGCAATGACAATTTGTTGAGTCCCCCGCAGGATTCGAACCCATGACCTCGGGTTTCTAAAGCACACGCTCATACCACTGCGGAGGGCTACGGAGGCAGTCAGTCAAGTGCGAGCATATAATTTTAATGTCGAATCTATACTAGAGCTTATGGAAAAGCGCTGTTCGATAATAAAATGTCTTATAGTTCTGTATAGTGAATTATAGTTCTGTATAATGAATTCTTTAAAATTATTCTTAAAATTTCTGTATAGTTAATGTTGTTCCAAATTACCATCCAACGCAGACAAATTCGCCTGCAGAAACTAGTGTTATCATTCATTTCTATTATACCCGATCAAGAAATAAACCAAAACAAGAGGTTTAATATAAACGAATTCTTACACGGAAGCTCATTTGTTAAATTATAACGATGGCATAAGATTTATCAGAAGTCTGACCACGACTGGATAATGACGCCCAGAACACAGCTAATTCCTTTAGGCACGCTTATGCGCACGCAAATCATTATAAAAAAGGCTAAAGTTTGAACATGTTTATAGCTAAACCGATTTTAATGAATTTTGCTAGTTATATGAGATGCTGTAGATTCTGTTAAGTTTCTATTAACTGAGCGTGTATTAATAAAAGTCATAGAATAAAATCTGACGTAAATGAATACTTACTTAAACTTGACTTTAGTGTAATGTAGGGAAATAAACGTTTTGTCTCTTTGTAAAGAAAACAAAAAATTGCGTAAAATATGTATCTACATAGAAAGTCCATCACCGTGCGATTTTCACTTAAAAACTTTGCTAGATCTTATTTCCGATTTTTTAACTAAGGATATATAAAAACCCGCATAGATTATACAAGCAGTCTCATGTCAAATGTCAAGATCCAATGGCGCCAAAGTTAAGTTCCAATAGGTTCCCGACGCTAAATGTCAAGCGATGTTTGTCATTTGAATCATAAGTTTTTATATGATGCTCTGTTTCTTAAAATGTCTAATTTTAGTTGGCTCGGGCGTTTGAAGTAGATAAATCAGTACTGGAATCCAAGCATAATTAAACTTATTGAAGCGTTCTTTCAATATTACAAATAAAAATACTTCTTTTCATTGTATCTAAACAATATTTTTCATATAATAATAACAACACATTTTAATGCTTATAAAACTATTAAAACATTTTAATTTTAATTTCAATGCAAAAAATAAAAATAATCCGAACAATTCACATCGTTATCGAACGCGACCGGAACGTAAATAAAAACATCACACAAGCTCGCCTACGCGCGAAAGAGCCGCGTTCCAAATTTGAATTTGATGCGGTACCATTCGAGCTATTTGAGAAGTGTGTCAACGATTATCCTTCCGTCTCGCTCGCACCCGTGCGAAACGTATAGGCCGTCTCGTGTGCGTGCGACAAACACGCGGTGACATCTAGCCGGCCGCTCGGCCAATGGCGGATGGCAGCGCGTCCATTGGCGGAAGATGTCACCAAAACTGCTGTTTTATCACGACTAGATGTTGCACGCGGCTTTGTTTCGTTAGGTTTAGATTGCTATTGGCTTGTTTTATAATAACATACAAAATTGTCCTTTGCTTTCGAATAATCCAACATTGATTATGCATAAAAATCTGCTGGTTTGATTAAACTGTCGCCGGTTATAGACAGACTACTTTGTCGAAAATACTAGATGGGATTTTTTCAGTTTTCCATTTATGATGACCTTTTCTATTAGTTAAGTATTAAATAATAGGCATTATGTAATATTACTCTAAAAATATAACATATATTTTGAAAGAAAATTGCGTATGAAAATTCTATGCTTACATTAACGTCCAAAATGGTATATTTTTGCATTACTTAGTAATTTTCCCATGTACAAGTTTGCATTTTAGATAGTGCAATGTAGATTAACATTAACCGAATAATAGTACCACCTACTATCTTTACGTTGTAAATTATGTACCTACCCATTCAGTTTAACCATAATTTAAAATACATTTAATTCCATTGTATCATATAAACTTACCGCCTCTGTGACCTAGCGGTATTGGCCGACGATTTATAAACCATCGTGGGTTCGAATCCCACGGATAAACAAATTTGTGTTATCGTTTTTTTTGTTTGGTTGGTTCAATACAGATTGATCACCAAATTGTCCGAAAAGTAAGGTGATTCATGCGTTTGATGGGCATATAAAAAGTATAGGCTGTCAGATCCTTTAAATTATCTGACAACTAATACATCCTTAGAATAGAGTTTACCTACCAAGGTCAGATGCAAGTGAACAGGACTTAACTTTTTTTTAGTTTAATTTTAATAATAATTTCTTTTCAAAACGCTTTCGCCAATTATAAAAAAGTCTTAAAGTTTACTTCTTATAGTATAACGCTTATTATAAAATTCGAAATTCGAATGTCACATAACACGAAAGCGCGTTATTACACTCATATAAGGTATATTGCATATTTCTAAGTTTGAAATTCGAATGTCATATTACACGGAAGCGCGTTTATACATTCGTAGTAGGCATATTTCAAAGTTCGAATTTCGAATGTTACATAACACGGAGGTGGGTTTTTACACTTATAGTATTTATATTGCATTTTTCAAAGTTCTAAATTCGAATGTCACAATACACAGAAGCGCGTTTTTACCCGAATTTGAATTTGGAACACCTTTGGGCGGGCTTGTTACGGGTTGGTCAAAAATGTCACCGATGCGGAGGCGACGCGGCCGCCATTGGCGGGAAATGTCACCGTGTCGCATTGCGTTAGCGGTCGACTAGACCACGCCCATGTGCGTTCTAAATTTGAACGGCGAACTATTTACTTTTTAGAGAAAGTAAATGGTTTTTCGCGGTCATTATTGTATTGAATACATATAATGACGTATATCTATATTGTATGTGATTATACGGCACTATATTTTTATATCTAAGTATTACATATTATATGTAAAATTATATGATGCTTTACAGAATATAAGTATCTAAAACTACCTCAGCGATATTTTTGTCATACTTTAACCATAAAGTATGACAAAAGACCTACATATAAAAAGTAGGTCACGCTCAGATGATACGGTAAACACAAACAGCATAGCGCTATAGCTGTAGGTATGTTCGACATAATCTTGCCATTTTTTTAATTTTAAATTTATTATAAAGAGAACAATGTTGTAATTATGTTTAAAACGGTACACATTAAAAGAGATCTGTCTTAAGCTAGCAGTCTTTCATAGTGAATATGTAATATTATGAATATTAATATGCTTTGTAACTTTGTATTCCATGCTTAACAACGTTTAATATCCCTATAAAAAATAAAAAAAACTATAACTTTTTTTTAATTAGCATAGTTAACATTTGCATGCAGCCAGCCGTTTCAATTCGTGATCTATTAAGGTATAAAAAAAAGTTTTTATTTTTAAATCTAAATCCGCACTGGCCACTTACAACGCCGTGTGCATTTTTTTTCTCTGCTCCGCGAGCGCCGAGGCCGAAGGAGTTAATCGCGTTAGGTCACCGGTGGCGCGCGGGCGTGCGCGGAACTATTGATTGGAGCGCGGCCGACGCCCGGCCGGTCCAAACCGGCAGGGAAGCGGTGACAATTATAAACCTAATCCTAGCTTGTGTTGAAAGTACGCATTGCAAAAAAATATATGACATAATATAATGTCTAGGCTATATAGTTAAAATGTTTATTGGTCAGTATAGGTTGCTACATTAGGAAGAAAATTAATTTAATTTTGAAAAAGCTCTTTACGTAACTTAGCTCTATTTAATGGAATAAATGGAATGATATAACTGTATGTAATGATGCTCATATGAAATTTATTTGATTATTCTAAAAGATGACAAAATTAGCCCACTGAGTTTCATTCGCCGGCTTTTGAGTTTGAATTGAATTGAAATAATAGATATTACATACGATGCGAAATGCAATACGTACTATGAGAGACAAACATGATAACGTGTACTGCAATTTCATATTGACAGTTAGGTACATTGATACAGTTCGCGATTCAGTTCTTGAGACTAAAGAAAGTCAGCAGTAATATATGTAACCTTGTATGTGATTAAATACGGAGACTAGTTCTTCATTACTTCAGCATTACGATACCCATGAGAAGGTACTCTCGTTTCAATTACAATAATATAAAATAACGTGATAACAGAGTCGCCATCAACTATAGGCATAAACCGCTGCCAAATAAAACACAAAAATATACAAATGACTATTATATTACACAACAACGACGATTCCTCACTGACTACTCTTAACGATGAGCGTCGTCGTATAATGACTAAGACGAATTAGTCATTCTACGACGACGCTATCGTCATTTCAGCTTATTTAACATCTCGAAGCTACAATACACCCACCACCCACCAAACGCATTGGACCAGCGTGGTGGGATACGGTCCAAAAACACCCTAATGGAGAAGGCGTGCATTAGAGGAGGTATACGTCGGCTGATGATGACGATAATGATGGTGCGCGTCATATTTTAAGCCGTCATAAATGTTGGAGCACCGCAGTCTTATATTTTCCTGTATATCCGTTAACTTTACGCCATAATCTTTTACGATTGTTAGTACGAAGTTTCTGACAATTATAGTATCGCGCGCGAAGCGTAATATCCTCTTGCAAAGTGCCAATTCCAAAGGGAACTCTCTCCAAACTCTAATGAAAATAACAACCGAAGGCACAAGTACTAACTGGTTGGCATTTCTTCATGATTAACATTGTGTTCGCGAATTTACTTACCTATACTAATAAGTCAGTAGATACTAGATACTCGCACGACTACTGAGTACCGGCTCGGGCGTTTCGCTTGAGTTTTATACAGGAGTGGGTTCGATTCTGGTGGCTGAAAAATTATGTACCTACTTACACTGAAATTATTTTTGATTGATAATGTAACTAACAATAAAGTTTATTGTAATACGTAAACACCAACGGGACTTAAACTGAATTGGTTTTTCATGACAAGTTATTAAAAGTATAATAATAATAGTAAAAGTATAATAATTCTCCAGTCGGATCTCTATTAGATATCAGCAAACTACGCAGGAGATATTATAGTGCACAAGTGTACGCGCAAACACAGGCGCACTCCCTGTTCCTTTATACTATCAAAGCCCGATGGGACGGATAACCGACACGACCGGAGAGACTAAGGCGCAAGATCGACTTTTTCCATGCCCATCCGACGCATGAATCATCTTACTTTTCAGACAATTGGGTGATCGTTCCCAATTGTCCTAACCAACTAGGAAACGACAATGACAATTTGTTGAGTCCCCGCAGGATTCGAGCCCACGATCTACGGTTTCTAAAGCACACGCCCTTACCACTAGGCTACGAAGGCAGTTTACTGCACTAATACCAACGGGACTCAAACTAACTTGGTTTTTCATGTTAAGATACTAAAATATATATGTAGAGCTAACAGCGTCATTACGTTTAAGTAATTTTTAGAATATGGTTTGTTTTTAACAATACAATATTAGGTACATTCAAATTGATTAACAATCGAAAGTTAATTACACATTCAATTAAGGTACGTGTTTTTTGTTTTAATTGTCATGAAAATGTTAACTTTACCTCTAGCCTATTTACTAGGGTATCATGAGATACCAGGAGCTTTTATCAATCTAGGACATAGGTGGCGTGTTTTAGGTGGAGTCCAGCAGTGGACTGATACAGGCTGATGATGATGATAAAACCTAGAGGAGAAGGGAATCAGACAGATTGTTCTGCCTCATCAAGGACTATTCGTAGGAAATTTTAAAATGTAATAATACTAAATTAAATTTAAACAATTACACTGATGGTGTCATCATCATCATCAGCCTGCCATAGTCCACTGCTGGACATAGGTCTTCGCTAATACCCCCTATCCATTAGGGAGTTTTGGACCGTATCCCACCCCGCTGGTCCAATGCGGGTTGGTGGGTGGACCGACTTTTTACTTGCCCATCCGACGCATGGATCATCTTACTTTTCAGACTATTGAGTGTAATACGTAGTTATTTTGTAGCACACGAACGGAACTCAATAATTACAAAAGTATCGTAAAAAACGTGTTTACGACATCAATGAATGTTCACGAATAAAAAGGAAAAATAAACTCCAGCTGATGAATGGTATGGACGGACGGAAACAAATTCAATAACTATTTCGCTGGAAGAAGGAGTAAATTTTATTACCTGTTAGGGCGAATAACTTCCATAGACTGTAATCAAATCATTTTCATTAAATACACAGATTGATGAAATGTATTAGATCATAGAGGTCATAAAGATGACCTCAAGGGTCCAATGTATGTACGCATGCATGTATAAAAAGTAATCTGGTTAGATTTGTTTCGGACCCCATGTTAGCATGGGAACAGTTTTAGATGACCTGATTGATGATGCTTTTTTATTTTCATAACAATCTTCTCCTAGTCAATTCTGATTATGAGAGTCGAATTATATTAGATTATACAAGATACAATGAAGTTCATGTGAAAGGTCGGTCCCGGATTTCAAGACCATATTTGGATATCGTTACAGGATGTCAAATCCGTCAAATATGTATTAGCCCCAAATGAATTTCATACAAGCGCGTACTAAATTTACATAACAAAATTAATCGTAATTAATTTAAAAGGTAATAGTAACGAAGCTCCAATTTCCTAATAATCCCATTGTTTATACCAAATCCAAATAATAACCGGAGATAATAAAACAAAATCTTACGTCAAAATTCTTGGCGCCTAATGCCGTGTCATATTGATTGACGTCAGATACCGGAAATCGGTTGAAACGCACTATTCTTTGGCGCCATTGGAAATTGACATTAGTGTTTGTTTATAAAACTACTAATTTAGTTGATTCTACTATAGTTTAATGTCGTTTCCTGTATTGGTTTACTGGCAGTTGCCCGCGACCCCGTCCGTGTATAAAGCAGTTTTGTAGACCAATGTATCAGGTCGTATTTCATGAAATAGCTTTTGATGAGTAAAAACGTCATTCTACATATTTTTTGGACAGACCGTTTAATCAGTGCATGCAACGAGAGCTCTCAAAAGGTTTTTTTTTTATTACTTTTTCCTACATGTTTTGCTTCTGTTGGTTGCAGGGTAATCTTGTAAATCCCTAATCCTTAACTAATAGATGAACTGTCCAACACAAAAAGGATGTTTGAAATCCGAGCCGTTCACTAAAATTGCTGCGTTCAACCGAACATATAAAATATCTCAGCTTAATACTATAATAAATTTGCTAGTTTAGGCTATGAAAATGTAAAAGGCAATACACACAACCAATAGCGGGAAAGTGGTGTAATTTGTATTGCGTTCTTACTACTCCACTGTCACACAGTGTTTCCGTGACAATTCATCAATATGATGCCCTAGATGTTGATGTTACCATGGGATGATTTGTCATCATTCGTTTCGGGTCTAAAGTATCTAAACTGTATAACAGACAAGTTATTTCTCTCTTAAAGTAACCCAGCACTCGCCACATACAAAAAAGCGCGTACTAAATCAGAAATCGTAAAACTCCACCCTTCCACCTCTCTATGTAACGGAATCCGGATCGCGTTTATTCCCGGCACTAACATTTGCATTCCATTTAATTTGGAACCCTTGAAGGGTTTTATTGTCGTTTTATTTTTATTATCCAGGGTGGGATGAAGCGGGGGCGGTTTGTTTTTCGGGTTTACGACGCGCAGGTAATGGACGCTGGCTGGATGAACCATAAACCTTCGCCTCGGCCCGAGCCGTTGCCCAGAGATGGGAATAGCCCTAGATTGAACGAGTAAAACGTGTATAGATTTACGTTTAGTGTTTCGAGCTACTTTGTTTATATAGATTTTATATATAAGACCTCGTATCAAACTAATCCAGTAGTCAAATAGAAAAGTTAGACTAATTACTTCGTGCGGTACGACGTTGCGTTTGCTTTTTAATTATTCTGGATGTTTATCTTTTTAAACGTTTTAATGGTCAATCAATCAACGTCAGCCTGTGATAGTCCACTGCTGGAATAGGCCTCCCCTAATACACCCTTATCCATTAGGGGGTTTCGGACCGTATCCCACCCGCTGGTCCAATGCGGGTTGGTGGGTGGACCGACTTTTTGCATGCTCATCCGACGCATCGATCTTCTTACTTTTCAGACAATTAGGTGATCAGCCCAAATTGCCCCAATCAACTAGGAAACAGCAATGAAAATTTTGTTAAGTCCCCAGGATTCGAACCACGACCTACGGTTTATAAAGCCTTTACCAGTAGGCTACGGAGGCAGCTAGTTTTAATTCACGGATGCTGATTAAATTTACCTTTTTCATATTTGTTTCCCCTAATATAAAGCTTCCTCTGTCGATTACACATAAAACATTTTATTAGTTAAAGCGATGAATCGAGCGGGACATTTACCTAGTGGTAAGTGACACATACCCTGCCACATAAAAGCAGCGTTAGATGCCTCAAATCCGCTCACGGCACATGCCCATCCGACTCACGGATCATCTTCTATTCCAGATAACTGGGTGATCGGCCCAAATGGTCCTTACCAACCGGAAAACAACGATAACACCTTCGTGTCATCGTTGTTTTGATCCCGTGGGAAACAAAAAGTTGTTTCCCCCCGGGATCAACTACCTACGACTTCCGATTTTTAAAACAAGGGCCAATACCGCTCGACCACTGACCGATTCCGCCTCTTAAAACATTAGATGATCCAATTTTGAATTCAATCGCGTTAAATAACTCAATTCATATTTCCCGCCAAATGCTACAGACCAAAAATTACTTAAGCGTCATTTGAGTTTTGGGCAAAGGGAGCGCGCGCTCGGCCCACGCGTGCAAATTGGTAAGTCACTGGCAGGTTCGTAGTAAAGCGGAACGCTTCTATAAACAATGCCATTAGCGGAGGCATTACGAGGCGGATTTTTAAATTTGGAACGCGAGCGGCCATTCGTCATGTCGCCACCGCGCCAGCGACACCGCGCCGCCGGCGGACTTGCCAACGGATCGCGGGTTCTTGGCCGTTTCGCGAACTCGTTTTTATTTAATCAACTAATATATTAGGTGGTGCGGTTTTGATGAAAATTAAACTTGTAATTAGCAGATTTTTTTTTCTTTAAATTTTTCGTTGTAACTACTACAAGTATATTAGTAAACATACAAAATTTATGTTTATAGTGCACTTCAATATCTAACAGTGACATATTGTGAAAATCTCTGTAGTTATTTTTATTTATTATTATATTTTTTATTGAAATCGTAATTGTAGAACTCGTCTCATCTTTATATAAATCAACCTTTTGTCTGCGAATAATTTAATAAGAAAAATCTTGATTTGATAGTAGGTATAAAAGAAAAGCATATACCCATATTTATTCACCTCAAAATTTTTTTTTTTACTTTATAGGTAAACTTATTACATCTCATATATTGGCGTTTAGTTTAGACGGGATGCCTTATTTTTTTTAGTATTATATAACTTATGAATTAGTATTACAACTATTTTAAGAAATAGCAAAGGCATATAAAAAATCTTAAATAAAAACGCAATGTTTTATACATCTTGCATTAAATGTTTATTTTATTTTTGAATATCTAATAGTCTTAAAATGTACTTCACAACATAGTCATGAGCATTTTCTCAATAAATCGTTTATTATTGCTATATTAATGCATATAACAGCCTGTTATTGTTATGCGCAACAATGACATTAGTGTAATGCAGTAAAAAACTTAAAAAATAATTTAAAATAGTAATTGAGTACTCCGAATAATCTTTAAAATAATTTCACCAAGTATCAAGACCACGGATCCGGTGAATGGCATCGTGACTAATGACGTCATGTGTCTCGCGCAGCGCAATCGCGGGCGGCAAATGGCTCGAGATGAATTTAAAATTCGAACTCCGCAACGTTCGAACGCTAACGAGGGGGGCGTCGTGCGATATCGACATTGCACATCACTAACTGTCACTAAAACAACCCGTACGGCATGACAAATAATAATTAAAAAGAAAACGTTCCATATTTTAAAAAAATGTTTTTTTTTGTCTGTGGTTATAATATATAATTTAAATATGATCTTAAATAAAATATTTTATGTGGATTGAATAAACAGATTTATCTATAAAATGCAAATAGTTAATGTTTTAATTCGAAAATATATTTTTCTTTATAATATTATAACATGATCTTAAAAAACAGAAGAAATATAACAATATGTATTTCTTTGCAGTTACGAAATGCACGGCTATGATAAAAGAATACAATAAAATAACACGTAACATAAACAAAGAGTTTAAAAAGCCGTAAAATCTACGGTAAACTGTTTAATACTCCCTTTAAGTCGTTTTTTTTTATTTTTAAACAGCCAGTCCCCGCGATCCAGTGCAGCCGCCGCGTCATAAGATAGACCACAGGTTAAAAATAGCCTCTCCCTGGGTGGCCAACGGATGGAAATCAATTATTACCAATTAACACGTGTGGCAGGAAGCGTTGCTGTACACAAAAGTTTAAAAACGCCACGACAATGATGGGATAAACGGCCAGTTTGAAAAATTCCCACATACGCGATGCGTCAAACTCAATATCACTGACTGTACGTTAACACTTACCAAATCGTATTTAAGTTTTCATATCCTGCTAATAGACATTGAAATGCTGTATACAATAATAGAGCGTAATCATCAAAATGGCTGATCTATTAAAGCATTGTAAACAATAAGCGAGTAATATTACGCAAAAAAATTGTACGCATATTAAAACTAGGGTTAAGGAAAAAGACGTTTATTAGCATTAAAACTTTCAATATTTATTCGATTATAAAAAAAGGTCATTAATCGAATTTCGAACGCTACATTCGAAATCGCGGATGCCATATTAAAAAAAACCACTGACACAGATAAAGTGACTCGAATATTTTTTAATTGTGCCTAATTGCGTATTTCCAGACAGTTTAGTGTGACACGTCGATTGTTGTGTTTAACTACTAGCTGTTGCGCACGACTTCGTCCGCGTGGTAATTTAAAAAAATAATGCTGTTGTTTTTTTTTAAATAAACGAACTAGCACGAGTTACATAATCTATTTCAGTGAAATATGCGTCAAAATCGAAGCAGTCATTCCAGAGATCAGCCAGAACAAACAAATGTTATTTGTATCGGTTATATATCGCAAATAATCATTTAAAAGCGATCATTTTGTTGTTACAAACGGGCATCCAATTAAATTTCTTCGTATAGAAGAAATGCGTAAACGCAGATCAAGTGTAGCTGGCAATGGCCATGAGTCAGTGTAGTCCGAATCTGACATGTCCACGCTAATGGCGCTCATTGCCCGCCAATCAGTTTAGCGGTCGCCATTTGCCGAACGTATTACCGCTCTGTGCTAACGGCCAAACGGCCGCCATGTTGGCACGCGTCTAGTAATTATGGAAGCGTTCCAAATTCGAACTGGTCCGGAGCTATTGCACTGAATTATTAAGTCGGATGGTGCGTTGTGAATTCCCCACCAACCCGCATTGGACCAGCGTGGTGGGATATGGTTCAAAAAGTGCATTATGGGGCCCTATGTCCAGCAGTGGACTAACACAGGCTGATGATCACGAATTATGAAAACGGAAATGCTCCATTTTATTCCGTTTAGAGCCGTAAAAGGACGGCCAGTGTTATCTTCAGATTTTAAAATGAATTTTCACACGGTAAAAGTTACTTATGTTACTCAAGGTGAATATCGCTTTACAATGGTGAAATATTTTTTTATATTGGGATGTTATCATGTTCACTCGTGGCTTTGTGCCTTCAGAAATTGCTGCTGATGATTGCATTTCAGTGTCATTAGTGGCATCTACTATGATTTCAACCCATGGAACATATCGTTTTGTACTCGAAATCGTTATACCTACTCCCTTTTTAGAATACCTTTACTGACCCATGAATATTCTGGATGCTTATTTCTATTGCTTCTACACTTAAAGGAAAAGCTTGTTATCTAGATTGTTACAAATCCAATAAAGTTAACTACATCCGTATTATGTATACAGATGGCTGAGTTTTCATTGTTAATGAATGCTTCGTTTAGATTGTTGTTACGAAGAACTCTTTTATGTAATATTAGTACATAGAACCAAACTATCACCCGGCTTATAGAATAATCCTTATATTTCAGAAAAAAGCAGTAATGTTTCAACTACTGTTCTCCATGAATATTTTCGACTTGATAGTTTGAGTAGAGATAAATGGCTCTGTTGATCTTTCTCATAATAAGTATAATCAATATATTATATATATATAATCAATATCAATATATATAAGATATAATCAATATTATTATATATAAATCAATATCAATATATATAAGTAAATCAAATATATTATATATTTAATCAATATTATAAAGAAGTTTCCACTTACATATTGACTCATCACGATATCTTTGGAACCATAAGGCGTAGCGACTTTAAATTTGGTAGGAATATTCCTATCACCGAGTAGAGGTCAGCTAAGAATGGAATTTACGAATTTCCACCCACAAGGGGGGTTGGGGGGTTGGTAGTTTACTATAACTTCAAAAGGCAGCTACTTTCTAAGCTTCTAAATGCCTAAACTTAACGAAGTAAGTGTTTTTCTGCTTTGTTTAGGATTATAAGTAAAGAAAGGGCCGTAGTTTCTTATTAATCGCTAGCAATTCCTCTCCCGACAGTAACTATTAGGTAACAGAGTTATGATTGATGCACGCACCATTCGTAAGTACATTAGCGCAAGGAAGTAAACGTGATTAATGCCAAGGGCACAGATGTCAATCCCTCGACGCGTTGACGTCCAACTACAGATAATTAATCGGCCGTGGTAGTTAATCGGGCACAGATTAAAAATTCCGACCGTGATGAGGCCAGTGTGTATTTTCTGTTGAATGGTTTTTACGGGTTGCGTAACTCCTGCTTGTTATAGTCTGTGTATTTGTTCGCTTTGAAGTAATTGTGAGGCCAGTTAGGTATGCTATTTAGTATCTATATATGGGTATGTATATCGATACCTATATATAGATAAGCGAAATATTATAAGGATTTTGTGAATTATTAAGCAACACCATATCGCTAAGAAAAGCACTCATGTTTCAGCAACACCTAAAAACGTCGTTCAAACTGCTCTGGTGATAAGGACGCCATACGTTTAGTTACATTTACAAGTATGGGTGGCATGATCTAGTTACTCATAAATATTTTTTTATGTAAAAACGAAACAATATTGTAAAATTACAAAATCTGATTTCTTTATCAAATAAAACCTTTTTGATGTTTTTGAATTAAAAGTTTGACAATAAAAATATAACAAGCCCGAAAGGATGATTTAGTTACATGTTGCAATTTAAAAACAATGTGTTCTTATTAAGTCTATGGAAATTGGCGGGAAAATTGGAACCCATATTGTTTATAATGACGTACTTATACAAAGGTCGTGTCATTAACGCGGGTCTTTTAAAACCGGCCAACGATAGCCAAAGGCGATTTATTTTAAAAAAATGGAGTGACGTGCGTCCTTGACTTTTGTACTATGTAGTAACTATTAGTTCAACTTACAGAATGTTAAACGATATCTTATATAACACGTGGAGATGCAATTATGTGTCCTACGTTTACAAATGTATGTAAAATAAATGTGATTGGTTGCTTAGGCGTGTGCTTTAGAATCCGGAGGTCATGGGTTCGCATCCTGCGTGAACTCAACAAATTTTCATTGTTGGTTCCTAGTTGGTTAGGCCAATTTGGGCCGATCACTCATTTGTCTGTAAAGTAAGATGATCCATGCGTCGGATGGGCACGTAAAAAGTCGGTCCACCCACCAACCCGCATTGGACCAGCGTGGTCGGGTACGGTCTAAAAAAACCCCCCTAATGGATAGGGGTGTATTAGGGGAGGCCTATGTCCAGCATTGGACTATCAAAGGGTGATGATGATAATGATGTTACGTTCTGCCATTTTGGTTCAGTACGCGGCAAATATCGAAGTGAAGTCGCGTCGCGTTCCGTCCACGGAGCGGATATTTGTGTTTTTGTGAATAAAAGATTGATTTTATGCGGTAAGTACGTTGGTCAATCCTCAAGTATTACTAATCCTTGATTTTTAGATATGTATAAATTCAGTAGCATATCAAAGTAGGTTTTTATGGTGCATTTGATAGAAAGCCAGAATAACTAGTTCTTGTATGAAACGTGTCAACATCAAAACTTACCTAGTGAAGCAAAGTGAATAGGGCAAAGTGGTTAAGGTATACTTTGCCGCCATTTTTTAACTTGTGGCTATTATTTTTATTATTTAAAGATGACATTTGTTTCCTTTAGATGGTAAATAAATAAAAAACTGACTAACTAAAACTAAGCAAGGGACGTGTGATATAAATGCTATGCGACTCACCTACCCTGAAACCAGGACTTTCAGACTCCCACTTCAGTCCCTTTGTGTTAAGACCCATCCTCAATATTGCTAAACTAACTACTATTACTAAACTAACCACGCGTAAATGTAAATTACAAATATCGGTAACATTTACCCATATCCCGAACAAAGAAAATAAGAAAAGAACGTTAAAATATTACTAAACGATGAGTCAGTAAACGTTACTTACAAGACTAATACAAAGTCCGATAAAGACAAAAACCGCTGAAAGGATTAAACAGCAAAAAGAAATTGGAATATTTAAGGATATCTTATGTTTTTTAAGTAAATTTTACAAAGAGGAAGACGATAAAACAATTGAAAATCGGAATCTCTGTCACCTTTGTCAATGGTGTCACAAAGATCGTTCTGCCTTTGATGGCGCTCAAGGATATACCTATGAAATTTGCCATACTGAATTTGCTAATTTTAAAGTTTTCTTTTCTGTTATCAAACTTTTAGAGATTGAATAAGAGTTGCCTTGCGCAATTACTGTCACCGGCAAAACGTTCGTAAAAAAGAGTTCGTACTTTATTAAAATTTTAATTGTTGTTGATCAATATTTAAATATTATTGCTTTATGATGTTCGTATTTTTAAGAGCAATAAATGACGACTGATTTGTGACAGTTTTTTTGTTTTTGTATTGTAAACCTTTCCTGTTGTAGGTAACCTTAAATATCTTGATACATTCACTTTGCTCGGCCTTTCCCTTCTTGGCTCATCATCATCATCATCATCATCAGCCTTTGATAGTCCACTGCTGGACATAGGCCTCCCCTAACACACCCCTATTTTATTAGGGGGCTTTGGACCGTACCCCACCACGCTGGTCCAATGCGAGTTGGTGGGTGGACCGACTTTTTACATGCCCATCCGACGCATGGATCATCTTACTTTTCAGACAATTGGGTGATCGGCCCAAATTGCCCTAACCAACTAGGAAACAACAATGAAAAATTGTTGTGTCCCCGCAGGATTCGAACCCACGACCTCCGGTTTCTGAAGCTCACGCCTATATCACTAGGCTACGGAGGCAGTTTCATAGAAATTTAATAAAAAAAACAAGTTGAAAGTATTTGTGTCTAGTTGTGCTACTAATTATTTTAATTTTATTCAGACAAATATCTATGTCTTCTATTATTATAAAGCCGAATGCTGGTAGGCATGGTTGGAACAGATCGGTGCATTGTAATAATGTTTTACAAATACATAGCTTTTATATCAAAATTACGTAAAGGTTACAATTATAAAAATATAATTCCGATTATTCACAATCAAATAGATCATGTATGTAAAAATATCAACAGCCATCACCACGTAGGTAAAAGCGCAGGTCAAATCTAGTACATATACATCGGTATTGCAAGGTGTTCATGTATATCTGCTGTAAACTAAACATCCAAACTATGGGCAAAAATTGAAATTTAAGTCCACTGCTGGACATAGGCCTTTATTAATGAACGCCAAGATGGCCGATCTTGTTGGCGTCCATTAAAAAGCGTTGCCCATAATTGCCACGCTGAGCAGGCGGATTGGCAATTGACTAATTGCACTTGTACTGCGGATCTGTCTTACTCCCACTGTAAGGCAGATACGACGTCAAATGGGCGTTGGGGTCGTACAAATCGAACGTCCAAATTGGGTGCAAAAATGTATCTTTACATTTGCTTTGGAATTGATACACTCTGTTGTATCTTAAGCTAGCTATTATCCGCGACTTCGTCCACCTGTAATAGGAGATAAGTCCGCGAGATGTATTGAAACCGTACAATATTACATAAAACAGGCATTATTTAAGTATCTAGACGCAACATTTTATCGTTTTATAGTTAGCAGATACCATTTCCACATTAGGTTCCAGCCCATATTTCAAACCTTTGAACCACTTTTATCGCAATAATTATTGGCCTATATTCTCTATTGGAACCTTTTCTATGAACGTAAAAAATTTCATCGAAATCGATCAAACGGCTTAGACAGTAAAGACGGACAAAAAGACAGAATTACTTTCGCATTTATAATATTGTATCATCATCATCCATCAGGGCCGGATAACCGATACGACGGAGAGATTAAGGCGCAGGACCGACTTTTTACTTCCCATCCGACGCATGGATCATCTTACTTTTCAGACAATTGGTTGATCGGCCCAAATTGTCTTAACCAACTAGGAGACAACAATGAAAGTTTGTTGAGGCGCCACAGGATTCGATCCCACAACCTCCGTTTCTAAAGGTACCTTACCACTAGGCTACGGAGGCAATATAATTATGGATTTCGATTTTATTAACCAACCGAGCCATTGTGCGATATAGGCAGACATTCAGACCCTTCCCAACCACAATCAATCTCTGTCCCTAACGCGGTAGAGTAGCCAATTAGTGACGATAGAAAAACAAAATCGTTACGAACAAACTGAAACGTCAAAAGGCCTTGTAATATCTAATTAGTTATATGATTTATGTTTCACGGGTAATTATTGTCAAATTTGGTGTAACAAGTTCCGTGAGGAGCCGAGGCCTAGTAACAGTTTTAGGAACTGGAGGTCATAGGTTCGAATCAGTGGGAGTAACTTTTGTTTATACGTTTTAGTAGTTAATCGTGGTATTATAGGCTGGTTACCGTTTCGTCTGTCAAATTATTTGAGAAAGATAACCTTTTTTTTTGCATTCGTTAGTTATGTATTTTTATTGTATTAGTATTGCTACTTAAATATTATAAAAATCGATACTCGACCCAAAAGGATATGGACCTTTAGCATTTGTATTGGTATAAAAAAATTGAGTAATTTTTACGTCATCGCATTGACAATAAAGACGTCCTAGCTTCCAAGCCATTCATTCATCATCATCATCAGCCTTTGATAGTTCACTGCTGTATAGGCCTCCTAATACTCCCTATCCATTAGGGTTTTGAACCGTATCCACCACGCTGGTCCAATGCGGGTTGGTGGGTGGACCGACTTTTACATGTCCATCCGACGGATGGATCATCTTACTTTCCAGACTATTGGGTGATCGGCCCAAATTGTCTAACTAACTAGGAAACAACAATGAAAATTATGTTGAGTCCGCAGATTCGAACCACGACTTCGGTTACTAAAGCAAACGCCTATACCACTAGGCTACGGAGGCAGTTGCCTAGTAGTCCAAGCTATTAGAGATATGTTATTAATAATAAAGCAATGAACCTATGTAATAATCTGATAATATAATACAGTCTTCGTACTTCTTTAATCTACTAGATGTTTTACGATAATCACCACAACAGCTATAACTATCATCCAGAAGTCATCCAGAATTTTGCGTAATAAAATATTGATACATATATACGTTACTATCTCTTACACATACATATTTGTAGTTCTATCTTTCATAAAAACCGTACCAATTATGTCTTTACCCCCAATTTGACAATCCAACATTCGTATCATAAAACATGCTATCCATTTTCGAAATTAAACCGTACTTAAGTTACCCGTTTTAGAAAAAACGTTTTTTTTTGCCGTAAAATTCCCTTAATTTTTCACGTGGCATATGGCTCGGCTACTTTACGATCCAAAATGGCGGGTAAACCCGTAATTACTAACAATTCGATGTTTAGTAGAAAAAATAGGACGCGCGTGCCCCGAACGGCGTCTAAATTGCGAAATTATTCGGGTCATATTATTATATTGTTATTTGATAATGATATAAAGAGAAAACGGACTATTATTATTCGATATCGTAACAAACAGACTTGCCCTTACCAAAAAATGGACAGATATAGTTTTTTATAAGCGTATTCCTAAATATCTCTTTATTTTGTATTGATAATATCTGACAATATTTTTAATCATACATACATATATCATTAGCCTGTGATAGTACACTGCTGGACATAGGCCTACCTTAATACACCACAATGCCATACATTAGTGGGTTTTGAACCGTAGCCCACCGCGCTGGTCGAACGAAGGTTGGTAGATGGCCCGACTTTTACATGCCTATCCGACGCATGGATCATCTGCCTCAGGATGATCAGCCCAAGTTCCTAACTAACTAGGAAACAACAATGAAAATTTGTTAAGTCCCGCAGGATTCGAACCCACAACCTCCGGTATCTAAAGCACACGCCCATAACACTAGGCTACGGAGGCAGTTGCTTACTTACACTTATAATTTCAATCATCGATGACGTTATTAAGCTACAAATGTGTTATCGTATTATATATTAGAATGTGGTACTCCCCTTTTTACATGGCACCATCTGGGGTTGTACCACCGCCGTGCCTATTTCTGCCGTAGCAGCAGTAGTGTGAAAACGCTACTGTGTCCGGTTTAAAGGGCACCGTAGCCAGTGTATTTACCGCGTAAACGAGACCTAACATCGTACGTCACACGTTTTTTTAGCAAGGAAGTTACGCTTCCAAACTAATTTCTTCGGTATGCTTTATCTAACACAGAGTTCACGGGGAGCTACCGTCCCCACGAACTAGGTGGCCGATACTTTTTGCTAGACGTGAAGGCCACACGTACTGAAGGTACGGGTGTTAGGCATTCTTTAGTGTCTCTTAAGGATCGTCGACGATCGAACCGGGATGCCGACAATCTAACAACTGTTTTAATGGATTGCTGGGGGTGGTGAGGGCATACGGTGGGCATCGCATTGGTGATACCATACAATAATAAACATACCAACGGGGCGTTTACAAAAAAAAAATCAAAGAGTATTTAAATTGTTTTATAAAATACACAATTTTAAGGCGACTCAAATTTCTTATCAATTTTAAATCAATGTTACAATTATCGAATAGTTTCGCTCCGTAATTTCATTACGATAAGTCAACACGCGCGAAATGAAATAATCGCGTTTCTTTACAAAAGCCAAACGATACAAAAACTACAAGAGCATAAAAATTGCATGATCTCTTCCATTATCACGATCCTTAGCGCCAGTTGTACTATCAATTTATCAGATAAACAAAAATGAACCATAACTAATAACAATAAAGTTGAAAATCATCCATTTCTCCAATAATCAGTAGCTATCACGGAGGTCCACTTGTCAATAGTTGTCATATCTCGCATTGTTATACGACTTCGGCCATTCTAGTGAATTCCATAACAATGGCGGATTTTGCCGCGTTTTTACACCAATCAGCTTACAATAGAACTTATAATTATTATCCTGTTGGCGGTGTTTCTAATACAAAATTAGATTAGCACAGTTGACTTTCTTTCTGGAGTTTTTACAACGCATAGAATGATCAAGGATGCGGAAATTATGAAAGAGTGTATTCTATTATTTTTTAGTGTTCTCCCAGAATGTTACTTTTACGACAGACAATCTATATCACAGATCTTTCTGTTCGGAAAATATTATAGTGAGAGATATGCCCATCCAACTCGTTGATCACTTTATCTGCCGTATTGTATAACTTAATTCTATGTTTTGCTGTAAACTAAAAATGAATAATCTAATTATCTGACTGTATTAATCTAACCCAATATACATAATAAAGAGAAATTATACAAAATATATCAATCACGTCCTATCTAACCCAATATAAATAATAAACAGAAATTATACAAAAAATATCAACAACGTTCTGTTATTCATAGCAACTTCGCATAATATTAATGTACACCTTTGAGATCCGTTTATATGATAACAATTCTTCTAGAACATTACTTTCTCTCTGTGTCTAAAGTACAGTATTACTACGCCTCGGTAAGCCCTGTTGGCAACCAAGTAGGTAGGTAGCAACTTTTATGCTTCTTTTTTATTGATTAATAGAATAAGAAACGTTGTTGTGGATTTTGGTCGTCTAAAGCTGACAACTGATATCCTAATGGTGCCTGAGACTTCCGATGTTGTATCCAGGTCCTACCTAGTAATTAAGCTGGCTGCTGGACCCTTCAAACCAGAAGACAGTAGTGTTTATATTCTACTGCTTCGCGACAGAATTAGGCAACACATGAGTGTTTCTTTAAACCTTAGTCCTTATCTTCAAAACCATCGACTGCTGTAGTATGTCCAGTGGGACAAACAGGATCTGGTATATTAAAACAAAATTAATCCGTAAACCTATTATAATCATGTCAAAGGCCAAAGCATACCTAAATTGAAGTACAAAGACAGTATCTACTACTTTTTCTACCCTAAAAGAAACAAACATTAAAGGGAAGGAACTCGAACCTGTGACCCGTTACAACCGCAACCACTGCACCCACGGCAACGACACGATTACGTCAGACCGTCGTGAATTTACTAAGTGCAAGCCGGTATCCGAGCGCGATCCTTGGCAAATGATGTTAATTTTCGAGTGCGCCACGGGAATGAACCCGCTATCTGGCGTACATCGCTCACGAACGCCTTGCGCTATCCGCTGTAAGGCCAGTGGTGTACCGCGTACCTTGCATGCTACAATAACATACAATATATACTAAGAACGATTGTATTTTTACTTAAAGACTATAAGTAAGGCCGATGCAATATGTTTCATTTATTAATTTATGTACTTAACAAATTTGGCGTAGATACAACTCGACTGACTCCGTAGCCTAGTGGTATGGGCGTGTGCTTTAGAAACCGGATGTCGTGGGTTCGAATTCTGCGGGGACTCAACAAATTTTTCATTGTTGTTTGTTAGTTGGTTAGGGCAATTTGGGCCGATCACCCAATGGTCTGAAAAGTAAGATGATCCATGCGTCGGATGGGCATGTAAAAAGTCGGTCCACCCAGCAACCCGCATTGGACCAGCGTGGTGGGATACGGTCCAAAACCCCCTAATGGATAGGGGTGTATTAGGGGAGGCCTATGCCCAGCAGTGGACTATCACTGGCTGATGATGTATGTACAACTCGATTATTAAATCGGGTACGGAGTCTAAATTGAACAAAACAATCTAACAAATACAATATATAATACAATATATCAAAGCATTTATAAAGTATAAATTACAATAAATAAGTTTTCCGTATCAGTAATGTCTTTTATGAAACTGATTCAAACTATGAAAATGTTTGTTTCAAGCAAATTATATTATCATATCTTATTAAGGTCAAATAAAAATATCAAAGACAAATTGTAATGTGCTAAGATATGTCGAGATGCTCTACTCTCATCCTTCTCTTTCTCGTCCTATCAGCCTATCAAAGCCCACTGCTGGACATAGGCCTTCCCATTAAGCTGCCAAGAGGTACGGTCTTGCACCATCTGCATCCACCGACTTCCTGACATAGGTCGTCACTCCTTCTCATAGGAGGTCGTCCTAGACAGCGATGACCAGTCCGAGGCTCGGCAACCTTCTCTACTCCTGGACCTCTTCTTCCTGTCACCTGGCCATTTTCTGAGGGCATCATGCGGTTGGATACTAATCCATCCAGATTTACCTGAAAAACAGTTTTTACGCTAAGCGACTGGCATCTGACCTCCACAGCTCGAAGGATACTGCTACTTCTAAGGATGAATAAATCGTCAGAAAAAATGGATGCACTGACTTCCTAAAACAAATGCAAACATGGTCTTGACCACGGGACCGACTTCAAACATCCTTCCGGCTTTCTATTCGACGCATGAATCATCTTTTCAGACAATTGTCCTAACCAACCAAAAAACAATGCTAACAATTATATAAGATATTTATTATATAATTTAAACATTTCAACATTATTTTCCCACGGGATTCGAACGCACCACCTTCGGTTTATAAAGCAACGGCCAATACCGCTAGGCGACGGAATTAAAGTTTAATAATCCCAAAGTACTAATATTAATATAATATAATATAAAATTTTGTAAAATTTATTGAAAAAAAAAGGAAAAAAAATAGTCCCACTGAGTTTCTCAGGTCAGGCTTCCATTTCCGAACCGCTGATAGATTACTTGACAATCAATAAGAAAGTGTGATGCTTCCATAAATATGATATTGGTCTTTGACTTTGATAATTAACGCTAGGGCCTAGTGTGTCCCCAACTTTACAATATCCACGACACGCAAGGTGGTCAATTCACGTGTAGCGATTATCCAGAGACGACAAATCGGCAAGCGAGCTCTATCTGAGGTGTAATCCTCGTAAGCACCATCCTGAAAGATCGATGTATCGATTGTGAACAAACCTCTCATTGCCTTGGCCGAATAACTTTCTTTTTATAGAAATAGTGAGAAAAACATACAAAAATATCTAAATCGTTTAAGTATTCGAATTTACAGTAACCAGGAAACGTTCAAGATTTAACCATTAGTATGTTTTAAAATGCTGTAACGGTTTGTTTGTGAAATGACTTTTTAAATGATAACACAATCAGGTGATGGAATGCTCAATCAATCAATCAAATCAATCAACAGCCTGTGATAGTCATAGACATAGATAGACATAGGCCTCCCTAATACTCCCCTATTTATTAGGAGGTTTGGACCGTATCCCACCACGCTGGTCCAATGCGGGTTGGTTGCAATGCTCACTGCAGGTTTTTTCGTTAATATGACATTTTTATAATAGAAACTGTTTGTTTATTTTATTAATCTTATTATTCTCACTTTATCCACTTGCTATTTCTTTGCTTTTAAAGTCTGGGACGGTAGTACGGCGATAATTAAAAAGCGGACGGATAGCCGACACGACCCGCGTGAGATCAGACCATCCGACGTCTGAATCCTCTTACTTCACAAACAATCGAGTAATCTGCCCGCATTGCTATAACCAACCAGGAAACAAAATTTAAAAATTGTCGAGTCCCCGCAGGCTTCGAACCCACGACTTCCGGTTTCTAAAGCACACGCGCTTACCACTAAGTTATGGAGCTAGTACGTAGTACCCAGTACCAAATAAACTGAACTCAATGCCTGATGGTGCAATAATTTAGCGTTCTTTGAGGTATATTGAGGTGAATTGCTTGCCTTAATTTAATATCTAAATTAGCTATACTGTAGCTGTAGTTCTTTTTAACACGTAACATAGTAATCGTAGGTCGGTTCACCCACCAACCCGCATTGGACCAGCGTGGTTTTTATAGCTTACGCAGGCAGACGAGCAGCCGGGCCACCTGATGGAAAGTGGTCACCGACGCTCATAGACTTTGGCAATACTTATGGTATCACAAATGCGCTGCCTACCGTGAGACACAGGAATATAAGTCTCGTTTACCCAGTAAATACGCTGGCTACGGTGTCCTTCAAACCGGAAAACCGTAGTATTTCTACACTACTGCTTTGCGGTAGAAATAGGCACCGCGGTGGTACCCACCCAGACGGTCCCATGTAAAAAAGGGGACCTACTACCGGTAAAAAGGGAGGAGTATATTAGGAGACGCCTATGTCCAGCAGTGGATTAGCATTGATGTAGCTGATATTGACGATGAACACAGAAGTGTTTTCGTATTACATACAGAGATTGTCTTTATTTAACCTAGTCATTTACCTAAATTATTATGGGGTCAGCTTTTAATCCATCCAGATTTACCTGAATAACTGTTTTTAAGCAGAGCGACTAATGTGTAGGTCAATCTCCACAACCTAAGGAGTACATTCTAAAGATGAATTAGTTGTTGCGCTGATCACACATTTGTCTAAAAAATAAGATGATCCATGCGTCGGATGGATCATCTTACTTTTCAGACAATTGTGTGTCAGCCCAAATTGACCTAACCAACTAGAAAACAACAATGAAAATTTGTTGAGTCCCCGCCGAGTTCGAACGCACGACCTTCGGTTTCTAAAGTACACGCCCTTAACACTAGGCTACGGCGGCCGTCCTTACTATGACAATAAAATCGTAAGTATGGCATTATAATATAACAAGGCGTGTGGTTTCATATGACACCATCAGGTTTAATTATCGAAATATGTTACGCAATTTATTGTAACAAAGCCTAACTTTATTTCTAAAGCGATCATAACATAATAACTAAATTAATTAAGAACACGTAACAAGTAACACGTATTAATTAAGAAATGACGAGCGAGTATAAATTTTAGCTATGGACACCAATCAACGTGCTGACCGTGCATGTAAAGTTTTCCTCTAGACTTTTGAAATAATTTTTGTGCCTTATCTCTGGTACTAGTTAAATTCATTGTTTTATTACGTATTATTTACTTATTTTGTACATATTAAGTACATTAGCTCCTTATCAAGTTTAGATCGATACAATTGCAAGGATAGTGCGATGAATGCATTGCGTGCTGAAGCCCTATAAAGCTTGTAAAGTCTGCCTTTATCGCGGCTGCAGATGCCGGCCGTTCTGCCGGAGCCCTATCTGCGGGGAAATCCGTACAGTGAATAGATAAGCGCTATCGGTGACCTGCAGATTAATGGGGAGTCGCTTCGTAGCTTTGAAAACGAATGTTTAGCTGATTTTGGCTCCTAAATAGTGTGAAAAAGTCCTGGGAAGGCCAATTGTTAGATCATGCTAGACTAGTTTAATTATTCAGTAAAAATACGGGGCCCTCAAACCAGAACACAGTAGGATTTTTTACTACTTTCCCAGTATTTTTCTAATAAAAAAAGACGCATACCACCTTCAAATTTTTAAAATAGTTCCTCAGAGTATCAGGTTCTCTGTTCGGATTAATTAATTGTAGGATTTGTTATTAAGTTAGTAAATTCGCATAAGTATTTATTATTTGATTGTATTTATATGAACAAAGTCTATAATCATGCTCAATGATCGAAAAAATTATATAATCGAAAAATAAAATGTCCATGGTCCAATAAAATGGCACTCATACTGGCAAAACCTCGTTTGGACATTAAATATGGTGGCTTCTACAAGGACCGGCGATCACTTTTGACTCAATTAAAGGTTGTCTACGTCTATGTCTTATTATAGAGGTACAACCGCGATGCCCATTCGCCGCATTTCACCAGTGTGCAAACGCTACACCAATAACATGTAATCCTTTTTCCCCCTAGCAATTTTCCCAAGTTATCATGGCGTCAGCTTCTAATCCATCCAGATTTCCCTAAATAACAGTTTTTACGCAGAGCCATTCTCATCTGACCTCCACAACCCAAAGGGTAAACTGCATTGTAAGTATGAATTAGTTGTTAGTAAATTTTAAGGCTTAATTCTTTACAACCGGGACTTTTCAGACAATTGGGTCATCGGCCTATATTGTCCTAACCAACCAGAAAACAACGATAACAATAATTATATTATAATTTTAAATATTTTACATTTATAAATACTAAATAATTTAAACAATTTTAAAGTCGTTTCCCAGGGATCCGAGCCCATGACCACCGGTTTATAAGCCAATACAACGTATAACATCTCATGTCTCACACCGAGCAAATTAACAGGAGATTCTTAATGTTTTATTTTTTTACACCGAGCTTAGGCACAGTTTAACGATTAAACGTAACAAATAGAATGAGCATTCCCATCTAGCGAACAAGATCGCCACCTAATAAATCGGGGACCTCGTGACTGTAGAGAAGGCGGGATAAATTCACGGGAATTTTAATTGTGAGATACAAAACACGATTCGGTCACCGGAGATCGGATCGCGGGCATTGTTCACCTTTCTTTCTTGCTACCCGCCTAATGGCACGATGGGGATGAGACGGATTATTTAATCTATATCGGAGTTAATGGTAACAAGTTTATATATGAAATGTATGGTAATAAGTTTTAATCTCAAATTCTAATGGCGAAAAACGTATTATGTTTGTATTCGTAAACTGGTCCTTAAGCACTATATGAGTCAAGGAAGAGGGGGTGCACCTAAATCTAACCCTAAATTTTAGTACTCTTATATCTTTTATATCGGCTGCGAAGTCGTAATTGACTGAGAAGACATTATTATAATTTTTCTATACTTTTGACGATATTAATATTAAGTCGCCTCCATGGTCTAGCAATATTGGCCCTTGCTTAATAAATTGGAGATCGTGGAATCGAATCCCGCGGGGAAACAACTTTGTGTTATCGTTGTTTTCTGCTTGGTTCGGATAATTTGAGCCGATCATCCAATTGTGTGAAAAATAAGATGATCGATGCCTCGGATGGATATATGAAAAGGTCCACCCACCAACCCGCATTGGACCATGGTCGTGGAGTGGTCCAAAAACCCTCTAAATGAGAAGGCGTGCATTAGGGGAGGCCTATTTCCGGTACTGGACTAACACAGGCTGATATTGATGATGATAATTATGATGGAACTGATCCAGCGAGACTCAATCAGTTCTCTTTGTTGTTTTCTATTTGATTAGGGAAATGTGGTCTAATCACCTGGCATGGAAAAGTCCTGCGTCATCGTCCGGTCGTGACGTTTTTCCGTCCTTTCCGACTATACGACCAATATTATTGTTTTATTACATTATTGATTATCTTGCAAGAAATGCTCAATATGGCTCTCCACTGACGTCGTAGGCCACCTATAAGATGTAGGACGAACTCCATCACTACAACAACAGTTGGCAGCGATTGGTACAGAACAGGCAAGAATGGAAAGCGTTGAGGGAGGCGTTTGCCCAGCAGTGGACACTACAGGCTAGATCATTAATTCATTCACTATGATTGATATTGATTCTTGTTTTGTGAAATGAAGAACTCCTTATCGATTTCGACTACGGAGGCCGATGTATATTATAGATCAACTATCTGCGCGGAAATATGAAGCAATATATGCTCAGACACCAATTTCGTTGCATCTTAACTCTAGTTTATATCTAATAGATAATATAGTTTAATGATACTGATAGCAGACACGACCGGGAAGACTTCTGACGTACGATCAACTTTTTACGCTAGTTGATGCATGCCTCTTAGAGAACATCAATAATGAAGGAAACGCAAATAAAAAATTGCTAATTTCCTATTCAAAAGCAGAACTTTCAGGGGTTAAAGTAACGTCAATGCCATTACACGGAGGCTATAATATAAATTATAAATATATCTGTATAACTGCTTTTAATCACGATTTCATTAAAACCACTCAGTGTTGACGTCACACCGTCCAATCCGGACGAAATAATTCCATTGAGCACACAACACTTGCTTCCTGAACAAGTTGACAACGTACAGCAAATATATTACATTGCTATCAAGACATTTGTAACCTTATGCTGGTGCAATAAGTGTTTATTTAGGCGTATTACGTGTTTGTAAAGCGTAGATTAGGGTCAGAAGTTAACTATGCAGTCGCACGTTTTGGTAGACAACCCTGAATCTAGTTTCTACTAGGCTCTGACAAGTTACATCTAAGATGGGTGTTAGAGATAGGCAACTCAACGGATTTACTGTAACTTTATTATGATTGAGTAATATATATATATATGAGGATTTGTGACACTTTAATAACCTTTTTAGGCAACGACCGATTTTGTACATTATAAATCATCATTACAGGAGATATTTTTGGAACAAGTGTAATGGCAGATTCTGTCTTACTTCACTCTTATAGACTGATTGGATGGATAAAAGATACGTCAAATCGACGTGCACAAAGTCGTCCTGGTTGTAAAATCATTTTTACAGTCATGATAAGTTCCTTCAGTGCCTTCAAATTTACTACCAACTTATTTATGCATCAAGTACTGTTGTCAATTGTTCGTATGGGGTATTGAGTATAGACACCAGTAGTATAAAAAGTGTTTTATAATAATTTTAACAACATTTTAAAAGAGAACTACATATTATTTATAGTGTAAAATAGCCTGGAGCGAACAGTTCATTCCTAGCGATCCTTACATACAAGAACGTACCCGTAATATTTTTATCAAGATATAAGATATATAGATATCGCAGCCTTTTCATACATCTCATCATCATCATCATTATCATCCTGTGTTAGTCCACTGTTTGACATAGGCCTCCCTCTGCACGCCTTTCCCTTAGGAGGTTTTGGACCGTATCCCACCACGCTGGCCCAATGCAGGTTGGTGGGTGAACTAACTTTTTACATGCCCATCCGACTCATGGATCATCTTACTTTTCAGACAATTGGATGATGCGCCAAAATTGCCCTAACCAACTAGGAAACAACAATGAAAATTTGTTGCGTGCCCGCAGGATTCATACATCTATTTCACTCAAATTTACTATCACATTGAAACACTAGCCTCTACTCACTCTAGATTCAACGAAGTTTTCCATCAAATGATTTCGTTTAATCGACAAGCGAATGAGAAATCATTTTATAACGTACGTGATACGTGCAAACCAAGGACGTTGTGTTACAGCGGACGGCAACGAAATCGGGCCGACATTGCCTCATTCGAGGTCAGCAAACATCTAATGTCGGATAATTGCACTAATTACAGTTGCTACACTCGCTGTGTGTCGCTCTGCAGTGGCGCGTGTAATACATACACGTTATTTACTTCGAAAGAGAAACAAAGATATAAACATTAACTAGATCAACTTAAAAAGCAGCTACATTCAACATAATATGGCTACATCCAACATAATATAGCTATATTATGTTGAATGTAGCTGCTTTTTAGGTTGATCGAGGTAATGTTTATATTATAATCCAGTAATCATCATCGTCGTGGGTCCACTGCTGAACATAGGCCTCCCCTTATGCACGCCTTCTCCATTAGAGGGTTTTTGGACCGTATCCCTCCACGCTGCTCCAATGAAGGTTTGTGGGTGAACCAACTTCCGACACATGGATCGTCTTACTTTTCAGACAATTAGGTTGTCGGCACAAATTGTTCTAACCAACCAGAAAACAAAGATAACAAAAAGTTGAGTCCCCGCGGGATTCGAACACTCGACCTCCGTTTAACAAAGCAGGGACCGCTAGATTACTGAGGCGGTATATAGCAGTGTGTAAGATTAATTAAATGTGATAACCAAACCTAATAAGACATGAGATTGACCTACCATCGTCTAATGTCAAAGACGCCAAAACTCCGGTTTATTAAATCAATGACAAAAATTTTAAAATGTTGACGAAACTAGAACTAAATAAGTCTACTTAAAACTTAAAACATATTCCAGTTTCGCATAATCGATTCATAAAACTAGGTGAACTTAAATCGAGGCACAAACAGTACAAAAAAGTGTAAAGATATAATGAAAAATGTCTAAAAAAATACCTTACTATGAGACGAGGTTATATTCATGTTTAAATTAATATTAAAAAACAAATCAAATCAATTTTACCTTTCAAAAATTAAAGAAGGGCTGACCTCAGAGTTACATCAGAAGTCAATAAATCTGTTTTATGATATTATGAATGTTATTAAATAAAAATACTTTTACGGATCTTATCGCGTTTATTTTACATATTTTAATGTCTACTCCGTGACCACGGCCGCTGGAAAGTGTTCGAAACTTCGGGAATTTAAATATGTAAAATCAACGCCATAAAATCCGTAAAAAGTAATTTTATTTAATAATGTATAATATTTGCGTAAAAGAAATAATTATTATGAATGTTTTTATTATGACACTAATTATAGACTATAATAAAGGTCACGGTGGCCGAGTCAGTCAGTTATGCTATTACCAAAACAATGTGAAGCACAGAAAATGCTTTAAATGAACCAAGGTACGCATCAAAGCCGGCTATAAAATGATAACGTAATTCCAGCGTATTTCGCAGGGTGTGTCGCGTACCGTACACCATCAAGATTCAGTCCGTGCAGAATGGCATTATCGCATGAACGCAGTAATGTCCGGGCGGAGGGCGGGCCGATGCCGCACGACCACTGCTGGACGCAACGAGCTGGCCCACACTGCTTCATTCTTTTCGAATCGACATTATTATTAACAATAATCATATAACAACCCATTCTCTGTTGATGTAAGTTGAGGTATACCAGCCAGTAAAATTTTATATCTTGCGAAAACCTAAATTCTGGTGGATTTTATAAAACTTAGCCCTCTGATGCATTTATATCCGCGCACGTAAACGCTGCAGATACTGTCGTAGTCTTATTTCTAAGCTGCTTATGTTAATATTTTTGAAAATAGTATTTGAAATCTTTGCCAATACTCCAATTAGTTTAGAGATTTTAGCAATGGAATATGACGTATCGATCAATAAGGGAATAAGACCCTAACAATATATGATCCGGTGTCTCGGCTTCCACCGTTATCAATGAATACAGAATATTGATGTAAAATGAATGTATATGAATATCTGTATTGTTTACTACGGGTCGCTTCTTTAAACCAATCCCGTTTTTCTTTGTCTACTATACTTTTAACAGATTGCGAGTCTCTATTAATTCATTTCTTTGTCGCATATACAAAATTCATTTCAAAATCTCTCTTATTTCATCCATAAAAACCGCTCCGTGTGTTGAAGTCGTACGCACGGTGCGTTATGTGCGAATTAAAAGGGCCATCGCGGACGGGGATCGAGCGGCTCGCGGGCGGGTCACGACTCGCGGGCGTGTGTGCGACCCGATCGCGCGAGCGCCTGTGTGCGAATGCGCGGCCACTTTGACATTAAACGTCACTGGCCGGTCGACGTTCGAGAATGGAACGTTTTTCTTTTTGATATACACTGGCCAGTTACCGATGCGGAAACTAAAAACATAACTTTTTTTGTTATAATAGCGATAAAACGTGGTAGCCCTTAAAAAACACAACGATGCTACGATATCCACTTATTAGAAACCAGAAAGTTAATAGCTTTCTACGTTTTTTTGTAAGATTTACTGAGCGTTTTCTTTTCTAGTAGAATATTGCTAATGTACTTAGGTGTATCCAGAATTATCTACTTCACATAAGGTCCGATTTCAATCTAATAGAATTCCATCTGAATTGAGCTCATAGCAATCGGCATGTCACTTATAGTACTAGAAAAATTAACTATATTAGATAAACAATTCTGTCGAGTCATTTGTAGGAACTGACGTCCCATAACATGTTTTTTATTTGCCATTCATCCATTTCAGATTTGAACCCATGAACAAGTAAAGGTTTACAAAACGTTGAGCTAATGACTTATGCCACCATGGTTTGTGAACCATGGCTACAGCTCCCCTGTAGCAAGGGGATGAAGTTTTCTCAAATTAAGCAACTTTGTTTGCCATTATTACTTTCTATAACGTCAAGTTACGAAACCACACCATTTAACTAATACCTATAATTTATGCTAACATTTCGTACGCCTAACTTGAAAAGAACTACAAAATAAGCCTTTGCTTTTTTATAAAAATATCGCGCAAAATAAATACATTTAAACATACCAAATAAGTCTTGCTGGATAAACAGCCTTTGATAGTCCACTGCTAGACATAGGCCTCCCCTAATACACCCCTATCCATTAGGGGGTTTTGGACCGTATCCCACCACACTGGTCCAATGCGGGTTGGTGGGTGGACCGCCTTTTTACATGCCCATCCGGCGCATGGATCATCTTACTTTTCAGACAATTGGGTAATCGGCCCAAACTGTCCTAACCTACTAGGAAACAAGAACGAAAATTTGTTGAGTCCCTGCAGGATTCGAACCCACGACCTCCGGTTTCTAAAGCAAACGCCAATACCACTCGGCTACGGCGGCAGTTGGATAAACATAGATTTTTATTTCTCAACTATCAATATCAGTGTACAAATCACTAATCAGACTAAATCCGCACCATCTTGGCGGCGTTTTCGCGCGCTTTATCTAATATAACTCTTTTAATTCCACCATCGCAACGGCACGAACAAATCGTGACTCGATCGCTCGTTCGGAAGCGAAATGCGATTACTTCAGTTACGCTGTGAAATAAATCGCTTGCGTTTCTTTCTCGATTTATTTCAAGGCGTTTTATTGTTCGTATTTACTGTTATGCACGAGTTCTGTTTATTTTATCGTTTCCAATTATTTCATGGATACAGAAAGTTAGAACTTTATGTACGGATGGTTTGAATTTGATTATGGATAAACATTACAGATATCGACCGGACCTGAATATGCCTTAAGTATACCCAATAAATAGGTAATGATAAGAGAATGCAAACCTTTTTTCGCCAGTAAATAGAATATAATGTCAAATTCAATTGACCCCAGAAGTCGAGGATTCATATTGGTTTAAGATTAGGGGATTGATCACATCACATCACACACACACATCATCAGCCTATGATAGTCCACTGCTGGACATAGGCCTCCCCTAATACACCCCTATCCATTAGGGGGCTTGGACCGTATTCCACCACGCTGGTCCAATGCGGGTTGGTGGGTGGACCGACTTTTTACATGCCCATCCGACGCATGGATAATCTTACTTTTCAGACAATTGGGTGATCCGCCCTAATTGCCCTAACCAACTAGGAAACAACAATGAAAATTTGTTGTGTCCCCGCAGGATTCGAACCCACGATCTCCGGTTTCTAAAGCACACGCCCATACCACTAGGCTACGGATTAATTAACATGGCTGCAATCTTAATCAAAACCTTTAGTGTTTGCCCCGATTTTTTTTAAGTAATTTCCATTTATTTTTTGCCTCTCAGGTAAAGATTCATAGGACGTGACGTAATATTTACTCAATGCAATTTCACTAGCTACGGAGCCATTCAAACAGGAACGCATTAACGGTTGTTTACTACTGTCTTACCACTTAATTATTTACTGTAGTACATTGTAATAAAGTTAACTATTAAAACAAAGAGCCCACGAATTCATAAGGCCGGGGCTTGGCGTTAAAAACCCGTAGAATATTATCCATTCTATGATATCAATAAGAGCTAAAGTAAATCCGCCTGCTACATTTCACATTACAAAAACATGTCATACAATTTTATTCCAAAATAAAACACAAAACGCACAACGAAATCATTTACTCGTACAGCTCTTTCTATGCCTCAATATCTCGACAGGCGTCATATAAAGCGCCGAATCGCAATTATCGCACTTATACTCCTTGGCGTTGGGTTTATTTTCGCGTGTCTTTACAGCTTCCGCTTTCTTCTCAGTACTTCTAGAAGAGCACATAAAGCTCTTATGCTGTAACCGTTCCAGGGGGGACAAGCATAGAGCTATTGCGCAGTCGGGGCAGGTCCACGGGATCGAGTAAACTTCCTGGTAACTATTATAACTCCATTCTGTGTCTACGACGCTGTAAATAATGTTAATGGTATATTATAATGTTCATATTTTCGACCACCGTGGCATTTTAGACGGAATTTAGGAAAGAAGAAAACTAGAATTGACTACAGAGCCATCTAGTATATGTAGATCAAGCTAGAATTTTTCAATGTCATCATCGTTATCATCAGCCTGCATCAGCCCGCTGCTGTCGTCACTCCGTCTTGTCGCAGGGCGTCCTACACTACGTTTTCGATTCAATTTAATTTTTCAAAGTAAATTATTTCAATTATTCTCCTATGAGAGATTTTAGTTTCACGATTTTCACGAACAAGTCCTTGAATATATCAAAATCTATGAAACCATAAAGATTATGTAAGTAATGTGAACCAATGCAGTTAAGCGTTCTCATTAACATATTTATTCTACTAACATTTATTCAACTGCGTCCGAAGCCTAGTGGTTTGTGCTTTAGAAACCGGAGGTCGTGCATTCGAATCCTGCGGGGACTCAACAAATTTTAATTGTTGTTTCCTTGTTGGTTAGGGCACTTTGGGCCGATCACCCAATTGTCTGAAAAGTAAAATGATCCATGAGTCAGATGGGCATGTCAACAGTCGGTCCACCCACTAACTCGCATCGGACCAGCGGCGTGGGACAAGGTCCTAAACCCTCTATTGATTAGGAGTGTATTAGGGGAGGCCTGTGTCCAGCTGTGGACTACCACAGGCTGATGTTGATTAACATGTTTCTTTATGTCTACCAAGATGTAGATCACAAACGACTTTTAACAACGCTTCTTGCTATACGATACCTGTTTGCCATAGGTAACGTAATTTGACTAATTTTCATGTTTTATTTAAATTTTCTATTCGTTTCAAACCTAATTTCGGGCACTTGCACACCTTACGCTTCATTTCTTTCGAGCGGGCCGTATCGTTAACCTTCAGGGCTTACTCGTCCAGTCACTCGTATACAAAAATGTCAACAAAAACACCACCAATTCCTCACCAATTGTAAACCACGTTATCTGTTACGTAGACACCGCCCTTCTTTTCGTGTGCACGGCATTCGAAGCCCTCTGCGAACGGATTAGGGTCGACAATCGGATGCACGTCCTCGCAGTACAAAACCTTCAAATCGCCAGGAAGCAGCCTCTTTATAGTGTAATACACGTCAGAGTTCATATAAGCGGTGACGTCACAGGAGAGCTCGTATTGCGACTCGTCGTACGACGCTCCTGTCTGTTTAGATCTCCTCAATTCCCCCTCGATCGATTTGTCCGGACTCGCGTCTGAAATCGATCTTTATTTGTATATGGTTAAGGTTCATATTGGATTGAATTTAGACAAAGTCAAATAAGACGTCAAAACATTCAAGTTTACTGACATGGTCGGATGTTAGTTCTGCTTAGAATTTATTAAACAATAAATATTAAGATAACCTCGGTTTCAATGGCTAAAAAGAATAAGATTTAATAGTATATAAGATAGATAATAGAAATATAATAAGACTAAACTTTATTTGATAAATAACGCTTGACAATTTTACAATCATTTAAAATTTAACCCGACGTTTCAAACGCTTCCCAGGGTCCATGGTCACGGGACAAATCTGTCCCATTGTACAGTAATTTTAAGCAATAAAATCCTTAAAGCTTTATTATTCATGATGTCATCATCATCATCATCAGCCTTTGATAGTCCACTGCTGGACATAGGCCTCCCCTAATACACCCCTATCCATTAGGAGGTTTTTGGACCGTATCCCACCACGCTGGTCCAATGCGGGTTGGTGGGTGGACCCGACTTTGTACATGCCCATCCGACGCATGGATCATCTTACTTTTCAGACAAATGGGTGATCGGCCCAAATTGCCCCTAACCAACGAGGAAGCAACAATGAAAATTTGTTGAGTCCCCGCAGGATTCGAACCCACGACCTCCGGATTCTAAAGCACACGCCTATACCACTAGGCTACGGAGGCAGTTATATTCATGATGTATATTATAGTATTCTTGTAAATAACAGAAAGTACTAAATTATATTTATTTGAATCACGTTACCTGCCAATCTTTTATTTATCAGATAATCCCAACGTTGTCTTATTTTAGTGGCTTTCAACAGCAAACTCAGACCGGACTCTGGGTACGGGAACTCCAGGAGCAGCCACGAGTCGCAGACCAAACTGTGAAATATAGATTCACTCATATTACAGCCAAATAAAACACGAAATCTATGGAAAGAAATCGAAGAAGAAGAAAGAAAAGATGGAATTTAACCTGGGGGAGGGAGGAGGTGGTCCCCCCCCTTTAAAGAGGCCTATTTCTGCCGCAGAGCAGTAGTGTGTGTAAAATACTACTGTGCTGCCGGTTTGAAGAGTTAATTTAATTATTTAATTTGAGTTAATAAGAGCTCAATTTCAGGGTAAACAAGACATGACACCTTATGTCTCAGGCAGGTGGGAAGTCGTTGTCCTTGTTATTAGCAATTTTCTTTGTATATAAATAATATTATAATTTGTGTATGTGACATTAAATTAACGGTGATATATGATCGATAGATAAAACAAAGTGACGTTTTTTTTTGTAATTTCCGTCCGTCTGTCTGTTTGGTCCGGGCTAATCTTTGGAATGGCTTGTCCGATTTTAAAGGAAATTCACTGGAAGATAGTACTTATTGATGGTATCTGGAAGTGACTTTGCTTCTTTAAAGAAACGCATTCACGCTAAAAAGCTCCTCATTAATATATCAATACGAATTCTATACATTCTTCGGCTCAGGCTTATAACGTAATATAATGTAACGAATGTAACAAATTACTTTTATGATACATAAAAATTATGATCAAAAATAAACTTTTTGGTTTGTTTTTCGGTTCTGGTGAACAATTTATTTTTTGTCAGTTACGACGTTACTGTGTTCTCTCCGTCGATACGTAGACTCGTAAGCAATGTAATAGTGTAACCCATAGCTTGCCATGTTTGCTCACTCTTAATATTTTATCGTTGCTTCTTCAGTGACAATATATCAAATAATCAGCACGTAATAAATGAAGCTATTTATCCACATTTATTATGGTCTCATCATCATCATCCAGTGTTAGTTCACTGGTGGACGTAACCTTTCCTAATGCATGCCTTCTCTATTCGGGGTTTTCAGACCATATCCCACCACGCTGGTCAAACGCGGGTTGGTGGGTGGACCGACTTTTTACATGAATCTTGTTTTAGTACATTTATTGGATTAACAGGCCGACGAGCAGGCGGGCTACGGGAAAGCGGTCACCGACACCCATAGACGGCAATACCAGTGGTATCACCAACGCGCTGCCTACCGTAAGACATAAGGTGTTAAGTCTCGTTTACCCAGTAAATACGCTGTCTACGGTGCCCTTCAAACCGGAACACGGCAGTGTTTCCACACTAATGCTTCGCAGCAGAGTTAGGCACCGCGGGGTTACCAACCCAGATGGTCCCCTGTAATAGGACCATATAACAGTTCTTACCGAGTAAATCCCATATTGGTGTCGATCGAGTGCGATAAAAGAAGGAGAGTTTGTGCGGCAGGCATCCTCATAGAGTTGACGATGTACGGTTTAGTGGTCTCCAATAGAGATCTGAAAACACAAAATTGAAACAAAGAAATTAGACTACACATAAGGATAATCCTTTGAGTTCTCTATAAAATTGTCTAAAAATCGATAGTAATTTCTTCGAAAGATATAAGAGCGATACACTTAACGCTGAATGTTTTGATTTAAATTAATATTATATTTGTAAATAAAATAGTGTAAAATATAAATATTAATACTAATATGAATTCAAAGACTTACTTTATCTTATAAATAAATACACATTATATAGATACAAACACCCGGACACGAGATAAACACTATGTTCACACAACATTTTTGCCGATTTGGAAATTGAACCCACATCCTTCGGCGTAACAGTCTGGGCCACTAACCACTGCACCGTGCGGGTCGTCAACTCATTAAAAGGAACGCTAGTCGCCATTGGTAAACTTAAAGTATCGAGTATAGTATAGCGGCCAACGAACGAACAAGAGTGAATTTCTGTACTGATTTTCTCTAATAAAATATATAAAATTCAAACATCTTCATTCAACACAAGAGCGATACACTCACTTGTTGTCACAAAAAGATAATTAAAGATTAAACAAACAATTACAGGCATACAATTATCAACGTATTGGAAAAAAAAGGACGCGTCCTTACCACTAGGCTACGGAGGCAAACTTTAGAGGAGTGCTTTAGATACCGGAGGTAGTGGGTTCGAATCAGGCGGGGACTCGACAAATTTTCATTGTTGTTTCCTAGTTGGTTGGGACAACTGTCCGAAAAGTAAGATGGTGCATTTGTCGGATGGGCACGTAAAAGTCGTCCACACCAACCCGACTGGACCATGCGTGTGGATATGGTCAAACACCTAATGGATAGGGTGCATTGAGAGGCTATCAGCGTGGCTGAGATGATGACGATGATGATGATGTATGGTGATGAGTGATGATGATTATGTTGTTGATGATGATATGATGATGATGATGATGACGATGATGATGATGATGATGATGATGCTACTCACAAATAACACAACAGCTGGTGCCTAGCTGATACCGGCTGTCTGCTCTTAAAGCCAACAGGCAGCTCCGTTTGTATGTCCGCCTCGTTCAATAGCAACATTCTCGGATTCCTGCCGAAGTACGACGTCGGATGAAGGAAGACGAACGGCTTGCTGTACGTGTGATAGAGTTGTTCCGAGACGGACTGGAAACATATAGTAAAGTGTTATAAATAGTGGTGGGTACCACCGCGGTGCCTATTTCTGCAGTAGTGTGTAAACGCTGCTGTGTTCCGGTTTGAAGGGCACCGTAGCCCGCGTATTTACTGGGTAAACGAGACTTAACACCCTATGTCTCACGGTAGGCAGCGCGTTGGCGATACCACTGGTATTGCTAATGTCTATGGGCGTCGGTGACCACTTCCCATCAGGTGGCCCGATTGCTCGTCTGCCTGCGTATGTCATAAAAAAGTAACTCTGTCTGTCCGTCTTAACTGTCCACACCACTGAACCGATTTAGATGTAACTTGATGCATACTGAGAATAGATTAGTGTGTGTGTGTTCCGGTTTAAAGGGCACCGCAAAAACGAGATGTGACATCCAATGTCTCGGGGTGGCGAGCGGGCTTATAGCGTCATACAGTACACTTTTTATGGGCAAGGCGTGACACTTACTCATCAGTTGTCTTGTTCATCTCGTCCCTAATAGATATAAAAACACGAAAGCGACGATCAGCTAATAACTACACCATACTTACACTTAGTTGCAATGATTATATATTTTTCTATAATCTACTTAGCTCTGATACTAAAGCTAAAAAAGGTATGGAACGAGTCCACACCTTTATAGAACAAATTATAATGTATATAACTCATGACGATAAAGAACCCGTTTTATACCGACAATAATAGATTGCGTAATTTTATTAGGTCTTAAAATTTTATTTTTGTAGGCAGAAAATGGATATAAATCTAATACCTTGCAGTGATTGAATTCATCGGCAATAGCCACTTGTGGGTATAGAGCGCGGCAAAGGACGATCTGAAATATGAAAACGTCACATTTTTACCAAATATATACATAAATACATATTTATTAAAAAAACTCATATAAGTATATATATTTACTACTCAACAAATTTTCATTATAGTTTCCTAGTTGGTTAGGGCAATTTGGGCCGATCACCCAATTGTCTGAAAAGTAAGATGATCCATGCGTCGGATGGGCATGTAAAAGTCGATCCACCCACCAACCCGCATTAGACCAGCGCGGTCCAAAAGCCCCCAAATGAAGAAAGCGTTCAATAGGGGAGGCCTATGTTCAGCAGTGGACTATCACAGGCTGATGACGATGATGAACATAGGCTACTATTTCATCACCATCATCATAGGTCTACCCTAATGCACGCCTTTCCATTAGAGGTTTTTGGACCATATACCTCCACCTCACGAAATTAATCTTAAAAATCGCAAAATAACACAGTCAGAGCCTTGGATGGAGTGCGTCTCTAGTATAGACCGGGAAGTTTTTCAAATTGGGCTTTACGAAATTATTGTTTTTTTGAGTACATTCCATAACCATGTGGCAGCATCACCTTCAGCATGACCAGGTCTCGTCCACTGGAGGTGCTGGCGCCCGAGATCAGCTCTCTGATCCTCTGAGCGTCATTGGTCAATCTGAACTCTATATCTCTAATGTCGAGCTGGTCATCATCAGCTTTATCCTCTATTATCTCCCAAGAGTCCACTTTTAAGCGTTTCCTTCGCTTTGACTCTTCGACGCTCTTCTGCTTGTACTGTCTGAAATAATTGATCACTTGAGTCTTGTTATTTCTTACTATTTCTTGCTAACTTTCTTGTAACCCTCTAAATAATAATTAAAATTTTATAATCAAAATTATGTATTAGCAAAAGATGTTGATCTATTCACCAGAACCAGACCAAGTTAGCGTCAAATATCTTTATTCAGTATAGAAGCTAACATGCTTCTATATATATTTTTACTTTCATACTGATTTTCAAAAAAATTACCACCGATGATTCGAACCGGTGGAAGAAACTCTACGGGACTTAAGACTAAAGTAAGCGTAAGATAAAGCTTCGAAGGAAAAGTTTCTTCAGAAAAAAAATTATCAGTACAATACTATTAAATATAGTAAAGATTGATAAGTCAATGTTATTTTCATACGAATTCAATAAGCAACCTATAATGACAATCGATCAAATATCTTTGAAATGATTGTCTATATACCGCATTTAACCCACAACATAATTTGTAGACAGTGAAAAGTTTACCTTCTCAAGTCCTTGAGCTGTTTCATTTGGCCGTGACGCATGGACCTTTCCGCTGATGACATACTTTCCGGTTCGACCGTCTCCATCATATTGTTATCCTGAAATTAATTTTACAATCATGGATTGTTCAAATGTCTACTACATTACGTTGAACGACACATAACATGCACTAGATTTCAAAGAAATTGTCAAAATCGGTCTACCAAGAGTGGAGGACAACCTCAAACCGCCCAACCCCGAAACCGCCTCCGTGGTCAAGCGATATTGGCCTTGCTTTATAAACCGGACATCGTGGGTTCGAATCCCGTGGGAAAATAAAGTTAGCAATGATAAAAGGATTTAATATCTAATATAAGTGTTAACGTCGTTTTCTGGTTGGTTAGGACGATTCGGGCCGGTCACCCAATTGTCTGAAAAGTAAGATGATCCATGGGTCGGATGGGCATGTAAAAAGTCGGTCCACCCACCAACCCGTAGTGGAATACGGTACAAAAAACCCCAAATGGAGAAGGCATGAGGGGAGGAGTGGACTATCACAGGCTGATGATGATGATAAGCGTATAAATTATTGATTGATAAAATCACCCAACCTGTAGCAACCCTCGTAGTTGCGCTGATAGTTTGGTCAGCTCGTAGAACCTCTGCTCTTCGATACCCCTCCTTCGGCACCAGTCCCTCCCACCTCTACCCTCGGACTTGACAGACAGCCAGGCGCAGTACAAGGACAGCAGAGTGAGTGGGTCCCCGTGGTCGGATTCGTCCGGTCTCCTAGCGTTCTGGGTGTCCAAAATTATACACATAGACCAAATTTTATGTGCGATCTACTATTAAAGTAAACAAAATGTGAAACCAAACTAAAGTCCACAACTAAAAGTGATAAAAATGTTTGCTAAACTATACAAAATATGCCAGATTCATAAATATATCTAAAACAATAGTAAATTATTTTTTTTTTTAATTTAAGATCTAATTTAAACTTCAAAAATTTTATATAAGTGGCTTTACATTGTCACAATTTGTGGCAGTAAATGCGCGAGTAAGATAAAGTCAAAGACCATTGTCTCTGTGTATCTATGTAATGATAGAAAAACTAGTTAATTGCAAAGAGAAAATATCTACTGTACGTGTAAGAAGAGATAGGGTGAATGTTAGAAAGAGACAAACGGCTCTGTGCTAGCTGGCTCTCTCGGCACTTGCTTTAACCGACTCTTAACTGTATTAATTTACTGTATGCATCACCTTTTTAGTGTCGAGCTCGCTTATTAACAATACTTGTATGGCCAAGACACAGTACGTACCTCAATAGTAGGTATATAGTGTATTGCTCAGGCAGATGCCACAACGCCAACATGCATAAGCTAAATATTTGTACCAAAATATATAATATTGATACAAAATCCTTACCTCACACTCAAAGTCTCTGTGCGCTCTCGTGGTGAATATGGACCGCAGCCCTAGGGCTGCGGTGAGGGCTAGGGCGGAGTCCCTCTTGTGTGGGGCAGGGTCGCGCTCCCGACTACTAGAGCCTTAGCTAATGAAACCTCCACAGGTAAATTGGCAAGCGCTTTGCCTAGTGACGTCAACTTTTCGTTGGAAGATAATGCACCCTGAAAATGTTTTGAGACATTAGAGTACTGTATTACAGCCAATTAATATGTGGAAAATATCTATACCATTGGTAATGTGACATGTATAGAACATATTTCTATTAATGGAGGCTAAGTTTTTAGCGACTAAGACAGTTCCATCGCTATGCCCATCAGCCTCAATGCAGTATAGTAAAAATCACTGCGCTCCGGCTTGACTGGTTAAATGAGACATACTACTTCGAATCTTAGCAGCAAGTGCATTTCTTGAAAGCAGGGAGAATCGCTTGCCACCGCGTGAAAGTTAAAAACGATGTAAATGCCTTATAATATAGATTGTCGCTCATTAAACGACATCTTGACCAACCCACCAACCCACATTGGACCAGCGTGGTGGGCGGCCCAAACCCCCCAATGGAAAGGGGTGTATTAGGGGAGGCCTATGTCCAGCAGTGGACTATCAAAGGCTGATGTTGCATGATGCAAACGACATCTTGAATTATTCGCACACTATCATCATCATCATCATAAACACACTTTCATGTTTTTCATTTTCATGGCAGTCCACTGTTGGACGTAGGCATTATTTAATGAACGCCAAGACGGCGTCCATTAAAACGAGATGCTTATAATTGCCTCGCTGACCTGGCGGATTGGCAATTGACTAATTGCACTTGTACTGCGGATCTGTCTTACTCCCACCGTAAGGCAGATCCGCCGTCAAGGAGGCGGTGGGGCCATCGCACATAATAATCTCTAGTTATTTTAGTGGTTAACGACACAAGTTAAAGGCGTTGAAAAAACTAGTACAAGTAATAATTATCAAGGAGATAATTTTTTAAGTCACGTTGTCACGTCATTGTCTTAATGTATCAGAGCCGAAGAAGATGTGGAATTTATGCAAATAATATAACCCAAACAAACGAAGTGGCGTGGTACTTAAAGCGTTGTTTTAAGAGCAAAGACTTCTGGACCCAAAAGGGTCTCGCCAACCAGCTTACCATAGAAATGAGTGTAGAAGCATAACTTCATAGTTAACAAAAAAGAGCAAAGAGCTCCGTGGCAATCAATAATCAAGAACGCTACGATGCTATTGATTAATTCTTTACATGGGCTACAGCCATTCATTAGCTTGGATGTAGATCAAGAGTCAACACCCTACTATATCAAAGATACCACAGACAAAACACCTCTATTTAACAACGAAAACTTTCAGCTTTCATCTGTAAATAAATTTAAAAAAGTTGTAAAGGATATTATTGTTGTAATGAATACTTGATAGATAACACACCCTGGTAATCAACGGTTCGCTTCCAAGTTTGACTTTGACTTTGACTAACAAATTAAACGAATCGGTATTTTCCTCGCTAAACGTCAAAACAACCTAGTAACAATACACACAGTACAGGACTTATCATGCTAGTTTTAAGTCCTAAAAGAAGCTTCCTCAACAGCGTCCTCTGGCGTGAACAGATAAAGGAAGTGCGGACGTCAGTCTCACGCAACAACTGACACTCATGAGCAGCGAGGGAGCTTCAGCGTACCAACGCTGACTTCTAGGGGCGTCTGGAACTGATCCATGTCGCGCGTCGTCACGCATGCGCCGAATAACACGTGACGGGCTGAACACCCATGCCTCAAGACCAAAAGCGATCAAACGCTGAGCTTCCTTCGCCAGTTCTTTTTTTTATGGCATACGCAGGCAGACGAGCAGTCGGGCCACCTAATGGGAAGTGGTCACCGACGCCCATAGACATTGGCAATACTGGTATGGCCAACGTGCCGCCTACCGTGAGACATAGGGTGTTAAGTCTCGATTACCCAGTAAATACGCTGGCTACGGTGCCCTTCAAACCGGAACATAACAGTGTTTTCACACTACTGCTTCGCAGCAGAAATAGGTACCGCGGTGGTACCCATCCTGACGGTCTCCTGTAAAAAGGGGACCTACCACCGGTCTCTCAGATCTGAGGCGTCCTTTTCCGAACCGGTGGTAGTGTGTTCGACAATCAATAAGCAAGTGTAAACTTCTATATTGAATGAAGATATTTAAATTTGAATTTGAATTAAGCTATAGACGCACTGTGATTTATTTTCGTCTAGTTAGTATTTTTCTGTTAAAGATTACGACATATTCCGCAGCGGTCCCCTATTGTGTTTTGACACATTATTGACAAAGTTATAGTACTATTAACGAGAAATTATCTTTTTCTTCTTTTATTTATAACGGCTCCACCAAGAGAAACGGAGAGATGATGCAGACGCGTTCCGTCACGTCATGTCACTAAAACCTATACCCTTATATTGGTCAACTGACAACTGACTTATGTTATTTTATGTATAAACTATTGTAAAATTTAAAAACCTTCAAGCAGTTTTCGGGTGAAAGAATAGTACAACACATAATATAGAATAACCAGATATAAATACACAAGAAACATATTTGAAACGTATTCAAAGTTTGTGTAATGCTATATCACACTTATCGATAACTATTTTCTTTTTGTCTTTTTTATTCATTATAGTCTATTTTTCTCGATATACATTTTTTTTATTTTACCTCTTCTGACCAGCAGAGTGGCCTGAAACAGTTCGCTAATAGAATAAGGTGGTAAATAGTTTTGACCACATTATCGTTATAAATTTTGCTTTGTTAAATGTTTAGTAACATTTTCTACAAGAAACGAACTGTCCATTTTATCTAGTCTGTCTATTCACCTGTTCTGCCTGCTCTGCCTTTCCTCTGATCCGCGCTGGCTTTAGATATCCAAAACTCTTTCAGTCTTTGCATTTTCGTCGACGAATCGTAGCTCATCTCTTTAACCTCAAAAATAAACATTTTTTTAACATTGAGCTCATTACTAGTTTCATTTAATTAAAGTTAAAAGACAAATACCGATGGTAGGTCCCCTTTTTACAGAGGACCGTCTGGGTGGGTACCACCACGGTGCCTATTTCTACCGCGAAGCAGTAGTGTGAAAACACTACTGTGTTCCGGTTTGAAGGTCACCGTAGCCAGCGTATTTACTGGGTAAACGAGACTTAACACCCTATGTCTCACGGTAGGCAGCGCGTTGGTGATACCAGTATTACCAATGTCTATGGGCGTCGGTGACCACTGTCCATCAGGTGGCCCCGATTGCTCGTCTGCCTGCGTAGGCAAGAAATAAAAAGACAAAGATTGTTTTTACAGATTTTCCCATAGCTCTGAGGTGGAGACGTACGTTTGATTGTTGAATAAGTCGTTGAAGCTGTGACGCGTTCACGTTTCAATAGGATTTTTGTTTAAATATTGTATAATAAACTCACCTTCCCGGAATCAACGACGAATCTAATACCATCAATGGTCACAGAAGTCTCGGCAATGTTCGTTGAAACCAAACACTTCCGGACTCCCTCGGGTGGGTAGTCAAACACCTAAAACGATATTTGATCAAAAACCATAACGGACGTGGAAGGGAATATTTTCCGAATACATTAGATATATAAACGAATAAACTTTACACATGACGTTATTTATCATATCCTCATATATACACGAGAAAGGACATCACAAATAAATTGAACGAAGTATTAATATCATAAAGATTAATAAAAAAATTAATATTTTAACAGCAATGCACAATTCCAAATTCCAAAAACCTCAAATTGTTCATAATATGACGTAATATTTTCAGCGTTCTTAAGAATAAGCATAAGACTGCCTCCGTACCCTAGAGGAAAGGGCGCGTGCTTTAGAAACCGGAGGTCGTGGGTTCGAATCCAGCGGGGACTTAACAAATTTTCATTGTTGTTTCCTAGTTGGTTACGTTCAATTTAGGCCGATCATCCAATTGCCTGAAAATTAAGATCATCCATGAGTTGAACGGGCATGTAAAATTCGGTCCACCCACCGACCCGCACTGGACCATCGTGGTGGGATACGGTCTAAAAGACCCCCCCCTAATGGAGAAGGCGTGCATTAGGGGAGGCCTATGTCCGTCGGACTTACACAGGCTAATGATGATGATGAAGCATAATTTAAGACTACATATTCCTATTAGTTTAACACCGCCATGCTAAATCCCCATGTTTGTTCAATGTTTATTGATGTTAACTTTTTTGCCTGAACTTTTGGCGCCAATTAACTTTTTTGTTATTTGCTATTTTATGGTTAAAGCGATGAACGTACGCTCGGACCTTCATCTGGTGGTAAGTGATACCTGCGCTGCCTATAAGAAAAGCAGTCACCGCCCCGAATCATTACATTTTATATCTCGTTTACCCAGTAATTACGCTGGCAACGGTGCCCCTCAAGCCGGAAGACGATGTTTACACAATTGCGGCTTTACCTTAGACGGTCCCTTGTAACCTACCTCGTCTAGAAGTTTGATCTTAGACGTTTTGTACGTAAATTCCTCCACATATTCCTTTGGCTGGGGTATGGTAATGATTTTTTTATATAGTGCCTTTCAAACCAGAACACTGTAATGGCATTGTTTTACGGCATCCTTGGGTATATTTTAAACAGTTCTAAAAATATATACATAGTCTTACCTTGTCCTGCTCTACAAGCGATAATCCGCTATGCAATGGAAGCACTATCCATTTTTTAGTTTTCTCAGCGTATTGTTGCGCGGCATCACATACATTTGTTATCTCTTGGACGCCGGACATGAAGACAAGGAGATCGCCCCTTTCGTCGCCTGTACGTAAAATAGATAATTAATAAATACACATACATACACATCATCAGCCTGTGTTAGTCCACTGCTGGACATAGGCCTCCCCTAACGCACGTCTCTTCCATTTGACGTCTCATCCGACGCATGGATCATCTTACTTTTCAGACAATTGGGTGGTCCGCCTAAATTCTCTTAACCAACTATGAAACAACAATGAAAATTTGTCGAGTCCCCGCAAGATTCGAAGCCACGACCACCGGTTTCTAAAATAAAGCACACGCCCTTACCACTAGGCTACGGAGGCAATTAGATAATTCATAGCTAAAACTTAAATGTTAACAAAACAAATGAAGTTTTAATTTTAATAAAATGACCGACTTCTAATAGAATATATATAACCATTTTACGCAATATAAATTGATAACAGCATGCCTTCTGCGTAATTCTGATATTTTGCCGGCGTGTTTGCATATTTAAACCTTTTAGGTACTCATTTAATCAAAATGTCGTCTATGACACGTTTTATGTACATAGAATGGATTCTTTTTAATGCAATAACTTTAATGTGAACTTAAACAGTATTGCCTAAACGAGCTGTCAATATGCCTAATTGCAATTTTTAAAATGTTTGCCTCAAAATACTTATTGTGGATTATTCTTAAAGCATAGACGTATGCTCTCGAACATCATTTTAGGCCAATTCAAGTAGTGCAATTATGTAGGGCATGGTTTAAATCTATGTGTCAAGGTTAAGGCAGCGTTCGCAATATGATCGCACGAGGTTGTGATTTTTGCCGCCGTAATTCTATTAATTTCTTCAATATCTATTAAACTATTTAACACAAAGTAATTTAAAACACCAAATGACAAGTAACAACTATTATTTAAAAAAAGATTGAACAAAATCGGAGCACTAAGAGAGGAGCAATGAGGTACAGTCAACCCTCCTATAACGCGGTGAGTGCGTACCGCGTTATATGGAAACCGCGCTATAAGAAACTCGGATTTAACCGTACAAACCAGGCTAATTCGTAGCGCGTTCTATGGAAACCGTCTACTGCGTTGTATGGAAACCGCGCTACAAGAGACTCAGAATAAATACAAATCACATCATTCGTACGCGTTATATGGAGACCAATAAATATAAAAGACAAGATAAATTATAAATTATTTTATTGAATTGAAGAGTTCATATAAGGAAATGATGAAAAAATGAAACAAAACTAAACTAAAAACTGTTTTCCAACAAAACAAAAGAAAGACTTTTGTAAAATGATGTAATCTTTCAACACTCATCCTCACTGTCAGACATGAGTCGCCTAACTCGCCTTCTTTTAATGGGCAAAATGTCTTCCTCACTTGGTTGATCTTCACATTGGTTTTCGATTGTAGCTTTTTTTCAACTCCACTAAAATCTCTATAGGAGCTAAGCAATTTTTAACTCTTTTTAAACTTTGCGCTGCGCACCGTTGAATGATCAGTTTCAATGAAATAAAGTTCTAATTCTTAGCCAAAATAGCCCTTTTTCACATCTTATAAATCGAGGTTTGCACCCATTCGTTTTCCTTATTTTCGTTTACCAATGCATTTGAGGTGTGTGCATCAATTAATTCCATCAGTTCTTCCTCATCTAAAGTTTCTTCCCGAGTACTAGTTCTCTTACATCCTGATGGTTTACTGCAAATTCTTCATCGTTTAAACAAGAAGCTATATTTACTATTTCTGTAACTGGGAGTGAAATTGTAGAATCATCTTGTATTGCTTGAACCATTTGAGGTAAAAGAGGTTTCCAATACGCATTAAGCGTTGATGGTTTAATTTCCGCGCTAGCGATGACACGGTTCTAATACAATCTAAAATAGAAAATTCCATCCACACTTGAGTAAGAGTTTTATTTTCACTATTTTCTAATCTGTCGAAAATGGTTTGGAAAAGTTGGCGCATAGTACATTTCTAAAGTTTCTATGACTCCTTGGTCCAAAGGTTGTATTAATGACGTGCAGTTAGGAGGAAGGAAGACAATTTTCACATTTGGGTGGTCCAGTTCTATGTTGTGGCAACCAGTGTTATCAATAACCAATAAAACTTTGAAATATAATTTTTTGTCCATCGTATAGGTTTCCACTGCCGAGATAAAACAATTATAAAACCAACCTTAAATAAATCTTGAGTCATTCAAGCTTTTTTATTAAATCGCCAGAAAACAGGCAATTGGCTCTTATTAATGTTTTTCATTACACGGGGAGTTGAAGAACGATTTATTATCATGGGTTTTATCATCAGGCTCCCTGATAGATTGCTGCACACATGAAGGGTGATACGTACTTTGGAAGGTTTAAACCCTGAGCACGCCTTTGATTTTTCGAAATGAAGGTCCTAGATGGTAGTTTTTCCAATATAATGCCGTCTCATCGGCGTTAAAATCTGATCAGGTGAATAACCTCCTTCATTGATTCATTGGGTGCACGGAAAGAACTCATGGGACGTTGTAGAACGGAAACCGCGCTGTAAGAGTACCGCGTTATAGGAGGGCTGTCGCAATTTAGGTTCCAGTTATATGGAAACCGCGTTCTGAGAGTACCGCGTTATAGGAGGGTTGACTGTATATATAAAAAAGACGTACGCTCCGTATATAGTACCTCCTTCTTTTGTGAAGTCGGTCAAAAACTAGATGTAAGTGTGAGAATTCATAATATAAATAACACTTTTTGAGGATAATAAAATAATATCACTACGAGCTATTAATGACGATTCGAAGATATTCTTATATCGCATGCAGACTAAGTTTCAGACTAAAGTATCATAACATTATTTATTTATGGAAAAATAACCATTTAACAGAAACTAAACATAATATGCGAAACGATTACAAAATTTTAACCAAAAACCTTTCTAGTGTTTGTTAAGTTAGAAAATAAATGTAAGTATATAGAATAGACTGCCTCAGTAGCCTAGTGGTATAGGCGTGTGCTTTAAAAACCGGAGGTCGTGGGTTCGAATCCTGCGGGGACTCAACTAATTTTCATTGTTGTTTCCTAGTTGGTTAGGGCAATTTGGGCCGATCACCCAATTGCCTGAAAAGTAAGATGATTCATGCGTCACCAACCCGCATTGGACCATCGTGGTGGGTTACTGTTCAAATCCCCTTAATGAATAAGGGCGTATTAGGGGAGGCCTATGTCCAGCGGTGGACTATCAAAGGCTGATGATGTGATGTATTGTGATGTGATATAGAATATTATAGAGTTGCAAACATCCAGACTAACAAACTTTAGCATTTAAAATATAAGACACTAGCTACCCGCCACTGCTTCGCACAGAAGCTATGCTGATAGAAAATATACCTACAATATTAAGCATGTGTTATACATATATACCTTCCTCTTCAATCACTCTATATATTATAAGAAACCGCATAAAAATCCGTTGCGCAGTTTGAAGGATTTAAGCATACATAGGGATAATCGGACAGAGATAGTAACTTTGTTTTGAACTATGTATGGATAAAGAAGGTTTTTTGCAAAAGTGGTTTGATGTGTTCAACTCAGTAAAAGTTTATATTACTCACTTGGATATTTACTATCGATCAGCTGCATTATTTGAACATAGGGCTGTGGATCCAGCCTATCTTCTCGAGTTGGCTTCTCTTCTATTAATATGGGTTTATAATTCAAATCAATTGGATACAATCTACCGGGAACCTGTAAATTTAATTAATCGAATTTAATATGCAACTGTGACAAATAAAATACTTTACCTTAAGAAAACAATAATTTGAGTCCAGAGTAACAACAATAATAGCAGGACATCTTTGTATTTAAACCTCTCTTATTTCTATCTGATAAATAAATAAATAATGTTGGACTATTAAGTAACACCATAAGGCCCAAAACTAAGAAAAGCTTGAGCTTTGGAAAATAAATAAATTGACAGATATTCATCATCATCACCATCAGCCTCTGATAGTCCACTGCTCCCCTAATACACCACTAATACACCACAACCAGGGGTTTTGGACCGTATCCACCACGCTAGTCCAATGCGGGTTGGTGGTTTTACATGCCCATTCAACGCATGGATCATCTTACTGTTCAGACAATGAGGTGATCGGCCCAAATTACCCTAACCAACTAGGAAACAACAATGAAAATTTGTTGAGTTTCCGCAGGATTCGAACCTACGACCTCCGGTTTCTAAAGCACACGCCCCATGCCACTAGGCTACGAGGGCAGTTATTAATACAGATATTAATGTATATATATATTTTGAATAAAGATATTTGAATGCTTGTATTGTAGTGTGATTGAATTATAAATGTTTGGTCTGGTTGATACCCATACTAATATTATAAATAAAAAAGAAAGTGTGTCTCTGTCCTTGTTTACTATCTAAGCTATTCAAATAATTTTTATCAAATTTCTTACATATTTAGAATAGATTTCAAGAAATAACAAAGGATATTAATCATTGTGATAAAAGTGGTTGAAAGCATTGAAATAGAGGATTAAGGTTTATAGGGAAATTGTCTCTGTGGAATTGTCTATTGAACATAAAACCATAAAATTGTGTCAACATACTGGAAAAGAGTCACAAGTGGAGATTTTCTAGCAATTTTGTAGTTTTAAACTGTATAGGATGAACTAGGGATTGAAGTAGGAATGTAAATATGTAGACTAACTACTAAACTTAAACATAATTCTGATTAATAAACACTCAGTATAATGGCTAAAAAGCTAAGAATCAGAGAATGCATCTAAATTAAACATACCTGAATGACAAAAGCAGATTCCGCAGAGAAATAATCTTCAAAAAGTTTAATATTTATTGTTGCCGACATAAGTACTAGTTTAATATCATTTCGGCTATGAATAAGGCATTTGAGCACTCCGAGGAGAAAGTCACCCATCAAATGCCTCTCGTGAATTTCGTCAAGTATAATAACATCATAATTAGGTAGATTCTCTGATGACATCTGAAAAAATAACAAATTATCTTTCTATAGTTAATAAGCCCACTAAAAACTTTGAATATGTTTCGGAACCTAAATTAGAGCTGTAAAAATGGGGTAGTTTATATACACAGGTATTTTACCAAAACAGTGTAAAACAAACTATAGTTTAAATGACTAAATTTCATTAGCTTTGCTACAATTTTAACAGAAACACATCAATGTTTTGACAACACTACCTTTTGCAGTGAATCTAGGCAGAGTGAAGGAAACAACCTTGTTAGTCCTTTGCCAATATGAAACATATCCATAACTTTACTTGAATGTATGCATACTACATGTAAACTTTTTTCATAAAAACAGATTATTGGTAACTGGACAAATGTCATAATAAAGTCTTACTGTACAGAATGTAGGAACTGCCTTGCTTAAAACAGAATACCTGGCGCAGGAGAAGTCCTTCAGTGATAAAACTTATTTTGGTATCTGCAGTTTTACTCTTCTCAAATCTAATTTGATATCCGACCTTTGTTTCAAACTGTGTTAATGTTTCATAGGCCACTCTTTTAGACAATGAAACGCAAGCAATCCTTCTTGGCTGTGTGCAAGCTGAATAATTAATAACAATTACTTAAGCAAGTTCAAATTCTTTTAAGTTTTTTTTGTAAACTATTCGTTAAGCATTATAAACAAAATAAAATAAGGTTTTGATGATATTACAAAGTGATTTATTGTAAAGTGGAACAATTTCTCATCAAAAGATCTGCATTTTTAAAGTGGGTGGATCTTCTTTTAACTAGGGGAAAAGTATAAATAGGCTACCTCCTGTTTGAAAGGCTTATAAAACTTTGACAGATCTGAACTGATCATAAACATTCCAGGGCTGATTAAGTTTTGGTGGGATGCTGATCTCCATGCATTAACTGGTTCAAGTAGGCAGAGAGTTGCAAGGGATAGGCCATCTTGGTGTTCATTGAAAAAGGCCTATGTCCAGCAGTGGATGGATAAAGGCTGCTAATGATAATGATGATGCTAACATGTAATGAAGATAGAAGAAAATAGAAAAAATCTATGGAAACATAACTGAGATAAAGTTGGGATGGTCATGTTTCAAAGTAAATAAGTCAAAAATTTATTGATACAAAAACTGCAATATTACATTTTCTGTTTTAGAATTAATAGGTGATAAATACAGGGTTATTTATCACAAATGCACTTCTGAATTACAACTTAGGATGTTACAACACATTTACCCCATAATAACACAAACTAGTGTGCCCCTAAGAACCAAAACAGATATTTGTTTATTATCAATCAAGACCATATCTTTCATGAGTAAATTGAAATATTTTCTACCAATATTCTGAAATCCAGCGTCATGCAAATATTGAGGTACTTGAGTTGATTTTCCACATCCCGTGTCACCTGCCACAATAACAACTTTTTCATTTTTAACTGCTTCTTGTATTTCTGTTCTGAAAGAAATTTATAAAATTTGGCATACTTGTATCGTAATTTAAGTAAAACATCAATGCAAACATCGTTTTTTTTTGCATATGAAGGCTGACAATAAGTCGGGCCACCAGATGGAAAGTGGTCACCAAATGACATGGTCATCTACTTTACCAGGGGCATTACCAATGTGCTACCTCCAATGAGACATAGAATGTAATGTCTCATTTACCCAGTAAATACACTAGCAATGGTGCCATTTAAACCAGAACAGTACTATATGCATACTACTGCTTTGTGGCAGAAATAGGCAATGCAATAGTACCACTATACAATATATATAAATAATACTACCAATAAATGTCATAATATTCAACTAACTTATACAAAAATTATGAAAAATCTGTACCTATATTTTGCGACTGGCAAATCTTTCTGCGCTTGTCTCAATTTCTTTAACTTCTCAAGTTTTTCTTTGTTCTTAAAATCCAAATATACAGAAACAACATATAGAAATGAATCAAATATCCTCTTATTCAGTTTCTTTCTTGGTCTGTCTTCACAAACACTATCCATAAATTTAATATTGGTGGTAAAATTAACACATTCGAATTTTGAAAACGATAATGGAATACCTAAATCGTTTTTTGTTACTTCATCATTTTCAGTAGTAAGTACTGGCTTTCCCGCTTTTCTTAATGTGGATTCGTATTTTTTCACGAAAATCCAAAAATCATCTAAATGGTTCGTGACTGTATTAGTATCGTTACTGTAAGTAAAAATCTTATTAATATCCCTCTTGTAATCTAAAAAACTAAACTCGGAGTCTAAATTTTTCGTAGGGGATGCTATATTTCTTGTATTTTTAACACGATTACGTTCTTGAAACTCTGTGTTACAGGAGCTCGATCGCCTTCTTTTAGATGCACGATTCATTTTTTTGATAGCTGCAAATTAACCAATTTTTATACGTATTTATATGATAGTAAACAGAAATTCGAGAATTGTTATTATCCTTGTTGTTTTTAATTTATCCCTAATGGGAAAGGCAAAGGACTTTAGTCCATACAGCCATTGTTATTATCGAATGACAGTGACAGCAAGTCAAAGATACCAGCTGACATTTTTTTTATTAGAAGTGACTAGTAGGTTATAATTCAAGGGTTTTAGCTTCAAAGTAAACATCGACACAATACATAATATTTAAAATATGAGAAAACTTCTAAGGAGCTATTATGCAATTATTTTAAAAACTGTGTTTTCTGACTAGATCGATAAAAAATATTTTTTGTGGAATCTTACATTTTAAATAGATCAACACTAAAAGACACTAAGAAGTCCAGATATTTATTAGGAATTATCGACAGTAACATTTTAATATAAAACGTTTTACGTACCTAATAAATTGCACGCGAAACTGTTTTAAAAGGTTTATTTTCTATATAATTTAGCACAATTTCATTACCAGTAGTTCATATGTATGTATAAACATACATATGTACTACAAAATCTAACTCTAACAAGTTTATGGTTTGGCATACCTTTGAGTATATTATTAAATTTGTTTCGTTAAGAAATAAATTATAACAAGCTGTTAGCCGCGACTTAGTCCGCGTGGAATTTGGACGGGTATTCGAATACACTATATAATAAATATGATAAGGTATATGAATTGTTTTTACCGTACAGTGTGAAATTACAAAATTGCTAAAACATACACTCAAGGCTTTGTGTCAAGTATTTAACAACAAAAATTTATCGTTTTATGTTCAACAGTGACGAAATTCTTTCATTCCCATATAGAATTTCGATCCTTCAACCACTTTTTATAGGAACAATTAATTGTCAATGCGCTATTTCTTTTTATTATGTACCAAAATACAATTCAAACCGGTTTAATGACTTTGAAGGACAGACAGACAGACCGAGTAACTTATATGAGATATTTCAGTTCGTGAAGTCTTTTGTAATGGGTGCGCAAAATATTTTAAGCCCTACTAAATTTACTTGTCAAAAATTATCTTTTTGTAATTGAGCAAATTTTATTTTTTTATTCTCTAAATAGCATATTAGCAACTTCGCAAGACTATATTTTACTGTTGTACCTCGGTGTACGCGCCAAAGCTAAATAATGCGAAGTCTTTTTGAAGCAATGTACAGTACTGTAATAGCGCCAAAAGTTGAGGATGCTATACCAGTTAAACTAGCTTTTTTGAATAGATTCTAGATTTTGTTTGCTCCACTACAGGGTTACCGGAGTTTGAGTTCAAACATAAATCTGAACGTACCGATTAACTTTCTATCGTATCTACAAAAAGTAAAGGAAAGCAACTAAATAAAAACCATAAAAAACTCACACAGATTATTCACATGTATAAAGTGTTTGTATTTTTCAGGGGTCTCGCGTAGAATTTATAAAAAAACATGTATGTTTATTCCAAAGAATGACTCGACATTGCAGCATGATATAGTAAAATAATAGGGACACGTTTCTATAAGTTTTATAGTTAAATGAATATAAATCGTAAAAGCTGATATAAAGCGAATAATCGAGTCAAGATTGGGCCTATTTAGGTACTCTCCATAGAGTACATTAACGAAAAATATATAAAAGGATGCCAAGAGTACTCTTTTGTGGAATTAGGTGCTAGAAGTGACAGAAAAGTGTACAGCTATAGCACGTTTAAAGCCCCCTTTAAAACGGACAGTGTTGTAGATGTTATACAGAATCAATGAACAAAATAGAATTTCTCTGCTTAATAATCCAATATTACACATTTCCTTAAAATAAGCAATGAATAAACAATTCTGATTTCCATATTATTCGATTTTATACAAAAAACGTTAAATCATACATAATAAATTAATTCTATTTGACCGTATTTCTAATTATAAAACTCGAGGTATTAGGTACCGTAAAATCGAGTGAATAGTTATTACGGGGTGATTAGTCATTAAATCTTTTTTTTTATCATAACAGCTGATTATTGACATATGTAAACATACTATTTCGTTTATTTTTCTAAGTAACGCACATTTTTGAAGTGAAACCTGAAAATGAACCTGAAGTTATTCAGAAGTAATATTAAAACTTCTGAATGTTAGCGGTTAAACTACAGTAATTTATGTTAGAAAATCTTTTTTTTTTATTGTGCTAAAAGCTATGTTCACTAATTAAGAGTTTAATTTATTTCAATAATATTCTTCAGTAACGAGTTATTTGCATCGCTAAGTATAATTGTTCTTTATATTTATAAATTGCAATGAAAATATTAATATGTATGCAATCTAAGACTATTTGGGGTAAATAGATACATCTTATGGGGTCAATAGACACGCGCTATGGGGTTGATGGCGGCGAGGTTTGGTTAGACACGAGTAAAGGGTGTACAGAAACACGGTCGTTAAGTCTGGCACAAGCCTATACTCTGTTGAAAAAGATATAATAAATACATATAAAATGATATATAAAATGATAACTTTTTACTTTATTGCAGGAATTAAATATCTAACTTGCCGCGAATGTAGAAGGCTGATCCAGATACAAAAAGAGATTCAGTTCGTGAAGTCTTTTGTAATGGGTGCGAAAATATTATAAGCCCTACTAAATTTATTTACAAAATTATTTTTGTAATTGAGCAAATTTTATTTTTTATTCTCTAAATAGCATATTAGCAACTTCGCAAGACTATATTTTACTGTTGTACCGTGTACTCGTTCGTCGTCGTCGTTCGTCGTCGTCGTCGTTTCAGCCTGTCAAAGCCCACTGTTGAGCATAGGCCTCCCCATAAGTCGCCAAGAGGTACGATCCTGTGCCACCGCATCCACCGACCTCATGCATATTTGCACAGGTCGTCACTCCATCTGGTGGGGGTCGTCCGACACACGATGGCTCAGTACGAGGCTGCCACTCGAGAACCTTTCTTCCCAACGGTTATCGGTTCTCCGAGCTAAGTGGCGGCCATTGCCACTTCAGCTTGCTAATTTTGCGGGCTATGTCGGTTACCATGGTTCTTCTGCGTGATGGCTGCGTTACGCACTTTATCACGCAGAGAAATACCGAGCATAGCCTGCTCCATAGCTCGCTGAGTGACTTGGAGCTTCTCATCGGCGGCAGTGAAGGACCATGTCTCAGTGCCATAGGTCATCACTGGCAACACACATTGGTCAAAGACCTTAGTCTTTAGGCATTGAGGAATATTGACGAGAGGATATGTCGCAGCTTCCGAACGCTGCCCATCCGAGCTGGATTCGTCGATGGACCTCGGCATCGAAGTTGGACTTACCTAATCGGACTACTTATCCCAGGTAAATATATTCGTCAACAATTTCGAGCACATCACTCAACAACCACCGGCGTAGGCATGACATGACCGTTAGACATAACTTTCGTCTTGTCCATGTTCGTCCTAAGGCCCACGTGTTGAGAGACCCTGTTGAGGTCATTGAGCATAGCATTTAGGTCCTCCAGCGACTCCGCCATGATGACTATATCGTCGGCAAATCTAAGGTGGGTAATACACTGCCGTTGATGCTTATACCTGTCCTTTCCAATTCATAAGTTTGAAGGCTCTTCCAATGCAGCGGTGAAGAGTTTCGGGATATAACATCACCCTGTCTTACACCTCTGCAATTGGATAGGCTTCGTGCTACTAGATTGTACTCGGACGGACATCGTGGCTTTGCTGTATAAACACCTCAGAACTCGATATACCGACTGTCAATTTGGCAATGCTGAAGGGCCTGCAGCACAGCCCAAATTTCGACAGAGTCAAAGGCTTTCTATAGTCTACAAACGCCAAGCAGAAAGGCAGATTATACCTCGGTCTTCTGTATAATCTGCCGCAGCGTAAATATGTGGTCTATGGTACTAAAGCCTTTTCGAAATCCAGCTTGTTCGGTGGCTGGAAGTCGTCTAGTCTGGAAGCGAGACGATTCAAGATGACTCTCGAGAACAGGACATAAACGCGGCTCAGAAGGAATGGTCTGTAGTTCTTCAAGAGGCTATTATCACCTTTCTTGAAGAACAGCACCACCAAACTTCTGCTCCACGCTTCTGGCGTAATACCAGAGTTTAGTTTTTAGATTACAAGAGGATATTAATAAGATTTTTACTTACAGTAACGATACTAATACAGTCACGAACCATTTAGATGATTTTTGGATTTTCGTGAAAAAATACGAATCCACATTAAGAAAAGCGGGAAAGCCAGTACTTACTACTGAAAATGATGAAGTAACAAAAAACGATTTAGGTATTCCATTATCGTTTTCAAAATTCGAATGTGTTAATTTTACCACCAATATTAAATTTATGGATAGTGTTTGTGAAGACAGACCAAGAAAGAAACTGAATAAGAGGATATTTGATTCATTTCTATATGTTGTTTCTGTATATTTGGATTTTAAGAACAAAGAAAAACTTGAGAAGTTAAAGAAATTGAGACAAGCGCAGAAAGATTTGCCAGTCGCAAAATATAGGTACAGATTTTTCATGATTTTTGTATAAGTTAGTTGAATATTATGACATTTATTGGTAGTATTATTTATATATATTGAATAGTGGTACTTTTGCATTGCCTATTTCTGCACAAAGCAGTAGTATGCATATAGTACTGTTCTGGTTTAAATGGCACCATTGCTAGTTGATTTACTGGTAAATGAGACATTCGATTCTAGTCCATTGGGGTAGTGCATTGGTTGTACCATAGGAGTACGAAAACGGTCGATTAGTGCCCTTTCCATCTGTTGACCTGTTTGAAAAGCTATCATAATACAAATAAAATGGAATATAAAATTACTTTTACTTTATTGGGAATTAAAATCTAACTGGCAATGAGAAGGCATCTATGATACAAAACCTATAAAGGGTGATTATCATGTCTAATTACATCTAATTATGAGGTGGATTAGAATGATAATATAAATATGTGGAACCGCTGAAGGAAGCTATATTTCGCCTATGGTCTTTATACAAAGGTCAAAATCAATATGATCTTAGATGTGAGAACGGACATCCTGTCCATCCCATAATCAGATATAACCGCTCTTAAAGTGGATGGTTTTACGGGCATATATTCTAAGACTAGGTGAAATCGATTATCTCCAATGAAGATGGTCTAGAGGAACAACCTCCTGATTTAAAAAAAATAGACACAAAGATATGCAAAGGCGCTTGTTTCGTTTTTTTAAAATGAAATTTTGAGCATAAGCTTGTGATGATGATAAATATGAATGTTTATTTAAAATTACCCCTTATGTAAGAAATGAAAAGAGGATGCGTTTTTTTCTATTTACCCCATATTTCGCCCATAGACCCCATATCCAGTCTAGATAGGAATCACTTATATTTTTGCAATATTTATTCTATAAGAACACATTTTAATATTTAGAAATTGTATATCTTGCTATTTTAAAGTATGAAAAGTTGTAAAAACTCAATCAACGTCTAGAACAGTTTTTAATCACCCCATTTTACGGTTTATTCTAGCAAATTCTTCACAAAAGTCTGTTAATCGATACCTTGGTAAATAATGTTCATACTACCGGGCGCCCTCTAACGTCGATAACATATATCTGTACCATTATGTTCCGCCATTTTGCTTGATTGGGAGTGAACGTAAAATATTGTTTCTATGTATTCTTACGCGGAAATTAGTTACTTTTTTTAAAAATTAGTGTTTTAATACACTAATGGCTTGCTTAAATACGCTTAAGTTAGAAATCAAGACCTTAGAGCAAGTGTTTCCCAAAAGCCATGAGCGGTTTCAGATAATGTCAGCTAGTGTGGACGAATTGACCTGCAGATTCGTTGGCAAAAATGGAAAGAAATATGAAATACACGCAAATATTACCGTAAGTATCGGTTTACTTTGTAGCATACGCTTGTACCCCTTCAAGCCCTGGTGTAAGATTAAACCTATGCGTTTATTGATTAACTTTAGTTTGGACAAAGAGCCGTTGTTTATGAGGGCAGGGCTGTCAACAGAGAATATACGGAAGTCATTTATTGCTTTTTTAACAATCTTAGTAATGAATACAGCATTAAAATAGCCTCAACATAGCATTGTTTGTTTTTACCGTGCTCGTAGGCATGCGCTACGTGTATTGTTATTGATTGCTACGTGCTAACTATACAATGCTCCGTTTTGCTCATGACGAGTCATTCTTTATCGATCATTGAAGTTTCAGCGCTCATTTCTGCTCGGGTACAGCTATGTTCTATCGAGGGTAACATCTGTTTTGTTAACATAACGGTACAAACGCGCAATTTTGGCACAAAGGCTGTATGTTAGTCATTGTCTGTTACATTTTTTATGCACATACCTATTCGGTTTGAGCGTTCTTATCGTGTTTCGGTAAGCAAACAACGTTTAATTTTTATGTTATTGACATTTTAAGCTATTAAGGCTTATCATTAATTGTTCTTCTTTTTTAAATTTATAACAAAAAAATAACTATAACTACATTAAACATGTAATATAATATGCAAAATAACTATAAACATGCAATAGGTTTCTAAGTTATTTGAATGCGTAATTAATATTTTAAAATTAAAAGTTTAGTGTTATTAGCAGTCCATATTTTATTGCAAAAGGTAAAAAATAGTAGAGCATCACTATTTTTGATTACAGTTTTTATTTTAGTACTTTTAATTATTATTGTGTAGAAAAGAGAACATTATAAAAACTATCAACAATGGGTTTTAGTTCAACTGTTATAGTTTAATATTTCATTGAAAATACCAAATATTTTATTATCATGTTATCATCTGCTACTAAAATTGTCTAAAGTTACATTATACTGGTACTAAGGACACAGTCTTGTGAAGAGCATTGCATATGTTGGTAAAATATTGATTATATTGGTAAAATATGTCTAGCTAAATAATTAATATTATCTTTTGACTAGTACATACCAAAACTAAACAATTACAGACATTGTTACATAGTTGTTAAAATTGTTGTTTATTTTTACCCAAAATATAATTTTACTGTCATGTTTTTATGTTTTCAAATTTTGAGAGGGAATTAATGATTTCCTGATACACACACATAGCTAAAAAAGTAAAGTTAAGCAATAGAAAAGTTCATTGTTTCAATGTATGTATGTTGTTTAATTTTACCACACTATTTCTTCAGGAGACATACCCCAACACACCACCAGTGTGGTTCGCCGACAGCGAAGATCCTATTGTGACAAATGCTGTTCAAATACTTAGCAACACACAAGGCAGAGATAATCATGTTATAAATCAGGTAAAGTCCTTTTTTTTCTCTTTTTTAGCATAATGGCTCCACCAACTTCATAATTTTGATTGTGCCAGTGTTAAGGCTTGAATAATCATGACACAACATATATTTGAAATTGGCCAGTAGCAATTACAATTGTATGGTTTATAGACTGTGAAACTTAATTAGTTGAGATACCTGGACAAACACAAAACAGAAAATTTCTTGGTATAATATATAAAAAATAAGTCACATAATTTACAACATTATTATGGGAATCACAAATAGTCACTTTACTTTTTTAATTTTTTTTATTTCTAAGTATATTTTTTGATATATCTGTAATGTGCAACATATCTGCACTTTAAAAATTTAATTGTATAAAATGCATTGTAACCAAGTTTAATTATCATTGAACTATAATTCTTCAATTATCTTAATAATATATATTAAAGCTTTCAGACTGAAGTTTGTTTAAAGCTTTATCTGACTTTAGATTATGGACCTGCTTATTTCCACAAGTTGTTTCTATTAAGTAACTCTTTGTGAGACACTGCACAGTAACAATGTAAGCCAAAGTATCTTTTGTCTGGCTTATGATAATGAGTTGAATGACATAAATGCTAATATATGTAATTTGTCAATTATTTTTGAATATAATTTTTCTCTCTTTAGGTGGGTATTTTATTGAGGGAGTTATGCAAATTACACGGAGTGCCAGAACCTCCAGATTTGGACTCCCTGTCACTTCCAATGCATCCTGCACCACAGCAAAGGTAAATATTATTGCTGAATGTCATTTTTATGGTAATAAAAAACCACATAAAATTAGTGGCCATAGCATTGAGCCTAAAAGTTATTTCCATTGCCATTCCTTGCTTGAAAATTCTCACTATACTGAAGTAAATGAGATAATTATTATAAATAATTGAATTTGTTTTGTGCTTGTTCACTGATACCTAGCAATAAATGCTGAATAAGGTTTTAAATGTCCAGGTAAGAATTACTCTAATTATAAACGGATACCTTTTGTAAAATTATTTGGTACAATAATGCTTGGTGATTGATACCCTGGCAACATGCCACCAATTACGGCGGGAATCTAAGATGTCAATACTGATCCTAAAATAGCTTAATTTAGAATGAGCCAAAATTGGATCTTGATCTTAAACTAGCTTTATATTTAAAAAATTAATAATGTTAATTGAATTGTAGTTTTATTATTACATTTTCACTGATAACAAATGTCTATGTTATGAATTAATACTTTTAAACCATTTACTACAAAGTGATTTTCCTGAAAGAATTGCTATATTTATTCTTAAGATTCTTAGATAAATGTATTTTTTAAGTTCTTTTACTTGTTGTCCTATTTTTACATACATTTAAATTTATTGTTTTCTTAAATTTTGCAAAAAAAACACTCTTTGCAAGTTTAACACAAAATTCTATAAGAGCTTTAAATAATTTGTCTTTTTAGCATTGAGTTTTTGATATTTGAATCCCGTTCACTATCTAGCATGTGTAATGCTTTTTAGAGTACCAAGTGTTACTTCCAATGGAGCTGAATCTGGTACTGAAGAAGACGAGGAGATGGCGGCAGAAGGACAGAGATCAGGAGAGATGACTTCTTAGAAATGGTTGATGATTTAGGACCGTGTGCATTTAGTATAAAATTTTGTCAGTAAAGTCAGTTCAATTAAATAATAACTCACACCTCATAAGAGCTTAAGTATTGGCGTTGCTTAGAAACCGGAGGTAGGGTTCTGAATCTCTACGAGGACGTAAATTTTCATTGTTGTTCCTAGTTGAGTTGAGCAATCTGGCGAGAACCCAATTGTCTGAAAAGAAGATGATCCAGATGGTCGGATGGGCATGAAATGGTCCACCCACCAACCTCATTGACCAGCGTGTAGGATACAAGTCCAAACCTAATGATAGGGGTTATTAGGGAGCTATGTCCAGCAGTGTACTAAACAGGCTTGATGATGTATGTATGTATGAAATTACTTGATGGATTAAATATATATATAAAAGTACTACAGATAAATAATGTTTAAATTTTGTTGGAATTTATCTGTCTATTAGAAGTCTAGGTTCCAGTTAAAAAATTCATACTAAGGTAAATGCTACATGCAATGATTATCCGACCACAGTAATTACTAAACTGGCAGCTAACATAATGGAGTCTTGATAACTATGAAGATTGCTATTGTAAATTATGGAAGATAAGTGGGTATTTAAATTTTACCTAGTCTATATTTTTCAGTCCCACTGAAGTTCTGGTGTTGGGTCTTCTCAGGTCAAAGGCCTCCAATTCTAAACCGGTGACAGTTTATTTAAAAATCAATAAGAAGGTGTAATAATTCTATATTCAATAAAGATATTCAACTTTGAATGTACGTAGGTTTTGTGTTTTAATTGACGTGAATAATTGGTTTTACTTCTGTGTTTCTTTTGGTAACTTTCAATATCACATAACTTATAATGATTAATATTTCAATTGCAGGATGATATGGAGACAGAGCACCTAGCAACGTTAGAACGACTAGGCAGAACCAGAGGCAAGACTACTTGTCTGGCAGTGTCTCTGGCAGCCTACAGGCTACGGATAGACTTATGAAAGAGCTGAGGGACATATATCGCTCTCACTCGTTCAAAAATAATATGTACTCTATAGGTGAGTGTGAGTGCTTGAAATCACTGCACTATAATTAGCTAAAAGAGTTTAAAGAACTACAAAACATATTTTTTTTATTTAAAGTTAAAAAAACAAATTTAAATAGACAGTATAATTATCCTGTATATCTGGTATTTGCATTGGATGGGCATGTAAAAAGTCGACTCACAAACCCGCATTGTACCTGCATGGTGGGATACGGTACAAAAAACCCCAAATGTAGAAGGCGTGCATTAGAGGAGGCCTATGTCCAGCAGTGGACAAACACACTGATGATTTGGTATTTCTGTCTACCAAAACAAAAAAATTAAGTTATTGGTTATTTGTGTAATATAACATCCCGAAATAGGCTGGAGTCACAAGTGCATTGGATCTTTATTACCTCATCAAAGACCGAGAAAAGTATGCAGAGCTGATTGTGACCCTCTTAAGTGGGAGAGGCACAAGAGGAAGATGCTGTGTCTAAAGAAATTGTAATTTGAAAATAAATTGCAATCATCTTCATAATAGAGCTTTACTTTATAAAACGCCAATACAGTGACGTTCAGCTCTATTTTTCCGTATTTAAATGTTCTAAAAACATGTTTTAATCATCACAAACTAACACAAATAACTATCTCCCGCAGAATTAGTGAATGATTCCCTATATGAATGGAACATAAGGCTACGCTCAGTGGATCCGGACAGCCCGCTGCACAATGACCTGCTGATGTTGAAGGAGAAGGAGGGCAAGGACTCGATACTGCTCAACATCATGTTCAAAGAGACATACCCGTTCGAGCCGCCGTTCGTACGCGTAGTTTATCCAATTATATCTGGTAAATAACAAATGACTTTCATCACCTTTAAATGTTTGTGTATTTATTAACATCGATGTCCATAGCATCGAGAGTGGCAGGTCTATGTCTGAAGCAAAGCAGTATTGAAAATATTACTGTCTCCTAATTTGACTGGTACCTGGCCCACACTTGAGCCAAATAAGCTTTAGAATTGATGTGAAATGCCAACTATAGGAACAAAAGCATTGTTTATTGATTGTCCTTTTGTTCCAATCGCAATATATCATAATCGTTATATTAAGCCCCTTCATTGCATAACATCAATAATAGAACCCTTGGCTCAGGTTCAACTATAGATTCGTAAATACTTTTTTTATCTTCTCTTATTTATTAGGGATTTTTATACATACATGCATCATACCATATAAAAATATACACTATTTAATAATACAAGAAATAAAGACATTATACAATGTTTGGCAATAAGGTTGCAGTCCAATTAATAATTTACACATCGCTATTGTTATATTTGAAATGGGCAAGCCGAGGCATGTTTGTACAAAACCAGAATGTAACTTATTTACTTTGAATTGCCACAAATACAAAAACCATGACAAAAACGGAGATGTACCATGCCATGTCCTAGGGCGATGAACTGACTTTGATGTCATACATTGCATTTCATATTTGCAGGATGTATCACACTGTCAGGTGAATGTTCTGCTTTTATGGTTGCCTCATTCAAGAAGCAGCAGGAAAAAATTGTATGATAAAAAAGATTATATGGATAATGATATTAATGTTTCAATTAGTATCAAACATGGTCATTTGTGATTTTGTCGTATATTGGAATAATGGAAAACATAAGATATTACAACATCTTAAAATGGAATCAATCAAGTTGTAGCATAGAGTATTGATAAAATATATAAGATATCTGTAATAATAATTAATAGTGTATAAAAATTTAAAAAATTATGACTTTGTTTCTATGGTATATTTTTTGAAAAAAAAAAAAAAAGCATTAAGTTAAATGCTTATGGATAATGCTATAGCACTAAGTACAAACATTTATGAATTAACAAAATGGTATCAAATCTAACCTTTGTTTTCTATTTTGTATAGACTGTGAGTTTAAAACTAGCTGCATAACTTCTTTGAAATTATAATACAATGGGCCACTAATAACAAGTGTATTGCGTTTGGCGTCTTTACTTGTATTGTATTTTATTTGTTTTAAATATGCTGCTTTATTAGCCGACTTGGATAAAGGATAACAGACAAGATGTTTACCAGTATGTTGTTGTGATATTTTCAGGAGGATATGTGTTGGTCGGTGGTGCAATCTGCATGGAGTTGCTAACGAAGCAGGGCTGGTCGTCCGCGTACACTGTAGAAGCGGTCATAATGCAAATTGCTGCCACCCTGGTGAAGGGAAAGGCGAGGATCCAGTTCAGCGCCACAAAGGTGGTCACACAGTCTCAGTACAGCCTCGCCAGGGCCCAGCAGAGCTTCAAGTGCCTCGTACAAATACACGAGAAGAATGGTGGGTGTTTTCTATACATCTATACAAATAAATGAAATTGGAGTGTCTGCTTGAATGGCATTGTGATATATAAAGGGTACATATAACAAAACAATGCATATTTTAAATTTTTGACTGTCTGTTCGTTGTGGCCTATCTAATGGCTGGTCCAATAATAAATGATAGGTTTACAAGATTAAATCAGTAAAAGCTTCAATTAATATACTTTTAATTTTCTTAAATTATATATCTATAATGGCTATTATTTATAAGAAATTTGTACGTTCCAGGTTGGTTCACACCGCCCAAGGAGGACGGCTAATGCGGTCATCCGGTCGTCACTTCTGTAATGTTAAGTCCAACGTGAGACAGTTTGCAACGCCCTTTTGACAGAGACTATAGTATCAATACAACAAGTGACTCGAGGAGGAGCGATAGTCCTTATGTTATTCCATTATTTGTTTCTTCGCTAAGGTGATACGACGAGGGAGGTGTATGTAGGCAGTGCGAGGCGTTCAAGAGACTATATAAGACTTATAGGCAATGTTTAATGTGTAACTATGTCTTTTGTAATCATTCACTAAGATTTCATTGTAATGTTTTTTTTCTTTTAATTATCTCTATACAACATTCAAGATATGGTAGCCCCACTAGACGTAAACGGAGTGTGAAGGCCGTGGATTCTTTGCATTTTTTTTGTTAGTCTATAAACAAAGGAAGAAAGTGTGAGAGAGAGAGAAAAAAATTACTGTGATTTGTATCAGCTGGTGTTTGTTTTTAGCTCATAATTCTGTCCACTTTTGTGATGACGACTGTCTAATATACCCTGTAGATCTTTTTGTTTATTCTGTTTTACAAGTATGAATGGTATGATCTCAATTCTTTTGAAAGTAAAAAAATTGAAAGTATAATTTATTTTTAATTCTGTTCACCGGAAGAAGCGCATGTTTTTCATGATAATCTGCCATTATGAAATTATCTCTTTTAAAGTATTGGTGTTTAATTTAGGCGTTTGTTTGTTAGGTGTATATATAAGAAGAGAAGAGAAGAGAAGTATAGATAAGAAGAGAGAGAAGTACCACTGTCGAGTTGAAATATTAATTAGTTGTAATTATGATGATTTATTGGTCTAAAAACGATATTGATTAATAGACGTAAAAAACCATGTCGAAATATTGAGTTTTTTTCAATTAAACAAGAAATACGTACGACGCTAAACGCTTTCATGCCTTCAAAACCTATTATGTAGATATCTTAATATGGCGTTTAGTACTATAACTTAGGTTAGTACTGTATAGATGATGTTTTATATAACTTAGTTAAGTATATGGTTAGCGCGGGATCACACTTCATCCGTTTATCTGTTTGTATAATAAATTCTAACGTGTCCGACGTGTGTAAAATAAGGATCTTGGTCAAACTAGTTGAAGGGAAAGGAAATTTTCAAGAAATAATTTCTAGACATTACATTGGTTCACAATTATTTATATATAGCAATGTGTTTGTAATTTTTGCAGTTGTTACTTCGAATACAGAGGAATGATGTGATAATGATTTCATTACTGCGAACTACAGCTTGGATTTTCTTTTGTTGAACTCCATTAATGTCTTCAAGCCGTATACATGCTCTTTGGAACCCGGATCGTTGATTCTCTTGCAGTATTCCTGTTTAGACATGTTTGTAAACCACTGATGTAATTTTGGATATCTGAAACAATTTGAATTAACTTAATGTCTCTAATAAAACTGAATGCTGCCAACAGTCATGTCTAAGGTTTTATTAAAAACAAGCATCAGTGACAGGATATTACATTAAGTAGTTCTACCCTCGTTCCAAGTTGTCTTCAGGTTGGCATTAAATCTATGCAAATTTACTAGAAAGAATTACAGTTTTTACGTAACTGACTGAACCCTACAACCTAAAGAATATACAACATTTGATGGGATTAGATGTTGGTGTATGAGGGCACTGGTGTCCTGTAACAATGGCTAAATCTTGACAACTTGCATGCTTTTATAGTTCATATTTTTATAATTAATCTTTTAGATACGAGACAAGAAACATACTTAAAAATTTTACTCATTTATAGTACAATTGTTACATATTCATAGAACTAACTAGCATTTTTTAAATAACATTTTTTATTGATAAGGTAACATAATTTGAGATATTTATTAGAGCTTACCTGTTTTTATCAATAGGACTAAGACCGTTTAACGAGGAAATAGTTGTCATTACACTGATATCCGCAATAGTTATAACATTGTCCGCTAAATATTTAGTATCAGATAGATACGTTTCAACTATCCTGTAGGCGTCGTCTACATTTCTTATCATCGATTTGGACAATTCAGTCAGTCTGCCACCGTACGTCGAAGCCTGAAAAATGTACAAGAGCATAAATTTTGCCTAAAAAGCGAAAAAAGGTAGGCCTTATCCCGAATTGACCTAATGAGTTTTAATCTAAGGTTTGTCACTCTGGCAGCTAACCATTGCTAACATCGGAAATTTTACTTCAATCGACTATTAGGGAAAAAATAAATATGTATTTTATTATGCAATCATAAAGTAAATATTTGACTATAGTGATGGTCCACAAATAGCAATGTATTAATTATTGGTGCCGCTTAGTTACAGTTAGTTTACTAAAAATATGTATTTGGTGGAGGTAAATTAATGATTAAATAAAATAAAATGAAAACTACCATTATAGATCTAAGTCGCGGAAATAGTACACCGCAATCGAAGAAGAGCCTCTGATTTACTGTCGCCCGCTTTCTCTTGTCTGTAGGATACAAGGGTTCGTGCTCTGGTCTCCCGTATTTCTCGAGAAGGTAAATAACTATAGCGTGGCTGAAAGTCATAAATAATTTTTAAATGAGCAATATATCCAAAACATTGTTAACACTTAATAGATTTTTTCGATGATCTTTGCTTATACATTATGCGACTGTTTTATGAAACACAACTTAATGTGGGAAGTTATTACAGTAAATATTATTATGCATTAAGAAGAGAATAACATTGACTTTGTCGCAAGCTATTCCTAGTTTAAGCTAGCAATCGTGCTCTTTAAACTTTTGGTTTGCACTGCAGTGATACTAAAAACAGAAAAAATAAACGTTTTCCAGTATATAAAGACGTTTTAAAAATGCACTCTAAGATGTAAACAAAATTCTTTACCTAAATATCTATTAAACTAACTCACCTGTCAGCTAAACAAAAATCATCTTCCTCCAGCAACGGAACGGTTCTCATTGGGTTTTTCTGAAATGTTTTGAAGCAGTAACCTTGACGAAAGTGGAAAAATTTAATAATCTATATATATAAAGACATTCCCATTGACCCATCACAATATCTCGGAAACTATATGGCGTAGCGACTTGAAATGTGGTAGGAATATTCCTTCCGATTGGAGGTCACCTAAGAACGGATTTTAAAATTCCACCCACGAAGGAGGTTGAGAAGATGAAAAATGAAGATCGATTTACCTTTGTGAGTTCAGGCGTATCTTGCTCTCTTAAAACAGGATTAAGATCTTTCATGTTAAGTTTTAATCCGATAATATCGGCGACCATCATCACTGTTCTTGCTGGCGGGCTGGCGTCGGTTTTATATAGCAAAGGCGGCATTTTGATCTGAAATTATTTAAAGATTTAAAGAAAAGCAAACTCACATACAAAAGTAACATATTAAAAGCACGTCGAAAACTAGGGTTCATCAATAAATATTGCGCGACAAGTTAAATTATTTAATAATTTTTTCGTAAATATCTAAGTATATATAAAAAAATAATTTACTGATCGTTAGTCTCGCTAGAACTCAAGAACGGCGGAACGGATTTGGGTAATTATGGTCTTGAATTATTTGTGGAAGTCCAGGGAAGGTTTAAAGAAAATAAACATCGGAATTGAACAAAAAAATATATCTTTTACCTACAGTTTTTCTTAGCGGGTAAATAAACTTAATTTCACTTAACTACAGTTTCAGCCATCTATCACATTTTTTAAATATATTATTGATAAACTCATAATAAATATAGATCTTTATTTATCAATTTAGTAGTATGGAGTCTGTGAGCCAATACTATTTTATAAAAAATAGGTAGGTAACTAACAACGCGGCCAGAAACTAAAAATATTGACATTTTATTATTTAAATATAGTGGAAATTTAATTGAAGCTGGAATAATATGTTTAATTTACAATGCAGTAAGTTCAAGCGAAAAGTTCGATAGGAATAATTTTTGCTTGTGTACAATAATAGAAATAGCGTTTAGGACTTTAATTTTCTTGTGTGCAAAATTTAAGATTGTATTCAAAAATTTTATTACATAAAAATAGGTATGGGACCAAGATTTATTTATAAGATATTTTTTTGTTTTTCATACAATTAGCTAGATCGAACTTATCTTACCTTATTAAATTTTATTTCGAAAGTAACCTTTGCTCCAGTACGTATTACTTGTTTATAGTTTTTTTGTTATTTATCGTAAATCCAATAATCTGTCAGATAAGTGGTAAGCGACAACTTCATGTCAATTATTTTTGAAACAGCGTCTTTATGTTTTATATCAGCAAAGTTAGTCTTAATCTTCCTCGTGAAACTTTGCCATTCAATAACTTTTAGGCACAAATAATTTTTATGTACGTTTTGGGCATAATGGTATATTGCGAGTTTCGCGTAAAAGACGGCACAATCATAATAACGGTAAAAAGGTTTGGACAGTTAGTGTAGATTAAGTTATTTTCTTACGAATTTATTAATTTTTTAGCTTTCACACCAAATAGTTACCATTTAGGTATCTTGTGAGGCAGATACATTAATATCACTTAGTTTTTAAATATTGAGAAGATATGAGGTGATTTTTAATGTATGTGAAACTAGTGGGTACTAAAAATGAGACTAATTGCTATAGACAAACGATACACTTTGTTTCTCGTGATCACCTTTATAAGTTATTTAGATATCATCATCATAAAATTACTGGCTATTTACAAATACAAGGCTGTATGTACCTACAACTTTCTGTCCGAAAGGTATTATGTATAAGATAGGTATCTAATAAATTGATTCGTCTGGTCACCTAAAATATACTTTGGCAGCAGAAGACACATAGAAACAAAAGTCACAAATAGAACAAATTTCTTGTTGTATAGATCTATTGTGTCCAATCTAGACTTAAACTAAAAGTATGGACATATAGGAAAGTTTTAGACTATATACACAGGTGCTTTGCATTTCTCTATTACATTTAAAAAATCGTTTTATAATAGAAAAATCCTGAATTCGGAGGACTCCATCATAATGTCAGTTTTGCTTAGTTGTTGAGTTTATGTGTATTATTATTTTAAAAGGAATACTATTGAGCCACGGACGAGGCCAGCGATATAAGAATAACGATGTAAAATGCCTATTTATATAATCTTAAAAGGACAATCCAAATAGTAAACAAAGATTATGATTATTATGCACGGGCATAAGTAGGCAACTATTTGTAGAAAAAAACTTCTATGCTAAGGTTGATCGATCTTTGCGACAGAAATGTGAGAATTTACGCAAAAAACATCTAACTGTGTGTAAAAGGTTAAACAACAATTGAAATGAAGTAAACAACCGTCGCTGACATTTATCATATTAAATTTATTAAACAATTGAAAATCATGTACACACAATCGTTAGCGCGTCTGTGATATAGAAGCGATAATAATTACATCAGCGCACAGCAAATGTTTACATTTTGAAACAGCCGGTTTATGTTCTTTAATTAGATGTATGAAAATGATGAAACAAAAACAACTGTTGTCTACAGTCTGCACCATTTAAAAGTTTATTTTGGATTAAAACGCAATGTTCGTGTCTTCGCTCTCGTTCTACGCAGAATTAGAAAATATAATTTGTCTTATTCATATTATTTGTCTTTTGTAATCAGATTATTTTTCTTGTGTCGTACACGTAGTTTTAGGAAAATTGGATTTGATAATAAATATAGTCATTAAGATATAACATATAACATTTACAGACAACATACAGATTACTTACTATCATACTATAATTTTTGGAATTATGTAATACGTGAGGCAAGTAAGATTCAAAATCTTTTTTAGTAAAACAACAAAATATCAGCAAATCTTAAAACAAAACAAAATCTGTATTTCTCGAACAACGTGTAGAGTTAAAACTTGCGCTCCCATCAAAAATTTCCGCCAATTTTGTTTAGTCTACAGGATTACTGATTTTATTATTGTTATCAGTCATTAATGTCGGCGTTAACAGCACAGTATTTCATTGTCTAATGCATACATATCACTCTCGCTTAAAACGTAAAGTTGGAAATCAAAACAGTACAAAAATATTAAACGTATATTATTTATTTATTTAATAAGGTACGTTCGAAAATAAATACGAGACAGATTCGGCGTAGTGCGTACGCCTTATCGCTTCGGCTAGCATTACAGAGATGTCGACAGTTTGCAACTTAGGACACAGCTTCATGTGTTTATCCTGTGGAATAGTGTTGGTGACCACTAACGCCTCCAAACAAGAGTTGTTAATCTTTTCTATAGCGTTACCAGCAAGTACACCGTGCGTTAATATCGCGTAGATTTTGTTAGCGCCTGCCTCTCTTAATTTTTCAGCACCCTTCACGATTGTGTCGCATGTATCCGCCAAATCGTCCACCATGATTGCCGTTCTGCCTCTAACATCGCCTACTAACACCGTAGAGTCTTCCTCGTTAGCTCTCTGCCTTTCTTTGTGTATGATCGCAAAGTCTATGTCAAGGTTGTCGGCGATTGAAGTCATCCGTTTCACTCCGCCTGCGTCAGGTGATACCATCACGCTGCTCTTCCATTCGGGTATGTTGTCCTTGATCCATTTTGTGATGGCTGGCTCTGCATATAGATTGTCGACGGGTATGTTGAAGAAGCCCTGGATTTGCGAAGCGTGGAGGTCGATCGTGATGACGTGGTCAGCGCCAGAAACCGATATGAGGTTAGCTAGCAGCTTGGCGGTTATCGGAGCTCGGCTTTTCTCCTTCTTGTCCTGTCTGGAGTAAGGAAAGCAAGGTATTACAGCAGTTACGCGGGACGCTGATGCAATTTTGCACGCGTTGATCATAATCAGAAGCTCCATTAGATTGTCGTTAATCTCGCCGCATCCGCTCTGCACTATATACACATCCTCGCCTCTTACCGATTCCCCTATTTCGACATTAGTTTCTTTGTTACTGAACTTCTTAGTCGTCGCCCGACTTAAGTCTAAACCTAGACGTTCAGTGATCTTTTTAGCGATGTCAGGATGAGAGCTCCCAGTGAATACTTTGATGTTCGGCATCCTCGGTTCTAGCTTTTCCTTTTCGGGTTTCTCCTTATCAGACGGGCCGTCTGTTCTCATGAGAATTGTTTGTGTCACTAAGCGACTTTGCTGTCGAACGGATTGTGGCGAAATGGCTCGTTGTTTGTTTTAAACAACAGATTTATCTGGGTTCACTTCGGGGTCGGGTCACTTGATCACTCCTTTGCAGTGTACATAGTTTTATCTGTGCCTCAGTTACTGGCCTAATATATGTTGTCATTGACACCCCACACGGTGCTGTGACGGATAATGCTTTGATAATCGCGTGATTGACTTGACTTATTAACAAATTGTTGTTCTTTTATTAATGGACAGTATAAATATATGATGTAATGTTGTAGAAGTAGTCATACATGATTGTTATAGTTATATTTTTCTTGTGATTATGTATACATTCTTGTTGCATTCAAAACTATAATAATATCACTTTATAGTCTGTATGTTTGTATTAAAAAAAAACTAAATGTAATTAAAATCATGGATTATTTTTTTGACTATATTGTATTTTAAACTTGGCCTATAGTAAATACATAAAAAATTATTAGCTTTATTACAATTAGTATGTAAATTATAGTATATTCTTTTAGTTACTTTGTATAACATACAGGACTTGTGCATATATATTACAGTCAAAGAATGCAAAGTAGTGTTTCGACCAACGAAAGAACAAAATTAGAAGTGTATTTGTGTATTATGTGGAAATAAAAGCAAAGTCGACACATTTTTTGATCTGCGGACGAATCATCATCATCTAGAAAAACATGTTATGATTTAAAAGAATGTTTCGTTTCATTTTGATACTCGACAATGATTTTTGATTTATGATAGATTGGATTTGAAATAGATTTGGATTTATAGCAATATCTTGTTTCTCTTAAGCAGTAAAAGCAATTTATATCCTTTACAATTTAGTATAATACAGTTGTTGCTGAATGAATGATTACAATGATGGAAAATTTTAGGACATCAAGAAATACATATTTTTACAATATACGTTTTTTAAAATCCCATGTACAAATATTTTAAACGAAATTTAAAGATAATTAAGAACAATATAAAACTAAATAGGTTTGTGTTCGTTTTATATAATTTTTCTCTACAGTGTTTTCCTTCACAATAGTAAATGATTTTGCTTGTAAAGATCAAAAAGAAAGCAAAAGATCTTTGATAGAAATTGATATATCATTAAACAGATACATTCGCAAATAGCTACAATAATATATAAACGGCATATTGCATAAGAAGCATGTAAGCTATATACGATAAAATTCGCTACGTGAATTCAAAATTCACTTCACGCATCACTTTCAATGCGCACAAATCGATGGATACAGTTACACGTCTATGGTTATCGTAATTATTTAGATCGTCATCTAATCCGTAAATATTTATCTCTTGTATATTTTTATTCCAAAATGCTTCTTGATCGCATAGTATTTCGAATCCATCGCCAGTCGCGGTGAAGTGAATTTGTTCGGCGTCCGCTCGTAAATTTATTGTTAAGTTGTTTGACAGATATAGTTGTCCAATCGCCTCACAGTTGGTTGTGTTATCTGTAGAATTTGTACATTCTAATGCGACGATCAACGTGAATTCGGAGATCAATCGTGTGTGCTCCGCTGTTTCTTGAACGTTCTGCAATGTAGTTATTTTTAATTTATATTATACTAGCAACCCCCAACCGCTACGCATTATGATTCCAGAGATATCGTGATGAGTCAGTATATAGGTGGGAATCTCTTTTATATATGTATATTAAGTGGTAAAGTACCGTATAAGGCTAAAATTACTTAGAATAATAACAAAAACTAGGCCGCTGAAGTTAAATGAAAATGATGTTTTTCATTTGATTGAAAACAAAATATACTTTTATTACATGAATTATTTATAATGTGTACGGATCAACGGTCAACGCGTTTATGTATTTTAATATTTTTAAAACAATTGTATTGATATCCGTAGGTACATCCTCATAAATACTATGGCGCGTTAATTCAAGAAATAATTAACTTTATTTTTCTTTAATTTTCTAGAAATTACATATTCTATAGGACTTAGTAGTTGAACAGAAACTTGGCATAAAAAAAAAACGAAAAAATTATTTGAAAAATTAAATTAGTGATATAAAATCGTATTTGTAAATCAGTATGTAACTAACCTTTTGCAAAGGTATTATTGACCCACCACGGATCAAAGTCAAGAAATCAGCTTCAGTCGTCGACATCGTGATGATCTCTCCAATGGATGCATTTAATCTTAATCCGCCCCACAATTCATACCAAGTGCCTGGGACCATAGTGATGTGGACATGCGTCTGACTTGGTTGCAGATTAGGAACCATTAACAAATCATTTCCAACATTAAACTGAGTGCTAATATCCCGTAGCTGCCATGCTGTAGGATATTGAAAGAACATAGGCCTCAACAACGGCCCCTCTTGAAGTACAGTGTAGAAATGAGGCAATAGACTCAATCTAGTATTTATCGCATTGTTTATGTACGACCTATGCGTTCCGACGAATTGAATTGGATCTCTGGATGTAGTTTTCGAGTGGATTTTGATCATAGGAAAGAATGTCGAGGCCATGTACCATTTGACGCACAGTTCGCTGTGAGATTCTATATCAAAGGCTGTAGTGTCACCGCACACAGGTGATGACCAGAATAGGTGACCTGAAACCCCTCCTAAGGACATGGATATAAGTTCTCTGTGAAGTGCTGTCCACGAAGTATCGATATTCTGCCTATTTATAACAATGTCACCGCTCATCCACTGGCTCGTCGACCATTTCGGTAATTCTTTATCAAACAGCCTTGCTGTGACTTTTGTAAACGAGTCTCCGTAAAGGTTGTGTTTGTAGATATATTTTCCACCGTCGTTAGGTATTGATATATTCCATTGCGGCGTACGATCGAAAGCGACTTGAAAGTTCTGAAATATGTAATAAAAATAATTTAATTACGTTAATGTATTGTTTAATACTTTATTGTGAAGCAATTTATATGCAAAAAAAAGTTCAATAAACGAAAATTCGACATGCTATGTTAATTTTAGTTTGTTGCATATGCTCAATTACGCTGTTAGTGCTTACGAGCGTTTTAAATTTATTAAGTATACAATAATAATTTATCAATAAAGTTATGATTCAAAGATAAAAAGAACAATTAAGAAAAAGTAACAAGATCACCCACCAACCCGGATTAGACCAGCGTTGCGAGATACAGTCCAAAAAACCCCTAATGGAGAAGGCGTTCATTAGGGGAGGCCTGTGGCCAGCAGTGGACTAACACAGGCTGATGATGATGATCATGATGATGATGATGATAGAAATGATCCTTACTTCGTTAAAGTAGGGCAGGAACATAGACGTTTCATTATGCACTTTTTCTGATACATCAATAGGCCAATTGTTTTCAAGAACCACTCCATCTACATCTGTACTAAATTCCCATAGCCTTTTCATTAATTCCTCTGGTAACGATTCATAATCGAGGTAATACACTGGATCATCGTTTACCAAACCTTCATATGCCTCTAACGTTTTCGGATCTCTCAGCATGTACCTCTCAAAACTTGGAAGTAACGAACAGTTTTCTAAATTTCTCTTTTCTTCTGTTGAGTTTTCAAACATATTATGACGAATCTAAAAGAAAAACGTGTTAAATAGTTTCTTTATTTTTTAATTATTTTTTAACGGCTGAAAGTAGATAAGAAAATCATGAAATATATATGTCTTGTAAGAAAAGAATTTTACTTACGTTATTAGTTATTAACAAAAATGCAATGCAATAAAACTTCTACTAAGAGGTAAATGAAAATTAAATTCCAATTTATTTACGTGTACTTAATAGCCAGTAATTTTGCAAAAAAGGAAATTATTAACGATTTTTTGCTACGCACTCGATAATTAGTGGAGTGGTTTAGTATTCAACGTAAATAAGTTACTATACTCCATTTTTACTTACATAAGGCGATATGTGTGGAACGAAACGTTTATTCGCGCTCCTAATCACTTCGGCACCTTTGTTTATTATATCTCTTTCGGTTAAATTACAAATATCACTATTAAAAGTTACAGGCAGTGCCCCACAGTGGCTTTCGTATGGGAGTTGCTGTGTGGAAGCTTTACTGATAAAATCGTTTAAATCTGTCATAGCATCATCAGGATTTGTAGACAGTTCACTGAAAATATAAGGATTTTGTAATTTTTATTCATTAATTTCTAAATGCGGACTTGTCTTTTTGTAAATAATGAAGCTTCGTCGTTACATACAGGATTATTTTATTTAAAATAAAAGAATTCATTTCCAAAATTTCTTGCTCCGATTTCTTTCTGCCTTCGTAGCCTAGTGGTATAGGTGTGTGCTTTAGAAACCGGAGGTCGTGGGTTCGAATCCTGCGGGGACTCAACAAATTTTCATTGTTGTTTCCTAGCTGGTTAGGCAATTGGACCGCATCACCCATTTATCTGAAAAGTAAGATGATCCATGCGTCGGATGGGATGTAAAAGTGTTCACCCACCACCGCATTGGACCAGCGTGGTGATATGTCCAAAACCCTAATGGATAGGGGTGTATTAGGGGAGGCCTATGTCCAGCAGTGGACTATCACAGGCTGATGATGATGATGATTTCTTTCAAATTGTGTTCGGTTTCAAAATAATAATTTAATTGACGTATATTAACAAAACAATTTTTATAAATGCACTAATGAGTTATGGGAGTTACTTTGTACTACTATACAATACCTTCAAGATATTTATGACATACTAGCGGACCCGGCAGACTTCGTACTACTTCAATTGATAAATAAAATAGCTAACTTTTGTATAAAATTTATAAATCTGACTAAAAATAATCTGATTTATAATCAACAGTTGCAGTAAATCTTCTAACCGTGGTTTAGTGTGTGTTTCTATGAAATTAGTTTATTTTTAATCTTTTTAGAACAAATATGTAGGTAGAAAGGTATCATTTAATTTTTTTCAACTCCGAGAATTTCTGTCGTGACAACGTCTTATAAATTGGTTCAAGATAAGGAGACACTCTCGAAAACTGTGTCACAGCGCCGCTCACGTAACGTTCTTTATAAGCAACCATAAGAGAAAGTAAGAGGCCCGCCTCTCCTTACTCGTGCGCAGTTAGCCTGCTTCATTAAAAGAGAGAAAGAGAAAGAGGGTTGATCCTTCTGCCTGCTTTACGAATGAATATTCACATTACAGACATTCTACCACTAAAAGACGTTGTCACGTATAACTTTTGCCCTTATACCGTTTTTACAGGCAATTTTTATATTCATTCACCTTTTAAACCTTTCCTAGATTTTCACAAATAATTCAGGACCAAAATTTGCCAAATCGGTTTAGCCGATCTCGAGTTTAAGCGAGAATTACGAACAGAAATCTATTTATAACGATAGATAATCTATCTATCGTATATAACTATAACTATATTAATTAAATATGTACATAAAGGCGAAAAAGTATGTATTTAAAACCACCAATAAAATATCAATAGATATACGCATATATAACAACTATTTGAGTTATAACAGCGACAAGTTTAACGATCTAGTATTATACTATAATTATTTCTATTGCTTGCGCGAATATTATACATTATTAAATAAAATTACTTTACGGATTTTATCGCGTTTATTTTACATTTACGGGGTAGACCCCGTGACCACGGCCGCTGGAAAGTGTTCGAAACGTCGGGAATTAAAAATGTAAAATAAACGCGATAAAATCCGTAAAGTAATTTTATTTAATAGTATTATACTAATTAAAATAATTAACAAGATACTAGTTTATACCTGCATACATGAGCTCCTAGCATCCAATATTCGAAATTATTGAATGTCCCAATATATTTTCTCACTTCTTTTAATACGTCCTCCGGCTGCGGTCCAGTGAAGAGATGAAATTTCAAACCAACATTCGTTATGCTCCTTACCACCATCTGATTCTGATTCGAAATTGTCACTTCAGTAGGTTCACTTGAATCTATTAACAATCCGTGATATGAATCATTAATTTTGCTATAAATAAGTGGAATTGAACTTTCACCCTTGTCATGGCTGTATAACACTTTGATAGTCCCTTCAGTTAATGGGATTTCACCCAAGCCATACATCGATTCATTGGTCGTTTTGAAAGATATCTCCCAAATATTCTGCGATGCTATCAAAGGGCCTCGTAACATATTGAAAATCACTCCCTGTTGTGATTCTACGATAACATTCATCTCAGGAGAAGAGACTTCGTAAACGTATTCTTTGTTCTCAATTCTTCTGCCTGGTTGCTTTGTAAATTGCGCATTGTAGAAGTGAATCGATAAATGAGTGGGAGATAGCTCGTCGATAGATATCTTTAAAGAAGTCACGCTGTTCAGAAATGAGTATGGTACGGTGGATACTCTGGGTTGTAGCGTAACGTTTTCTGACCACACTTTGTCCATTATGTAGGAGAAGCGAGAAGGTACTCGGTGGAAACAGAAGCCGTTTTGCTGGTCGTAACAACATTGTGGGTGACAATCGATCTCATTCACGTATCCGATACCACATGCAAGTCTAGTATCTCGTTGGAGAAGACATGATCCTGTCGAGTAACCGTCTGCTGGTGGAGAATCCACGCTCGGGTAGAACCAGAACTGATAGATCAGGAGAGGTGCGGCTATTGCGGCTAATATCACCGCAATTAACACCTTCAAGGGTCTATTAAGGAGTATACGATCGTACCAATGGACATCTGAAAGTTTATGATTAATATATTTAATTATGTTCAAAGAATTAAAAAGGAATGCAGATTCCTCGAATAATTGATCATGATTCTTATAATGACAAATATGTTTTAGGTTTAAATTCGGCGATAGAAAACTTTGAGTAGTTGTTATTGTTATTAGTAAGTTAGAGTAATAGGCACGACAATAAAATCTTTGACATATTTAAAACATCCTGATATTAAATGCCTCCATATCGTACGGGATCAGTGGAAGTCTCTCGAGAACTTCATAAATCAAGTCTAAGGAAATATAGTAAGAGAGTATACTTACTTTTTATGTGTTCATATTCAAAAGTGAATTCATCATCTTTTTCTCTAACATCTTGGCTTACTTCTTCCGCTCGTGGAATCATGACATTTGTTCATTAGTAACTGGTTCGCCTAAAATAATTATTAAAACAAATTGTCTAGCCTATTGAAACCATATTTCAAATAAAATTTATTGCACGATATTTAACTCTATAGCGAATTCTATTCGTTATGTCAGATCTCGTGATTTATTCTTAATTAATGATTTTAATGATAGCAATAAAGAACCTAAATACACATTGTTTTATTTAAGTAACAGATTAAATTAAACTCGTACATGTTACTATCTATTTTGTACGGTTGCCAAGATTAACAAGATTTCTTTGTCTAGACTCGAAAATGTTTAAATGTAAATAGATTGAATTATAGCTTAGTTTCCTCCACATTGTCGTGTGTCTCTCTATTCTTTTTATTGAGGACTATAACTGCATAGTGATGTTCACTTACCCTTTGAAATATATATTTTCGAACAATGACTCAAATATATTAAACACACAAATAACAATTTTGCTTTTCTTTATATAAAGTCCTTGCATTTAACATTTCACGAGTACGGTATTAATTCGTATTATGATTGTTAAGAATTTAATAAAAACAAAAGGCGAATTGCCGTCAACGTTTTTAATCTATCGAGTTATATTTAATTAGTCGATAATGATAAGATAAGGACGCATCGATAGAAATCATCACAGGACATTGATAACATTGTTCTGTGAAGTAAAGAAAATTTTAATTATAACTTTATTTGTTAATTTATAAAACTGAGTGGTGAGTTGGAAATTCGTAGTAAAAGGGCAGAAGACACAATCTTTTTTTTTGGATTATATGTACAAGATACACATAACACATTTTTTTTCGTTTTTTATTGTACGCCTACTTTAATTTTTCTGCACCACCCAAAAGTTTGCCTGGGAGAGAATGCCTTCGGCATTAAGCGGCCTTTGTGGGTAAGGTTTCATGTGTGCATAAAGTTTAAATAAATTAACGCAACACATTTGCATTGTCTCTAAATATAGATAAATATATGTCGAGGAATAAATCATATTAGACATTAAAATAAAAACATACTAATTCTATTAGAACGGTATTTAAACTATTACTTACAGTATGAAGGAAGATCACCTAATTGAAAAAAAACAACCTCTAAAGAAATATTATTTAGATGGCGGATGGGCGTGTAAAAAGTTAGTTCTGTGTTCAATTTGATTTCGGTTCGTGTCGATTATCCGCCCATCGGACTACGTGAGTTTAGGAAGATGAAATTTTTCTGTGCCTTCTTGTTCGGCGGCTGATCTACTAGGTAAATTAAATTGAAATACAAGTATTCTATGCACTTTATTAGATAACCATTAAACTTCAGGATACCTGCCGATTTTGATATTAACCATTGTGGTGTTTTGTATTTACTGTATTCTGGTGCGGAGGGTGCTTTTGAGTGTAACTTTTCATGACTTTATAGTAAACGAAATTTATTAATATTATATAGGGTAAAGGGAGATATATTGGTGATATAAGTAATTTGGTGATAGTTTTTAAAACACTTTTGTATGACCGCGTTAGCGAATTGCTACAAGTGTAAACGGTATAAAACCTTTTCACTGCTCCGGTAATTTGTCTCAGGGTTTGCGAACAAAGCAATTAACTTATATCACCAATATATCTCCCTTTACCCTATATGTAATAAAAACGTGTTTATTAAGGTAGACTATCTTAAATGTGAAGAAATTGTTTTTAAATAAAAGATAAATAATTATTTTCATACGCATTTATTTCGTTTACATATGACCCTTATTTTTATATACATACATCAATAACTTAATGTCTAGAGTAAATGACTTCGACTAGAATGACTAGATTACAATTCAATGATTTTTATGGGATGAAGAATATTAATTTTAATTTATAATTGCACAAACTGTAACAAGTTTTTTTAGTTACAAGAAATAAAGCAATATATTTACTTGTTAAAAAAATTAATGACACCTTTTAAAAATGTCTTGTAACTTTTTCCTACTTGTTGCTTTTAGGTAAACATTAGGAGTTTTAAAATTAATTACATGTTTGGCCTTCGTATTAATGTTACATCAGTAGGAAAACAATTACATATATTACACACGAGCTTAAAGAGGTTTAGAATTTCTGTAAACATTGTCAAATTTTAGTAATTGGTTTATCGTTGAAGTCGATCACGCAATATTTAACCAAAACAGCGCTCTATTTACTATAAGAGAGTAGTAGAGTTTGATGTTCAACTCTATTCACATAAATTCTTTATGGTAAATGGCTCTGTTGTATATTTCTTAAGCGACAATAATGTCACTTCACTCAAATGTCTTTCAGTGAAATAACTTACACTCTAACATTAGCATTCTTTGACAAACACGCAAGCTAGGCATTAATATAAAAGACCTAACAAAGGGTCCCTTCTTTTCCAATTATCCTATTGACTAATAATCTAGATTTATTATTGCATATTATAATCGATTCATAAGCGATATTGCGTTTTGTTTGGTAATAATAGTGTTTGCGAGAAAAGCGTGTAATTTATGTGAAATGCTAAGAAGGACACGTCTGTCAGCTTACTTACTTAATACTGATCTATTTAGGCATTAATGTTAGAAATTATGTAGAATTTAAGTTATTTGAAAGGACACATGTTTACGCCTTAACTAATAAGGATATGGTTAAGGCAAATAGGATTTGAAATAGATCTAAACACAGTGGTCCATTATTGAATAAAAGGACTTTTCACGGATTATATCGTGTTTATTTACGTTTTAACACCGGGCGTTAGAAACGGTAGAAACGGGGATTAAACACTATAGAATCCTTTAAATCTCCTTTTATACAATAATGTAGTATTGCGTAAATAAAAGAATTAACTATGGTGATCCATAGCAACAAAGCGGCTTTGTACTTAGCTAGAGGTATGACGCGATTTCGTTGCCATGTTTGAATAATTTTCAAGTCAAAATTGGCTAAACTACAGATTTATAAATATTTTTTAATAAATAACATAATTCTATCAATGATATGAGATAAAACCCATTGTATCAAACGCACGCATGGCTAAAATGCGGGACGAGTGAGATGGTAATCAGAGAGGCTTTTGTCCTTTTCTACTATAGTACAAATTTTACTCTGCCGAGTTGGAAACATTGGTATTGCCATGATATATCGTTATTGTCCTTGACCTGATGACTTTCCACAATAGGTCAAATTAGGTAACTCAATATTTGTTGTATTTTTCTTTATCCCTGTGTATTGTACCCAATCTTTCGTTTTTACATTCTTATTTATAGACAGTCAAATAATTTCATAGTTAACAAATTGTTCATTCGTGTTTTGACTCAATTACTTATCGTTTCACATTCTTAGGACAAAGATAGAAAGAAAGTTAATAATATGGTAATTGTATAACGTTTTGAATTAAGTTCTTGTTGCTAAAAACAAAATATTTTAAAATATGTTTAACACTCGAACAGATAACCTTTTTGAATAATGCACGTTTAGTTAGGCATTGGGGATACGGATCTTCTGGCTTGAAGGGCTTTGTTGTTACAATATGTCCTTATGTCATCGATTGGCTGCATTAAGAATACTGGAACATCGTCGTCCCGTTTCTGGAATAATTTAAAACGTATCTTAAAGCATTCAAGTGATTGATTTCCAAAAAGTATTTTTATTCATACTATTCTTTCATAATTATAATAACAAACATTTGGCATTGGTTTTTTTGTACAGACTTTAATTTTATTCTTTACGTTTGTTTTTATAATAAGTTAAAATACAATTTTGATAAAAGATTACATATTTTTTTTCAATGAAAAGTGAATTAAATTTTTCGCTTACCTGGAACAATACTTCGCCTTCAAAGAACGTCAATTGATGTTTTCTCGTTCGTAGTAAAATGCCGACTAGCTTGTCCGAAATTACTGTGTATATCTGAAAGAAAAACAATTGCATAAATAAACATAATCGCATTGGAGAACTTTATAATGATTAGGCAAATCGGAGTAAGAAGATCTAGTTTTTACTGAGGAGTTTTCACCTAAGTCAGACTTTTTTATGGAGAATTGGTGAGAAGGGACAAAAAGTTCACCGGTTAGTATCTCTTTCCTCCTAAATTTAAGCATCCTGTTGGCCTATAGGTAAAACGCCATTCTCAAGATGCCATAGCGTTGCCATGGGTTACATAGTTTAAAAATAGCCTATTCCAATTGGATTAACGTATTCAAACAAAACAAACTGCAGTCCTATTAATTCGTCAAGGTTGTATAAAATTAAATTGTTCAGTATGTCCGGAATTCGTCGCATCTATTCACGTCATAAAATTAATTTAAAATTTGAAAAATGCTCCTAACAGCTGTCCACTTCATTATACATGTCTAAATTTTATTACAGTTAATTTGGTACGTTCGTGCGGCGTTGATTTATTAATACATTTTTTTTGCGGGTGCAAAACAAACTGATTAGCCGTTTTAAAGTTAAAAGTATTTTCTCCAAGATGCGTATACGATTCGAAGGTTTGAATACATCATACGATTTGAAGATTGTTTTCTAATTATTTCAATGTGAATAAACTCGAGTGAAATATGTTTAGAAGTGATATGAAACCATAAAAGTAATAAATTTCAATTCAGAATATAACAAACTTGTCGTTACGGTGGCTAAATATAGAGGGACTGAGTTAGACTCATTGAGGTACCAAGATAGTTATGACAATATATAGAATCATCGTCAGCTTGTGTCAGTCCACTGCTGGACATAGGCCTCCCTTATTGCACGCCTTCTCCATTAGTGAGTATTTAGTACGTATCCCCCGCGCTGGTCCAATGCGGGTTGGTGGGTCATGACAATATGTACAAGTATTTTTCTTAATCCTGTAGGTATCGTTTTAAAAAATTTGAGACTAAATCGAAGCATTTGAAACTGATTTCAGCCTCAACTAGTTTATGACATTAAATTATAGCGTGTCCAGAATATGAGTCTATTATTATTTAATTAACGGCGATTTGATTAGAAGACAAAGCCAACACCTTGAGAGCTAAGACAAGGAGAAAGATAAAATTATTATTATTCAATTACTTACAATTGCTTCCGGTTCTCTATCAGATATTCTTTGATTTTTATCTATGAGTGGGTACTCGATTGGAATCTCACATTGGTATAAATTGATTATTATGATTCTAATTACATAATATATTTTACTCTAATAGTCATGACTATAATCAGCGAGTTATGAAAAATATTATTAAAATTGTAAGCTATTAGTTTCAAAAGCTTTTCTAATATATCTATATTTAGATATAAGTTATATAAACGTTTGCTAATAATATTGTGTGCTCTTACTTTACCGAAAACAATTTTAGGCGGCTTTTGAGTTGGAACGTTAAACTTTGTTTGTTTTATATCAATTCTAGGTCTTTTATAGCTCTCGTCAAGATAAAAAAGAAATTAAAGCCCTTGTGGGCTATGGTTCAGACGTCTGATATTGAAGCTACGTGTTTTTAAGTTCAAATTCTAATTTAATAATTCTTTATTAAATTTAGGCTCTTTTGAGCACACTTGGACTTTAATCTACCATTAGTTCTAGTCACCGAAAATTCTAATTGTTTCCATGACCATATTAAGTAAGATGCGAGCTTTCAACCGTCACTTGTTTACTGTGCTAATTACGCGAACGCTCCGACATTAGTGAATGCGGTTCCAAATTTAAATCACGGTCACTGCGGCCGTTCCCGCCAAACGGAATGTCGCGTGACGTCATCGGACGCCGCCATCTTCCCCACAAATGATGTATCACCCTTTTGTACACGGAATCACATATTAAATGAAACACAAAACGCGCCTCACAAGGTCGTGTAATCATTAATTTATCCAAACATTCATGTTTTACGGCGTACAGTTGAGATAACAGATGCAACGGATCTCTTTGCGAATGCTATTGAAGAGCGAATATCTTTTATGTTTACGTGCGTCGTATTCAAGTCGCGTACGTACGTAATACGTACGTACTAGATATCTGCATGTTATCTAGATTTGAATTTTTTATAATCATTTAACACATAAAACGAAGTTTAAGCATATAAATGATATCCTAAATTTGTTTTATTTAATGATATCAGATGCAAATGAATGCCAAAATAGATTTCATTGATGTACAAGCAGTTGTCCGCGACATCGCCTGCATTTATAGTTACAATATTTATGTACTACTTATTATCATCAGCCTGTGTTAGTCTACTGCTGGACATAGGCCTCTCTTAATGCACGCCTTCTGCCTTAGGGGTTTTTGGACCGTATCCCATCACGCTGGTCCAATGCGGGTAGGTGGGTGGACCGACTTTTTACATGCCCATCAGACGCATCTTACTTTTCTTGGGTGATCGTCAAATTGTCCTAATCAAACAGAAAACACCGATAACACAAAGTTGTTACCCCGCGACATTCGAACCCATGACCTGCGGTTTTTAAAGCAAGGTCCTATATCACTAGACGACGGAGCCTTAATACGTGATTGATAGTATAATGAAATTAAGTAAGTTAATAACATTGGCTTCGCAAATTGTTTTTTTATTACACCAACGACTTAGGAAGCGGATGACAAAATGGCTGTTAGATGGAAGACACTTGCCTTAAGTCTTAAAAGTACCTAATTGCCTTTCTAATACTTGTGTAAAGTTTCTTGTATATAAAATGTTCTTATGTCATCTAATGGACGGTATACTTTATCATAAAAATCTATTTTAAATAAATTTTCGTGGAAGAGTTACCCTCATCTATCTGTCCTCACAATTTGAGGCATTTCTAATATTGGTGTGATTGTTTGAAAGTTTCGTAACACAATACAAAACAGATTACAATAAACAGACGTTACTCCGTGCGGATCTGTCGCGTTCTTGGGATATTTGAAACGTGTATCATACTCGGGAACGTTGCCAAGTGCGTTATTATCGTGCAATTTAATCGTGCCCTATAAAATATAACACCAAAGCGTTTAATATTAATACAAAGTTTGTTCGTGCGTCGTTATTTGTTAACGCAAGCTGTAAGTATCATTGGCGATCTTCAGATGTTTGGCGTTTATTTCTTGTATTGCCATGTATAAAGTATGTTTTATAAATTATTTATAATGAAAAATGGTTCTGTTCATCTTGATAACATGAAAAGTATACAATGCATTCTTTTCTCTAATCGAATTTATAATTTGACATATTACATACAATTGTCTTTCCATAAGGAAGCGACCTTATTAATATGGTACGTTCACTTTTACAGGAGACTGATTAGGAAAGTACTACCGTGCCTTTAAATTCTTCCACATAATAGAAAAAGACTATTTTAATTACTATAAATACTAGACGAATCATCTCTCGTATAATGGTGAGTTGACTCGTGGGTCATGTGCTGAATTTTTCATGGACATTTTACTTATTATCAAATAGAAAATGATTAAAAACATAATAATAAAACTACAAACAAAAATGTACATTGCCGTTGCACTAAACACTAGTTAGTACAAGGAGAGATGAGGCGGCGGAATGTTCATGTGGAGGCACGCAATACACATAGGCTAAGACAAATCCATAAGGCCCTAAAAATTCCTACCAAAACACTGAGTAATTGAGTGTTTAGTTTTGTACAAACAGTAATTTTAATAACTACCTTCACACAGTGGCAGTTATGTTTGTTCACTACGCTTTGTGGCATAAATAATCGTTGTAAGGGTATTTTACCTTTACAGACAGGTTTAAAATACTTTCTTGTCATAGCATAAACTTGGTTTTTTCTTACCGTGAACAATTCCCCGAATGATATCACTTTTGTTGCGCATTTCAGTTCGTCAGGCAGTAAACTCTTGCACGGTGTTTTGCCGTACTCATTGATAATCTCGCATAACTCCTTCATCTCCGTACACACGCGGGCTTGTGCCTCCGCGCCTCTGTATTCCGTCATGGATCCGGGAATTGGTCTGTAAAATTAGACATTCTTTAATAATATGCTATATATTCCTTACTTAACGATAAATATGTCTTATCTCGCGATTTGTGTGGAGATAATAAGCCTTAACTTTTGCATGTACGGCGACTTGAAAGGTGTTACGTTTATTATTATATTGCTGATATGATTTTTATGGCTGTAGTTCAGTTTCGGAGATAAAGAATATTGTAACTTAAATTCATCAAATTCTGTGGAGCGAATACTAAGAGGTTCTAAATATTGGCCACCTTTAATCTTCGATACAAAAATATGTCAGTCAAGCATGTATTTTAAAATAACTGGTAAAACAAAGAATCGACGAAAGAAAATATATCGGATTTATTTCTCTGTTATTAAAAAGATCTAAACCCATACTCTATATAAAAAATATTATATTTCTAAGTATTGGTATTGTATTCCTAAAGTTGACAAATACAAGCGTGGTAATAGAGACGAATTTATAATGCTACAATATGCAGGTTAACGCGAGGCAAGTTATCTCTGAAATTAGATTCGAATGGGGCAATGTACTTATATTTAAGTTGGTGTAGAATTAAACCAAACGACGATAATAAAAATTAACCAAAATTTTACGAATGAGCTTTTAAATTTTGTGTTATAATTCTAAAAGCAACATTATCTTGATTAGAAATATATCGATTAACCGACGCACCAATATTTTGAAGGTACGAAATACCTAAAAGAATTTACCTGACGGGAACGATCCGATGATAATATAAATATCGTCGAAAATGTTTATGACTCCCGTTATTTTTACTCCCGATATCGATGTCGACGATCGGATCATGTCAATCTGTTTATTTTAAATCGATCAGCCGTTTTCCACTTTCGGTAAAATTTTGGAATATGTTTTACTAAAGAAGTAAACAAGAAGCAGATTTTATAATGAGATTGACAGCAACATTTTAATATGGAAAACAAAGAGTGTGAGAGAAAACGTGTTTGTTGAATTGTTTTCATCCCTGCTTTGAGGCAGAAAAAGGCAGCTTGGTGGTAATTCCCCAGTCGGTATTCTGTAAAGGAAGACCTACTGCCTTCAACTACTCCAGTTAAATTTTTTTTTATTGAATAAAGCCACGAAACGATTATAATATTTACGTAATGCTAATTGTCGCCTTGTTTATAAGAAATGCATCCTTGTAAAGCCACCATTATATTTAAGACGTTAGGTCTGGTTTAAACAGTAATAACACTAAATACGATGGATTGAAAACGGAATCTATAGTGTTTTGTCACAACTGTTTTGTGCCAAAATTTGCCATAGAGCGGTACTTACTCTAGTAGTTGGTACTACCGTGAAAAATATGTGTGTTATGTATTCCATTGCTGTTTTTTTGTTAGCAGAAAATTTATCTGCAAGGATTTTGGGTATTCAAATAGATTTTTGCTTTGTTCATTGTTTTAAAAACAGTCTCTGTATAAAAATGTATTCTAGCTCACCGCAACAAAGGAGCACTAATGCTACATATTTATACGAGACAAACTAAAAACCTAGTTTTTTGTGGTCCGATTTTGAATATTGCTTTGATAGGTATGTTTATATACATTGACAAAAACTTCTGACATTTTAACGTATACAGAAAATTACTCCGGGGGATTTCGATTTTGGGCAGTAAGCATTAATGATTTTCTCTTATATAGCAATTGTTATCGTGTGTGCTTAGTAATTCATGACAAGATTGTTTAAAAAGCACTACGAGACAATCGTAAATACATATTATTATGAATATTGCAAAAAATGTTTTCATCTGTGTTCATCATCATCGGCATAAATAATAATGAAACCGCTTCATAGTCGGGTTTTAATTTTCTGATATATTATTATGTATTATATAGATACCTATTGATTGCTTAGATATTATAATATCTAAGTTGTATAGAGACATGATCGTTATTATTAATTATAAATATATATTCTGAAATTACTCACTTGCCATATTCGTCCTTGGAGAATGTCGGTTTGTGGTTTTTATCAAAATGTCCACTGAATGCAGTCACTTTTTGAAGTTCGCTGTGCGCTTGAGCCTTTGTGTCGAAAGCCGATATTAAATCTGTCAAAGAAGAGCTCTGAAACAAAATACACTTTAAATTAACTGGAATTAACGATTTATATTACATTTAAAATTAATATAGTACTTTTGTAGGCATTTCAGATATGAAAAAATAGGAAAAAATCACAACCTGAACATCATAACAACTAACTGAAACTTAAAAACCTTGTGTATTAGTTTGTGCACAGGATTAAAACAGTATAAATAATACTACTTCTTAAAGGATGACGAACAATAATGATGTTAGTGTAAATATATATAAAAAAAAGTAATATAAGATATCTTGAAAGCTAATTTATCTCAGTGTAAATAAGATCTTATCTATTATATTAGGATATGGCTTTCCGGTTTATCCTAATAAAGTATATTTTTTGATATATATATTACCCATAAGGATAAATTAATAATAATATTATAGGCAACAGCTAGTACAGAATTTACGATTTGCTATTAAAAGTCGCCGCAACGATATGTTTTTCACGTCATGGTAAACCGAAATTTTTTTTGGTATTTATTTGTCTTTGTTTTTCCTCTGTTTTATTTCCTAAAAGCTGCAAGATTATGGTGAGAAATAAAAATTATTATTATTCATCGTTCTGGTTTTCATTTGATAATCCAATGCTGGACATAGGCCTCCCCTAATACACCCCTATCCATTAGGGGGTTTTTGGACTGTATCCCACCACGCTGGTCCAATGCGGGTTGGTGGGTGGACCGAATATTTACATGTCCATCCGACGCATGGATCATCTTGCTTTTCAGACAAATGGGTGATCGGCCCAAATTGTCCTAACCAACTAGGAAACAACAATGAAAATTTGTTGAGTCCCCGCAGGATTCGAACCCACGACCTCCGGATTCTAAAGCACACGCCTAACAAAAAAGTGTTTGTATACTGTGCCTCCGGAGGTAGTGTACAAACACTTTTTTGATTTTTTTAAATTATTATAGCATCAGTTTTTCTGGCTCATATTAATATAGTCGGCATAGTATTTGAACTGTGAATACTATCTCTGGCTATGGAGTTGGCAGCACATGTGAGAATGCCTCCTAAAATAAAACCAGACGAATGTAATTTCACAGTTGACAAACAATAGGCGAACGGAAATGTCATGTTTACAAGAATAGCTGATCCATAATGATAATTATTAATACATTTACGTGTACAGTTATTCGCTGAAATTATGAGTAATGGCTAACATGACCTTTTGCATGGTCAGATTTACAATTTTTTAATACCCTAGTTTTATTTATGAATATTTATTTCCGATTTAGTTTTTTTTAAACATTGTCAATTATGTGTCAATCATGTAATAATTTGTTATTCAAAACTTGACACATTCATTATGTATTATTTAGGTATTTACCGAAAAACTTTTTAAAATATTGTGTTCATAATTGCTTAAACTTTGGTCACCACTGTTGTGAGATAAATTTCGTAATAATGTCTACAATTCTTAACAATCTTTTGTTAAATTTCAATATGAAAATAATTGTTTTTAATTCATAGAATTTAAAAACGGTGGATACAATTAGATAACTCTATATAATTTATATAGAATTTAGCAAAAGTTTTTTGCCGTTTATACTACTTAATTAAACGACATAACGGTATTTCTTAACGCTATTAATTGCAAAAATTCTTGCATAATTAAAGATCATATTACTTCATTATCATTGTTTTCCGTTAAGCATTTCTCATTACGCCAACAGACGATCGAAATGAAACTAATCCAGTCGATTTCGTCAGTATATTAAAATTAAACTGTCATTTATTATAAATAAAGAGGTATTTATATTCACGGATATCGTCGGAATTGTGCAGTCGGTTTGTTTATGATGATTAAATATATCCTGATTTATATTCGACGTTTTGCCAACAACTGATGACACAGGTGGGACGCGCATGCGATGCCAGATATCAATCATTGATGCTCTTGGAGCTATTTCCTATTGCTACAAGTCTGTGGTCATTTGGCGGGAAAACAAAAGAAACGTGATTCAGAACAGTTTTTTTTGTGTTTAAGCCTAAGCATCGTAATTATGTTTTTTAATACAATTTTCGTAGTTTTAAATTACACTTTATTTAATAAATCAATCTTTTTTACTAGCTCTTCGTTTCGTATAGTTTATTGTTTACTTTTAATTGTTATATTTAATTTTCGTAAATTTGCAGGGTGACATTTTCACAAATGGTAGACTTAATATCAACTATAACGTTTTCAATCGGTATCATTATCATACAAACTTGTGGATATTTCATTTTAACACCAAATACGCGACGAATCTCTAGGCAAAAATACTAAAAGTATTTTAATATTTTTTAATTATACATTTATGTGTACACAGTGCCAGATCAGTTCACAGGTAAAAAAAACTTCACTATTATTGAAGACACGCTAATATTTCGGTAATTAAACTGATTACGTCAACGTTTGAAGAGGAACACTAAATTGCTTTCGTATTATTTCTTCGTGACAGAAATAGGCAACTTACTAGTACTTTTCTATTACCGAAGACCAAGTATCTTTAGAACCCACGTTCATCAGCTTGTAACAGTACACTACCATAGACATAGGCCTCGTGCACGTATTGTACATTATCTTGGACCAGCGTGATGGGACCGTAACCCACCACGCTGGTCCAAGAACCCACGTATAGGTACCTAAAATGAACAAATAAAGACGTGTGGAAACTAATGATAAATAGATTACAAGCCGTTACCATACCTTTTTTTTTTTTTTTAAATGAATGCAATGTGCTTAGAATGAAGAATAGTCAAACGACAATCTGTTAGAAATATTCGTTACCAAGTCAACATTTAGTCAAAGTCAAAGTCAAAGTCAAATATCTTTATTCAATATGGAAGCATTACACTTTCTTATTGATTGTCAAAAAATCTACCACCGGTTCGGAAATGGAAGCCCCTGACCTGAGAAGAACCGGCGTAAGAAACTCAGCGGGACTTTTTTTTTCGTTTTTCTTCAATAAATTTTACAAAACTTTTACATAAAACCTTACACTTCACCACTTTGAAATAGCCTGGAGCGAACAGTTTATTACCAGGGTGTGTTATCTATCTAGTAGTTATTACAACAATAATATCCTTTAACACACAAACGTTCCTTAATAGTATATAATAGCTGCTCCATAATATAATAGCTGAACGTTTTCTGGTATTTTATTTTAGAAGTATTAATAAACATGATGTTCTTTCCCGTTACCCTAAATTATAACTTTAATCTTTGTTGGCCTTTAACCCGCAAAGCTGACTATAGACCGGAGAGCTATTGTTGAAAATGAAATATATATTTAAGGAGTCAGCCCTCTAACAAGAATAAATCAAATAATATGTATTTTATATAATATACGTACTGTATTTCCGTACAGAACATGTTTTTAATACAGATGGGGTACGTTATAGAGAAACTGCCTCCGTAGCCTAGTGGCATAGGCGTGTGCTTTAGAATCCGGAGGTCATGGGTTCGAATCCTGCGGGGACTCAACAAATTTTCATTGTTGTTTCCTAGCTGGTTAGGGCAATTTGGACCGATCACCCATTTATCTGAAAAGTAAGATGATCCATGCGTCGGATGGGCATGTAAAAAGTCGGTCCACCCACCACCCCGCATTGGACCAGCGTGGTGGGATACGGTCCAAAAACCCCCTAATGGATAGGGGTGTATTAGGGGAGGCCTATGTCCAGCAGTGGACTATCAAAGGCTGATGATGATGATGATGACGTTATAGATAATGTTTTTTCATACAGCACACGTATATTTAATATAGAAGGGGTACGTTATACGTAATGTAATTCCGTACAGCGTACGCAAATTTAATATGGTTAGTTACAACGAAATGTGTAAGACGGTGCATGAGTTGGTGCTACCTTGGCCCTGCGCTCGGTCGACCTTTCGGCGTTTGAATGATCGCTTTTAGTCGGCGTATGCCGTGACTCACTTCCGTCTGCGCTCTTGGAGATTTTACAGGAATGCCGCTGGTATTTACGCGTTAAAATTAGTCCCGGATTCCTAAAGCTTACTGTATTTGGTTCGGCAAATCTGCGACGCAATATCGGCAAGAACTTTGCCACGTTACGATTTACGATTTGGTTCAGTTTGCACCAACGCAATGTCTGGAAATAGGTTTTGGAGTGTACGGCTGAATGGTTTATTTTTTTGTTTGAAAAGTCAGGAAGTGATGTTAGAATTTAATTTTTTTTCGGTATTAAATAGCGCATTGATCGACATACATATGTTCAATGAAAGGTGCTGAAAAGCGTAGTACTTCTACGTTAATCTTAATTTGTTCAAGATAACTGTATGACTAGATTAAGATTGTTAAAAAAACAACGAGATTTAGGATGTGTTTCATTTATATAAACATAAATAATCATAAACGTCATGGTCTCTTTTGTATTTGTATACCTTTAGAGAGAGAAATAACTATCTAAAAATGATACAGTTTTTTTTGATATTGTATTTGTTTGCGTTTATTAGACACAATGGTATGTTAAGAAGTTTAGTAACATTTTGATGGAAGTGATTAGAGGAAAGTTACTCTCATTGTCTTTTGTAAATATTTCAGATAGCGGTTCAGTCGATCTTTAATTTTTGCGCTTAACTTGTAAAACAATTGGTCGGTGACGTAATCCTGGCTTTTAGCCAAAACTCCGTGACATTGTTGCGGTGTATTTTTACTGGTTATTTTATACGTTTACGTTTTGTTTCCTCGATTTTCCTTTCGTCCGTCACGTTCACCGTTTATTAGCGCATAATTGACAATAAATACATTATATATAAGCATTCAATAGCTTAGTGTTGAGCTTGTGCAAAATTTACGTTTTGAAACTCTTATAGATTTAGTGAAAAAAGATTTTCCTTTGCAATTTTTCGTGCTCTCTCAAATACCTTCAGTACAGATACATCTATATAGAAGAAATTTGACACTAAACAATTAAGTTTAATATTAATGAACATAAATATGTCACCGATTTAATACGATCATTCATTGATAGTTAGATTAGTAGGTGTCATCATGTTTCGATTAAAATTCGAATATTCCCGAAGGAAAATAATTTCTCACTACTTCTATAACCATCGATCACCGATGTGACTTATGAGTCACGTGTCAAACGTTATTCCGTCATTTGTCGCCGTATATAACGAACTGTCAATAGGTTGCCAAAATAGAAAAAAAAAACTTTGACAGTGACGTAAGGTAACGGGACCGTGTTGAATTTTATCCCACGTCTGACAGGTACGCGATGACATTTCCTCGGTCAAGATCAGAAATAATTTCGTTGGGTAATTCAGTGGAACTGATACTAATGAGTCCGGATTGCGTGATTTTTCGTTGTTACTAGTTATTACGTATTGTGAATCATCCATTAGAATTATTATTGCTGCCCGAATTGTGCAATGGGTGTTTACATATGCATGGTTTACATTTTTTTACCTTCATCTTCAATTAAGTAAGAAATTAGAGAATAAGAAAGATATATTTGTTGTGTAATAAACAACAAATAATTAATATGATTTTATATCATAATTATTAAAATATAATTGAACGCGTTTTGCTTATCGAATTAATATATTGTACGGTCTATTCAGCGTACGAGGTCGTTTTCTCAATACGTTTAATTTAATAGTTTTTTAAATAATATAAGAAAAGTATTCTATTTTCATGCCATAATTATCAGATTATTACAATGAGCAAACGCGATGTCGAAATAGCTCTGGTGATATAAATATTGAGAACGTATTGTTAAATAATTGGTAATATATTTTCCTTTGTTTTGTAAAGACTATATGCTAAGAAATAGGCAATAACTATAAAGGACCTCATTCTCTCGTTATCTCGATTGGCAAAACCGAGGTCGTGTGTTCAAATCCTGTGTAGGAACAAGTTTAAGTGCAGCTATGTTGTTTTCTTTGCACAAGTTATTGTTTAAAACGTGTAAGATGACATGTGTATAACAACTGTTAAAACACTTTTGTCTATTGTTGCAGGATATTGGCATCCCATCCTATGAAGATCTGAGTTCCTTTGTGTTGAAATGATCATAAGCAAATCGCTCCGCATTAATACTAAATAAAATAATTATAAACTTTTTTGTACTAAAACATGCTTTGCAGTAAAACATGCTTAAAACAAAAATACTCTTAGGTTTATTAACCAATGGAAAACTTGATAATTAGATGTTAAAAAAAAGATTTGAACTAAAACTTGATGAAAAAATAATGAATTGCCGGATACATAATTTTTGTCGAAACTCACGTCCGCTTGTTCGTTAATGTATTAAAAGTAAATGAAAATAGATCAGCGCGCAATAGAAATCTTCTCTGGTGAAAGCTTAATTATTTATTCAAATAAAAATATCCACATTAACATTGATCACATGTCCATGTCAAAAAATTACAAGTTAATGTGTCTTTTCACATATTTCCCGTTGAAAGTTGCTATTAAATGTTCCTAACATATATTATTATAAATAAAATTAATAGCAAAGCTAAATAAATAATAACATATGTAAAAGCTTACCCGAGATCGCCTCTGAATAGCATCATCACCAGGGATCGTAAGGAAGTTGCCGCTCATCTTGATTCAAACACAAAACACCAACAAAGTACCCAGAAACTTTGTACAGTCGTTATTAATGATCGTACGCACTCTACGACGGTTGCCGATGTAATGGCCGGTCTTATGAATGGGTGACGCTGATATCCCCACCACCTCCCACAAACCGACGCGTACGTGAAACGGTTGTGTAGGAGTACTATATCTTAGCACCTGAATAACAATACGTATATCCAAAGAAATGAACTACGCTTTCGTAGACCACCCACGGGTAGTTTGAAAATTGTAGTTTGACTCATGTTTTATCACATTTCATTGAAGGTAAACCTCGATAAAATATGTATAATTAGGGGAGGCCTATGTTCAGCAATGGACTAACATAGGCTAATGATGATGATCATGCTTGCCTATAAATTAGTAAAGTCGACTTTTGTTGTAAAGTGCGTAGGTTTAATTTATAACGCTGGACAAAGATACTTTCACAAACGTATTTATAGCGCCTGAATGTAGCACATCTGCATCTCAGATGTGTAGTAGCAGATATAATATGTTAACAATTGATAAAATAGAGACTTGTTGAGTTATTAATCCTAGTATTAACATCGTAAACTTACCTTTTCGGCAAGAAATAATCTATATGACCAACATATATCAAGGATGTTTTTTTGTAAAGTTAACGTTACTAATCAAACGTTAGCTTACCCGTCATCGCCGCTTACAGAAATTGTTGACAACGTAGTGGAAAAAATATTTTCGAAGTTTCTAGTCCTCATAATCAGTGCGAACCGTTTATATGGACGTGGTCATTATTTTACTTGCATGGCAATGGTATTTGATTGTCGATGTTAATATCTAACAAGTAACTCTTTTAGTGAAGTACACTCCTTGTACAAGCGGCAAAATTCAACATCTTTCCACAGAGCCCATATCGATAACATTCATAAGAGCTTGTCGAAGTTGGTACTAAATCGGTCTTAATTTCGTATTGTCGACGACTCCAACAATGCTAAAGTTGTCTAGTACAATATCTTATATAAGCACAAGTATTAGTTGTTCCTAATCTTTATTCAACTTAGATAAAAATCTTTTATTTTTAAGGTAAGCAATAAATTTTTTTATCTCTAATGGACATTAAATCATAAGTATAAAAGTTCCTTAAGTACGTAATATTAATGTGGAGGTGATAGGACTTAGTTTTGTGGAACTTCAGCGGTTACAGATATAGTGTAGGACTATTAATCATCAGCAAAATTGTTTCCAATTCTATCCAAAAGAAAACTTAGTACTATTTTACAAGTTTTTCGATACTTAAGAATATTAAATTTTCTCTCGAAGTGCTGAGTACTAAAAACGACGAAAGGTGTTTTGTTCGACCAAACTTACTTTCACACCCTAACCTTTGGTTTCTACAACCTCCATTTATATTAGATTCATAGATGAAAGATCTCTGTAAAAGCCATACCGATGTATTGTCGTTAACAAATAAGCAGTTCAATATTACCCGTTTACAACAATGTTCTTAGATATAAATTACATTACAGACTCTTATTGGTCCATTGTTTTATTTTTTTGTTTATAGGCATATAAATTAGACGAAAGATCGTTTTTATAGCAGATGGTGTTATTTGACGTTAGGTTTACCAAGCAGCATATAAAACATAAGAAACTAGTATAATTTTTGAAATACGGAAAGTGTTACCAAAGAACAACGAATGTTTTGAATAGGATATTATTTATTTTTTTCATAAAAATTCTAAATTCAATAATGTGTTTAAACATGTAACATTTACATATATGCATTTATACAAAGATATATGCAATGTTTTAGTGAATATTTTAATTCTAAAACCGGAGCGCAACAGACTTACAAAGATGCCAATGAGTGTGACAATCACATATCCCACTTATAAGGTAATTTACCAAAGTATTGTCAAATGGTAAAGATTGTTTTACGTGTTAATACGACATTTTTGTTAAACTTTATATAACATTAAGATGAGATTAGAATGAATACTGTGCGCTTTTCCCCATTTGCTATAACGGATCGTCGGGTCAATGCGAAGTTGGCACGAGGCTCCGGATTGTGATGGTCTCGGATTATGCCTTGCGTAATCCTCACCGATATTGTATCACTATGACACAAGGATCCGTTCTAGCAGTACATGCTCCCTTGATGCAATGGACGTACCTACGATTTGTAAGTATATACAAATGAATGAACCCACCGATACCTTTATCCGGAATGCGGCACTGTAACGAACCGTACCATACACATACCGTGGATGCAATCTGACGGCCATTCAGCATACAACAAATCATTCGTATCCAAACCATACAAAAAGGAATGTAATGCAACAACACGCGTGAACGACAAGTTTTGAATTCTTCAATTGTTTAACGTTTAATTATTGCAATGGACAAAGGAGTTTTCTCATCGTATTACAGTTAGAAACTATTTACTTTTACAAAACGCGTCTCGATTGGAACTTCAAACGGAACACCTCTACGAGAAATTAAACAATACTTTTGGCTACACTAATAGAATCAGTCAACGCGGAAGAGTACCAAGAATTTTATTTTTACATAGAACAAAAAAAATATTTCGACAGACGAGAAGATTAAATGTTATTAAATATACATTACCGAGATTTGGACTAGACAAACCACATTCTCTATCTACAGATATGTAATCCATGATAAATGCTAATATTTAATAATCTAGATCCCATTTCGGAAAGTGATGTGCTTTTTGACACGATGCATGTATACAACATCATTCGACTCGACGCAACGATTTTTTTTTAATAAAAAAATTATCTCTACAATCACGATTATTATTTTTTTTAAATACTTTGCTCGATAACAAACTCTTAAAAAATGGAATATCTAATTACGTTTTTGTATAATTATTGCTCTTTTTTATAGTATATTAATTTTTTTTAGTACGTCAACATCAAACGCGTAGCACGTAAGCAGATTTTACGTTAAATGTCAAACCGATGCTTTTTAAAACGTTGAAGGATTTTGATGTTGCAGTATCAGTTTGATATTTTTGCTGTAAGACTAGTGCAAGTATAAGTACTAGTTGATCACTATCGGTTTCACAAATATCGTAGCAACGACTATACTTAGTATAACTAGTTTATAACTATCCAAACTCGATCGATTGTACGGACGCGGAAAAATCGTATACATATCGAGGTTTCATGGTACGGCGTTGCAGTCGAGTCTCAAAGTGCTGATTTACTAGCAATAGCCTGTACTTCACGATGCATGGATGCGTCGAATATATTACAGGCTCAGCTCGTTCATAGTTGAACCAAATAAGACATAAAATGTACGTTAACAAGTGGTATTGAAATGTAAAAAGTTTTATTGGTTGACAAACGCCAAACACCAGTCAACACGCGATTGTCTACCAATCAGTGCGATCCGCGATAACGTCATCGGAGTTTAAAAACTAGACTTTGTTGACGTATATTTCAGGTGCTATTTGGTGCTGGCATAGTGTCAACACATTACGGAGTTGTATACAGGCATCGCGGTGTCGTGATACTGTAATTGAGCTATGTATAACCAAATTCAACGCGTACAACACGACATATCAACATTGAGCACGTCGGCTACGATGGAAACGATGGATACGACACGCCGATACTACCACTATACGACCCCCCCCCCTCCCTTCCATCCCTGAATCGTGATGCAACATTATAACAATATCACAATTTTATATTTCAATAATATACAAAAAGACGATAGGAGATTTCCATATATTTATATCATGTTACAAGACAAGCGTATTAAAGTAAGTTCAAAGGGCAAAGGTGTGCTATAACGTTATACCTTTTGTTCGAACAATATTAGTTATGTTTCCGTTTTCGATATTTACATTAACATACGTTGGTGAAATGATTGAGATTACAATAACGACGTGTATCGATCGAAACGGGATTATATTGAATATATGACCGAATGGCACCGTATCTGAACACACTGCAAGCGATGTTTGGTTAATTGGAGGATATTATACGTTTTTATATAGCGGCATTATATAGAAATCGAACACTTAACATCACACATTCCCATACAGCATCAACGCTCCTATATTCCTCGATAGAAGCACATTATGTATTCCCACAAATAGAGGAAGTAATTTACATAAGGCCATATATTAAATACTGTACAAGTATAACGATTAGATGATTGATTAGATAAATAATTATGCAGATTTAATATTAAACATTAAGGATTAGGTAATGTATCCATATTTACGAAAGTTTGGTCCATATTAGTATCAATTCATCAATTGTGTTTCATCGATGATTTCTCATGTTTTGGACATTCAGCGAAACGGATAAAAAGAAAACATTGGAGTTATTTTTATAAGATTAAAAAAACTGTCTTAACATGAACAGATAAGTGATATTTAATGATCGACATAAATTTTAAAAAATGCACGTAAACGTTTCCGCTGAATGTCAAAACGGAAGCCATGGCATCCGGTCCTTGCCTGTCATCATTATGGGGGGAACATATAATAATTTGTGCAAAACGCTCCACCGTTAGGGGAGCCTAAATGTTATTTATTTACAGAAGATGTCGCTCTGCTATACCGTAGGGTAGTTGGGCAAATGTCACTGATGTATAACACTTCATTGCAGTTCCTTCGATAGTCTAAGACCAATCTCGAGATTCTATAATGCTGGTTGAGAAAGTTTATCTTTCTGTCCTGCTGGAAGGAGATCATTATCAACCGGCTTCAAGCATGAACACTTTGTTATTCTGCAAACTTGGATGGGTGCGTGTTTACAGAACGCCAAGTTTGGTGGCAGATTAACAGTCTAGAGAGCTTGATAGCATGTAAAAGATTTGCAGTGTTGCAGCAATGCCTTATCTGCGCGATCTCTCCTTCCTACCCTTATAAGACGCAGAGCTGCATCATGTTGTGATTTCGAAACATTCAAAGTTGCAGTTATTGTTTTGATGGTATGACGTCACTGCCCCCTTTTCCTATCCCACCCAGGACTGTTAACGAATGCGTTTGCTTAGACCGCGACGTCACTACTCGTGTCCACTCACGAGGGCCCTGGGGTTCCAGTTGGCGCTTCTGCCCTCATCTCAGACTTGAGCTTAACAAATTCCCTAGCGACTTCATCGCTGTGCCTTTGCGACAGGATCCTAAGTATTGTCCAGCCGGTCTCGTCCATCTTGACACGCGTGCCTAGCGGCAGCCAGCATGCGCACGAGCCCTGTAAAATAATATATTTGTTTTTACCTATCACCGACCATTAATTACTCCGACTGTCTGAATGAAAAGTTAAAACTAGGATAAGTGTTACGCCCTTATACATAAATTATTGACACTTTGATAATGTTACTAACATCACTATGATGACTATAATTAAATAACCATTCTCTTTCTAGGACCACCAAGAGTAACCTAGTTAATGTAAGGGAAGCCGACCTCCGGTTTCAACACAATACCACTAGGCTACGGAGGCAGTCTTTATTTTACAAGTAAGTAATTCCTGATGATGCCCACCTGCTCAGCAATGTCGGCAAGACGCATAACGGCTACGCCGACAAGCCTATCCTCTCTTGCGAAGCAGTAGTCCCTAACGCACACGTGTAGCTCGAAGAGTTCCAGTTGTTCCGTCGCGCTCACCATACTGAAAAATTTATAAATTTATAAACACTATATTATGTACTAAAGTGAAGCCTATGCTAAAAGATTACAACTATTTTATTATGAGCGCCGTATAAAAATTATACAATGTTGAATTGCCGTAACAATTTATTACTGACAGTGCTCACTTAGCTCTATACTTTTCAAAGCTAAGCTACCCATTTTTCGGAAATATTTCCTATTCATGTTTTATTTGCTACAGCGTGATGTATACATTAAAGCCTTATAAATTGGGCTTTATAAATTAACGTTCTTTCTAATAAAAATAACCTAACTTTTTACCTTTTACTTTTAAAAAACATAAATTTTAAACGCCGTTATCTGTTTGAGCTTATTATATGTTAGATTTTAGTAAAAGCAAAGATTTTTAAAGTACAAGTTTATTCGTAAGAAACATTTAAATGCCATGATATATCACTGTAAATAAGCTGTTATTTCCCATCGATTTTGTATATATAGGATTTTATTTTATTTAAAGTCTTTTCTCTGTTTCATTTATCTATTTTCACCAATGTTTTTCGTTTTAAATGCCTTGAAAATTTTTATATGCAAGTATAGTCTAAAGACACTCACAAGTGAAACGTCTCGTTGAATTTTGGACTCCAGTTGTTGCTCTTTGACTTCGTGGCGAATTTCCTCTTCTTATCCGCGAGATGTGGCCCGATCAGGTTTACCTCGATGAATGGACGGAACATGCCGCTAGCGATCACCCACTTCAAGTCGTTCGCAGCCACCACTGCAATTGAGAATTCTGTTTATTGTCTGTTACGGCATTTGATGTTTAATTTGAACAAGAATAGACCGAAATGGAAACAAAAAATTCAGATATATAAAATATTATGTGCTATGCTAAAATTTTACATTTGATCCTGCGAAGATATATTACTACAGCCATTCCATGTTCAAGCAAATCTTCGTCGTAATAAAAACAATTTTATTATACATCTATTTAACGTGTGTTTTATAAATTAAATAGTTTTTATTTAATGTTTTTAACATTAACAAAATACCAATTGTCACTTTATTGATTAAAATTTTCACGCGTATGCATTGTATCTTATTTGCCGCTGAATGTCTGATGCAACAACGCTCACATATGCAATTCACCACTACGTTTTGTTCAAATCAGATGCGAGATCAGCTTGGCGTAAAACCTGCCTTCTGTTAGTTTTTCAAAGAACCCAATTAGACTGAAATTTCAAATTAAAAATTGTGCAAAATTCCCTTACCTTTGACCGTGATCTTGTGCTCCCCTGTACCCGGGTGTGTGAACAAGTCCACCTGGAGCGACACCTCTCCGACGCTGCCCTCTTCAGCCACTGCCGCATCTATGCTCATGTCAATCAAAGATGTAGGTGATGGGTTATGGTGCAAAATTTTGAAAATTGTACTTGAAATGGATGTACATTTACGCGAGAGTAGTTGAAAATATAATGAATTTAAATATCGGAAGCTATACGTGAATACGTCGATTTGCAATTGAAAAGATATGACGTATAAAGAAAAAAAAATAGTTTTTTACCATGATATACGTTAATTAAAATTGCGAAACAGAATCGTACAAGATATTAATATCCAATTGCTAAATAAGTTTTTTTTTATTACGAGTAATGTTTGTGTACTTCACTGAACTTTCTTTGCGCATTATCCTATTTTATTCAAACAAATTCTAGCGATCTATTCTATCTCTCTCAGCGACGAAAGTACCAAAAGTTGATGCCGATCAAGTGCATTGCTAAGATTGTTATATCACCTTGGTTCTGTTGACTGGTGACGAAGGTTCCGGATAAGCGTGTCCGTCGTCTGCGTGTACAGACTGAGGGCATATCTGAGCGATTGCAGCTCAGGGCTCTTCTCCAGGAAGGTTTTCTTCAAGCCATTGCCTCCAGCGTGGAAGTACAGCTTGATCGTGTCCAAAGCGGCGTCCAAAACGGCGCACTGCTTTGGTGTTAGACTCTTCTCCGCCGAAAGATGCTGGTGGTATCAGATAAGTTTTATATAAAAGTTAATAGAGTATGTTAATTTCTTCTATTTACGCGATTATTATCCATATCAAATGTATTTTATCGGGCTTTTTAGCGTTCTCTTTATATTTATTTTTGGAAGTGTTTCCAGCATTCATGAATTTCATGATTACGGGCAGACCAAGATATGAAGAGATACAGACATATAAAGAATTAACGAAATTCTGAAATGATTTAATTACTTATGTAAATGAAATATTAAACTAAATTTATAAACTAGGTTATCCCGGAATTGTGGTTGAACGGAAATATTTTAATTCTAAAAACATAAGGAAATATTAGTGAAAATGAATAGTAATATTTAATGTACTGAAAATTGGATCAAAATTCTAGTATTTCGTTAATATTGAACTTATATGATTATTTTACATTATGTTTATACCACTAATTTGATTATTTGCCAGCGAAGTAGAAGTAGTTTGTAGTATAGAGTAGAAATAAACCATACCTCTTTGGAGATATCCATGACACCGGAAAGTGCATGTTTCACGTCTTGCTTGCCAACCGTACTCTTGAAGAGCTGAGTCATATCTTCTATTTTTGCATTCGCTGCTAGATTCTTCGCGTTGTTTGTCAGATTCTTTAGCATCATCTAAATGAATACAGCATTTTAATATATTAAGCACTTATTACTGCAAGACTTACATCAGAATCTTACAAATTAAAGAATAATATGGGATAAAAAATATGTCATCAGGACTTTACTTACTGTTTTGTCAGTCATGGGTGGAAGAACGACTGTTTTCTCCAATATTTTCATTACGATCTTCCAAAGTTCCTTGAGCAATCGTTTCAGTACCGTCTTTTCACATGACTCAGCGTACATTGTAAGAGAACCATCCTGCAAAAGAATATCGGTAAGTTGATTGTGACTCGTAAATTTAAAGAGCTTTGTCTAACGAAACACTTGCTATAAGGTTTGGACGAAATTGTGTCCAATAGATCAAAATCAAGAACGTAATACAGACTTTTCCTTTTTATCGTTCTTTTTTTATTTCTAATTGCCATTTTCCTAATTTATTATGTATTCCTCACTAATCTACACAGTCACCTAAATAATAGTTTTTACGTAGAATGACAGTACCTGACCTCCACGACCTTATTGATTAATGAATGATTTAGTAAATTGTTGCTTAACATTGTTCTATTTCTTATTTTCTGTCTAAGTATAATTTAAAGCAAATGTTTATAACTGAGCGTTTTAAATAGTTGACGGCAGATGTACTATCACGACATGCTTAAAATGAGCAGTAGACACGTACCAATATATCCATCAACGGCCGAAGAACCTCGTCAGCCTCATGATGTGCTGGTGGCTGCGGTGCCCCTGGTGCTCCGCCTCCACCTACCTTCTGCAGAAGCTCACCAAGCTCCTTAACGCTGGCTGTTATGCGAATCTCCAAACTGGAATTATAATAATAACATTAATATAAATACCTCATATGGAAACACAAGCAACAAAGACGAATAATGGAAACTACACATCACGAGCTAAATATTTTTTGCTAAGAAAAAAAAGAAAGTAATTTATTAAAAAGATCCACGAATAGGATAAAAATTGCAAGTATTGAAAAAAGTTTGAAGTTCAAAGAACTATTGATTAAATCATGCATTAGGATCGTATTAGCTCGTCACAAGTTGTCTATCATTATCATCATCATCATCATCACCATCATCACCCTTTGTTAGTCCACTGCTAATACACTTCTATCCATTAGGGGGTTTAGACCGTATCCCACCACGCTGGTCCAATGTGGGTTGGTGGGTGGACCGACTTTTTACATACCCATCCAACGCATGGATCATCTTACTTTTCAGACAATTTAGTGATCGGCCCACTTTGCCCTAACCAACTAGGAATCAACAATGAAAATTTGTTGCGTCCCCGCAGGATTTGATCCCACGACCCCCGGTTTCTAAAGCACACGCCCATACCACCAGGCTACGGAGGCAGTCGACTGACAGTTAACAAAGTGCTTAAACTAACATATGAGGAGTTCTTTGAAAATGAATGTAGTGCGATATATCTATTAAACGAACAGATTGATACAATACCTATTAGCAAACATGGATGCCAATTCGTCTAGTGTACTGTTTAAGCTTTGCTGAAGATCGTGTAGGATGTCTGCAGCATCCCTCTCCAATTTCGTACCACCCATAGCCTCGAACATCTTTTCCAGTTGGACTCGCAATTGTTGGATGTTGTTCATGAGAATACAAGCCTGAAAATGATTTGTTTTTAAAGTAATTTTCTACGGCAGATCATGGTTTTTTAAGGGCTGGAGTGCATTGATATTTTGTAGTTTATCTAGTGTGTTAGTCAGTGTGTTTAAAGACTCAAAGCGTCAGGTTAGGCACGAATGTTATAAGCCTTGAAAGGTTTTGTTTCGATGTCAGAAACTATTATGTTTCAGTCATCGCATCGAGTTTTAAATACAATTCATTATATCAAGAGGACACCATTAACAAAGAAAGCTTTTAATTGTGGAAATTTCATAATCAGGAATCATTTCAGGATTTTTTTATTTTTGTAATAAAATAGTGCAGTATAACTTTATGTTTGGGTACAAATTTAGGTGTGAAATGAAATATATCCGCTAAATGAAAAGCTTTTAAAAATTTTATACAAATTAACGGACGGATATTTTCACATTTAGGACTTGCATACCACTCTTTCCTCTTTGAGATGCTCAGGAATTCTTTCTTCACAATATCGGCGTATGCCACCAATACTTTAACGATTGTCTTGGCGAATCTCTTCATGTACCGCTTCCAGATTTCAGGGTCTGGGCACTCCAGCTTGGAGACCACGTCGAAGCATTGCGTCAGTTGAGTGAAAACGTCGACCACGGAATTGCTGAATAATGCGTGTTCACTCGATTTTTGGAACTGAAACAAATTTTAAGAGAGTTAATACGTGTTTTTAGTTCTCTAAGGTATGTTACAAATATTTTTTTGTTTAAATGCATGTTTTTAGCCAAATCTTTAGGGCTAGAGTTAAAAAGATGAAGCGTACTTACAAACAGGATGTTGGTTAGGGCGGAATAGATTAATCCACTAATTGACAAGAATGTAAAACATTCTGATTAATAGCATTCTACCATCTTATTTATTCATTAAATACAGTAAGTACATCAAAATGTTTGTAACGACCTTCCTATTTTGTACATGTTTATCGTAGCTGAGGTCGTTATACATTTCAGATATATAAATGATAATCAGCGTGCACATTTAAGGTACCAAGGACTTAAAAGGACGTATCAGGATTATATTAACGACTAATAGTTTCAAGAAAATCTATTATGTAATCAAACTGCGCAATATTCGAATCCACGACGTCCATATAGCATCAGGATTCAAAGGCAGCTTCTCGCTTTTGCTGCTGAAACTATTTTATAATTATTGAATGGAAGTCCATTTACCCCATCTCTCTTGTCTCTGTTGAAGGCACCGTTCAGGTACTCCAAGGATACGTCATCGTTCTCATTCAGCCATTGCATTACAAAAGGCTCGAACCACGCCGGGTATTCTGGCACAGCGCCGCAGTATGGAGGGACGTCCTTTACGTAATTCGTGTGGAGCCATTTGACCTGTTGTAGAAACGTGGTAGTTTCAATGTTAAGCTTTAATATTTTCTTGAATATTATCAGTTAGGATTGGACAGTGACAGATAAGCAATTATCATTCGTATTGAATTGTTGAACATTGGTTCAAGTAGTGATTTAAAAATTAATGTAATATCGTCATAAAAATAAACAATAAAAGTGTAGTGAAATGTGTTGATCAGTATTATGAACGTTTAAAAAAAAGCTGAGAATGCGTCTCGTTTTGTATCTTATAAGAAATATAACTATTTTTTCTTCTTCAAACTAGACAATAGTCTGACTAAGAAACCACTGCGTAGCTTTGACATTGACTTTATATTATAATAATCTCCTTTACCTTGAAATGCAAATTCATATAGGCTGAAGATTTACAGAGCCTGTGCTGTTCATGCTCTTCCAAAGCGTATTTCATGTCAACCGCAAACAGGGACCACATTGTGGCAGCCGATAACTGCAATAAAAAAATGCGATAGATTTTTAATTAATTCAAATTAGGTTACAGCTTTGTAATTAATTTGAAACCAATAAAATTGCTGAAACGTGCCCTACGTTTCTAGTCATCAAGTCTCGTTTCTTCATAATCTAAACTAGCATTTGAATCAAATCGTTTACCCCAGTGCATAAACCTTGGGATGAATGTAATTTTACAACTTGATGCGATAAATATCTAATGCAGTTTTATAATGAAAAATATGGAAGGTCAAAATTACCGTAATACAATATCATAACTATCATTTTTGTTCATTTTAATTATCTAGAGTTAAGTTCTTTAGGATAGTTGCGTTAAATAATATTAACTCCCGGTGTACTTAACTATTTGCTTTTTAAATCTCTTCCACGAATAGACTGTTCAGATACTAGACAATAGACTGAATTGAAGAGTCTTATCACATTGAAACCCATAATACAATTTAAAACATTCCGAATCTGCTCACCCATGATATGGTATTAAAATTATATGATATTTTGGATTTTGAATTCACGTTTACCTAGTAATTACACTAGACACTTTAAATCCAGAACACAGCAGCTTTGACTTTTGACAGAAACATACACCATGGCGGTATTTGTCTCTAGCATTCTACGAATAGAATATATTCCACTCTTTAGTCTTCCTTTTATACATTAAAACCGATTTTACCTGACCAATGTTCAACTCCTGAGGGAACTGGTTGAGAACTGGTGCGTAGCTGTTCCTGTCTTCCTCGATCACCGAAACTATTAGTGCGATTAGTTTGTGCCAGAAGTCCACAGAGTCCAGTTGCGGTCCATGATCTGAAGGATCTCGCTTGGCTTCATTGGGATCCACCTGATAGAAGAATGTTATTCACATTATTTAAACACATAATAACGAGGCTTAGTTAAGAGGAAGATATGCGTACTGCACATAAAATTGCAATGTTTATTAAGCTGCAATTTAACGAGCATTCCTAAAATATGTGTCTAAGAGTGCTAAGTTTAAACGTTTTTGTATGTGGTACCCTAAGTTCCTTAAACATAATGAAGTTTCTTTTCCAACAAACAGATATCTAAATAAGATTTGACATGTAATACGATAATGTAGATGTCATTTTCTTTTGATCAGAATGGTGCCTATTAAATCTACGAACCAATTCATGATAGCCGTGCGAGTACTTAATTATGTCCATGTATTATATCTGAAAAGCTTTCAGCTAATAAAGTTTATGTTAATAATATGACAGTTGACGTATTAGATGTCAACGCTCGATGGAGACTCATTTATCCTCTCATTTAGCCTTTGTGTATTGTTTTGTCAAACTTGACAGTTGTAAATCGATTAGCAATACCACAATATAACTAATACAATAAAAACACTTACTTGAAACTCTCTATTGTACAGTTCGTAACAGTTTTCGAAGAGGAATTGATAAGTCGATCTTAGACATGCTTTCACACAGTCCTTTACTACTGTGCTGGCTCTAGGTGGGCTGCTCAGTTCTTGCACCTTGAAAACAAAAAGAAACATGACGGCGTATTTGTAAAACAATACAATGAAATGTTTTAATATCTATAACTAATGAAAGAGATAATCGTTAACAGAACATCTAATTATTGACAACGTAGTTTGTTGTGCGTAGCGTCGAGACGAGCTACACTCACAATTATTTATTTATTTTTTTAACAAGTAAATAAATACAAGACCAACTAAATAAATACAAGTCTTTACAAACTAATGGATATAACAAAACTGTTACAGTTTACGTACATATTTAAATTAAAGCCAAACACAATATTTACTTATAACGTATTTTCTGGAGAACAGAAACCATATCAAAAGAAAATAAAAACCTAATAAAGTAGTAATTAAAGTTATTAAATTATGTGCAAAATTTATACAATTTCTTTTTAAAGTTGATAATAATTTCAGAGAAGATGTTTATTACACATTAGAGTGTAAGTTTTACACTATGTACACAACAAAATTTAGAGCCGCATAAATCCGCCCACTACTCTACGACACGGATGTTGCTTTTCGGTTATTTTCTAATTCTATTAGATATGGTCCCCGACGAGTTGGAACACCGTAATGTGTGCAGAATACTGCTTAAAAGTATAAGGTAGTACCTTAACATTAATTTCCATGTAGACAGAACGCACTTATTTAAAAGTTTGAAGGAATTTATCGATAGTTTGTGTAAAGGATCGCCATGTTTGCTTTATAAGGAGTCGTATATTAATTTGATTTGAGTAAAATATTCGTTTATAAGTCAAAGTTGTGTCATTATGGTGTCGTAAAATTTACCTTCATCCTGAAGAACGTTATGCTGGTCAGGAGGTCTACTGTAGATTTCAGGTCCATCAGTTTTTCAGCGCTGGATGCTGGGAAGTTATTTCGGTACATCGACAAGTCTATCCTCAAGGAGTTGTGCAATTGGTCGAGGAGTTTGACGAATTTCTCTTTCTGTGAAAAACAATGTGATTATATAATAGATCGATTGGCGTATATTTCTTCGAACATTAATAATAACTTTTAAGATTGATAAAGTGAAATAATGAATGTATATATCCATTCTTCATTATTGAGTTAATCCAAATAATATATTTTTTTAATTTTGTTGTTTTATCAGTTAATTCCAATAAAATATTTCTTACTGTACCTTCTGTTGCATCTATACAAATAAATTAAAAGGTGTTATTATTAAATTCTTAAATTTTGTTGTTTAATTACAGTCACAAACTAAAATCAAAATGCATGCCATTTTAGACAAGACGTTAGTAACAGTTAAGATAATTTACTCCATAATTTTTTAAGTTAGTAACAGTTAACTCAGTTTACTCGATAAATTCTTCAGTTAGAAATAGTTTACTCGATAAGTTTACAATTGTGACATGACTATGTAACATACAGACAAATGTATGTACATAAACGGAGCAAAAAGGATCTAATCTGGATTCGACCTACTAACATGCACTGAGCGTTTGTAGGGGCCTTTGTGAGCTTCACAATATAAGCTGAAAGCTCTCACAATTGAGGTGAGCGTTGTAAGCTCGACTGTAAAACTGGGGGCAATTATACGGCCCCCATTCCAAAGCGTCTCGTGCGTAATTGGGCTAATTTCAGGGAATATAACGATAAGCTTGACCGTTACGACCCAACTCCAGATCTAAATACTACGAATGATCGTATTGGTTATAAAGTGCCCAAGTTTAATCGCTTTGAATGTAATCTCGACGTGGCAGGGGGGACGTGGCATAATGGATGGGATACAGATGATATATTGTTTTGGTGGCTGTAATTCCAGATGTAAAATAATCTCGTAACAGACTAAAAATATATTACACCGAGTTTCGACGACGACTTTCGAAGATGTACAAATATTTTGCATGATGTTTTTGATATTATTTGTGTTGGAAATAAATGTTTGTGCACCTTTATGCATTAATTATAACAATTAAACTATATAAAATTCGTCTACTTAATATATATTTCATTTTTCTTACAATTTATCATAACTGCTTATGACAAATATAGGAAAAGCCTTAAAAATGTCAAACACTGAGTTAACGTTCAAACTTTTTGCATTCAAAAGATTATCCGTACAAGATAATTCCACAATTGAGTAGATTTGCGTTCAATCTACTAAAAACTTTTTGCCGTTTGCAAATTTATTTACGAGTCGTGTCGGATGTCTGGTCACATTAACGATGTCGGGCGCCAGACAAAGTGATCTGTATAAGATCAAAAGGACGAAATAAAAGCCCAAATAGTCTTTATTTTGTCCTCTTCAAAGTTCAAATAGCTTTTATTTTGTCCTTTTCATCGATTGGAAATATACGGTTCCCTCAGATTCAGCTACGTCTAGTATTCTCTTAGATTCACTGAATATGGATAAGATATTTTAACAAAGTTGTCGTTTTTTACTTTTTATGTCTTACCAGAATTATTATTGAATGAGAAACTAGTTACATGTTTATTTTAATAAAACGAAATTTTATTTTCTTACATAAATATAATTTATATAAAAAAAGTAGCCATTACTATACTATAGTCGATTCATTTGTTTTTTTAGCTTCTTCTTGTATTCATCTTATATTGTAGACCATCAAATAGTAGTGTTCGTTATCCTATATTTTACGAGCATACCAAATTAGTATAAACTAATGTCATACGTGATTAAGAAAAAAAATGTTGATAATTAAATACGTGTGTTTTAATCAAAATAAGACCATTCCTTATTTCCTTTAGCATAATTAGTTATAAAAACATTAGAACATTAACCTAAATAAAATATTATGATACTTTAACTTGCAATGACTTAACTTTAAATAAACTCACAAATTCTCTCTTAGACAAATATTGGTAACTAATACGACTATATAAGCATTTGAAACCATATAGACATATATCTTAAAAATTTAAAAATAACAGTATTCGGAGTCAAAGAAAGTGTAAAATGGATGTAAACCATTTTAACTTGTAGCATAAAAGTGACAGCATACGTATGCAGTTATTAGTAGATTCTCACTCGGTGATTGACATCATGACAGATGCATAACGCCAATTATTTCCTATGGATTGCATTGTTTACATTAATTCCATCTTTTCTTTGACTTAGGAACACAGTATCAGTTTACGTACCCCAAAGTTTGATGCAGCGAATCTGTCTGAAGCTGAAACCGCTGAAGATGCTGTAGTATGTGCGTAATACGCGTTAATATTGGCAAGGAGGGTAGACATGACTGCCGGAACACCAGCGCACAGGTACTTAGTCGATAGGCAGTGGAAATGCCTGCAAAGTAAATCAAAACGTAAACATAATTAAAGTGATTTAATTACAGTATTAGTAACATATACAAATAAAATGTTCTATATTTGAAAACAGTAACACAATAAATATTCGACAAAACCGAAAAATTATTGTGTCATAAATGAAGGGTTGTTCTTAAAACTGGCGAATATAAAATGTGAATTTTCTAGACTGCCCGTAAACATGCTAAATTATGTAGGCTATAACTCAGTGTAGATAAGAATAGACATTGTTCGCACCGAAATTTCACCGACAAAACAGTTTTGACAGATCGATTACTACACGATCTCGCTGAAGATGAATCGCCAGTGTTAAAAACATTACATCAGCTTTTTGCCGAGGACATTTATCACGGACTGACAGGATTCCGAATAAGCACTCACGTCATGGCCTGGTAAATAGCTTCGATTCCGTATCTCATAGCGAATTCATCGACGATCTCCTCCGGGTTCTCGTTGAAGTAGATCTTCCAGGCGTCATCGCCCCTTGCCGCTGGAAGCGTCACCGCACCACCGTTCTCCTCGCACAAGTAGTGAAACAAGTTCTCGTGCAGACAGGTGTACTGGAAACGACATGTAACATTAATGGTCGTGGTGGTTAAAAATTTGATGGATTTTGCTTCAAAACAAGATACTAATAGGTACTAGGTTCAAATTGTGTCAAAAGCTTATGTTGCTTTATTAGTGATTTGTATAAAATTGGCAGATCATCCCATTTGCTGATCATCTTTGACACTAGCAACTTCGTTGGTATGGACGTCCGTAGCATAAACATAACGACTAACTAAAAAATAAATGCTTTGGGTTGTGAAGGTAGGTGAGCATGAAGACTGTTTTAAAATAATTACAGGTAAACCTTGTAGCATTAAAACCGACGTTATGATAATTTGGGTAAATTGCTAGGACTAGAAAAGAATTGTGTTCGACGTTGTATGGTTTATTTTTAAACTTGACTTGTAATTGATATAATTGTAGTCTGCTGTTAAAATAGACGCGGAAATATAAGATTATTTGTTTTATGTAATGGCATTAGAGGGAAGTATCAATAAACGTAATTGTTCATTTCTGTGATTCTTAGATTGTTCTTCTGGTGATTGTATTAAATTGTTATTCTGGGTGATTTGTATCAATTTTTAACTTTTTCTTAATTTACTATAAAGTTTTCTATGTTAAATAATGATCGTTTTTAATTATTGTTGACATTTCAGACCCTTTACGGCGTCACACAGTAGAGGGTCCTAAAACATCGATGAACGTACTAAAATCTGTAGGTATGTGTGCTATCGTATATACCAATATGTGATTCTCCCATAAATCTGCAAGATTTAACATACTTTTCACAAGGCTTTACATAGTTTTGACAAATATATTTTAACTTTTCTGTGCATTAAGCGGTGCTAGAAATATTGGCACTGCATTCATGGAGAATTAACCTTTGAGAGCGAAAGAACCGACTCTCTTATGACGAGTGGCGAATTGAGTACGGAACTAGACTTCTTTGAGAAATTTCTGCTTAAAGACCTAAGACCTTATAGTTTTAGTATTTCGATTTTATACGTGAAAGATATTTTTAAATTTACCTTTTGTCATATCAGAGTTTTCATCCTTATACTAATTTCTTATGACTTAAATTTTAGTAAGAATATTCTCTTTGTCGTAAAGAATTTAGCTAAGATTGATTTATTTATAATGGGGTTTACAGGTTTTCCGGAAAAACTGGAAATGTTTAGTATAAATATAATATAATATAAATTACCTCATAAAATCAAAGTGTAACACGACTTTCTTTTTGCGGCTTCTGTCTACGATTTAGTTATAAGAGCTCACGCGAAAGTTATCTTTAAATTGGTTTATCCAAATACTTATCGTAGTATACAATGGGTACATTTACAGATAATTTCAATAGCCATAAGATAACAATGTAACCTTTTTTATATCATACACGTGGATAAAATTTATACACCAAAAGCAATCGTCCCGCTGAAATTATCCAATAAAGTAATCATAATACAACACAGTTAGATAGGAAACATTCCGTCTGGGGCATTGCAAATTTACAATCGTAGACTACAAGCACAGTTGGAAGCTTTGAAAAAGCTGCAAATACATTCAACGTTCAATATTAGTTATAACTTTGAGTCCGTACTGAATTCGCGCGGGAAATCAAAATGTAGACCGAAAATAAATTGAATTACCGCTTTCGACCTGCCTCGGGGCACCGCCGTGATTAATATGACAGATGTTGTGTATTTTCCATTAACTGCTTCCAGTGGTAAAGGCGTGATCTTTGGTCTTGAGGGCGTGGGTTCGAATCTCGCGGAGACTCAACAAAATTTTTATTAGTGTTTACTAGTTGGTTAGGGCAATGCAGGCTGATCACGCGATTGCCTGTAAAGTAAGATGATCCAAGCGTCGGATGGGCATGCAAAACATTGGTCCTGTGCGTCATCTCTCTCCAGTCGTGTCGGTTATCCGTTGTATCGGGCTTTGAGAGTATCAAGGAACAGGGAGTGCACCTGTGTTAGCGCGTCCACTATAATGTCTCCTGGGCAGTTGGCTGATCTCTAATATAGATCGGCCGCCGTAATCGGATTCGACTAGGAGGACATTATTATTGTTATTATATTATTTTCCATTAACCTCTATTTGCGAACATTTTGGCTTGTATTTGCAACGTATAGGGCTCAGCAGGCTAGGCAGCAGAGTGGCTCATTATAGAGGTGACGTAAATTATTAAATGCCGTCCCGAGACTGCCTAACGAGCCAAGAAGCTCCGCGAAGCACGCTGGAGTGTGTACGAACGTAAGAAGTTTATGTGCTCAATATAAAAGCAATTTAAGTTTTGATAACACCTTTTGGTTTGTTAAAAAGCTCTTTAAAAAGTTATTGATTATTTTTTATTAAAATAACGGGTGATTTTGACGTAAGTATGTTAATGCCAGCGTGTTTTATAATAAAAAGTTTTTAAATCTGTCATTTTGAAGATGGTAACTTAATTCAAGATTCACGGTCGTAATGCTTTCTTTTTATTTTTGACCATTTATCTTCTTTTAAAATAAAGTAAAAGCGGTACTTCGAAAGTAAATACTAAATTCGTTCTAAATTTAAATCCGAGCTAATGAGTTATTGTACAATATCTACAAAACGACAGGTGATGTTCATCGACTACATTTTAACTATTAAAAAGATGAATAAAAAGCCTTTTTTATAATATATACATATACATTACTGATCCTAGTTGGTTGTAATGTCATTTAAAAAAGTTTGTATATTTTAGATGACGACTTATAAGAAAAAAAATCAGTGCATCTTATCCTTCGTTTTTCCATTCCATTTTTAAATTTAAAACGAAAGCAGCTTCCTACCAACGCTTTCGTTCTAAATTTAAATCCGAACATTTCACTTTACTACATCCACGGAACGTTACGTGACGTGCGACGTCCAGATGTCAATGTTAACTGGCGCCAACAGCTGAGGATTGATTGAGCACTGCGTCGCTGACGGCTGCAGTAATTCAGGGTCTCGTAATATTCTCGTTCCATTTTCGAATGTCGTATAAGAAAACGTTTTTATATAACTACGACTAACTAAATATATATATATATATATATATACACAAAGGAATCATTGTGTATTTTTATCGTCATCGTATGTATTACAAGCTGTACAATTCCAAATTAATATTACTTTGGTAAATAAGAGCTTTTATACAGGGATTTTACAGCTGTGAATGTTATTAACCGGTCTTTAGGCTGCTGTTTCAGTCAATAAATAGAATGAAGAATACAATTGAACTTTTTTATATTTTTTTATTTTAATAAACCTTGTTCGTTATTGAACTATATACATTTTCAAAAAGCTTAAAGTTTTAGTTGTAATAACACTGGCTTTGCTAATCCTGACTTAAGTGATAATGAAAGTCAGTCAATAAATGCATACTAATATTATAAATGCGAAGTCTGTCTGTCTGTCAGTCCGACTTTAAAGTCGAAACTATTGTACTGATTTCTATGAAATTTGGTTCGGATGAAAGGACATAGGCCATTTAATATTTTTAAAACTTGGTTAAAAGGGTTGAGATAGGGGATGAAAGTTTCCGAACAGGTTCCCGCTTTGTCGTAGCGGTGGGGCTCAGTACCTGCGGCTTCCTGGGTTGGCCTGCGGGAAGCTAGAGAACCTGGCCGGCCTGAGGTGTAAGGCCGGCCGTGGAGGAGCTGCTCCAAGCGGCTGCCAAGCCCGCTTTGGATGCGCCTTGGAGGTGCGAGGGACGGGTCGCAGGAGGTAGACGTGCCGCCCTTCCTGTCCCTCGCAACCAGGGTGGAGTCGCGGGGGAAGAGGAGTGTCGGTATTCCGTAGGCCGCTCTCCCTATCCTCCGCGACTCGGCGGGGCCGCACCGCTGATGCGGTGTGGAGGGGCCGTGGGAGGGGGACATTCGGCATGGTGTCGTCGATCTCTCCTCCTTCTGCGGCCGAAATGGAGCTAGCGGCGGAGCGTAACATCTGAGCCGCCGCTGGGGGCTAGGAGTTTGGTCCTTGCGTGGTCAGGGAACTCCTAGCTCCCATGGCCCCGAGTAACAGATTCGGGGGAATCTGTTACCGAACTACAGGGGCCGAGACGAAGGGCGCGCTAGTTCCGACGCGCCCAGAGGGAGGCAGATGGCCGTAGGGCCGAGATGGGGCTGCTTCGGCGGCCAGCGCTGGTGGGGTTGCAGATGAGTGCAAAACGTTCCTGTGACCCCACCCTAAAAGCGTCAGGAAGGAACAACGTGGTGGTTTTAGTCGGTGCGAGTCCGACATAACCGTCTTTTGCCCCGCGAGGACGGTATGCGTAGGCATTTCCCCACGGTAAAAAAAAAAAAGGGGATGAAAGTTTACATGGAAATCGTCTCTGTTGAATATATAACGATGAAATTTGATGTCTATATACTCGAAACGACCAATAAGTGTTGTTTTTCTTGTAATAACTAACAAACTAAAAGGGGATTTAACTAGGGGTTGAAGTGGGGACGAAAGTCAAAATGGAAATTCGCCGTCGTCAAAGCAAAAGCCACAAAACTTTGTGTCTAATGATGGACACATACAATAAAAACAAGTCATTATTGTATTTATATTGTATAGTATTTTTTAATACACCTCGCGAACATCATTTAATTTCACGCAAATGGAGTCGCGGGTAACAGCTAGCATAACAAATAAATCAATTGTGTAATACTATTGTCGTGTCTATTTCTATACATATATTTTCAATCATTAATAAATCATTCTTTTTACTTTCATTCATTATTTATCATTTTTACGTATTACTAAGACGATTAAATAGAAAAACTAAATATATATCAGACATATTTTACTAAAAATATTATTCCATTGTATTTTTTCGTTCTCTGGCTTAAAAAAATAAAAACAGATTGCATAAAAAAGGAGAGAGAGGTTATAATTTTCGCGGCGCGTAGGAACATTCATCATTTGCGTGAAAAAAGATACTGTAAAGAATCCACGCGCCTTGGGAGCATTCGCCGTATTAATTTATGGAAAATAAGATATCTTGCAAGACGGGGAAATATGCGATTTTCCGGTTTATCTGGATTTATCACAATTGAACCTGATAACCGTTTTGTTGTAACTTATTATTAATGCAATGTTTATACCTAAATTTAAGCAAACAAGCCGACTGCTCTCCGGAGCCTAGCGGTGCGGGCGTGTGCTTTAGAAATCGGAGGGCGCGGGTTTTTTCTGCGGGGACTCGATTACTTTTAAAATTGTTTCCTAGTTGGATTAGGGAAATTTGGGCCGATCACCCAATTGTCTCAAAAGTAAGATGATCCATACGTCGGATAGGCATTTAAAACGTAGGTCTACCCACCAACCCGCATTGGACCAGCGTGGTGGGATACGGCCCAGAAACCCCCTCATGGAGAAGGCTAACACATGATGACTCAGAGATGATTTATATTTCATTAAATAAACACATAGATTTTTTAAAGTAATGTTCTTAAGTATTGGGAATAAGAGATCTTAAGAAGAAAAACCTAGTATTATACTGTAAAACTTTATAGTCTACAACTTAATAAGTACGTATACAGCCTTAACTCTTAAAGTAAGGTTAAGTAACGGCTTGATTCTAAAAATAATATTTGATAGTTTACATTTTTCGCTACATTTTGAATTTGCTGTAAAATTCTGATAAAAATCAATTTCAGATTATGCAATAATCCGAATCCAGACGCTTGAAATGACTTTTCAATTGATGGTGATTGGATTTCTGTTTTCTTATTTCGTTCTTACTCAAACATTATGGGTCTTTGTCGAAAGGAAGTTAATTCTCTGCGTTTCTCGCTCAATACTTTAGAAAAGTTTCACCCTCGTAGCCGAACTACTTCTCTATATTACGTTAGAAATAAAAACATACATAGAATACGTGTATCATAACATCAATAAATTTGCAGCAAGGATCAAAAATTGACATAGAATATTCTCCTGATTGTAGGCAATTGTAAATTAGCTGTTAATAGTATGTAAAGTGCCGTTTAAACATCCATTATATTATTATGCCTTTTAAATCTAAATACAGCAGTAATGTGCAAACACTTATTTCCTTTTCAGGCAGAGATAGCCGCCACAGTTAGGTTGTAAAATATGGTTTCAATAAGCTAGAATGTTGAATCTTAAACATACATTTTAAAAAATATTTAGACGACCTTGATTTCTTTATATATAATAGTTTTAATTTTATATATATAAGCTCAAAACACCCGGATTTGTATAAGTTAATTTATCAAAGTTATAAAATGTATTGTTAAAGATATGTTCTTTTACCGAAAAATGTAAGCTTAAGTACTGTAAATTTTCATCAAAACCATTAAAGTAGTTATTATGCTATAGTGCAACGAGGATTGACACAGACAAACTTACGTATTCAATATAATATTGCAAGCTTTCACCTTGCCATTTTCCTAAGTTATCATGGGTTCGGCTTCTTATCCATACTGAATAACAGTTTATACGCACGAGCTTCACAACCCAAAGGGGTGTCTAAAGATAAATAAGTTTTCAGTGATTTAATAGCACTGACTTCCTATAACTACTGCCAAAGATGGTCTTGCCAACCGGGACTGACTTTTTACATGCACATCCGACTCGTGAATCACCTCACATAATTAAATCACTGTTTTCCCGCGGGATTGGAAGCCGCGACCTCCAATTTGTAAAGCAACGGCCAATACCACTAGGCCACGGAGGCGTTAATAAGATTGGTGTAATACGAATACATAATACTATTTGATATATCTCACGCCTTTGAAATGCCGTCATCTATGATCTGCCTGCTTATACTATAGTAATATTGAGATATATTCAAGTGGTAGGTTATATCGGGGCTGTGACGTATCGAGCTTCGCAATTGCAATCTATCATCGGTGTCGAACAATATGCTGTGCAATATTTCATTGATAGACACCTAGTTTAGTTCTCTCGATCACCTGTGGTGAATATATAAACAGTGTAAACTCTATATAACGCTTTAGGAGCTGTTTATAGAATTTAATGTGTTATAGACAATCATTGGATGGAGGCAATAAGAGGGCAATGCAAACCAAGTAATATCCACCTTTATTAAGTTTGTCGTTGAATCGAGTGATGTATTATGAGTTTACATTTTACTTGTGTATTTATTTAATACTACATTATTTAATATAATGTCTGTAAAAAATTCTGGTTCTGCGTTAAGAAACTCTATACTAATATCTGTTTAGTGTTTGCGGTTTTCTATGTTTGTATTATTTGAATTAATAATAAACTATCTTTTAACATCCTACTAGCCTACTAATATTATAATATGAATGTTCGTAAATGGATGTTTGTTACTCTTTGTATTTAATGAAATTGCGCAATAATTCAGCTTATATATAAGAATAACTTATCGGATATAATAATTACTGCCTCCGTAGTCTAGTGGTATGGGCGTGTGCTTTAGAAACCGGAGGTCGTGGGTTCGAATCCTGCGGGGACGCAACAAATTTTCATTTTTGTTTCCTAGTTGTTGGTTGTAGAACAATTTGGGCCGATCACCCAATTGTCTGAAAAGTAAGATGATCCATGCGTCGGATGGGCATGTAAAAAGTCGGTCCACCCACCAACCCGCATTGGACCAGCGTGGTGGGATACGGTCCAAACCCCCTAATGAATAAGGAATTAGGGGAGGCCTATGTCCAGCAGTGGACTAACAAAGGCTGATGATGTGATGTGATGTGATATAATAATTAAGGATACGGTGTAGTTTATTAGACATATAATAAAAAGTGTCATGTTATATAATGTATTGTAATTATTATTTCAAATCACAGTCACCGCGCGGTGAAGAAAAATTTCGAAATAAATACTAACATCAAAGTTAATTTGATCGAAAGTATTGACTTGTATAACGCATTTATATTCTCAAAGTCTTTGCAATAGAAACGGTAAAGTAATTTAAATTGAATGTAATAAAAGGACTGTAACAGTAAAGTAATATTGGGCTTTACTCAGTCTAAATTGAGTTGTGGTAATCAATGACACAGAAATTCTAGTTAAATTTTCCTTCGTCCTAGAATTTACAAAGCAATCGTGCCCCCTATTTTAGGCTTAATGAAATTGGAATAATCTATGACACAGGGAGAAGTACTTGTTACATTTTCCTTTGTACTATACGTTTACAAACCTAACGTACAGTCGGTATTTAATATAAACCGAGACAGAAGAGATAATATTGTGCGAAAACGAAGACAGTATTAATATCGGCCTCGTTTCCTCATAATCTGCTTCGTAGCCTAGTGGTATGGGCGTGTGCTTTAGAAGACGGAGGTCGAGGGTTCGCATCCTGCGGAGACTCAACAAATAATGGCAATTTGGGCCGATCACCCAATGGTCTGAAAAGTGAGATGAGAGTTGGATGGGCATGTAAAAAGTCTATCCACCCGCATTGGACCAGCGTAGTGGGATACGGTCAAAAACTAGTGGATAGGGTCGTATTTTGGGAGGCCGTTGTCCAGCATTGGACAACACAGACTGATGATATATATGATACATATTCCTAATAGTACAATGCTATAAGACATTATACTATATAAATAACTATAATAAATTAAAAGGGCTGACTCCACGTTAGTATTTTCAAAATATTTAACGGCTATGAGTAATATCTCTTGTAACTTTCAGATTAAAGACTCACTTTTTCAGACGGTAGGTGGCCTTTTTGGACAATCGATAAGCAAAAGTTATATTTCTGTATTGAATACTGATATTTCAATTCGATATAAAATATCACAGAAATAATACAATCTGAATAGAGAGAGCAATACAATGCAACATAGTACATCCGACTAATATTAATATAATATTTCATTACTGTAATGGAAAAGAGCGATGCAAAGTGGTTTTGTTTTTGTTGAATGCATCCATTGTTTAAAAAGACTAGCATCATGTGATATAGGATTAAAGATTTGTTATAATAGAACATATTGTTTAATATAACTATTTAGGTTGATGCGTTATTTATTATCGCCATTAAACGTAAAGTATTTAAAAGATATATTATTAGTCTGCAAATAGCAACATTTTTTTTATTGACTACGCAGTTAAAATAGTTTAGATAGTTTTCACGTTATACTAACAAACATAAAGACATACAAACTTCTGCCCTCATTGCGGTAATAGGTTATGCCTTAAGTGACAGATACGAGTAACTGTTACACGATTGTAATGTATCGCTTATATTGTAACGTGTTATTCGAAATAAAGAAACACATTTGCTAATTCGTTACGGACTTTTGATTGGATTAGCGGCACGTTGCGGCAAACGCGATGATGTGGCAACATTTTTGTCGTCATTTTCGCTTAAAGGTGACGAAGGCGGCCATTTTGAATATTGATTCCAGATGTAATAGAGCTTTTGGACTTGCGAATGGGTATGTTATTAGATTTGAGTCAAGGGCAAAGTTTATCACAATTCAATAGGTTATATTGTAGTGAGAGCAGTAATTTAAAGTTCAATTAATGTCCATATTTTAGCTGAAATCGATATTAAATTGGTGATAACATATGTAAGTGAAAATCTAGTCTGGAACTAAGTTTGAATTATTTGCAAGAGGAAAACATCACCTAGGTTTGTCGCACAATATTTCATTCGTAGAAGGAATTGAACCCATATGTTTAGTTTTAAGAGACAGGGACGCTTAGCGGTTTTTAACAAGTCAAAATCTGGCTGTTAGATCATCTTAAATCCTAAAATGGTGTCACAAAAACAGTTTTTACGTAGACAATCCAAGAACCTTACTGTCTAAGCTCTTTTTATAAACATGCGAAGGTATTCAACACATACCACCCTGACTAATGTCCCGTAACCAAAATTTAATTCCCTCCGAACAGAACGACATTGTGAAACGATTTTTTGTCTATTTCAAACAACAGGTCACGGCCTCCACGTTATCCTTTTCACTAACCGCATACGCGACCCGTCCCCCACCGTATATTGTCACCGAGTCACAGGTAGGCATACAACCTCTGTCGTTTGCACAAACGCGATATGAATTTAAACTAACGCCCTCGACTTGGGCAGGAATGTGATTGTGGGATATAAAGGGAACGCGCCCTTCGCCTTATTCGATTGCTCCCTCCCTTGACTATACGCCGGTGTGAATATTTTTCGCAATTTACATACTTTATTCGAGCACGTAATATAAAGGTATGACGAATGTGGATGTGGTATTCGTCGATTGCTCAACTTTGTTCCAGAGTATTGTTTATCCCGGTTGTACAACGTGTAAAATGAAAAAATCCCACACGTCATATATTATTGCGGAATATTTCATATATCATATAAAAGCGATATTGTAAAATCGCTTCAACATCGTCGTTAATGTAAGATGGTCCATGCGTCGGATGCGCATGTAAAAAGTCGGTCGACCCACCAACCTGCATTGGACCAGCGTGGTGGAATACGGTCCAAACAACCAGCTAATGGAGGAGGTGTGTATTAGGGGAGGCCTATGTCCAGCAGTGGAATAACACAGGCTGATGATGATGATGATGATCAAAATTGTTTGGTAGTTGTGCGGTATAAAGTAACTACATAAAGACCTCACATTTAAAATGTTATTAAGAAGAAGGTAGACAATGTTAATTAGAGGAGGATAGCCGATTTAGTTTAGACAAATTAAGTGTTTTTCATATTGTCTAAAGTAGTGTGCAATGTCTTCTTTATCTATCAGGTATCAGGTTTTAAAGTTAAAAGGGAATTAGCTAAATATATATTTTTTGTAATCTTGCAAAAAGTTTTATGATGTAATTGTATACTAGTTTTACTATGATATATTTTTAAACTGGTGTTCTATTACATCAGACGATTTTAATTCAAAACATTTTATTTCAAATATAAAACTAGATTTGATTCTATTTTCTCTGTTTTATTAATTCAACGTTATTCTTCTATGAATCCGAAAGTACGTTAACCTCAATAAGAGAAAGAAGATTGTCCGCTCATGAATAGTAAAGAATAGTTTTCATAAGCTTGTAATATTCTTTAAATAAAATAATGTAGTTTAATAAAATAATATATATTTCTTATTTAATTATGATTTTTTTATTAAATAGTTGAATGCAATAAGTTGTGCTACTTTATAAAAAAATATGCGTATTAATCGCTTTTGTATGAATATTACTTCGCTATGTGCAAGAAGTTATCTTATTTTTTAAGGACATACATAAATTCGTTACTTTAAATCAGCGCTGAAATGTGTGTTAAACATTTAATTTTTTATTAAAATATTTAGTAACTAGTGGACCAGGTAGGCATCGTACTGCCTCAATCGATAAACATAAGATCTAATTTTTTGTATATTATCAATCAACATGAAAAGAAATGTGATAAATAATTAATAACAGTAGTGTGTGTGTGTGTAGTAAATCTATTAACTATAGTTAGATGATAAAATATGTAAGGCGAGAGATATATTTTTTTAATATTAAACCTTCCCTAGACTTCCGCAAATAGTTTAAGGCTAAAATTAGCCAAATCGCAATTGTCAAGTTTTAGCGAGACTAACGAACAGCAATTAATTTTTATATATTTAGAATACTTTAATTGTGAAAATGAAGTATAGGAGGAAAAATAGATAGAGAGGTAGAACAATAAAAACTGTAGATTATGTTGGACGATAACCGACTTATCTCGCAGCAATTAATTTGGTCAATTTATTTTACGAAAACATTAAACCTTTCTCTGTTATTACTTATAAAGAATGAAAGTTCCGTTTCTTGGAAAATCAAATTAGTTTTCCTTTCTTTTAAATTTGAAAACTCATTCCTTTGTAATACTAAGCACTGACAGATAATTGTTTTAGGCCTATATTAATATTGGTTATTAACTCTTTTAATAAATTGACGTCTTTGTTCATATTATCTAGCTTTGTTTATTTGCAGATAATGCCGTGTTTGCTCTGAAATATTGGCCTGCCCATTAGGTTAAAAGTATTAAACCACAATATTATCAGAGTAGTAGCATAAAATATAGAGTAAATAAAATCAGGGATAAGGTCCAATAGCCCCTAACGGAGAAGGCGTACATTAGGGTAGGCCTATGTCCAACAGTGGACTAACGATGATGATGATGATGATGAAGCATAATATAAGTTTACATATTCCTATTGGTGTACAAACGCCTTGTTAAACCCCCATGTTTGTTCAATGTTTGTTGACGTTCGTTTTTTATTTAATATGGAGGACTGACCCTTAGGCGCCTTCACGCATGACCCTTCACATGAAAACACAATAATTATACAGTATTGTTTTTAATGTATACAATTAATACGGTTTACGGAGATTTTTTTTGGTGTAAGATCATTAAAACTCTAAAGTTCTTTGTCACTTTCTCCTGCCTTGCTCTTTTCTTAAACTATCATAATATCTAATTCCTCCCTAATCAGTCGCGTTCCTGAATATTTTATTTTATTTGAAGCGTCATACATTTATCTAATAGTTTAGATCTCAGTAAACCCCTCTACTGACATGCACATCGGATGCATAAATTATGTAACTTTTCAGACAATTGGGTGATCGGTCGATATTACTATGGCCAACAAGAAATCAACACAAAGTTATTCGAAATACTTTCAGTATTTGATAGCACGTATTTACTAGACAAACTGTTGCAGGTTACAGTCCTTCAGGAGTTGTTAAAAATGAAAATAAATAACATTCGTTTCGTAACGTTGACCTCATTTATATTTATGTCACGTATACGTTCTATCATGTCAGCTGATTATTAAAAAATCTCGATAACCGTTAGCGTAACAAGTATACGGAGGGGAAATGAGAAATTTCGCCGAACAGCCAGAAAAGGAGAAAAGAGGAACGGAGGAAAAACGACAATCATTCCAGTGAAAAAACAAGGAAGGACGCCTTCCTAAACGTCCGTGCAGAGTAAGCCAATCGTTAATTACGGCCCATTGTTGTCGCAGCGGGAATGGTCGAATTTCTCGCCTTTATAGCATCCGCTGAAGTTAACTGGAAAACCTTTTCTGTACCGTCTACAGAAACGAGATTTTGTTAGTTATTTTGTGTCGATTCGCTAGTTCATATATGTATATTATAAGATGCTACGATAACACATTTGTGTCTAAATTGTCGTTTTAATTTTTCTATATTAATAACACATGTTATGTTATTTAATAAAAAGTGTATGTTGAATTTTGCAAGGGTTTTGTTATGTTCATATGGTGAATTTTTCCATTCGCAAATGTAACAAGCATTTTGTGTACTTTAAAAATTTTTATCCCTTTGTAACGAAATCACGAAAACGGATAGTCGTTCAATGTTTTTCCTGAAGCATTTTATGTGATATTAAATGAATGAGAAATACTTTAAACGAAACAAAATCAATAATTTACTAATTTATGCAGTGTACGAACAATACGTAAGTACTCCAATGATTATGTGTTTTTATTACGTTACCTAAAAACTACTAAACTCATTTTGAAGAAGTTTATCAGTCACATAGGTTTAATACTAGACTAACATAAAATTTAAGAATTAAAAACGTATTTATTTGAACAAACTATGTATTTATATAAAAAGATCCGCCTTACTGTTCTGTTCTACACCTTCTTCCTATATCACGCAACTTTGTATATTTCCGTCTGCCCTTTTTTACTCGAAAATGCCTTTTCTCTTGCTTTCTGTCTTTTATCCATGTTACAAGAATATGCGGTACATATCTTATATCACATAAAGCAATAGTAATATCGAATAACAAAACTCTAGCTGCTTGTATAAAAAAAAAACAAAAATAATATACTACGATATAAACAAATCTGATAAGTTAAAAGCCTTGACATAAAACATTGCTTTACAACTGTGTTATATATATATATATATATATATAAAAATATGCTTTTATTACTTATTAGATCATCTTGTCTTAGCACACGAAAATTTATCAAATCCACTAATTTACGGATTTTTTGCGTTACTTCGCATCATCCTTCGTAGCATCCATGATCACGGGCAGACTGTGATCATGGATGCTGAAAAGTCCGAAACGTCGGGAATAAATATATTTAAGTAACGCGAAAAATCCGTAAATTAGTGGATTTGATATGTATAATAATCGCGTAAATAAAACAAATAATTATACCCGAATATTTGTTTTAATTTACGTATCCCTGAATGATTATTTTTCCAAGTTATGCCAAAGACACAGTATTTAAGATATAAGCATAAGTATTGCATTGTATTACAACCTGTAACAGGATAGGTAATGATGCAGCATTCTTAATATATCCTGAATTACGTAATAACTGTACATATGTAAGACAATGAAGTTCACTTCGTTGAGGTGAAGACGACATAATGAAGTTGTCCCTTGAAATGTTACAGCTTTGCATTAAATAGAGGACTATTTACCCCCACACATGTCCCAAAAACAAATTGGGTCCTCTTATAAATGCAATATTTGGTCCTTAACTTGTAATATTTCAATGGACTACATAAGTACGCAAAAATAGTAGTTTATGCTTTAGTCTTGTTTAATCATCTTAATGTAAAAGTCGTTCAAAAGAAATAATTGTTGAAAATTTATTATTTTTAAAAGGCATGACAACAAGTTTCAGCCTTCAATACATTAAGAGGTTCAAAGAAATATTTTGTCGTGATCTTTTTATATTTAATTTAGGTTGATGAATTATTTTTCTGAGAAAAGATAAATCAATGTTACAGGAAAAATGTAATGGACTCTCCATTACATCCTTCCTTTTAAAGAAATTCTCGAGATCCCTTTGCCAAGTTGATTTTTATTACACTGAGTGTTTTTTGGGAAATCAACCAAAATATTTTTTAGAGGCGATGGCCAATTATTCTATACATTTTTTAAACACGATTTCATATTGACCTTTTGTATTTACGCAAGTGTACAACTGATTAATAATATAACTACATATTCAGATAATTAATATTGATATTTCTCGTCCGAAAATACTTTTAACTTAAGGAAGATGCCATAAGACACACTTGGCGAGATCTTAAATAAGGGTTGACTAGTTATTCTATCGCCCAGTGAGGTCCCGTCAAAATCGGACCAGCCAATACAGATTTAGAAGAACAGACAGACAGACAAAAATTGTTTTGTTACAAGTATCGCTAATCTATTGCAATGTAATCATTTAAAAAAGGTTATTTTGATGTTACTACAGTTTTAGTTATTTGTATTGATGAATATATTGTAGCTGGGATATCAATTAGTTAGCTTTAATACATAAATAACAACGACAAGACTTCGTTGCTATGGGCACATTGTTTACGTTTGCTCTTATTTAGCTCTTGGTATAGCCTATATAATAAAGCGATAAATTAAACCATCGAAAATTGCATTTTATTACATTAAAAAACTTTCTTTACTTTTAAGAAATACTAGTCATTGTATTGTAAAACGCATATTGCATCAGTTTTTGTAGATTTTTTTTTTAAAACATTAGATGTACAAATTTTTAAATAAATATAAGTTATAATCTTAAGGAAGACAATCCATCATTCTCTTTTTAAACGAGGCTATTAAAGTGATCCTTCCATTTCCCTTTCCCGATTTTCCTTAGGCTTTTCCTGAAAGATTTCAAATCTGTCGACGATTTTAGATGTCGCCTTAACGTCTTAGGCGAATCTTAAAGGACCTCTAAAATTTCATGAGTCTTATAGCGCTTGTTATTTTTCCTTGTTCCGCGGAGAAGTGGGAGGAAAGTTACGTAATTTGGCCAATTTGCGTATTCATAGTTTTATAATTGTAAGGTATAGAACATTTTTCGTTAAACTCCGATGTTTTTATTAATTAAAACTTAAATAAAAGCTTAATGCAAGCGTATTCGTGTATTCGTGTCTGTACAAAAATTCCAGTTTTCTACGAAATGACAACCTTACATTGTTATTTGATTTTATAGGACTACCCTAATAACCAAATGGTGTGGCCCTGCTTTATGCACATTTAATTACCATTGCAAAAATATATTTAGTGAATAGCATATTTATTTTTCAGCTGTCAGTATGTTTGTATGTATAATATACATATATATTGACTAGATATAGCTTTTATCATACCAAACCTATCTAAAATACTCTTAAAAAAAGAAAGATTTTGTTAAAAGTACACAAATTTTAATTATATCGGAAGTGAATATTACGAAAAAATATACGTTACTAATTCAATATATAACTGTAAATTATAATTGATACGACACGGTTTCTGACCAAAGATTGAAATTAAAATTGTAAAATTTGAAAATATATGTTATTAATTAATTTTAAATCAATCCATGCGTCTGAAATGTAATAATTAATTATTCTCGTACGTTGTTATATTTTCTACATTGCATACATGTTAATAATAATAAATTATTAATTACTTAAGTAATCGATACCATAACATACAATAAACAATTTTTTCCCTTTTAAACTTAAAGTCTAGTTTTAAGAATAACGTTAGCACTAGTGTTTTTTTTACTTATAAATAAAAAATAGACACTTCGCCTAATATTACGAACGTAATTTGATATTCCGTCTGAACATAACTATTTGAGCACGGAAGGAAATCCGCAATCGCTTGAACTTTAAATATTAATGGCAACCATTTACTAAGGCCGAACTCATGTCTTTGATACACACTGTCGAAAGAGTATCATAAAAGCCGAGTTTTCGCAACGAAAGTGCAAATGTTTCTTCAGTAAAAGCGTTGCCTATTTATCTAAACGTGAAAGTGTTCACATACTTGTCATAAATTTTGCACATCACTTCTTCAACTGAAGATAGTGGTACTGGGATCAACAATGTATAAGGATGAAATAACATTATATTGTAGTGATAGATTTGTTACTGCATAACAATTATAAATAATAATCAGTGTTCCAAATTAAGGAAATAGAAAGATGTGTCAGTGTTCATTAAAAAACCCTGACGGTCCATGTATATATCGAGATACAGACATATCTATCTTAATCTGCCCTTGATTTTGGGATACTGAAACGAGTCTGAAACATGGAGAATAAATAACTGAAACGAACGACGACGACGAGAATAAACGGCTAAAATCTGCGAAATAGTGGATTCGATATGTATAATAATCGTGTAAACAAAAAGAAATGTTATACAATCAATGTCAGTTTTAAGGTTCTAATAATAGAGTAAAAACTTAATTTTATGGCTGTTTTGTTCATCCAATAAATCATTCAGTGCCTGAATATCTAAATTTATTCGTCTATAGAATCTAGATTTCCCTTCAGGGTGTTAAGAGCATTTTATCTAAAAGGTTACCGCAGTTGTTGTTGTATAAATTAGGTAACCAGTGTCAAGGATTGTATAATGCAAATATTATTAACTGTCAATATACGTAAGCATAAATTAAAAACGATCACTATTTATCAGCATATTATACTTTGCAAAAATTATGCTAGTTTCACCCACAGTTCAGTAATTACGTCGAACGTTAATTGAACATCATCCATTTCGAAAGACATGCTCGCATAATGATTTGAAATTTCACAAAGGTCATTGAGAAATAGGTAAGCCGTTCAGGTAGGTAGGTCAGATGCGATTTGCGTGGGTTGGATTTTATATATTTTTTTTTTCAATGAACCGTTCATTTCGTGCTGTTAGCATTAAGTTATAAATATAAACAGTTTCCGTTTGTGGGTCAAATCTCTCGAGTCGTTCGGTCTCGGCTGAAGTGCTGTGGTGTTTTCATTTTGGCAGTTGTTACGTTTTGACGTGTTACGTATTTGTGTGTTTTTTTTGGGAAATTTGAAATAAGCTGCAGGTAAAATTTTTATATTACGTTGAAATTATAATAATGAATTGGTAATTAATACTAAACTATGACGTTTTAAAGGGGTTTTTTTTTTCTCTGCTTTTCTTAAATGTACGTATGTTGAATTATCTTTGTTAAGATTTAGTTTGCTCGACTGTAATTGTTTATTTTTATTAATATGTTCATTTTATTCGTTTATGAACACGGACATGCAGACGGCCCGCCTGATGAAAAGTGATCTGTGACGCCCATAGAGACTGGCAATACAAAGGGTATCACCAACGCGCTGCCCACCGTGAGACGGGATGTTACGTCTCAATAAACCAGTAAATACGCTGGCTACGGTGCTCTCAAACCGGAACACGATAGTGTTTTTACATTACAGTTTGCGGTAAAAATAGGCACCGCGGTGGTACCACTCTGACGGTTCCCTGTAAAGATGGGACCTACCACCTCTAAAAATTTTACAGGAGACCGTCTGGGTGGGTACCACCGCGCTGCCTATTTCTGCCGCGAAGCAGTAGTGTGAAAACACTGCTGTGTTCTAGTTTGAAGGGCACCGTAGCCAGCGTATTTACTGGTTAAACGAGACTTAACACCCTATGTCTCACGGTAGGCAGCGCGTTGTTACCACTCGTATCGCCAATGTCCATGGGCGACGGTGACCACTTTTCATCAGGTGGCTGAATGCTCGCCTGCCTGCGTATGCCATAAAACAAATGTGTAATAGGTGTCATTACTATGTAGAAATCTAGCCCAAATTTAATTTTATTAAGATTTTTGTGCGTGTATTAAGTTGCAAATCAATTATAGTACAAGGTAACTTAATAAATTCACCCTGTGTTTATGACAACTATAAATTATTGAAATTTAATTGTTTAGTATACCTAAAAAAACATATTCTTGTTATATGTCTAACATCAAAGCATATATCAAATTCAGTAATAGTTTCCAACCATAGACTATAATGTAATATAATATTTGATGACAAAAAGGTTCACGTTTTCTGTGAAAAAAAAAGCCAAACTGGCAGTTGCGCTAATAAAAAAGTAAACGCCGTCTTCGATCGCCTCCCATCTCATTTCTCTGGTGTCACCCCACTCCATTATATGAGGAGTTATTTCTTATTCCACGAGATAAAGAGCCATCCCGAACGGCACCTCCTTTGTGGTACAACAATTCGCTCGTAAGGCCATTGCTATGGACCGATATTGCGGTCTAAATAAAAATATTCTTTAAAGTGCCAAGCTTTTAACAGACGCTATTGAAACTGCTGTCCTCGATAGATTGCTGAGAACTTTTTGATAGGTACCTTGATACAGATAGATTTTGTTCAGTTTCTTTTAGAAAGATCGACAAACATCTAAATTTATAAGCTCTTATTATATATATTGCTCAAAATTATTTCTTCATAATGTTTAGCTAGTTTATAAGTGTTTGTTGATATATGTGCAGTAACACCTAACACTTTTATGTAGATGGCTTTAAATTAATACTCTCAAAGCTATGTTTATGGTATGTTTTAAATAACCTTCTCATGAACTATATTTTTTAATTGTTGCAGAAGTTACAATAAAATGTCATAATATATTTTAAATGTATCACATACGTTATACTGTAGCGCAATTTGAAATTTAGTTATGAAATTTGAATCAATTTTCAATTTTCTTATATATGAATGTATTAGAATACTTAACTCTCTGGAATTTAATGAGAAGCTCATTAAGATCTAGACCAATTTGTATTTCGTTCAACTTTGCTGCTAATGACGATATAAATAGGAATTGTAACAGTTCTCAAATATTGTAAATATCAACAAGTCCATCCGACGCATAGATCATTTTACTTTTCAGACAATTGGAAGATCGGCCCAAATTGTCCTAACGAACTAGGAAACAACTTAGAAAAGTAGTTAAGACAGAATTCCAACCCATGACCAGTTTCTAAAGCATAAGCCCATACCACTAGGCTACAGAGGCAGTTGCATCGCATCACATTTAATAACCCCTATGATAACTTGTGAAAGTGGATGAAAGAAAAAAAGACAGCGTACGGCCTAATTGATATATTTTTGGAGATTATTAATGTATTTTTAAACTGTACATTATAGTAATATTAAATACGGCGTACTGTGTAAGTTTCATGAAAATGGCTTTGAAATTTGAAGTCACAGCCGGTTTGGAATAATTTCCGGCCTCCAATATTTTAGGTTCCTCTTTTAATAAAATAACCTTAAAAAACTGCCGTAAATGTTTTACACGGCATGTCAAAAATAGGAAATAATCAAAAACAATTTCACAATAAGCGAAAATCACGAAAATCATAGGTGGAAATAAGTATTTGAAATATCCATTCAATCGTATGCGACAAAACCTTAATTATTATAAAACTAAGCTTTAGAAAAACAATAAAGTTTTTAAAAACCCATTTATGCGATGGTTTTAATTAAACGTTAACTCGACTAAAATAAGCGGAAAGCAGGTATTCAGTAAAAGCAAAAGATATCCGTGCCTAAGAGTTAGATTAGATTCTTTCTGCAATTACTAGCTGGCGGCACACTAATAGTTTACCGTAAACGTTTTAATCCACCGGCATTTTAATCTGTTTAATTAAACACAATCCAATAAGAAAGGAGATTAGATTAAACGCGACCTCAAAGGAAACTGGCCGACAAATAGGAAAGCGTCCGATGTAAGGTACAACATCGAATCTTGAAACTGGCAAACTATTTGTTCAACCAAAAACTAATTGCGTATCGGTCGGACCGAGTCTGAATAATTTCGAACGTAATTAAGTCGAAATTAATTATTCCGTTTCGTTGTATCTCCGTTCTATTGTCTATTGATTTCACTGTAGCGTTTCAATTTTTGAAGCACCGTTATTTGAAAATCTGTTATCCATTATATCAGTCAGAAAACGAATTCACGTTATTTAGGTTCTGTATTTAGTTAATGGTAAATAACTTCGACAAAAACTTGTAGTACGTGAATGTTCCACGGCATTATTATTGTCACGTGAGTGTACAATTATTGATCTATTTTTTAGTATACCACATTGACCTCATCAATAATTCAAAGTGTCATTTGAATGTGATGCGATGCATCTATTTCTACAGAAAAGTAAAATAGCGTATTGCTTTTAATGAATCATTTTTATTTTTTTTTCTTAAGTTCTTATACCCTAGCTAAATAGAATTGGATGTTAATTCTACAAATAAGTCGTATAATAATTTATTTAGAAAACAGCGCCTATTATCACGAACATTTTAATGACCATTTTTTTTTTATAGCATACGCAGGCAGACGAGCAGTCGGACCACCTGATGGAAAGTGGTCACCGACGCCCATATACATTAGCAATACCAGCGGTATCGCCAACGCGCTGCCTACCGTGAGACATAGGATGTTAAGTCTCGTTTACCCAGTAAATACGCTGGCTACGGTGCTCTTCAAACCGAAACACAGCAGTGTTTTCACACTACTGCTTCGCGGCAGAAATAGGCACCGCGGTGGCACAAATTTTAATTTAAATGTTGATTTTTAATACTATAAATGATAGTAGCGCCGAGTTGTATTATTATATAATATAAACAAGTAAAACTTTAACAAATTATTATAACGAACTTAAAAATAAGCTAAGTATAATATAACAATGTATTTGCCTATGTCGTACCTAAGGGTTTAACTAAAATACCAACGTACCTTTGCACGAATCCGCTACAGTTTTACTCTCTGATCGATCTTTGAAGCTATTCATACTATAAAAATTCCGTCTATGACATATTTTAATACATAACGTGGACTATATTTTTATATAGCGTAAGAATAAATAATTTGACTACGAAAAGGTCTCATCGTATTTTCATAATTTATTTAAAACAAAATGGTTGTGAATTTGACTACGTAATTTATTTTCATTCATATATATTCAGTCAACTACTCACCAGAAAAAATAAATATGTATTTATTTACTTTTACAGAAAGTTTTCCTTATTACTTAGGTGTGGTAATCTCCATTTAGACATGATAATATAATTTAGATATAGATCTAAGTATATCTATATAATATATATCATCAATATTAACTTTTTTTTTTTTTTTATGGCATACGCAGGCAGACGAGCAGTCGGGCCACCTGATGGAAAGTGGTCACCGACACCCATAGACGTTGACAATACCAGTGGTATCGCCGACGCGCTGCCTACCGTGAGACATAGGATGTTAAGTCTCGTTTACCCAGTAAATACGCTGGCTACGGTGCCCTTCAAACCGGAACGCAGCAGTGTTTTCACACTACTGCTTCGCGGCAGAAATAGGCACCGCGGTGGTACCCACCCAGACGGTCTCCTGTAAACAGGGGACCTACCAAACTGTTAGAAACTGTTAGAAACTGTCAAACTGTTAGAAAGAGACCTAAAAAGGTAACTTTTTTTTATATTCTTATAATTTATCTGTGGACAACAATATTGTTCGCAATTGTATAACAAAACAACGGACTTGTTGTGCCTGTAATAATTGTTTAATACGAAATTCAGCTATGAATGTAAAAAGTTGGACTCGTAAAGATTTCGGTTTCGTGTTTGGGACAAATTAAAGTGTAACAGGTAATTTGCACGAATTTGTCGTTTTTATTATTTTCGACTTCAGTTAACGTTCGGTAAAGACGGAAATGTCCAATGGCTTTATTTGTTATAATAAACTTTGTTTTATTTTGGCCAGTGGTTTCGATTACGTGATGTCGTTTTATTGTGGACTATATTTATAGCTAAAATATCTATATCTAATGTGTATGCGAATGCATAATGTAAAATTTTTAAAATTAATGACGTTTTATGTTCTTCTTAATAGTACATTGTAAGGTATTTAACTTTCTTTGGGGGCGTATGGATGCCTCACTGCTAGGTACTTAAGTTTTTTTTTATATTTACTCCACATTTCTTGACGTCTTCGATTATAATATTTTTTTAGATAATTGCCGTTTTGAACCTCTTCGGTAAGTGTTGCGGAGATAAAAGAGCGATTTATAGATCAAATATTATTAAAGTAAAAGATAGAACATTAGTCAGGCGGAAATTCTAAAATACAGTCTAAACTTAATAATTAGACACGTTTAAAAATTCCAAATGAAAGACGAATCTTTGCCTATTTTTTTAAAATTTTATTTAAAATCCGATAGAGGATAGGATGATAGATAATCAACTTATTTTAGTACTTATATAGGCCTTAAAATTTCTTCACCTACACCACCTACATATGACTATGTTTAAATCAAGTATAATAAAATAATGAACATAACTTCTAAACTGTCTATAAATTGATTATCGTATTTTAAATTAAAATTCTACCGGTGGTAGGTCCCCTGTTTACAGGAGACCGTCTGGGTGGGTACCACCGCGGTGCCTATTTCTGCCGCGAAGCAGTAGTGTGAAAACACTGCTGCGTTCCGGTTTGAAGGGCACCGTAGCCAGCGTATTTACTGGGTAAACAAGACTTAACACCCTATGTCTCACGGTAGGCAGCGCGTCGGCGATACCACTGGTATTGTCAACGTCTATGGGTGTCGGTGACCACTTCCCATCAGGTGGCCCGACTGCTCGTCTGCCTGCGTATGCCATAAAAAAAAAAAAAAAAAAAAAAAAAAAAAGACGACAAGAACTAGGCTGTTTACATCAAACTGAGATGTTATTTATGATTTCATCGTTTTTATTCCTACTGTATTTGATCCTTTCCAAACTTGACCGTTCAAACCCCTTTTATCATACGGACAGCTCTCAGTATATTTTACAAAAAGCTTACCCAAACAATATCTGTGACGCGATAAACAAAGAATCGATTTTCCTTTTGTTGCTTTGATCGGTTCAATTTCAATGGATCGCTTTTTGTTTAGCTAGGGGGGTTAAATATAGGCTGATGAGTTTTAATAAATGACAGGGGCGTGTGTCATTTTCAGGCGAGGTTATCGATATATTCGTAGATAGTATTGGTTATAGAAATTTTGGTTGAGTTTATTAATGTATATTATTAAACGTGTTAACGTTGTACCAAGACTGTGCCAGTATTATTTTGGACAGAACCTTCTTAGTCATCCATATTATTTTAGTTACTTTGTAATGTATGAAGTGAGTATGAAAGATATTAAAAGCTCCAACTTCTAGTAAATACATTGAGGGGAGATTCATTAGTTGTGGTTTCATTTTGCAGTGAGTATTAAAAACCATTAAATTTGCGGAAAATAAAATGAACAGGCAAGCACTGGTCACGACATAAATACGAAAACAAACGAAAATTAATATTTCAAACAATTACATCTCGCAGAAAAGTATATTTTCACATAACAATGTCTACGCTTCTGCAACGAAATCCCGGAAACTTTTAGCATATTAACATTCATAAATTTTAAATAGTTGTCTACGAACTATGTGATATGTTAAAGTTTAAAACAAAAACATGACTTATTAATAATAACATACTCCGTTAATAAAATGCACACTATATTTTTTAGTTACATAAAAGTTTTAAATTTAGCTCCAATAAAGTGGCAAAAATAATGTAATTTTAAGACGGTGATAGCGTTTTTAACAATCAATAAGCAAGACTTATTGCCTAGCTTATCACTTGGTAATATAATGCCCAAAATGACATTATATTAAGGACGGACAAGGATAAGGAAGGACAATTTCCATGGAAGGTATTTTCCCCTTCATTAGCATATTCCCTTATTCATCATCATGAGCCTGTGTTAGTCCATAGCTGGACATAGGCCTCCCTTAATGCACGTCTCCTCCAAAGGGGTTTTAGATCGTATCCCACCACGCTGGTCTAATGCGGGTTGGTGGGTATATTCCCTTACAACTGCTTGAAAATTACAACTACAGAACTTCAAGCCGCTTTTTCCGTCATAGTTTTCAATCCGGGGGTTGATTGACGTACATCACAGCTCGATAGAGCCTCTATTTAATCAATTTTTTTTGGATATGATTTTGAATTAATAACTTGCTTCGGGAATAGCTGTTATTGTATTTCTTGTTTCAAACTACGCAGATACAGAGAAAAACGAATACTGTCATATTTTATGCCAAAGAAATAATTGCAGCACAGCACTCAACTGGTAACTGGGAGATTTGTATTTGTATAGATTGAACCCATTGTCTCGTCACTTCAGAAATACGCTCCCGTTTTCAGCTTTATGTAGGTCGCCATCAAATTTGGGTCATAGCGTAAGATGCCCCTTTAATTTTATTCGGTAAGGTTGTATGCGTAATTATAGGTTAGATTCCATTACGAATGATTCTAACACAAACCACCATTTTAGTAAAAAAAAAACATCAAGTATTTGTTTACGACCAGGTATAGTTTAGCATCGAAAGAGTTTAACGTTTATTTAAAAAAAATGTTTTTTTTTTTTAAAACAAACAAAGCATATCTCATTGTAAGCTAAATTAAGTTGACTGTAACTGTTATACAAATAAAATGTTTTTTACGGCCAATCAATTTTTTCGAATTAAAAAAATATAAATAAGGCCTAATTTTAATAACTATTAAAGGAAACTTGAACATTTGACATGTTTATTTATAATGAGGTTTAACTTTGAAACAATTTAATATTTATTTCAAAGGACAAACTTACAAATAGGAATATCGTTAGTAATTTTCAATGTAAACAAATTTAACTGTAACTTATATTCAAATAAAAAGGTTTTTCGTTGTTTCGATAAAAAAAATCCATTTGTATCAGATTACAAACAATTGCATTACATTTAATTTGGCAAGGATAACAATAGACACGTACAAAAGTATCGAATCAACTTTGTCTATTGGCATTCTGTTACAAACACAAAGGAAAATACTTTAAAGGGAAAAAGGGCAGTACATGTATGTATGCAGTTCAATATATGAATGTAGAACGTTTTTTTGCTGTATGAAATTTCATTGCTCCGCTGTACGTAGACGCGTAATGCGATTAAAAACTGACTTGCGTGTTACTTAGGCGACCTCCTTAATAATTACCGATGTAAGAACTAAGATTGTTGCACTGTCGAGAATGGTTATGATTCCAGTGCAGTTTTTAGTACAGTAAAAACTGTACTGGAATCAAAACCATTTTCGAGCTAATGTCCGTCTAGTATCGTATTTTAAAAAAATATTGTGTTTTGTTAGGAATTTTTTTGAGCGACTTCCAAAAAGAAGGAGGTATTCAACTGCCTCCGTAGCCTAGTGGTATGGGCGTGTGCTTTTAGAAACCGGAGGTCGTGGGTTCGAATCCTGCGGGGACTCAATAAATTTTCATTGTTGTTTCCTAGTTGGTTAGGGCAATTTGGGCCGATCACCCGATTGTCTGAAAAGTAAGATGATCCATGCGTCGGATGGGCATGTAAAAAGTCGGTCCACCCACCAACCCGCATTGGACCAGCGTGGTGGGATACGGTCCAAAAACCGCCTAATGGTTAGGGGTGTATTAGGGGAGGCCTATGTCCAGCAGTGGATTATCATAGGCTGATGATGATGATGATTCAATTCGGGGAATGTGTTTTTCTTTTTTTATATATGTTACCACGCTGTATTAGCCGTCATTTGGTCCCATTTTTTAAAATTATATTGTAATTAGTAGTTTAATAGATATTAAAGAAATTACAGAAGTTTTGGCGTCAAAAATCACAATCTCATGCGATTCATTTGCAAACGCTGCCGAAACCGTAATAGATAGACTCAAACTATGTTACAGATAATTGTACCCTTTTAAATTTTCTATAATCAAGTTGAGCTGCACATATACCTATGTTTTAAGCAATAATCTATAAAAGTAATTTTCATGTAAAACATTAAAAATATTTTATTGGCATATTCAAACCTCATTTAAGGTAATAAAGAGTAAGTTGACGTAAATGATAATGAATTATATTGAATGATTTACTTGTACATAAAACGAGTAATACGTGTCATTTTGAGTATTTGTATGCCTTAAAAGATATTCATCACCATCATCAGCCTGTGATAATCCACTGCTGGACATAGGCCTCACCTAATACACCTCCATCCATTAGAGGATTTTGGACCGTATCCACCACGCTGGTCCAATGCGGGTTGGTGGGTGGACCGACTTTTTACATGCCATAAGAGACAAAGATATTAGAGACTTTAAATGCAGTTGCGGAAAGTGCTTCTTCTGTTTGCAGTGCGAAGGTATATAATTTGTAACAGTAAAAGTGCAGTTAGGAGCCTGTAGTTTGTTTATAACCAAACTGCTTCATCTTAATACATTAGTACGGTTAAAGTTAACAAATATGACATCACTGAGATATAATAAAAGATAAACAATGTTATTTTTTTTCTTGACAACAATAGGAATAACTATTTCCAGTTACGTGAGCACGCGATCCGCTCTTAAAAAAATGCAAAATATTTTGTAAAGGAGTACTTCATGCCCGTGCTCATAAAATACCGTCACTGTCGCCTCACTTGACACGTGAAAGATACGAAACTTGGTGGTCCATGCAAATTCATGAATCAAATAATTAATATTTATCATCGCAGGAGCGGTTCACTCCATCTCCGTTTTACCATAATACCGAGTTTCGGTTATGATCCTGAACAAACAGCTGATTCCATATTTCAGCAGGCTTTAATAGTCGGAAGGTAAAAAACAATACGTTATTGCATAAGTACTGTAGTGGAAACCTACATCTAGTACTATATGACTCTCTATTGCTAACTATCATGACTAATAATACGGTTTTAAAGATTTGTCCCGTTTTATTAACTAAACATTTATTTTAAAATAATTTCCGACGTTTCAAATTTTTCCGGGCTGACATTCACGGCTGTCTTAAAAATTTAATAAAACTTGTAAAACTATTTTATAAATTAGCTTACATAATTAAAAAAAACTATTTTGTCGCTTAAATTATAGACTAATTATTAAAATGTACTTACACACGGAACGTCACGGTGATCGAAATATTTCAATGGAAAGGGAACCATCAAGCAGGAAAGGGAAACATCAGAAAAAAAAGAACAATTTTCATAACAATAAAGCTTGAATGAATATTCTAGAACTCTCTCTATAAGAAATGTCACTGATGATACATAAAAGGAAGATAGAAAAAGAAAGTGGTAAAACATCAAAATACAATATATGGGCAACCCGTAGACTTAGTTGAAAAAAATTAAAAACATAGGTACTTTTTACGTATTTAATATCTACATATTTATGTAGATATATGCAATTAAAATACGCGATATTTTTCCTCTTATTCCGAAAAAATTGTTAACCCAATTTTACTTTCAAGAAAAAGATTAAATTCCTTATGCCTTCAACTTTATCGAAACAATTTTAAATATACATTTAGCTTGAAAAATGTTATTCGCAAAATCAAGATTTTATTAGTTAAATTTCCGGTGCTCAGCTTTATAAAGATAGAAAGTTTTTTTAAAAGAGTTTTTCACCGCAATGCCGTAAATATTTTAAACACAATTTTATTTTAGCGGCCAACGTTTTAATATGAATTTATTTTTATATAATTTCGAGAAATAGAAAATGTTTATGATATGTGTTGCAAATAGTGCATAGCATATGAGTACTGCATTCCCTTTTCAGTGGTCGCATAAATTGTGATTTTTAGTGCAACAATATTTATACGTTCATTAATAAAGTGATTGAAAAAAGTCGAACAAAGCAATATTTACTGATGTATATAATAACAAAGGGCACAATTTGTTCGTTCCTGCGAGTAATTCTATACGTCCCCAATTAAAATTAAGGCTGAAAAAGAAGTAATAAACAATAATGACATTTCAGGGGTACGGTTTCTGTTTTTTAAAATGGACTTTCGTGCAAGTAAACAATTTAGTGAGTCATGCGAGAGCCATTAGGTAATTATAAGCACGTGAATATAACAAAAAAAATCCTCGGTATTTTGCGTCTTGCACAAAGTGACATTTAATGGTATGTTCACTCGAAATATTTTTAAGGACTGTGATACAGTATTTGTAATGGTCTGTAGCTAGTTTAAAAATTCAGATATAAATAAAACCATATAATACACAAAAACATTTCTTCATTTGAGAATCAAACACCCAATTCCTGACGTAGCTATCACTAACCACGGCTCCAGTCGTTTTATTTCTACAAACAAGACACTTTTTGGTATAATTTAAAGTTTACCTGTAGGTTATTCTGATTTAGCATGATTAAAAAGTTTCATTAAGATTAATCGAGTAGTTTTAACGTTAAAGAGTAACACCCATATGAACATTCGCGTTTTAAATATTACTAGGATAGCAGAGTTCCGGCCATATTTATTAATAAATCGCTTTTAAAATCGATATGTGATCGAGGGATGATTCAGATTAATTGGGATTAATTGCTAAAGTTAATTCAGAGCGTGTGTTAATGAAACAATGGAGATCGGCAATAACTGTCAGTCATAATTACCGAAGTACTTTTGACATTTCGATAATGACGCGGGGCGAGGTTAATGAAAGTTTTGATTCGCGATTATTTTTGTCAAATAGCACCTTTTTCTACCAAATATAATGATTTAGAATTTACTGGCAATAAAAACGCGCTGCTTGCATGACTGTTTTTATTTGTTTCTCTTATTTTAGATAATTTACGAACTTATATTATATGTTTTACGGAGTATTTATTAAAAATTTAATTAATGCAATGATATCTTGTGAGACACCTATCAAATATGTTTTTTTTTAATAAGATTTTATGGCCTGGTAACAAGACCTTTAAGCCAAACTATCAAATATAATATACGGATACAGTATCAAATTTATAAGGCAATTTTGCTGTTCATATTTTGTTAAACTGCTTAGGTTTTGTTTGATTTTAATACACTATGAAAATAACACCAGTTATTTCCTATGGGATTCTAACTAGCGGTAGAGCAACCTCCGGAGAAGGCAGAAAATGTCTTTGTCGTGAGCGATTCGCCCATAAATTCAGACAATCATCTTGATAACATGTTGATAAATATCAACGTGTTTTATTCTAATGACTTATTTGTATATTTAAAAAAAAATAATAAAAAGCTAGCGAAAATTGAAGTCTGCAAAAGTGTGTTGTTGTCTATCGCAGTCAAACAGATATGAAATCTCCGTTAAACAAACAGTGGTAAAATTCTAATGGAGCCATTTCATGCAACATTGGTTAAATACCGCTTGATTTTGGAAATGTTACTGCGCCAACCAATGTCTATATAAATTTATATTATAGTGCAGTGGACTATCACAAGCTGATTGTGATCATGATGATGATAGCACAGCAAAATGTTTAGACACTATATTTTGTTGATCTAGCATCCAGATCTAATAAGGCTTATTTTTTTTAAGCCCTCCAAATACATAATAACTTCGTTTTCCCCGACGCGTTCACTTCATAATACTAATCGCAATTCTCTGACGGATTAATTTATTCTGTAATATTCTGAGCAACACGCTACCTTTACTCTCTATAATTTTATTCGTAAAGTTCCCAGTTAGTTTTAGAAGTGGGGCAACGCAACTACAACAGTTATGAATTTTAATTATTCCATTTATTGTTTTGCATAAAATAACCGGCGCTGGGATTTTCTTACTGAGATTATGTTATTGTTTATAATAAATTCTGAACTTACAGCACTTCTAGAGTAAATATACGTAAATATTTTATTTTTTGAATAAAAATCTCTTAGTATGTTTTTGATGAATTTTTGTTGATATTTTTGTTGTCTTTCATTATTATTATACTCTTTGAGATAACATAATTAATTTATTAAACGTTCATTCTATATAAATATTAGTATTTAGTATTTACATTTTCAATAAATGAAATATTAAGAAAGGGTTTGGAGAGACTGCACTGTTAAATTTTAAAAGTTGATTATTTTTTATCAGCTTGGGTTTTAATTGAAAAACTGTTGTAATAAATGTTAAAATAGACAAAGTTGTATAATGAGGAATATGTGAAATCAATGCAAATTTTATATATATTAAATCCATGGTCCATGAAGAGTCTGCTCGCAATAATGGACCCTGAAAACGGTCCGAAACGTAGGAAATAAATATAAAGAATTAACGCGAAAAATCCCTTAAAAATTGTATTAAATATGGCATTGTTTCACTTACTAAACATATAAGTAGAAGTGAATGTTAATAATTACATGCTATATAGTCTTCCTCTCTTACCCAAACATAGAACAATGAAACACGGACAAAGTATGTCATCGTAGTTTTGTTCACCTTCCAGAATACATTTTTCGGGGCAAAGATATAAATAACTTTAGAGTTATACTCCAAGCAGTTTTTTAGTGTCAAAATCATAATGAAATACGTTACTATGTTTTTATCAACGTAAACAGACCTAAATAATGGAACATTTGGAATATTTTAGGACTGAGCTGGGCGGATTTAAGAATAGAACAGTCTGTAGAGAACGATCAATAACATTCGACGCGAAAACTAGGGCCATAAGTAGAGATATTTACCACTGGGTAAAGGATTGGGGTTCATATTGTTTCTGTATCAGATTTTTTATTATCTAGCATTCCATCCTAGGCTCTGTCCGTGTAATTTTCACATTTTTGGCGTCATTTTATTGGATTTCTTCTGGGGCAGAAAAGTAGTTTACGTTAATCAATAGGTTTGTTTTTTTAGTATTGCCAACAAAGGCAGACGAACAGTCTGGCTAAGACTAAGGTCAATGCGCTGCCCACCGTGAGGCGTAGCACGTTAACTTCCGTCTGTCCAGCAAATACCCTGGCTAGCGTTGCCCTTAAAACCAGAACACAGTATTATATTACACACTACTGCTTTGTGTCAGAAATAGGCACCGCGGTGGTACCACCCCAGACGGCCCCCTGTAAAAGGAGATCTACCAAACCAAAAAAAAATGCTTTATAATGGTGAAATATTTGTTTAAAATCGGAAATAAGTTCTGGCTCATCATCAGAAACATACACATAAATGCAAAAATTATAATATATATAGCATCTTTATACTAGAACTAAGTGCGATCTGAAATATGAGTAAAGAAAGTCATCATCAGCCTGTGATAGTCCACTGTTGGACATAGGCCTCCTAATACACCTCCATCCATTAGGGATTTTGGAACGTATCCCACCACGCTGGTCCAATGGGGTTGGTGGGTGGACCGACTTATTCCATGCCCATCCGACGCATGGATCAACTTACTTTCAGGCAATTGTATCGGCCCAAATTGCCCTAACCAACCAGGAAACAACAATGAAAATTTGATGAGTCCCTCAGGATTCGAAGCCACAACCTCAGTTTTAAGGCACACGCCTATACCACTAGGCTACGAGGCAGTTACTAGGTTCGAGGCAGTTGTAAAGAAAGTGCAACGCATAAATTTATATTGCCGTCATTGATAGATAATCGCGTAGTGGTTGACTTTTTACATAAATAATCGCCCTCAATTAACCGTCTTATGTTTGAGCTTATGTCAGCTGTTTTTTTTTACTTAAATAAATCGCGAATTGTTTTTATCTAATTAGGTTTATGGTAATTTTATACTCGCAATTAAGGAGTAACAGATATTCTGTCGAAGTTAGCATTTATGGCTAAATAAGTTTTTAAGTATAGAAAAGACAACTTTGAAATCGTATCGACCATTACATAAACAACACAGAAAATATGAACTTTGTAAATTCACATTAATTTACATTTATAACTTTTTCCAGCTAGATTATACATTCTTTAAGTTTTTCAATCATTCAAATTGATACATCTACATTTTTCTAAAAATATAATTTTGAAACGTTTACTTGAGCTTGTACATTTTTTGTAACAGTCCGAGAAAAGTATGCTAAAAAATATGTTGTCGTAAATATTGAAAACGCTTCGAAACAATAAACAATCAGTCGGTAGTATTAAAAAGGGACTACAAAAGAACTTTATTGGCTCGACCTCAAAAAGGCACGATGCCAAAAACTTACCTGTTAACCAGACGGCGTTAAAGAAATGATTAATTTCCAATATCTAACAGGTCTTTGGATAGCAGTTCAGCAGTCTCACTTATTACTCTTTTTCATTTACTTTATGGATAGTAGGTTCGTTACAGGTGAAAAGCGAATGTGGCTGTACAAACGTGCTATTTTGTTTCGAGAAGATGTAGTGCAACATGATGCTTGTGTTCCAGTTCGAATGGCATCTCCAGTTACATTTCGGAAGAATTCACTTAACACGTTGCTCCTATCGGCTCCTAAGTGTAACGTAGATGCACTTACCTGCACGTGATATGGGGCCACTTTCTCTTCTCCCTTTATTTCTACATTGATGTGAAGCCGGATCGCACCGGATACAGCGGACTTGTCGGTTCTCTTTTCCAGATTGTACCAGACGTCCATCTCGCCAGAAAGCGTTCGTACCTTAATATATATCAACCAATATATAAAGTCTCCCTAGTATGTGTAAATCAGTTACGATTAAAAAGATTCACATCTAGCTGCAAGTAGCCGTTACATTTTCATTAACTTAATTATAAAAACTAGCTGTCTAAATGTACGTTTTTAGCTAGAAAACTTTGTTCATATTTAAAGTTTAATAATGTAACTAGCGAAGTTACATTTCTTTTTCAACTTTTTATTTAATAATAAGACTATTCATTGTGAAAACTCTTCCTCAGATAATAAGCCATTGGCTTTGTATTTTAAAAATAAACATTATTATTTAAGTAAGAAGTGTAGTATTTATAATTTACTGTAACATATTCTATTTATTATTATATTGTTCTGTTATGTAATGAATTATTTACCTCGATAATGGTTTGACCCAAGAAATCGTCTGATTCCCTCGTCAGCTTTTGCCTCAGTTTTGATTTCAGATCGTTATCCTCGTCCCACACCCTAACTTTTATCCGATCGGATGAATTATGGCATTCACTGGAAAATGTCAAAATGTTTAACGATCGAAAATATAAATATAAACCTGAAATCTGGAAGCTTTACTTATTTATAATTAAGTAGATATATTATAAAATATAAATAATTAACACATAACTGGACAAGGTATAAATTCAGAAACTCACAAATAAAAAATGGAAAAATATGTAACGTCGTATTATCAATGCATAGTAAGGGAATAGTATAGTGGAGAGATTTATGTAAACCCAAATCGTTGCTCTGTATCGCAATAATAAAGATGTGTGTGGTAAAATATAAATGTGCTTACAAGTAGAACTTCTCGTTCCAAACTGGATTCAACTCCTGGGGCATTGTTCTAGTCCTCTTCTTTACTTTGCTTACTTGAACTGTGACGTATGGGTCGGAAGTTCCGCTTTTGTCCTTCGCGATTAGTCCTTGAGCGCAAATAACTGCGAAGAAAGTGCCACGGTATTAGTCTTGTATAACTTGTACGATTTATAGGAAATCTTATATTTAAACTTTATACTAACTTTGAAATTACTGATATTTACTCTTTTAACACAACACAAGCGAATTATTACGATTTTTGTACGATTCTTCAACTATTCTAATAGATTACGCAATGTTTCTACCTTTTCAGTATTGCAACAAAGTCATTAATTTCTATGGAGTAACAAAACAAATGCTTATTACATGGGTTCATATAGTCATGTCACTTGAAGGTCTTCTATGAATCTTATATTAGAGACTTACCACGATCCGGTACATAACACCTGTACCTGCAGTGGAAACAATCTGGATTTCCTGAAGTTAATGATCTGGGATGAAAGAAGAAGACACTAGCATCAAATCTACCGAATCTCACTAAAATGCCCAAATATAAATTCTATATCATAACTGATCGTAGCGAGTACATAATCGCAATATCTAATGCAAACTCCGACCAAGAAGGAAAGTTCGAAAGTAACAAGTGTAAAGTATGCTCGGGTTTTATATCTAATGGTCTCGGAATTTACACGAATCGAAAATTCCACAGCGGTAAAACTGGAAAAGTATGCAAATCAAAGGGGACGTTCATTTAAACTGTGCCAGGGTTCATTGACCTGCATGCTTCTGTAAAAGTTCCAACTAGTTGTCAATTTCTCATTCTCATCTATGTTGCGAAAGAAAACTACTCGTGTCAGTAGGGTAACTATTAATCGGTATTTATTAATATCGAAAATTATTAAAGAAATTTAATGTAAAAATTCATATAAAAACTAATTTTAGCTGCCGTTTGTAAGTGGTGTTTTTATTATTTGAATTGCTTCGGAAATCATGCGATTTGTCGTATTCTGTTTAACAATCGTTGTGTTTGCATTGTCGAACATAATCTGTGATTATAATCGTCTTGAGAGTGTAAAGAAAAGGTAAAACGGTGTGCGAGTTCACATTTTGTTAGGCTGCTTGTGTGTGTGTTTGATTCGTGGAATTTCCTCAGTGTAAATGAATATATAAGCTGTTTTTGTCATAAGTGAGTACAGGCGGTGCACTAACGTCCGTGAATGGGCTGGGTTTAGGGTTGAAGTAAAATTTGCATATTTATTTCTAACATCTGCTTATGTTACAATTGTAATTATTTATCACTACTTGATCGAAATTTTAGATTCATTTTTAAAATCAGCCAATTAGTATTCAATGTATTCGTAGGAGCAGATGTCAGAAAGCTGTTTTGTATGGAAGTCAGGCGAAGAATCTGTATCTAATAGAGCGAAATCTGCGAGCGTGCGGTTCGGAGCCGCGAAAGACCACTGCAAACCTGTAATGGCGATTTTGCAGGACCATTTCGAAGTCCCTTCAATAGTTACTTGCTCGGCCTGTTCGAGGCTGTCTATGTGTGTGTCAGGGTCGACGCTAAAAGTCCGCCTGGCCGCCACATGAAACGAAACAGAGGTGATTTAATGTGCTGCCGCCGCCAAACGTTCGCTGGACCCTCGACGACTGCGCCATCTGTGGAGAGGTCTGATTAGCCACGACACATCATCGAACCTGTTATAGCGATTTTGGCGCTCCATTTCGATGTGCCATCGAGTACTGACTGCTTCACCGTGCTCATGTGTGCCGAATGCCCCTCCCCTTCGATGCTGAACACGCGTCTGTTACACACACACACGATCAAACTGGTTGCTCCGATAAACATAAGCTGCCCTTTGGAAGAGTAAAGTTAAGGTCTCCGACCGCAACCAGACGTTAGCACGTTCAGTTGCAGAGGGATATGGTATAATGCAGGTTGCATTATGAAAGTTGTGATAAAAGTATATATTTTACCGTTCTTTACTACAATTCTTCTATACTATACAATCTATGATCACCAATTAAAGCAAATTAAAATCTCCAATTCTGAATATTTGTTATTCTCATACCTTGAACGTGTTCGTATCTAAATTGTGACCATGAACAATTACGAATAGTACCTCCAATAGATCAAACAGTACCTGATGAGCTCGAAGATCTCGGGTTTGTCTCGCTCCCTTTGCTTCATCCTCTCCTTCATGGCGGTAATTATCGAGTTGGCCTTGTCCTCGGCTCCATGCTTGGAGGATTTCTCGGCAGCCCCTGCGAAACACACTGCTCAGGCGGTGCCAAACTGTTCTTGGCTATGCGGGATGCGCCGAGACGGCCCCCCGCCCCGCGGTCAGGCCTGCTACGACAACTCGACAGCAACGACCTCACCAGACACCGATTTGTATACGCCGGCCCGGTATCAGGTCTGGTGACGTCATACACCTCAAGCGGCGCCAGCCGGAGCAAACCTGAGCACTGCGCCTCTGTATCAAACTTTACAATTCACTAGCGGTGAATCTCCAAAAACCCCGGTAACAGTTACGTAATCAATACTTTATGGCAAAAGAAAGAGGTTGTGAACAGTTTTATTTTTAAATTTGATATCGTTTGATTGTAATTTTCTAGATTTTAATCGATGTCTTTATCTTATCATATAAGATCCTCCTGATAACATCAAAACCAAAACAAAAAGAAAATAAAATAGAGTTAAGGAAACTTAAAATGAATCAAGAAATTCTAGAAAAAAAAATAAAACAGTAAGGAAAATCAACTAAGACCACATATAATATTTGAGTGGATAGATATAAGGCAGCGTGCATTATTTGCTAACAGGCACTCTTAGCTTTATTTAATCTGTAGAATTTATCGTTTTTTAGGTATTAGAACATAGGCATTAAATTTGAGAAGGTACGGTGGGTATTGAAGGTAAGGCCATAAGTTTAAAAATATTTTAGGGGTGTCATTAAGTTTTGGCGCTGGGCGGGGCGACCCGGGGAGAGTGGGCGAATGCGGGAATGGAATCCTACCAAAATGATCCAAAAGTCCACACTTTAAAATCATTAAAAAATTGAATAACTAAATGTTTAGAAAGCGAACTATATGGGTATTAAAACAAGCCGGCATTGATGTTTGTATTAAAACGAAAAAAGGAGAATATTTTTAAGCCGTTCTTATATTACGACGAGTAAAAAAAGTATCTGTACTCAGTAGTGTAAAATTCTTTTAAAGTGTGGACTTGTTTTTGATGACGTGCAGTCGGTAAACGCGAGTTCAAATGTCGAGTCTACTATCATACAACATCGACTGCCCGCCTCAGGTGAATCTATGATCGTATGGGATAAAAACGTTGAAAAAATAACCGTGGTAAAAATATAAGACATGCATGTTGTTCGTGATAAATCTGACGGAGAAATTTGTCTCATGCTGCTTCGAAAATAGGATTGAAATATCAAAAGGTCTAATGAAGGAAACGGATGACATAATAAAGGGTCAAATGGAATAAAATAAATAACGGAGTTCGCTGAGGTCTATTCTATGTCCCGATACAGGTCCGCTTAAAATGATGTTTAAGGATTAAACGCGTGTAGGGCAAAGCGAAATAAACATGCACATGAGTTCTATTGTTTTATCCTATTGCACTTTTATTAATGACCACATTCTTTACCTTGCTTTTGTTTATTGGCGTCATTCAAGGAGCGAAACATAAGAGATCACAACGAACACAAGTAGCTAAATTATATTAGCACCGATCGTTACTTTTCATTTGACCGAACAATTACAAACTTTATCGAAAATAAGAACCGAATGTAATTTAGAATCTTTAAAAACAAAGCGGCTGATTGAGTGTAATATGTCAAGCATAGTCATTCGTAGGCTACCAATCAGAACAGAATCTTTTGCACTATATTTTACTGAAAAATAATTAAAAATGAAATTACATTTAAGTCGGGATGTTATAAATGAAGTCTCAAGAGTGACCCGTAAGTATGCGAGCACAATGGAAAGTGACAAGCCGATCCTTAAGGATCATAAGGGCTTCTTTTGTTTTAGCTCACATAAAAAAACTACGGAATAATAGACAAAAGGGTTGACGCGCAATGCTCGAAAGATTATTTATTTTAAAGTTAATCAATCAAGCAATCTTTCTTTAAAAAAAACAAATAAATTATCTATTAACAAAGTACTAAAAATCGATATTTCTCTTAAAATAAATAACGATAATTCATTCAAACTATAACTATTCATTTCAAATACGGTTTTTGACAGAGTGAGACAAAAAACATAAATTTGATGGAATAATAAATAATAGTTTTAACAAATCTTTTCGTAATTTTTAGGGTTATTTATATATATATATAGCTTTGATATTTTAAACCCGATTGACGAAAGCGCGTGAAGTGTAGGTGCATAAGCAAAATATCAAAAAATGCCTCAGAAGTATTTTTTTTAGTAAATTATTATAAGTTTAAATAATCACAGTTATGTTTTATATCTACATTGATAACTGAAAAGTAACGATCAGTAATACAGTGAAAGCTTAAAAAAACATAAAAAAGATTGTCGTTATAGAATAAAGCGATAGATCGACATTTGCACAGCACATTAAAGAAACATCGAAAATAATACAAAAATCTCATACAAAGTCTCGTTTCAATATATGTAGTAAAACTTTAAAATGTCAAGGTTGTCTTTGCAAATAACTTTTGAATTAGAGTTAAGCTGTAATCTGATTTACATGATATTTATGATAATACTCATTAGGACTTATACATATATGTTTGTACAGTATATATTGAAGCTAGTGAAGATCTAAGAAAGAAACTTACTCTGTAGGCAGTCGGCGTTAAGCAAATCTTTGCATTTCTCGTGGCATTTCACACCGCATTCCGTACAGCGGACCCCCTGCCTCGCTATCCCCCAAAGCAAACCTTCACACTCATAACAATATGTCGGTGACGTGGCCGTCCAAAGGACGAAGTTGTGGGGCGTGGTAGACGATATCGGATATATTAACGCTTGCAGAGTTTTCTTGTACACGTGCATTTTCTGAAAAATTACCTTCCTCATTGGAATCCATCTTAAAAGTAGAAACGACGAAGTACTGTTAAACAGAAGTAAAAACAGGGGAGAAATATATCGTGAGTCAAAAACATACACTATACCTTATTTTTTCAAGACACCTGTACCATCATATGTAATATAAAATAATTATATAAAATAGTTAACATGTTTGTGACGCGAAAGATTAAACATTGTTAAATACATAGATAATACATTCCTCATATCTATTCTATACATCACTTATCCGAAATTATTAATGCAACTGCTAATGCGTTAAAACAGTATAAAAATAGCTAATGAAATAGTATTTATATATTTTACAAGTGACTAAATGATGCTATAAATATGTCGCCGGTGGTAGGTCCCTTTTTACAGGGGACCGTCTGGGTGGGTACCACAGCGGCGCGGCGCTAGTGTTTTCACACTACTGTGTTCCGGTTTGAATGGCACCGTAGCCAGCGTATTTACTGGGTAAACGAGACTTAACATGCTACGTCTCACGGTAGGCAGCGCGTTGGTTATACCATTATTGCCAATGTCTATGGGCGTCGGTGACCACTTTCCAACAGGTGGCCCGACTGATCGTCTGCCTGCGCAGGCAATAAAAAATAAATATGTATACAAAAAAAATGGAAGTAACATCTTCAACCAGAATAAGTTGTTACTTATTTTTAAGACTTACCAATTCTTCGTCGTTAAGTGTTGCTCTGTGCACGGCGGAGGTAAGACCTGCGTTCCGCTTTCGTGGCTGCCATAGTCTAAATAAATTAAAAAACTTTAAAATATATACTCATATTAAACAAGTCTAAAATTTACCAAAACTACTTACAACTATTTCGTTAGATAAAAGATTGGGTGGTGTGCGATATTCATAAATATTCTAAACAGTGTTTATTAACACATCGCAGACTACACATGCTTTTATATAAAGCGTTTCAAAAAGCATTCTAAATACGTATAAAATATTATATATTATAAGTAGAAAATTAAAATACCTTACTGTTTTGAAATGCTAACAATGTGTTCTTTGAAATTAATTTCAAAATGTTTCAATCAATTTAGTATAAACTAAGGTTAAAAATAAGTTAAACTAAATTTAATAAAGTTAACGTTAGATTAAAATAAAGTTATTTTATGAATAATATCAACTGTCACTTTCAATAGAGTTAGCTTTAAAGTGACTTGAGGTAAGCGTGCCATTATAAGTATTTTAGAACTATAAATTGCGATATATAAATAAAACTTTAAATAATGTTTTGATATATAAATATTAAATATATTATAAAAGTGTATCGGCATATATATATGGTCATGCCAATGCCTAGAAAGATATCATGCACTAAATTGTTTACACGTGCGAAAAGAAGGTTAGTAGTAGGCATATCAAAAGCTGTTAATTATGTTATAAATAGATCATGCATAGAAAGAAGTGTTATAGGGAGAAAATACCTTGAGAACCTGCGGGTCCACGGTTAGGAGTAAAATGTAATTATACCATTAATTTTTATCAGGAATCATTTAGGTAAATTGACGTTTTTATGGCTTTGTGTTCACTATAAGGTGACCCCTAATTTATTCTTGCAGTTCGGACAAAGGAAGGTAATGCGGTATCAAAAGAATCGGGGAATGCTCGGGTGAGATTGAGGGGAGGTAAACAACAGATAACATTAAAACACCAAAGAAGAAAGGAAGATTATTAAAGTCCAGTAGTAAATCCTTAACAAAGTAACAATTTGAAACAAACAATGAATGGAGAGAACAAACAATTACAATGTAATCCGAATGTATGCAACAAATTCGTATTGTTAAAATTGAGTAAATTACAGCGGTAATCTCTCCATAGATTGTTAGACAATATAGAAAGTTATCATTTAGAAAAGACATTTATTACGCGCCTAATGTTACTAAGCCCCAGAAAGCAAACGTCGATATGAGCTGAAACACATCAATGGCTAGCTTCAATTTACTTTTAACGTTGTACTCTTTTAAAAAATTTAAACTTTATACACTACAAAATAACTTTGAAGAAATTATTGGTTTATGAGCTATCGCATCAGTTTATAAACTGTCAGTTTTTAACAAACTACCAGTTTACAATGTAGGATTTCATACTTCGTAAGTTTCTGAAATCAGAACCGTAAAATAACTTTCTTTCATTGACTGGAATACTTCACTTACCCTTATCGGACAAAGGATAAATTGGACATTTAAGCTGCGATTGGACCATTCGATTCCAATGTGACGGATACATTTCTCTATTTATAAAGGCGCAATAAGACATTATCAATTTAGATTATCATTCGTTGTAAGATTGCAACCGTATGTAAGAATACAAGCCAGCTTACAAACTGAAGCGTTAGTTTGTACGATAACTGCAACAAATTTATTGTGATAAATATTTTTTAGGCGTTGTCTTTATGCAACACAGGCATTATGAGACATTTAATATCATCAAATTATTTAATACATGTATTGAATTCAGTAAATTGAAACTGGTCATAACATAATATCTAAAATCCTTCTGTATTCATAATCGCAGCAGACGCCGATGGGAAGTTTGAACAAATTTTACTTACAAGTTCGGATACCAGTGGTATTGATTTTCTTCTTGGTCGTATATCAGGCATGCTGTCGATGTTGCTATAGAAGGGGTTATCTCCGGGATGTCTATAAAACGAATTTAGTGTACATTTTAATACGATAATGTGATACAATTTACACTTAGTATACTCATGTAAACTTATATACATACACACAGTTGCTTTAGTTATAATAAAACACACGGAAAAGATATTTCTAAAAGAGTTATAAGACAAGTAGCATGTTAATGAAAAATATGACCGACTTTAAACAGTGTATAACTTAACTATTTCTTTTATTTACGCGATTATTATACATGTCAAAACCACAAATTTACGGATTTTTCGCGTTTCTTTAATATATTTATTCCCGACGTTTCGGATTCTTTATGTTGTCCTTCACGAAACACAAAACCGAAGGACAACATAAATACTTTTTGTCACACCAACATTAAAAATTAAGAAAACGAAAGATATGTCAATTTTAAACAAAACTGACGGTTATTCGAAAACATAGAGATACAGACATATACCAACTTAGTCTGCCCGTGATCATGGATGCTGAAAAGAATCCGAAACGTCGGGAATAAATATCTTTAAGTAACGCAGAAAATCCGGAAATTAGTGGATTTGACAAGTGTATAACTTATTTGCTCAATTTAAGTCAATAACAACGTGCTCTTTGCAAGAAACTGCCTTGCAATTTCTGTCATCGCATTTTAAATCTATGATCTATGATCGCATTTTAATCTCTTAAAGTATTAATTTAATCAATATGCCGTCTAGGACAAGTGTTATGCACAAAGAATGTCGAATTTATGGAATGTTTTGAATTATTGTTAATAGACAATATTTAAATCTTTGTTGATAGAATTAACATGCTTTAAATATTTTTTAATTATTTTATATTACTGTAAATAATAATATGTATACAATAAACGACGCATATCTTAGAAAATTACACTACTTTTTTGGGAACTGTAAAGTAAAATTTTTGATTATATATAATGAAAAATGAAACTAGGATATATAATAATAGTTCACACTGAAAAGCTACTTAAACCATTTTATTAAAAATGTTTACTGCAAATATTTATATTATATTATATTATATGAATAAACACAATATATTACTACTGTTTAAATAATTCAAGAAATATGTATTGGATATGATCTACAAATTAAAATAAAACAAAAAAGTTAGTAATTACTGGTCGCACGGTCACACGGTGGTCATAGAAATTTATAAAACTTCATTTAAACATACCCATTTCCTCGACCTCCTTGTTCGTTGAAGCCGCCAGATCCATTCTAAAAAAAAAAAATAACAATTAAGAAATAAAAAAATAAAAAATAAATAAATAAGAAAAGGTTTTATTGTAAAATAAAATTAACAACATGTATAATTAACAGAACGATTCAAGTTTCACTACGTTTTAACAGTTTTGTCTGTATTGATGAAAAATCTTTTGGATAAAATTTCAGTGAAACTTAAAACGTGTCATAATAATAAATAACAACAACTCTAAACATGTATAAATACCTAATGACTAAAACATGGAGAAATAACATCTGTAAATCGTATTCAATACAATAAGTGAACGCCTTGAAGGAACTAGAAATATATCTTGTTAGAAATATTTTAGAATACATGGTTATGGCCAAACAGAAGTAGAGAAATTGCAAAAATATTCATTTCGAAGCAGATCCTTTGATTTCGTTAAGCGAGAACGGTTACACTGTTCTTAATATATGAAATATTAGTTAGCATGGCAAAAAGCAATATTATGTTCTAATACTTTTTCGTTATATCGCTTTAAGACTACAGTTAAGCAACTTTAAGTTCAACTTATCATTTTAAGTGCTGGCTAGTTTAACTTTGGTGAAGCTACATTTTAGTTCTAAACATTGTAATGTCTAATTTCAGTATTATTTAATAATGTTAGGATGACTTGAACGGTATACGCGAATGATCTCGAGAAATACTTTTAAAAGTTAATTTTAAGATTGCTTTGAACAAAGGCAAGAATAATGGTGAAGACTATTTATAAGACAATTTTGTTACAATGGCAGTAGTATAAGAAATCACCATTAATAAGGTTTTCATTATTGTTAAATAACATATTATAGAATTTACTAATTTTCAAATATATTGTTTCTTTTTGATATGATATGATATGATATGACTATGAATGAATTTGTACATTCGGTGTTCTCTATGGGCGTTTGCGAAGTACAGATTATGTTATGAAATGACATTTAAAAAATTTACGATGCAACCATTGTTTCTAACACATAACCTATGCTACGAGTTTAATTGTTAGTGTTAAACTTACTTTATAATAATTTGTATATAATATGCATATAAGCAAGTATCAATATTGTATTGTTTTTGTATAATATTTATGTAAAATCCTCCAGATTATATATTTACTAAAGCTATTTATTAAACGGCGTAATACAAAACCAAAATTTTATAAACTTGTTTTATGTATCGCAGTGTCGTTTTCTTTATTTATTGCTTAGTGAATAACTATTTTTATTTTTAAAGAAACATCAGTAATGTCACTTGCCAAAGCCTCATCTAAAATTACTTAAATCAAATTTTTCTAGATTTTGATATAAACAACTAATCACGTCGTATTCGTTGAATTGAGTATAAATTCACAACCACTGTAGTTTAAGGTAAACAAAGTTACAATGGCAGTTACTCAAAGAATTATCATTTGAAAATCATCTGAAAACGTCTAATTTTTAATAGACAACCTGGAAGGTTCCATGAAAAAAACAGCTTGTACTTACATCGACATTAGGTAAAGCATCATTATTAGATTTAATATTTCTGCATAGTTTATAGGGTACACGAATATTAGCAACAAACTATAGTAGTATTTCAATATTAAATAACTAACTCTTAACTCTAATTTCGTGAAATTTTTGCATAAGATAACTTACACCTGCACTGACTTTGTCCTTCTCTGTAGATGGCGTCGTAGCAGCAGGCGTTTCGGTTGTCTTATCTTCAGCTTTCCTGTCTTTAAGCGCTTTCAATAGCTTCCATTTACTTCCAACCTGTGGTTCTTGTTGCGGTGGAGGTTCTTGCACTCGTCGAGATTCTTCGTGTATTTGAGGCATGTCGTAATCGTCATCAAATTCATCACCACTTTGTACTGGGCTATCAGGCCCAGATGTTTCACCAGATCCTGAGTCAGCAAATGATTTTTCTTCATCTGATTCTTTGTCAACTTCGGCATCTCTCATTTTCTCCTCTATAACAGGGAACGTTGTAACGTCTTTCCAAGCCTCTTTTGTTTTATCTTCATCATATTTTTCTTTTATAGTAGCCGTCTTAAGCTGTAATTCTTGAAGTACATAGGACATTTTTTCTTTTAAAACCTCGCTTGTCTCATTGCCAATATCTTCTTCTGGTTCTTCCATAAGCGTTCTTTCTATCCGCTTCTTGCTGCGACTGATGTTCCATTTCCTCCAGTTTTCTCAATTCATAACAATACCATTCGTCTTCAGAATCTATACTGTCTTCTGTACTTTGTCTTCTGGAAGAGACGCGGGATCCACTCCTCCAAGAATGCGTGCTGCGACTATCATCATCATCATGTTTGTTCGGAATATCCAAACTTTGTTGATGACGTGATGCAAACTTTATAGGAACACCACGAGCACTTTGTATAGATGGACTTCGTTCTGGAAAAGATATTGCTTCATCATGTGTAGTGCTGTTTATGATTTCTGGTGCGCTGGGTTTATAAGCCTTTTTGTCTTTTTGATTTGCAAAGTCAATTTGGGGCGCTTCTATAGAAACTGATTCCAACACGGTAGAAGACTTCTCATCAATTTGTTCGTCAGATACAGAGCTTGATTTACGTAGACGATATTTGCCCAATGCCCTAGAAACTGCAAACTCTTGAGAACTTCCACTATAAGACTTGTTGCTATCAGTAGTTCCTTCTTCCGTTACTACAGAAGCCTTTTTGACATCACCAACAGTAGCAAATATTGATGTAGGAGACTGATCATCGTCTTTTTCATTTTCTTCAAAAGGGTCAACATTTGATATGTCAGTATCAATGTCCAGTTTTTCAATTTCGGATATATTATCCTTATTCATTTGACTCACTCGTGCAAAGTGGAAGTCAATGTCATCGCTTTTATCACGAGGCATACCAACGGTAGAAGACGGATGTTTAATATCTTCCTCTAATATTTCTTCAGGCTTATCATCATTAAATTCTACTCCTTTTTGCTGCAATTCTTGAATTTTTTGCTGCTGTTCTATAATTTCTTGATTATTGGATTTTCTACGACTTTGTTTAACAGGAACTTTAGCGAATACGTTACCCTCATGCGTTGAATCAGAAAATACGCTATCACTATCTTCTGATTGAGCGCTTGATCGTCCCCCAGACCATTCTGTTTCGGATGTTTCTGGATCAGATAAAGATTGATGGCTAGTTTGTTGCTTTCGCCTAGCTTTTTGTAATAATCCTGACATGGATGCGACCAAATGGTATTTTTTCTTTCTTCTTTGTGCTGATAATATTCTTTCTTTAAGTGATTTCTCTTGCGGTGGCTGTTCCATTGTATCTACACCGGATGGCAATGAATGTGACCTATGTTTTTTGGGTAAGTGTAAGTCAGGTAACCACTGGCTCATTGATGACATAGCAGATCTTAAGGAGGATGCACGTTTTGGCTTTTTCGATGATTTATCCTGGCTTTTCAATTTAAGATTAGACGAGATAGATAAATAACCTGACTCCGAAACCAAAATACCACTAGAATCTACAAATTGTTCTTTTCTTATCGATGAGCGGTCACCAATAGGTTTTTCGTATTCTTGAACTTCGCAAATAACATTTCCGTTTCTTTGATCATATTGCTGTTGTTTAAAATATTCTTGTTGCAGTTGATTTTGAAAATGCCGTCTTTCACTAATGCTCAGTGAACGCGATTTCATGCTGGCAGTTTCAATTGAACTGGTGGGAGATTTATTACCACTCTGCCACGATATTTGATCATCTAATGACACTCTTTTTGGTGAATCGTATCTACTTGAAGTTGGATAATAGGATAACGCATCTGTGATATTTCCTGATGGATAACCTGAACGGTGATTAGCTCCCTTGTATCCATTTTGATAAAAGTGAGGATCATTACCACTAAGGGTATTTGTTCTTACTAATGGTTTTTTGCCAGCGTTAGATGCAGACAATACAACAGTTTGAGCATGATAACTAGGTTCTGGTGGGAAAGAGTCAATTGTTTGTTTTGGAATTGAATCAGATATATCATCGCCGTCTAAAATTTCAGAAAAATTTCCTTCCTCTAACAGAGTTCCTCTTGGAGTACTATAAACTGTTGTAAATATTGGTTGTCTGTTTCCTGCTACTGAGTAAATTGACGGTGCTTCATTTCCATAATAATATTCGCTCATATTGGTAATTGCTTGACTGGAGTACGACAAATCACTTTTCAAAAAGTCGGTTGCAATTTTATTTTGTAATTTAATTATATCCTTAGAATCTGTTATATCTTCAACCGTTTCATCTTTGAGGGGAGGGTAGTCTCTTTTTATTCCTTTTGATTCAAATGGATACGAATCAACTAAAGTTTCTAGGTAAGGTTTAGTATCAATTTCGTAATTAGATTTTTGACAAGTTTGTGGAGATGTTAATCTCAATTTATGACTTTCATAAGTTCCATGAGAAATTCTTGATGTTTTAGGAGAACCTGGGCTTTTTTCAAGGCTTGACCAACCGCTCATAGAAGACAATCCAGAATCTGATTTTGCTGCTACAATATTAGTAGCATCCCTTTTTAGAAACTTAGGTGAAGTTTTAGGAGATTTAGGTGAACGAGGACTTAAGCGCATGCCATCCACTGCACCAGACCCGGTTGATAGCATTGATTGACGGTTAACTAATTCATTATTATTATCAATAGAAGGAAATAAGTCTGCACCATTTGGAGGAGCAGGTGGTGGTGGGCTAGGAGATTTATGCAATCTTGTATCTTCAAAACTTAAGTCCAATCTACTGTTAATTTGATCATCGTAAACATTATGGACAGATAATGGCGAATGTTGCTCTGATACATTTTTATATACTTCTTCGTAGCCTTGAGGAACCGCTTTAGAGGAATAATAACTTTGCCTTGTATCCGCTAAAGGATAATTCGAACTATAATCAAATCGCTCCCGTGATAACGCACTAGGGGATTTTGACGATTTTGCAGCATTAATTTCGGCATTAGCAACTGCAGAACTATAAGCTAGGCGACCAGTAACAGTTGTATATGGTTCTGTTGAAGTTCTTTCTGGTACATATTTTCGACGAGGAGAAAGATTTGTTGGCAAATATTCTAGTTGCCTTTCTGAGGCATCGGTAAGTGACATTCTTGATGGTGATTTGTCTCTAATAATTGAATCTTTCGGTACTGGTAAAACAAAATCGTCAAAACTCTTAATCATATCGTTGATACCCCAGTTTTCTCCACCAGAATACATATTTTTTAATTGTTCATTTATAATGTTTCCATCTTCTACTAACGTTTTTGCCTCTATATCTGGATCATGTTTAGATGTTAGTTTGCTGTCAGGGCTAAGAAGTCTAGTTTTTAAGTCTTTTAACTCTCTCGAACCTTTGTGTAATTGGCTTGTCAACCTATCTAACTCTCGTAATTTTTCTACAGTGATTTGATCTATTGTACTTAAAGTAGATAAATGAACCAAATCTCTTTCACTAATACCCGGTCCACCTTGTAGGCCACAATAATCTTTATAATCATCAGAACTATAAATTTGTCGAGACGTGGTCGGCATCAGCTCAATGTCAGGCTCTTCAGGCGCCTCCCAAATCATGTCAAGCTGCGAATTAGGTATAGAACCTTCTTCACAAACAAGATCATCACGGTAAGCTTGATTCAAACTCTTATAAAATGCTTCATCTGACTCCATTGTTTCATCCTGTGGATTTATCAATACAGATCTTCCGATATCCAATCCTTCTTCTATGCCATCCTCAACCGTGCCATTGCCTAGAATTTCTCTAATGACTTCTAGTCTTGTCATTGAGTCTCTAGACGTGGCGGTGCGGCATGTATAAAAATCAAGTAAAGTCGATATAACACCCTGTTGGTCTGCTAGTAATGCTTCTAATCTTTCCAACCTTTCCCACATCCTAACATATTCTTGACTGAGTAGATCCAGCGCCCGCCAAGCGTATTTGAGTTCCGTTTCGAGTATATTAAGACGCGTACCAAGGCGTTCCATGTAGTCACTGATAATGTAGTCCCCCGAATATGGTGGTAAATCAGGGGGGAGTGCCAAGGACCCGCAGTCGTCCATATCGCCCTCGGCACCCCCACTCCCGCCTCCCTCGTTTTCCTCCATCGCGCCGCTTGCTCCTGCCCCAGCATCGTCGTGTATATCGCGCATCATCTTGGGTTCGAATAGTGGTTTGGACATAACATTTTTCACTGTGAGTCATCCCATATCGTTTTGTTTTTAACACTTTTAACACAAAACTGTTCCACAACACTAATAGTCCTTTGTAAGGTCATTTTAGGAGAAAGTATTTTAATACATACTGTCAGTTTATTTACACTTCGCGGCGTTTTAATCACTTCTAGCACTGAGTTTACTTTGTACTTCGACGGAATTAAATTGATAGTTTCACATCAAAAATATATACTTTGGTAAATATGTCTATATCACTTTTCTGAAAATTACCAATATATTTATTATATTGAATGGCGTCTTCTGGTTTGATCATAAGATTTATCTTATGAACATACCAGGGGCATTGGGGTAGTAAGGGGATACCTCATTTGAATGTGTTGACTTATGGTTTATATTCTGTTTTAAATTAATTATGTATAGAAAATTAGAATATGCAAGATAGGTTCTTTAAAATGTTGCCCAGCCAGTAAACACATTCGTAAAAGGCAGCTTAGCGATTCGTATATGATTCCACTTGAACTGTTACTGTTCAGAGGTGAAAGGCAACCCTCGGTGGATAAAGAGAAATGGGGAAAAAGGTGGAGGAGAAGTAGGAAGGAGGAGTCCGAGGTACACCATCGCTTCACTGTATATCATGTTTTTACAATGAGGATAGTTTATTAGTTGTTATTTGTTATAAAATTTATTCTGTAAAATTTAAACACCCGTTCGTTTAAAATTTTACCACATATCAATATGTCTATTTATATCAATATTTTCATACATTTGTACCGAACATATGTATGTAATAAAAGTTAAGGGAACGCGACCTAACTATTTTCATATTGAATCTAGTCGAAAAATGTGGTAATAAATAGCAATGAATTCGTTGAGAGCATTCCCAGAAATCTTTTATTGAAAGGGTTGGAGGTAGGCCAATACCCACTAAAACTAACTCTTAACCCTAATTGGATTTGTATTCAGTATTTTTTTAACATGTTACTTAAATATCTTTAATATGATGACCGAAAAATGCTGCTGAAATGTATTTTTTTAATTGAACATATGTTATTATTTTACGTATTAATTAAAAGACTATAATTATATTGTTGTTTTAACCCCTAAGTAAATAACTATATAACCTAAAAATCCAAGTTATTAAAAGCGTTAATAAATTTATTTTAAAAGCAACATTAAACATTCCTTTTATGATTCGAAACGAAAGACCGGGTATGCAATACATCATTTGAGTACCAAAGATGTAATTATGCGTTGCTCGAGCCAAGAGCGAGGCAAAATCAGACTGTGTAGCACTGTGCCGCAAAATGGTCCAAACATTATTATATGATGAGTTGCGACTAAAAGAGAATGCATCTGTTGGCATCCGCTCAAACTGCTACAGATGTTTCCTCTCTGAACGCAGCTGTTTCACATTCACTACAGTTGATTCTTTACAAGGCGTTAATTTCGACAAACGCTTCGAATAATTTTCGTGTCCCGTCCTCCAAAAGGTCAATTTTGAAGCAACATAATTAAAGTTCAATCTGTTTTTAAATAAGAGTATGCATCATTTTCAATTATCATGTATAATTTACATTTTAAAATAAAGCATTTATATATCAGTCCGGTTAAAAAATACTAGTAATTAAACTTTGTAAAAGCAAAAACTGTTAACTCGGTTTAGCATTGTTGCAGTGATTGTCTGAATGGAGTTGTTTATAAGGTTATAACTAATGGCATGTTGCCGGTATAAGTTGTTGCCATTTGCTTCTATTTAAACCTATTAATTCTTAGGTAAGACGTTTAAAGTTCGCTTTCTAACTATTAAAGCATAATACTTGTGGCAATAAATTAAATTCTTTTGTAAGTAATAATTTTTTTGCAAAAGAGACTCATAAAACAAAAAAGTATAGACATAGATCTGTAGTACACTATCAACTTATTCTGATGACAACTTACTAAATTATCTGTTATAATAATCTGAACGCAATTTTATATACTCTGTAAACATGAACATACATGAAAACGTATACATTTTTTAAATCCGTTTCACACAAAGCGATCACAACTGTGAATGTGAAAGAAATTTAATTTAGCTGGAGCACAATCGACAGTCCGACTATTTTAACTTGACGTACGTTACAGCGTTTAAATTTTATACGGCGACAAAAAGTACATTTTTTTAACGAAATTTACGATTTGATTGCCTCACGTAGTCCAATAAAGTAATATGGCCGCCATTGTAGATTGAAACGTTATTTTCCGATATGTCCAATAGTGTGATGGTAAAAATATTAGTTACAAAGTAAAAAGCCTGCAGAGTAATAATATGAAATAAAATACAGTAAACGATGAGTTTGTAGAACATTTCATATGAAATTATTAAAATTTGATGTGAATTATTGTTTGGCATACATAATAAGAAATGTATTAATTAAAAATTATACATAATAAATATATATATACAAAGCAAAAACTATGGGAAAAATAAAGATTAAAGTCAAATAAAACATACATAAGCTAGGTCTATATTAAATAAAATCATGTAATAGCTTCTGGTCACGTTTATTCCCAATTCGTGTCAATTTGAAGTTGTTCTCAGTGCTATATTTCCAAATTCTAGATGAATTTCGCTCAGTGACATTTGCCAAATTTTTCACCAACGTGAACTGGAAGTAGGACTAAATTTGGTTCTGCGCTCTTTTTTATACACAAGCCTACCCAGTTCAAATGTAGGCAGCCAAAAAACTAAGTAGAGTTATAAAAATAATCCATCATTTCATTTTTTTTTATAAAATTTTGTCTTATTTCCGTAGATATGTGGCCATGGCAGTTAATTAATTTGCATCAATAATTAGAACACTATTAGATAATGCATAATAATCCGACCACGTACGGTACTGAACGTGGGTTCCAACAGCTTTTATTATTGTTTTCGCCTCCGAGATTAATTATTGTTTAATTTACGATGCGTAATTATCGCCGTTTGTTTGAGAGCTACCAGTGAAATTAGTTACAATTTATGTTCAATGACTAATTTTCACCAATACCCTAGTAGATACCGTCGGCTTATTGATATATAAAAGAATTACTGTTCCTGTTTTTAATTTGGTATAAATTTCACTTGACACTTAATTAATACTCAACGCTTACTTCTGCAGCAGACTGAAATATTGATTTTACTAAGTAATGGCTCTTTCTGATTAGATATTCAAAGACCATATAGAAATACCCTAATTTTAATATATTAATGTCAATACGTGAGATCAAGTTATGTTGATATCGTAACCAATAAGAAACATATACAAAATTTTTTATTAAATAAATTAATCAAAATTAACATATAAGGCAACCGGACTTGTCTTATTGTGTGGTGGTCGTAAATTTTTAATATAATTACAATTTTTTAATACTATTCCAAATAAAACTACCCGTACTAACGAGAGTAATATTATATCGTTAAAAAATGTTGGTTTAAGCGGTAATTAAATAAAATATCGTAATAAAAATATCATAGAGCAAATCGTGAAATAAAGTCTTTGAAAGTTACAAGAAAAATTTCACCCGAAAACATTAAGGATTTCGTTAACACTGTGTAAGCAGAGCAAATGAGCTTAAGTGAAAATAATGTCAAGGCAATGTCGTCGTCGTGTTTTTTCGCCCCTTTGTTAATTATTTAATTACGCCTCATAAAGTTTATCATTAGCGCAAAAACTGTGTTAAAATAACCTTACTACCTTTTTCTAAAATTTAATTTGTAACACTTTTATTATGGTAAAAATTAAGTATCGATTTAAGTATTTTAAGTCAGATAGCAAAAGATTTTGTAGTAAGATATCTGAATACGGTTGAGATACAAATTTCCACTCATGACGTTCATGATCTGAGTTCATCTTAGTTCAATCTATCGCGACCTAGTTTTGCGGAGAATAGAAAAGGTATTTGTAACTAAAATTTGAAATTAAGTTATATCTCCTCAACCTTATTTGAATTAAATTTACAAGATATTGTACTTGCATAATTTGTCTTTATAGAAATGTTATAAGAAGTCCATTATAGTTCCGTACATTCTCATGAACTTTCCTCTTTAACAACTGCTTGTTCGAACTAACTAGCGAAGTTTCGAGATTGTCGCGATCTCAATAATCAAGTGTAGTATATGCCTTAATAGTTTTTCGGATAGTATAAAGGTCGTTTCGTAATAATCATGTACGTCATATAAGAAAAGTAACTAATTTACGCAACATATAATATTACATATATAATAATCATTATAGTATTTATTGATCTCCATGAGAGATAAATCGATCAATTTAATGGGAAAAATTACCATGACATACTAGAATTGCTATTTATAACATCCTCTGCATAAATACTATGTAATATGTAGTATATTTTAGAAATGATTTTAGTCAATTTTCCTCCAAATATGTACGTCAGTGATAAATTATGAAATTAACATTCAATGATACAAATTTTACAGCGAATCTATTATTGTTACTAAAGCAGACTTATAATTGATTTAATACTTCACTATTTATGGAAATCGATCGGTAGATAAGATAACAACTGAGTACAAGGCATAAAGCATCTCATAACTTATTGTTAATTAATATAATTTTAACGCTTAGTGAGATAAAATAACCGTTTCCATTTTAACTCTGAAACTATTTAAATAACGTAAATTGCTGGGAACGTTTCTTTAATAAGGCTTTTGTATTGAATGGTCTAAGCTTGGGGGCTATACGGGTCCGAATACATTCTTCGTGCCCGTAAAACGGTTTTTCTCATGTTTTATGCTTAGGCTTACTAGAAATTATACTACCTCGTAATTTCAACATGTCGCTAGTGTCGCATTTGATTTACGAATCACCCCGTTTATACTACAAGTTGTCGTGAAATCTTGAATGTCAGTTTTATACTCCGATTTAAGGTTATGTTCTCGCATAAAAAAGGGCTGCTAGTTTGTTTATGGGGAACGACGGAGCCGCTATATAAAAATCGTATCTATTTTTCTTCTCTTTATGTCATACTATAATAATACATCGAAGAATTTGTCAGCGAACGCGTTGCTTGTTAAATCTCTTCCGTCTACACGGTTATAAAACGTGACCTATTTATTTAGCCGCCGTAAATAATAAATGCCCCCATTTTTCAGCACATCTACTAAAAACGATATTTTAACGCAGCACGCAACTTTCCGGCGTATGCACTAAAACTTGGGGGACAATTTTGAACAATATTTAACGTTAAACAGCGATCTAACCGATAGGTTTGGGGTCCCTTTGTTGCCACTAACTTATATTACGTGTAGACGGAAACACGCGAGCCGAGCTGTGGCTTTTAAAAGTACAAAATTCATAAGGGGATAGATTTATCGTTAAATGTAAGGCTCGTTGGTTGAGAGCGAAGCTTATAACGCACGCGAACGTGAAATTACCTCATTTTTCCTTATATCCAATTCGAATTATTTAGTAGCTTTGGGCTGTTCTGACGTACTGAACGGGGGCCACTTTAATGACGTGTTAAATTTTAACAATACCATTATGAAAAAAGCCTTTTTTGCGTAGCACTTTTTGGCTAAGACTTATTTTATAAACGAAAACGATCATTAAATTACAAATCAAATTTAGTTTTATTCTACTAACCAATTCTTAAGTAATCAAACCTTTTTAAGCGTAGATATTATTGAAATTCAGGAATTCGATGTCACCAATTTCTAAGATATTATATAATGCTAACAAGTACAAAAGAGTACAAGTATGCAGTAAAGTATACTTTACTTGATACTTGTACCGACGGCACGGCCGTTATATTATAACTCTTATATCTCGTGTTTTGTAACAATTATTTCTTGAGAATGACTTACTAAACTGGTTTTAACTTCGTTATTTTCATAAAAAAGAAGTAGTTAATATAATGTTTAATATTCGTTTTATATTTCAAACAATATAGTAAATATGATTCAAGTATATAGTGTGTTAACCAGGCTAACAATTTTCTATTAAATAATGTAACTTATTTGCGTAGTTATATGAAATAATCGTAAATTACAACGTGTGTATGGGCGTGCCGGTTCGGTTCAACCTTTTCTTTATTAGTAATTATATACCCTTGTACTTCGAAGCCTTTCAACAAATGCGAGAACAATTTTAGTGCTTAATTAACGGTGAATTATTATTCTTGGATTACCTTAAGTATACCTGTCAACCATATTTAATTAAATTACAATAAATAGTGATTAATTTTGAGTATTAAATTGCTTTGTAGTTAGAATAGACTCATCAGATCATGACGAACACTTCAAGATATATTAGAAAAACGGGGAAAGGACTGATGTTTAAAATCATTGATAAGAATATGAGAATATAGGATAAAATTCGGAAGTCACTGATTCTGAATTAATTTAGCGTTATGCTCATTTACACTACAGCCTGGCTTCACGAAGAAAAGTTCTAGCGGAAGCAGGCGTTTCATTGTGCGGTAACCGGCGGAGTCCAGTTTTTCTGCTAATGAGGAGAAAACTGGAGTAGATTTATGATTCACGCCACGCAACTGGGGCAAATATTTAAATCAGCTAACCATCATTATGTAGTCATAAGATAGTGCAGTAGTAACGATATCAAGTGTGTATAATTTACATGATGATATTTATTTTACGTTGAAATTAATCAAAACTTTAAACCTTTCTTCGTGCTTTGTAAACAGCTTATTTTTTCAGTAAGTTTATACATTTTCATCGATAACTGTTACTGAATGTCGAGATAAGCAGTAGGGATCGTGATTTTATCAGTCTTTAAGTTAAGATTGTCTTTGTATAAAAAAACTATGCTTTAACATAATTTTGATAGTGTTGAAACAAAAATAAAACTTCGTAAAATTCTCAGGAAAAACATTAGGGTACAAAATTTAAACTTTCATGATTCTATTTTATATTTTTGTCAGTCATTCATTTTAAGGAAGCAGTCAACGTTCGAGGCATAATGTAGTCTCATTGGCTTAAGTTAGTTGGAATATGTTATAAGGTGGGTAGGTCTGTACATACATCATAGTTATAATTTATTCCAAGACACAAATCTACAACGTGCGTCAATCTACGCACGCACGTAATGAATGAATTTTATTTTAAGCATCGTGGGCGAACTAATCGCTAACTGGTAGAAAAACTTGAACTAGTTAGCGTTTTTCTTCAACTTTTTTCAGATCCATCGAAACTTTTCAGAATTGTTAACTTACTCTCGGGATAAATAATAATTTGGCACAACAACTTTTTATGTGAATGAAAACAATGCAATCATATAATAAATACGCGTGTAACATTTATCGGTGCACTAATAAACATGTATCCGTGTAAAATCACGCGGCGAAACTTTTCAAAAGTTAGGTTATGGTCGCTACAGTAGGAACGCGGTCGAGGGGTAGCGTATATGAGGCGATCGCGTAGAGGCAGTCACGTGGGTCGTGGACCCATCACTTCACAGCACCAGTCACATGAGCGCGAGGTACGTAACAGGCGAGTCTTTCAAAGGCAACGGGAGCCCTCTACGAGGTGGTGTTGCCGCCGCGCGGCCCTGCTACGCGGGTGCTACGCGGCAGCTACGCGCAACGCGTGGCCGGCCGAGGGCTCATCTAAGCAGACGCGGCCGTCGCTCCTTCCGCCGCCCGCTGCAATGCTGCGCGCGCCGCCCAAGCCCGCTCGATACGGCACCGCGCCCCACACACCATTACCACCTGTGCGCTCCGTCACAACACCGCTACACGACCGCTACGGGGATTTGTCGAACGACGACTCGACGATGGTAAACACGACGCGGACGCCAGTTAGATTGCACGTTAATAAAACGCAGCGGGAGCGTACGCGATTTGGTGTGTCACTGATTCACGATGATTGGCAGTTGTATTGATCTAGAGCAACGCACGTGTTAGTACGTGAAGACGGCTGAAAATTGTATTGCTAATAGCTGCTTATCGAAACAACGAATTTTACAAACGGACACTTTAAATAAACTCCATGGACAGAAGTTATAAACTAAAACAAGATGAATTATATAAAATTTCATATTTGTTTTGGTAAAAATGTCTTTTATTTACTGTAATACAATAGAAAGCCAAGCGTAATGGTAGTACACAGCAATTGTGCTCAACATTAAAGCGGTACTCATTTAAAAAGGTAGGCTAGGTAATGTAGCAATCAGGCACAGGTACGGGGTTTTGCAAATGACTTCAACGACACTAAAGCGTTGAAATTTCACACGCAGCCTAATCTCAATTTATCCCGCAGCAAAAAAGGCTAAGGATTTATTCTTTAAAACCTTTTCGATTATGATCAAATGTACTTTTCCTTGGTGCTACGTATTCATTAAAAATAGTGCTTTTAAGGCATCTTGACGTCCATTGTAATGCGATCAAGTCGAAATTCCATTACGAAATGAGGTTAAGATTAGTTTAATAACGACACTGTTTCCATTAATTCGATTTTCGATTACCGTTGGTATAATCTAATGTAGAGCGCAATTTATTATGAATTTCAACTAAAATTATTGTTATTAATTATTACCGAATTATAATGTAAATGTAATAAATATAACTATAGTTATAAATAAAAATATAAAAATATTATCAATGCATTTTTTTGGGATTAAGTCCTCTTTATTAAGAGTTTTCTTTTAAAATGCTTTTATGCGCTGCACTCTTTGAAATTTGGCCTATAAGGTCTCAAGGGGAAAGTGTTTCTGAAATTTAATAACGCTGTTAATTAAATTAAGTTAAGGCCAAATATAACTTCAAGTAAGGGAAGGGGTAGATGCTGGTAGCTAAAGTAAATTCAATAAATAAGTATAGACAAAAAATGTCAAGTAATAAAATTATTATCGACTTGAGACATCATTAAACTGCAAAAATCGACTGTTAAACTCGCTTTGTAAACAGGAATGCAACATTATAAAATGTCACACCTGTAATTTATTCTTAACATCACAACCTTTTAACCCGAAGTAGTGCATCTCAAAGGGATCAAAAATAGTCGTAGACATCGATCGACACCAGCCAGTAGGATGCGCCCACAACTATATATTAATAAAACAATCAAATCACACCTTGGCAAGTATTCAAAGCAACAAGTACGGCGGGCCGTTTGTGCCCTTGCCAACAACGATGGCATTCACCCACGTACCGACACCCCGCTCTGCAATAATGTCCGCGCGAACTCGCGACCCACTTCCGGTCAGATAAATGGGCGGCCGCTGAAATTTGCGCTGAGCAGTAAACGCTAGGAAACTAAGTCGGCGATAAGCATCGCTCTCGCCAAGGTTTACGATGTTTTTACGGTTTCCGCGTTTATTAGGGCACCTAATCAAACAGACGCGTTTATGGAGATTAAATTATGCAAATGTTTCACAATGCTTCACTTGCTGCTGATTATTTAGGGTTATTTTCAAGGTATTCTTCATTTTCAGGAGACCACCACCATGTGTGTGTACCACCTCGGTTTATTGCCGTAAAGTAGCGGCATTTAAATAAAACTGTCGTCTGGTTTCAAAGAAACTGTAGCTAGCGTAATTAGTAGGTAAATAAGACATAATATCAAATGCCTTAAGGAGGTGAGCAGATTTGTGGAAACAAATAATAAAAATGTTTTTTTTAACCTACATTTTTTGTTAGAATGCAGTTTTTATCCCGGGTTACTGGTACTAAAGAACTCACTGAGTAAGCAAAAACAGTTACGCCCACTAAAATGGAATTTCTTTAGACCAACTTGCGTACCAAGGTGACGCCTAGTTTCCGATCCCGATGGACTATTGACTAAAAAAAGGTAGGTCTTAGAGATACTATCGCTGTCCCTATTTCTGCCGCAATGCAATAGTGTGATAACATTACTGTGTCCCGTTTAATAGGCATCGTAGCCAGCCTGTTACTAGACGGAACATCCTATCTCTTACGGTAGGTCGGTGATACCACTGATGGTGCCGATATTCATGGACGTCGGTAACACTTCCGTGGGGCGGTCCGACTGTTCGTCTGCCTTCGTATGCAATAACAAAACATATGAAAACATCTAAAACATAAATATATCTTACACTTATCAATGGGAAATAAGATTTAACAGGTATGGTATTTTTTCTCAAATATATTTTAATGAATATAAGTGCACGTTACGTAATTCTGTAAATTAAACTACGCTTAAACTTAGCAAAACTTTCTAAACGGCCATACTTATACTAAACATCTCGGAAACTTCCTCAAACGCCTTTGAGGTTGTCGTCAAAGAGTTCAAGAATCGAAGTTTTAGCTGAAATAGTGGCCAAGAAATGGGATCTATTTGGACCGAGATCTGAGAACTTTACTGTAAAATCTGAACACAAACGGGCAGTCCAAATAACAGTTATTACTACGACTTTTTATAGAAGACAAAGTTTAAGAGAATAATCCTTTATAAGAAAAGAATCCAGCCATCTCGACTCAACGGCTTTAAAAGTTAAGCTTGGTATAATAAATTTTGCTGCCTCCGTAGCCTAACTGCCTCCGTAGCTTAACTGCCTCCGTAGCCTAGTGGTATTGGCGTTTGCTTTAAAAACCGGAGGTCGTGGGTTCGAATCCTGCGGGGACTCAACAAGTTTTCGTTGTTGTTTCCTAGTTGGTTAGGACAGTTTGGGCCGATCACCCAATTGTCTGAAAAGTAAGATGATCCATGCGTCGGATGGGCATGTAAAAAGTCGGTCCACCCACCAACCCGCATTGGACCAGCGTGGTGGGGTACGGTCCAAAACCCCCTAATGGATAGGGGTGTATTAGGGGAGGCCTATGTCCAGCAGTGGACTATCAAAGGCTGATGATGATAATAAATTTTACACTTTATTTACTATTTTGTTCCAGTACATTTTTAAAATGAAAAAATATGTCACTGTTTTTATAGGTAATGATATTAAAAAACACCATTACAATAAAATTTGAAAAACGAATTCGTTTTTGTTTCGTAAGATACACATAAGTGAAATTGAAATGTTTGTTATCTTAAAGTTTCCCTATCGCGTGTTGCGCATAAGCATAATAATCTGACGTGAACAAATTAAACATTTTACATGTAGTAGGTACTCGCCTAGAGATTAATTAAAAAGATTAACTTTACAGAGGCGATGTTTTTAACTAGAAACAAGAAATATATGGAGATTACATGATTATGTTGTCATTTTGGTTAAACTTAACGATTAAAAATCCAACGCTTACTATTGAATAAATAATGCAATAGGCGACATAAAACAAGATAATATCTTAATAACCACTTCTATTCGTAATAAGATAATCTTATTCCTTATTAAAATTATTTCTTAATATACAAGATGGAAAATCAACTTAAGTTGAATTAAAATAATAATAGGAAAAAACAAGGTATTTTAACTATTTATTATTAAGAAAATTTATTCCTTATTAAATTAATTAATTTGCTAAATTGAATTAAGATAATAAACTTAAATATCACGGAAATTAAGAAAATTAGGTATTGTAAACGTTTTATAAGAGACTATTACAGTTAAATATTAAGCATAAAATTAAACTAAATAAATAGTTTACAATGTTATCAGTATAATGAAATTAATCCCGAAAACTTAATTGTCTGTTACGTTATTATCGCGTAAACAAGTAAATTGCATTAATATTGAATAACATTATAGGTACATATATGTTAATACCGATTATTGACAGTATTAATTGCACTGATGTAATGAGATATGTATTAATGTAGTTAATAAACGTGAAGATTTGGTAATTCTTCATTTACTGATTAATTGATTATATGTTAATTTAGAATCAATTAATTTTTAAATTTTTCCTAAATATTATAAATTTTGGTCTATTCTCGACAAAATATTGATATATTATTAAAAATATTGAATACATGGTATTTTAATAAGTTCCTAATTTGATCATAAAAAAATATTATAAGCTTAGTTATTAAATATTACAAAAATATCATTATATATCAACATAATGAGTTATAATAACCAAACTAAAAGAAATTATGAAGAATTTAAAATTATTGTTAAGAACTATTATATTTTAATATTGAAAACTTTATGTAAGATAAAATAGAAATCATCTAAATTTATTTGAGTAAAGTAATGAATTTTAAGAAGTAATACAGGACCCATCAACCCGCATTGGACCAGCGTGGTGGGATACGGTTCAAAACCCCCTAATGGATAAGAATGTATTAGGGGAGGCCTATGTCCAGCAGTGGACTATCAGAGGCTGATGATGATGATGAATTTGATTAAAAATAATTTGAGGTTATAAAACACATCTTAACTTAGTCTAGTGTTTAGGTATTTTATTTCAAAAACCCTAGGCTATGACTTCAATTACTAGTCTTAAGTATGGAGATAACAATTTTGTATTTTTAGTTTAAAAGACAGTTGACAGTCGAGTTTAAAACAAACCGAAATCATGAGAAATCATTGTTTGTTTGTATTAATTTAAATGAAAGATAATATAATCTATTTAAGTCTTAAAATTTAAGGACGATGTTATAAGCGCAAAGTTGATAATGATAATTTATATTTAGTAACGTAAATTGATAACTTTCAAGTGCAAAAAGGCTTGCGTAAAATTATAACAAACCGTTTGACTTTTGTTAAAATAATTTTTATACTACCTAATTTAATTAATTTTCAGTAGAGTTTGCACATAATCATGCTATAGAAAAGGGTAATTTGAAAAAACAAGTCAATGTACTCTTTGAAACTGTAGTCGACAAGAATAAGAAGTTTCGTTTATATGTCAATCCTTCTAGTTTATTACACCGTGGTTATAGTTGTTGGTATTAATTGATATCGACTGCAGTAACGCGCACAGGGACATAACCGGAAATTGAATGTCACCATTTCAATTGACAATTTTTATTTCCACATTTATACATAAAATTATAAGTAAATAAATTTGTAGTGTCTGTTTGTAACATCAAATAACCATTTTTAAATGATTTCATTGTGATAAATAATATGTATCGGACATAGAATGAAATTACTTTTTTTTCATTTTTGTCTGTCTGTATGTCTGTCTGTTGGTTTATTCTGGCTAAACTCTGGAATAGATGGTCCGATTTTGACGGGACTTTCACTGGAAGATAACTAATGTAACTGGCAGTAAATTAGACTTTACTAAAAAAATATTTCTTTTATATTACACGCGGCGGAGGTCGCGGTAACATCCAGTTTAGCTAATAGTATAAGGAGTTACGTCCATATTCCAATGCTTTTAGTTAATTAAACCTTGGTCAAAGTTGTTAGTAATTATTAATGCCGACTGCAGTAACAGGGACTAAACCGGAAATTGTATGTCACGATCTCAATTGACCGCAACGCCGCACTAAATTCGCAATGCGATTTTCAACACAAACGTCATTGATTAAAACTCACAGTAATCGGTTGACAATTGGAAATATCGAAAGTATTTTGTGTTATTTTATTGCGAAACATGACTTATGCCACCGAAAGGTTAAGTGAATGTGTTTTAAGTTTTAAAGGAGTGAACGAATAATAAATTTGAGTTATTTTAAATGTTACGTAAAATGTTTAGGAAACGTTATTTAATTATAAATCGTAGTTTTTTAAGGAAGTAGCTTTACCATTAAAGCTAAGCGATGTGATATTAAACCGGTGAAGTTATTTCGTTATTATAAGTACTAATAAACTTAATAAAAGATACAATAACTTCGTTCAGTGTAACGTTGTCTCAAATACAGAAAAAGAGTGTTCAAAACGTGACCTTTGTGACCAAAGGGTGTAAGGTTAAGTGAGATATAAACGAATAACAAATGTATGTTTTTTATAAATGTTGCGTAAAATAGAAAGAAAACGTTATTTATTTGTAAATCGTTGTTTACAAGAAAGTGTAATAGTAAAGCTAAATTATAGAATATTAAACCATTATGGTTCAGTTTATTTAAAAGTGACGTTTGTAGGTCATGGAACTATACAAAGAGAAAACAGTGTTATTTATAAAATATATACTTTTTACAGTATAACGTTTTTATTCTCAAAAAAAGAAAATTCACAGAAAAAGAGTGTTTAGGTAAATCAATTTAATAGGACGAACAAATTTAATAAAGAATATTTCACTTTCTTTCCATTTAGTAGGCGGAATATTCAAAGAAAAAATGATCCGTTTCAATTCGTAAAGGATTCCTCCTGAGAAGTTTTTAGGTCAGCTAAATTGATCGAGTTGTTTTTTATCCGTACTTCATTAAATATAATGAAACATCTGAAATCATCTTTGCTTTTAAAGATTTAAACATTTGTCAAATTAACACTGGTTTAGATATCTTCATTCAGACAAAAAATTTATGTGTTTTTTTTTCCATATCTAGTCTACTTAAATTAAATAGCTCAATTAGTTCGTGTTAAATATCACAATATAAACTTTGCACAGATTATATGCTTGGGTACCTCGCTCTGCAGATGATAAAACTTTCCTGTAAGAGGTGGACGCTTAAGGGAATGCCAATAAAACCGATATTGGACGTCCTCTTGCGATAGTGTTCTTGTCAAGCGCTCTCGTTAAACTTGAGGCCATGATATTGTGAGCATGTTCTAGTCACCGCAATTATAAAACAGCTGTACGAGCTACCACTCAAGATACTATACAAGGTTGTGTACACATTTCGATGTACTTGAAATGTTAATAGTGAGGCAGACTGTTGAATAATGCGCGAATACAATGTTATTAATTACAGTCGTAGAGATTTTGCTTTATAAAATAGATGTGTAGTAAATGCAGTCTGTGAGGTGATTGAGTGTTCATATCTATTCCCGAGTTAAAAAGATATTGAATTTAGGTACATACAGCCTAATTTGAAAGTCTATTGGTGCTAAAGGTCAGGTCCTCTTATTGCTTAGACATCGAGTGGTGATTAAGTAAAGCGGTGGTCACAAAAGAGAATATGTTTACTTTTCTATTGATATTTTACTAATTTATCTAATTTTAATGTCTAATTTGGTATTAATATATTTGTTAAACATTTTTATACTAAAAAACAAGATTATGTAGTCAAGCAAGTTATTAAGGTGAAGTATGACGCTGAGCATATTGTAGGTTATTGTACGATTATTTTCAACACTATAAATATAGGCTCTACCAGAATTTTCTGGTTTTGAATTACTCAGAGAGCTTGCCACCTAAGTTAATTCATTAGATATTTGTGAAATACATTACTTAATAATGCCCGTAAACTTTTTTATACCGTGGGTCTATTTAATCTAAGAAAAATGGAGGTACCCAACCTTATTTATTATGGCACCTCGTCACTAGTTAATCTCAAAAACATGCATATCGTTCGTATTTATATAATAGAAAATTATTAAATATATAATATAATTGAATATATTTCAAATATATAAAAGAACATTTTATAAAATGAAACCGTTTAAATGTATTGTATTCCATTCGATATTCGATATTCTTAACTTTGGTCACATTAAATAGAGAACCAACAACGAATATAAAAGCGAAAAGGTCGATGATATAAAAGCGTTTTTGCTCAAAGCAAATACCAATGAAAGGGTCAAATTGCTGACTATACCGAAGGTCTAGTGGTTTATAAATATTGTGACTGTAAACCGTAAAAAAAAACCTAAAATTATGTCAATTACAATGACAAGGTAAAGTTAACATGTACTAAACAAATAAGCAGAAAATTTTGTAATCATTTTGTTGATACACACTTTTCTATCATTAAACAATTAATCGCAACGTATTTGAAATAAATACGACAATTCAAAAAAAGTAATTTGATTAAATAGTGGTAATAATATCATTTTGGACCCATAATAAAGAAGATAAATAAATATCAAAAAGGTAGATTACAATACATACATACAATAGAAACATATCATAATTGTAAAGTTATATAACGAATAATAGTACGTATAATAAACAGTCCATAACTGTTGCCGATTTTTATATAAGAAATGGGAGCGTAACAACAGGGAAGTTATAAAGGACAGCGATAAGTGTTGTGACCCCACCCCCGGTGGAGCTAAGAGCGCTATCCGCCATTTTGGTTTTAGCCGAGATTGTGATGTTTTAGTCGTTATTTTAACTTGTATTCAAATATGAATTAACTTGGATAAATTTTGCGTAAGTAAAGCTGAAATGATACTACAATGTTATGATTTTGTATTACAATTATTACTGAAGATTTAATATAATCAAACTGTATCAAATTTAATATCAAGAACGGTAAAAATATAGATTATAGTAATCTTTTATAATATCGTAGAACGGAAATTGTAAAAAGTACTTTTTATTAGAAAATTTAAGCGTCAAACGGTCATCTCAAAAGATTATAAATGGCAGATGATTTTCAGTTCCGTTACACAATGGAAGTCTCAAGTTTATATCCAGAATATCTCATCCATCAGTAAGCAGTAAATCTTTTAGTTCAGACTAAATTTGTATGCTTAAATATCGAGAAGCATTCTTTAAAAGACAGACGAGATATAAGTCTGTTTAGCAGCAATTACAAGTTGTACTAGTATGTTTGTAATATAGCCGAGACCTAGTGTTATATTAGTGTACAACAATATACAAATTTACTGTCAAGATATCTCTAATATCTACACATATTTGTTAGGGTTATATATTTTGTGATGGACGCTTACCTTAAAAGTACGGCGTCCACATAACCGGAATACAGTGGTTGCATACACAGCTGATTTGAAGGGCAGTAATATGGCAACTATGGTACCTACTCTAAGATGCGTCTGGTTCATTAGTGGAGACCTACTATATGATGATGGTAAACAATTATCACAATGGAAAAGAATAAAAATGGTAGAGAGAGTTAATCATACATTCATAAGTCAATATATGTAGCGTAAGGATGTGCATTGATCTTAACGTCTCCACTTGACGAGCGGATCTGGCCTCAGTACGTGGTATAAAGAGACTTAGCAGAAAGGTGCGATTAGATTACGCCAATCCGCTGCTCGTCGTGGCATATGAGCAACCTTTTAATGGACGCCAATCAAGATTGCCTGTTGGCGTTCATTACATAATAAAAAGCCTTATGTCTAGACAGTGACTGTTAAAAGCTGTTGATAACTGATGATGATTGATTAGTGTAAAGCAATATATACTTTTGATTAAGCCGAGTAACAAATTTCCAAACAAAGAGTTAAATCCGACATTTCGTTCAATTTATCAATGATGATAAAATTCAGTGAAGCACAATTTGTTTGCTTTTGATTCGTTCACTGGATGAGGAGCGTAGCTGTTCATGAATCAACTAAATCGCCGAGTTATTTCAAAAAGACTTATAGGGGAAAGCGTTGTTTCTGTATCAGATTGACAGTTCTCCGATACGACAATCACGTGGACAAATTAACCCTATTTATTTGTAAGTATTTAAGGAGTTGCTTGTATCGCGTTTCGATTCATTTATATATTTATAGATTTAGAAAATACTTTAAATATATGCTGCTTTATAACTTGGTAATAGCAATGATAGTTGTATTCAGGTGTTGAAAAGATTAAGTGAAATTATTTTAACTTATATTTGTTAATACATAATACATCCTTCCTTCCGCATATCCTTTGATTTCTAATGAGGTTGAAAATACAATTTCTGTTCAATTTAATAAAAATGATGGATAAAATTATAATCATAAAATTCTAAGGATTATTTTTTTAATTTTATCTATGGCGCGGCGTAAGCAAATAGACAATAAATAAAAAATCACACGACGTTAATTTGTTATAAAAAACGCCTGCTATGAATAATATAAAAAATAATCTTATTAACCACATAAACAGCATACTTTATCTGACAAGTAGATTAAACTAACATTAAAGGAGGCAAGAAGTCTTACTCTAGAAACGAAGATTACGATATAAGAATGAGGTATAACATTTACTCGAACTGATCCTATTATAGTTAAAGAATAGTCAGGAGAAATTTGCGCACAGTAGAAGTAAAAGCAGGCAAAGGTTACTAAGATGCAATGTCCTTTAGGCGTGTATTATATATTTTATAGCAAATGTATAATCACTACATAGTATAAAACAAAATCGCTGTCTCTGTCCCTATATCCCTATGTATGCTTAAATATTTCAGACTACGCAACGGATTTCGATGCGATTTATTTTAATAGATAGAGTGTATGAAGAAGAAGGTTCATGTATAACATTTAATATTATAGGTATATTTTCTATCAGCATAACTCCCGTGCGAAGCAGGGGCGGGTCGCTAGTGTATTGAAAAAACAAATTAATAGCACAAGTCAAGGGGTGGATAGTCTATCATTTGGCTCCAGTTGCAATGAATGAACCTTCCATGCGTCAAAATCTTAGTTACATCTTAGATGCGCAGTTGTTGTCTTAAAACCACGTGTGTATGTTTTCTGTTAATATCTAATAGTTTCGATAATCAAAAGGTACCTCTAATAGGTACCTTTTTGAAGGTGGGAGGTGTTATTTTACAGGGGACTGTCTGGGAAAGTAAACACTGCGCTGTATTTCGATTTGTGAAAAACGTATCTGTAAACTGTGGATGGACGTGTCATATGGTGAAACATTACAATACCTGGATCAGTAAAATAAAAGCTATTTTCTAAGATTTAGCACAATATACTTAGTATATTAAAGGTAGCTTTATGACTTTAATAGTAACTATATTCAGCCTTTGTGTTCTATCAAATAGTAATCAAACCCGTGTTAATAGATAATTCAATTCTAAACGTATTAAGCCAGAGGAATAAATAACTATAGGTTAATTAAACTCATGTTTAACATTAAATTGCCCTCGTCTGTCAAATGCAAATTTAACTAATCAGAATGAATATAAATTACATGACTTAAAGAGCTGTATTTTCTATACAAGAAAATGTAACGTGTTATGTTTTAGAAAGATTTTCGTGGAACTGTATCAATTAATTATTTTAAAATTAAAACAGGAGATGAAATATAATATGTTATTTTTGATAACGAATAAATAAAGTTTATTTACTTCTTATACCATAAGTTGCTAGTCATTACAATTATCAGAAGTTTTATTATGTATCAGAAGTAAAACTATTACACTAGAATTACATCTCTATACTCATATTATAATGGGGAAAGATTTGTATTTTCGTGTGTATGTTTGTAATGCATAAACTCGACTCGACGTCAATTTTTAATCACCTTTTAAAACTAAAAACATAGGCTACTTTTAACCTAAAAAAAATCATATCAAAAATCTTAAAATAACACAAATAACGCCATGGACTACTAGCAATTTATTCTTTTGTTTACGCGAATACTAAACATATTTAAATAAAAGGACTTTTTACGGATTTTATAGCGTTTATTTCACATTTCAATTCCTACGTTTTGAACACTTTCCAGCGGTCGTGGTCCTGGTAGACCTTTAATCAACTTTAATAAAACATAATGTTTGTAATATTTATAAAACGAGCAGTGCCACTGATGTAAGCTAGTACATCGATATTGCTAGCTGAAATAAAGTTATTAAGCTCGGTTAACTTGACAAAGATAGTCATAGGTACCCGATCAATAATTTCACTGGGGCCACTCGAATTTCAGTGATCTAACCACGAAGGTATCGTCGTTGACCGACGGAGTGTTTCAGAAGTGTGCTCGCTTTGTGACACGAACACCGACTGGGACACGAGGTTACACTGAGCAATGATTCAATAGTTTTTTTTTTTAATTGAGCACAGAATAAGTTGCCAGATGAATTCATACTTCAATTGAACAGGCTAGGTTTAATAAATAGGTTACATGCTGTGTTAAAATGTAATAAACTGTTTATGAAAATGGTGATGACATAAAAGTTTTTAATTTTTTAAGAATTAATGATTTTGGTTTATATATTTTTGAATTTTACTCCTATGCCCGTTATAAATAGCTTTTTTTAATTTTGAGTCTTAAATAAAATAATGTGTCGAATACTGTTATTAAATGTTTAATGAACAACAAGACAAAATTCTTTAACCTTAACGTACTTTAAACAAAAATAAGCGATTTTTTTTTAAAAATTAACGAATTTAAGTAATTAAATTATAATGAAATGAACTTAAATACAATTTATTATGTGGTATAGTGGAAAGGGAAGATTTTTTGAACGTGCAGAATCTTTTCAGAGTATTTCCATTTAATACATCTTTGGAATCCTCACTGCGAGGGAAGTGATAAAGTTGGTCCTTCAATAAAATTAACTAACAGCTTTAGTGGTCAGAAGTTCGCACGAGTTAAGTGTTCGGTATACACTTATAGCTCTGGTGAGTGTTACGTATGAGTGTTTATAACAGTCGAAGAAAGTATATCGAAATAATTTAAAACAGTTTGCTTAAATGTTACGTTTATTCCCATATTTATTTTCTTACAAAAACTTGATCAAAACAGTGTTATTACAGAATAAATTATACTCGTAAGAGGGATCTTTTTCATTTATTTTTGATAAAAATATAAATCGGAGAATTCATCATCATCATCATCATCAGCCTGTGATAGTCCACTGCTGGACATAGGCCTCCCAGTACACCCAAATTCATTAGGGGTTGGACCGTATCTCACCACGCCGGCCCAGTGCGGGTTGCGTTTGGTTTGGATGGGTCGGAGAATTAATAATGTCAAAAAAACGATAAAATAATATTTCATAGTATTAGATTGAAAAGTATATAATGCCTTGGCCTTATTTGCAACTTAATATGTGATCTTTCGTAAAAAAATCTTTTCACTGTATAGTAAAATACTGTCGCTTTAAATGCTACATTACATCTTCAAAACTACGCAACGGATTTGAAAGCCTTATTTTAAAAGATAGACTGATTCCAGAGGAAGGCATATATGCATAATACATGCATGCATAGCATTGAAGAGAACCTCCGATAAATTTAGAGGTATTCAATAGAGTGCTCAAATAAACAACATATCCCACGAGATAAATCATAATAATTTACTACAGCATTGTACATCTTAAAAAGGTCAACAAAAAAGTCCAAGATAGTAAATGTCTTTTACTTAAAGATAACTTATAGTAACCAGTTTTTATCCTATACATTTTTCGGGAATAAATTCTTATTTACGAAGTGATTTTAAGCAATACAGTCTAAATCCTTATTCAATTAATTGTGAATCAAACACGAAATCTAAGACAAATAGGTCATCATGGATCAATCTTTGCAAAACATGAAACGGAATGACGTAATCATATCATGCATTCTTATTGGAGGAGCGCTACGAAGTGTCAATAATTACGCGATGTTGAACCAATTAGAACGCTGTGCTGTCCTTTCATAGTTTATAATAAGGTCGATTTACTATTGTATAATAATGTTAAAGTAATTTTTCAGTTGTATTAAATCAATTTCATTAATATATTTTACAAATTCACTGACAAATATACGTTTTGGTCAATATAAAGTAACGGTAGATTTATTTAAAGCAATAAACTAGCGGAGTTAAGTGAAAACTGGTCCAAAGGCATATATTATCGCACCTCATTCGGAGCTATAAAGTGACATCTGCTGTCAGACCCTAAGAGTGCAGGAAAGGCAATTTTCTTCGCGATATTTTATCTATGGGCAAGTATTCAAGTAATAAAATTTCCCTCTGAAACTTCACACGCTATTCGTGTGTGTGATAGCGTAAATTTGTATTATATACGTAAAAATATGTGGGTGATATTAAATTCATTGGTTTTATGCACGTTCGACATAGATTTCTAAGAAAAAAACGACATGCTAAATCTTTTAAAACTATTGTTATTAAGTTGAAGAGTGACGTAATGAAGAATCTTTTGCAGTATTTTGTTTTGGTAATATAATTCGTTATATATCTTTTAAAGTCAAAGTCAAAGTCAAATCTAACATAATCTATCAAGCCTAGTATTACTAGATTGCTTATTAAATATGTTTTCTTTTCTAATGTTAAAATTATAATCAGGATTAGCTTATTTCTGCTTGTCACCATTATGTCATGTTTTTCATTATACCTAATTAAAAAAAACGACATTTTATGTATCCTAAACCCTACCCTATCCTACCCTCGTACCCTCTGAACAAACATCCACACGTTTGACTTTTATGTAGTAATCGTTAGCGTATCAATGCGGCAAAAAATCCGTCGCAAAGCAGGAGTGTCAAATCACTATTACGATACAAATTAAAGAACAACGTAGCTAGTGGCAACGTATTTGGTAAGCTAGACAAGGACGTCTCTATACATTCTTTCTATACTTCTTAGTCAACTCAACGAAGACTCTGCTCTACGACTACTTGTAGTTTATCTAAAAAGTAAGTAGGTTATGGTTATGTCATAAATTTCAAGAAACACTCGACTGTTATCCTACTTCATAAAATGTAGATTTCTGTGGCTTAAGCGTTCAATATTATATAACATATAAATATACATTAAATGAATTGATTAACTCGTTCATACATTCCTAAAAAGTTTCATTTGAAATGAAAATAAGCATTTTTGATAGTAACAAACTTTAACAGAGATCAAATATTTTTATTGTGATTATAAAACAATATATTTTAATATATACGTTTTATCCTTTATTTTTATTATTGTCTTATTTTAAAGTTGCCTAGGTAACTTGTTTTTCATAATGCTAAATATTTCAATTTCACTTTAATATTTTTTAAATTAAAATAAATTAATCGTCTAGAATTTTTCCAACTGTATTAAGACTCAATGTTATTAATTGACGGTAAAGTTGTTTCTAATAAACGTTACGTGTTAATCTGCTAGTAAACGAGTTAGTACTTTCAGTGTTCTGAGTTCTTAGCGAATCGCAATGTCATAAACGAACTATTAGCTATTAAACCATGAATAAATATCACTTAGATAATGGAAAAAAATGCAACATGATGGGGTAAAAACTATTTAATTTTTATATTGATGTATATTATATTTACATATACCATGTAGTTTCATATAATTATATATTCATGTGTAATATGAGTAAAGTTCCCACTGCAATAACAATATAGTATTCATGAACTGTTTACAATTTTTAAGTAAACCTTTGTTATAAACAAATAGGAAGTAAAGTGATCTAAAATCTTATGTCCAATATAAGTATCTATTCAGCCAGTTTCAAATTTGTCAAGGTAAGGTAAATAAATATATATATATTTACGCTTCAGATAATGAAAAAGTTAGTTTATTTAAATATATATGAATAACATCGGAACTGTGATAAAATATTGATATAATAATGAATATTTTCCGCCGCCTCCGTGATTTAGCGGTATTGGCCATTGCTTTATAAACCGGCGGTCGTAGGTAGGTGAAACAATCGTTGTTTTGGTTTGTTTATCGTTGTTTTCTGGTTGGTTAGAACAATTTGGGCAGATCACACAATCGCCAAAAAAAACTAAGATGATCCACGTGGGGTACGGTCAAAAAACCCCCTAATGGAGAAGGCATGCGTGTATATAGTGTAGGCCTATCTTCAGCTTCGGACTAACACATACTGAGGATAATGATGACTTTTCAGGACGTGTTCAAAATGTTAATTGACTGATACATTTTATTGTACGTATTTATATATTTTGGAACAAAAATATAAGAATGTTTAAGTACATTTTGCATAAGACCTTCATTTATTTATTTATATGTTAAAAGAACTTTCTTCGTAAAATTGACAAAACGTATAATTTGTGGTAATGGTAAAAAAACGTCTAAAAATTTTATTTAATCTCTGTCGTAAGTGGAGAAGCTGAACCAAATGTGATAAATAAAAATGTATTTTGACATATAGAGTAATATTGTAACATGTTGTACACAATATTATGTAAAGTGCGTTTGAAAAGAACGTTAATTAATTTGTTGTGATGTCATGCAAAAGATTAGCCGGATCTTGTTTACGTAATTTAGTTTATTTTGGTACGTTATTACCGAACAGCCCGACGTATAATAAAAGATTTACAAATACCGCTTTGGAAAGGGTAAAGGTCAGTATGGGATCATGACCCGCCTTATAATTCTGTTAAAGCAGATAGAATTTGGAATGTATCAAAAGGAATATTCAGTGAGACGGTATTTTATTAGTTTTATGTTCAAAGATATAGTTATGTTATGGGTTATAAAGTGAAAATAACATTAAATATATATACACAAATACACACGTATTTGTGATGTCCTTTAAGTAGAATAGATTAACTTAACACTCGTCAAAAGGATTTAATGAAGTTTTTACGCAAGATTGTTTTCAATTGATTAAATATACCTCTAGGATCAAGAACTTATATATTGTCTCCATGGTTATAATATTTCTTCTGCTTATTAACCTAATAGTTGCGTAACCATTACGTTACTAAGCAAAAGATTATTTATTACAATATTAAAAGAATAATTGACCTTCTCGAAAAGCAATGTTAGATAGTTACTAATTATTTTTTTTTTAGTCTAAGGCTCCACTTTACAGCACTGTTATCGAGATATGTTAATAAAGTATACAAATTTATTTCGTATACAGTTATATATTTAAAATAACTTTGTCATCTGCCTAATTAAATTGTGGTTGTAACAATCAAAGAAATGTGCGAATTAATTAATATAGGGTATCCTTGATATATAACAGCTTATGATTTCATACTTAATTTTTATCTTCACACAATCTATAACATAATACAATCAGCTTGTTTATAACTATCAATTTAATATTGAATATAAAACCATATTACATTTATAGTGTTCAGAAAGCGATTATTTTTATCGACAGTTCTTTTAAAACTATTGCTGACCATCTCTCTCTTTCAAATTTTTGATATAAGGTAAAGAAACAATTAAATAATATGTTTACAAACTTCGATCTTTGAACAAACATAGTATGTAATAGCTCCGAATTAATTAAGCTCAAAGAGCACTATTTGCCAGTAAATGTTACTACAAGGCCGAGATAGGGGAAGGAACGAGCGGCTATGTACGCCCCATCCCCCAAGGTCCCGCTCCAACCAACCTTGGAGTTATACACGCATTTACTTAACACCATTATCGTATTTTGAATTACTTGAACAGAAAATATCAAGGATTGTATTTAAGAACCATTTCTTGCTTTTGCAGCTGTAAGCAGTTCAATAAACTGTTTTATTGTGTCACATTCAAGCATTAGTTTAGTTATTTCTGCAGTAGCTGCCATAATGAAATCAATATTGTTATTGCAGTATTGTTGCTAAACTCATGCAGTTCAGATAAAAAGTACACTCTTTTGCGTTTAATATTAAATATAAGATGTAATTGAAATCAATTTATAACATTCAGTATTAAAACACTATTAATTAATCTAATTATTCAACGGAAATTAAAAGATAGATAATTATTTGTAAATTTCCGATGTATTATATTTTATCTAGAATAATTTAACCAGCTATACTTGATATAAGACCACTTCCAAGTTATAAGCATTTATTTTCTGAGCCTCTCCTTTAATTTCTACTTCACTCTATCCCCTGAGCAATTGATCACAAATCAGGTCATAAATTTTCCTCACGGACCGAACGTTCCACTCTAGTAGTTGTTGATTAAGTGCACGTAAGTAGAGTTCTAGAGACAAAATTAAAAATTAAAATAAAATTTTTTATTTATTCCCTTTCCGATTTAGGGGATTTTTGGACCGTATCCCACCACGCTGCTGCAATGCGGGTTTGTGGGTGGACCGACTTTTACATGGCCATCCGACGCATGGATCATAGTACTTCTCAGACAATTGGGGGATCGGCCCAATTTTCCCTTACTAACTACGAAACAACAATGAAAATTTGTTAATGCAGGATTCGAACCCATGACCCCCGATTTCTAAAGCACACGCCCTTATTACAAGGCTACGGAGGCAGTTATATATCGCTATGTAGTCCTAACAAAAGATGTTTTTTTAATGTTACATACAGACGCACCAATTCTATTTATATGTATAGATAATTTAAATCCTAATAGCACATTATACCAAAATAAAACCTAATTTCACTTCTTTTGCCAGAATGATACAACAATAAGCGTGTAAGTAGCACACCATTGTCCTTTGACCGAATGTCCAAATGTAACCGTATTCATAGGAAGGCCTCGCAATCCAGTCACGTATCACTTTATTGATGCAGCAAGAGAGGGGGAAATTGCAAACTGTAGATGAGCAAGATCACGTCAAGTGGACTCCATTTACCACTTGATCATAAAAATTTAATCTATATATATTTTTCATAAGTACTTATGATCGAAAATGATCCCCAAACGATTTTTAAAATTTTGATTTTAACAACATTTTTTTTTTCAATGAAAATTTTAAGCACTTTTAATTAAAAATGGATTAAAATCAACCGTAAGAGATAAATCCATGAAATTTTCAGCATCCATGGTCGAAAGTCTATATTTTAAGAATATATTAACGACTTAAGATTATTTGTTTATTTTCGTATTGTTAACTAACTTTTAAGTTAACAATTGAAAATTTAACTCATTCTTGGTAAATAAATTCATTTTTTTCATCGGTCACATGCTTTATTCATTTAAGTTTAAGATTCCGGAAGAAAATTTACTGCTCGCCATTAGTTTAAACAAAATGAATTTATTTATGACAGCGGCCGAGCGCTGTGGAAGCGCTCGCCTACCGAGCGTCTCGTACTGCATTGAAGCTTTTATCAGTGATAATTTAAAATAACAATACAAAATATTATTATAAAACAAATTTTATTATTATTTACGTTATATTATTATAATTATTTATTGTTGTTATTAGAGTTTGTAGTATGTCACGATTTTTCCGAAAATTATTCGTTTTTGTTCAAGATGCTATTCAATCACACCATTGGTCCAATGATCAGGCTACACTTACCCTTATGTAATTTATTATAAAGTAAATGAAGAAATGAAGCATGAGAATTTTGTTGTCATATAAAGAAAAGTTAGTCACGATGCAAGTTCGTACTTTTATTTAATACTAAATTGATAGAATTTTTAAAAACTAAATTTGGTGCCGATAAAATTAAAAAGATCAAGTATATTTCTAAGGAGCTCTTCACAATATAAAAATAATTATAATTTTGCAATTTAGTTAATCATAAAATGATTTTGGTGTTGATGCTGATTGGACTTTTTTCGACATCTCATGGCAAAGGAGCGTGTGATGGCTTGCAGGGAGTGTAAAAAGACAAGCTTTATCGTGCTAGTTTCAACGTGATAAAACAACCACATAACAACCCTACGATTTGAAAGCTTAACAACAATAAAAGATAATCACCTAACTTTCATCACTACAAACCATTGGAAAAATTTTCACTAGATTGCAGGCTCGTTTCAGAAGATAAAAAGTATTTATTAACAAAGTTTTTAAAAAAAGTGAAAGTATCTGACGACAAATTTACCATTTAATTATTTAAATTAAGCTTTGTTTGTTCTATTCAGTATGTTATGATTATATTCTTTATGATCTTGTTAACAAAAAATAAAATTTTATTGATAATAATTATAATAATATAACGTAAATAATAATAAAATTTGTTTTTATAATAATATTTTGTATTGTTATTTTAAATTATCACTGATAAAAGCTTCAATGCAGTGAGACGCTCGGACTATAGTGAGGCGCTTCCACAGCGCTGGCAGCGCTCATAAATAAATTCATTTTGTCTAAACTAATGGCGAGCAGTTGAAATTTTCTTCCGGAATCTTAAACTTAAATGAATAAAGCATTGACCATGAAAAAAATGAATTTTTTACCAAGAAATGAGTTAAATTTTCATTTGTTAACTAAAAAGTTAGTTAACAATACGAAAATAAACAAAAATCTTAAGTCGTTAATATATTCTTAAAATATAGACATTCGACCATGGAGTGTAAATTTCATGGATTTATCTCTTACGGTTGATTTTAATCCATTTTTAATTAAAAGTGCTTAAAATTTTCATTGTAAAAAAATGTTAGTTAAAATCAAAATTTAAAATCGTTTGGGGATCATTTTTTCGATCATAAGTACTATGAAAAATATATAGATTAAATTTTATGATCAAGTGGTAAATGGGGGTCCATTGACGTGATCTTGCTCAGATGTAACGTGTGCTAGCTTGAATTGGATTATGCAATGATGATCACGTCCATTGCATATAATGATTTAACAATTATAAACGCAAATAAAACGAAAAAAGCTCGACAATAATGCGTGTAAAACTATTTATTTTCATGAAGTAAAAAACTAAAAAAAAAATAACGATCATGGTATAAGATAATAATTCAAATATTGTCATGAAACCAATCAACTTTGTTTTCATATTTTCGTAGTATATTATTGCATCGTTAAGTGCATCCCTACTTTTATTTCTTTTGACCTATCGCAAGTTCGTGTCTCCAAAATGTATATATTAAACGCATATATATATACATATATATATAAGTTCCGGACTATAATACAAAAATGTGTAACATTGAAATCAGTATAATGTAACATTTAAAATCTATTCGCTTATATCAAGAGGAAAGACTAGGAAAATTACGTATTCTGCTTCTATTAAACGTTGCAAAGATATCCTTTGTCTGTTCTCTTAAACAATAAAAAACTATCCTCGAATGGCTGAACAATTTAAACGTCAGTAGTCAAAGACATTTCGTTTCACAAACGATGCCTCGGATTCCGATCGGTGTTTCTTTCAACTCATAAGTCGTCTTCAGATATAGAAAGCTTATACCAATATCCTTTCTTCCAGCGTTCCATCGCACGTCTCGGAATCTGGGAATTACTACGTCTTGTTTATGGTACAATTTTGTTTTCAGCAAATATAACTATGTAAATAGAGAATATAAGAATATAGCAACACTACTTTTCACTTTGATAATGAAAAATTAAGCCATAATATAAAGTGGGAGCTTTAGACATTGAGAAAATTAGTTTCATTGACATCTCGGCCTTACTTTGACAAAGCTTAGTATAGGCTGACTATATGACTATACGGTTCGAATCCTGAAGCGACTCAACAAATTTTCATTGTTGTTTACTAGTAGGTTAGTGCAATTTGGATGATCACCCAATTACTACGTTTTGTAGGAAATAAGTAAGATGATCCTTGCGGATGGGCATGTAAAAAGTCGGTCCACTCACCAACCCGCATTGGACCAGCGTGATGGGTAACGGTCCATATAGAGAAGGGGAGGCCTATGTCCAACTGTGGACTAACACAAGCTGATGATGATGAAGGATACTTTAGGAGATTTTTAAAAGGCCTTATTGTTACTATATGTATTTGCAAATTTTCTTAATTTATCACACAAGCACTTGTATACTATCATGTATATTGTTACTTTTTAGCCAAGGTTCTGATAGAGATTTACAAAATTTTACAATAAATTAATGCCACAGACATATTCTAATAATATCGGTAGCACATAATTTACACTTTATATATGGTTTAATTAACGATATCTAAATGTGGAATTATTGTTTTTGTCTTGGACATAATTAATTGTATCTGGTCTTGCTGCATCTTGTTCTATGACACTAATTAATTAATGCATCGTGTTATTATATAAATTTAATAACAAGGACACACACTGTAATAAATTTGATATTAGTAGGTAGGTAGGTGCATATATACAATACTATATACTGTATTACAAATTAAAATACTTATGAAGGCTTCTTATTTATTATTACCGATACATATTTTAACTTTCAAATACGAATGCATAGGGAGGTTAATTATTGTTAATTACCGCTTCAATCGTTTTTGATATTATGATTTTAATTCTGCTGCAATTAACAAGTTTAACTATGCTCAGAAGTAGGTAAAGCGTATAACAGGTTATTGAAAAAAAAAACTGTTACTTATTTTCTTATTTTTATAGAAAAAAAGTTTTAACATTTTTCTATACTAATATATATAATAAATATTTATATAATTTTCTTAAAACCTTTGTAATATGAGATATATTTCATCTTAATTTTAATACTATTTAACCAGGTGGTAGGTCCCCTGTTTTACCGGATTTTGAAATAAAATATTTATTCACCTTATTAAGAACCGATAAGGTTTTACTAAAAAGAAAAAGAATTTACAAAAATTTGAATTAAACCTAGTATAGCTCAACCCGTATCATATTCAATGGACTGGTTACTGCTTGTCCAAACGACAAAGTTGCTCAGAACTATTACTGCGTGGTAGTCACAATATATATTCAAAATATTCTGCTGCAGTTACAACTAAAATAATAATATATAACTTAATAAGTCAATATTACTTTTTTTAAATGTTACTATGACATATACTCTTTACTTTCTATACTCTTTAAGAATAGTTATAACCAATTTTATTTGCTGGGTTTTATATCCCGAAAATAAATATTTCTTACGTCCTAAGCAAAAACGTTTTTTTTCTATATGCCAAACGTATTGTCTTACAGTCAGTCTATACTATGTTTGTCAAAATAAGACCGAGATTTGAATGAAACCAATTTTCTCAATTTCTGAAGCTCTCACATCATATTATAGCTTGCTTTTCTTTATCAGAGTGAAAAGTAGTGTTGCTATATTCTTATATTTTCTTGTGACATAATGGCAAATGATAATATACACAAAAGGCATCAGGAGTTATTTAAAGTGTAAAATATTTAACTGAACAATTGAAATCCTACCTAGATAAAGATTTATTGGTTTACTAATACTGTCTATAAATTTAATACTAACATTGTCTATAAATTTTTGTAAATATTCATTTGAACATTTGGTAAAAGTAATAAATAATATTTTGTTACTTTTTAACAAAAGTAGAACTGATTTTAATGTCATCGTCGTCCCGCGTTAGTTACGGCTCTAATTATGGCATAAGTACAGATAATTTATTGAGACTCAATACGTTTTATGGTTAAATTTTACACAGTGAGTTAGTTATAATAAATATTTTCAACGTTTATTTATTATTTCTCGTAATAAATGTAGTTTATGTTAGTCAGCGTTAATATCACTTTGTAACGCTAGAAAAGTTTTTCAAATGAGTCAAGAAGTTATAGGGTTTATTCGTTATGTATAAAAATATGAATCTTTTTATAATATTTATGTATACAATTATTTTAAAATAAATTCGTTGCAATTAGATTAGCATTTATTTCGTCAAATATCATGCGTACTAGAAGGAAATGTTATTTAGTTCATTAAGTTTAATTTTGGTACGTTATTATCGAACCTTCTAACAAATAATAAAATATTTACAAATAATGCTTTTGAAAGGGTAAAGGTCAGTATGGTATTGGAACCTTTCTTGTATTTCTTTTAAAGCAGATTGATGAATGTATTACGTATCAAAAGGAATACTCAGTGAGAATGTATACATCGTAAATTTTATATTTCTCTTTGGTTCATATCATAAAAAATCGTAAGATAAACTTATATTATATTATTTATAATATAATGTTTTAAATATTATATTAGTACACTATTGAATTTGAATCTGTACTTTATACATTTTAGCCTTTCGATATAATACTAGGTGTAAGGATGTAATAGAAATTGTATTAGCTACAACAACGCATAACGCTACAAATAATGCGTGCGTTTACATAATTACAGTATCAGTCAGTTTTGTTACTATTAATTGTATGTTCAACCTAAAATCGATAATACAGTACTTTTTATTTCATTATTCAACAATAATCCACAATGTTTCATTTGACATTGTCGCCGAAAATTTTCCGTTTAAAGTTTCATCGAAAAAAAGATCACGAAACAATGAAACTGGCAGTGTATGAAAGAGTTAAAAAATCCGTAAACAATCACGGGTCAAACAGCAAATGCATACGCTCATATGTAGACGAGCTGATTGGTGTAGTGGTTAGTGACCCTGACTGTTGTGTCGAAGGGTGTGGGTTTGATTCCCAACCAGGGAAAAATATTGTGCGATAAACATAGAGCTTTTCTCGTGTCTGGGAGTTTGTATCTATATAATATGTATTTATTTACAAAAGAAATGTAAGTCTATGTATTTATCAGTCAACTAATTTCCACAGTGCAAAGCTTTGCTTAGTTTGGGACTAGATGATGTTCTGTCTTTTTCTAGAAATATTATTATTACAATGCTCCAACAGAACTATGGATTTTTTTAGGGTAGAAATAGATAAATCAATGTTCCACTCGAATTGACTTAAACCACTGCATTTTTTCTTCCTAGCGCCTATAACGTGGAGTCCCTAAAGCGCCTTCGTAAGGTAAGCAGTTCTTTACAGTAGGTTATATGTCGATGAAATCATATTTGTAGACCAATTCTTAACTATTATTTTACTTAATATAATGAATACTACGTCCCTAGACATGAAAACATGCGTTCTATGCGATAATACATTTGTTGACGGATATTATCTATCACAGAATTAAGGAAACGATTTATTGTATGTACTTAAAATGTGAAACTAACAAAAGAATATTTTTAAAAAGTGCTCCATACAAAATTGTATTTTTTGTTGCAACAATAACAGTACAACCATGAACGTTTTTGATATAAAACTGGACGTAGCTAAAAACTGGACGTAGCTAAAAACTTGTAATTGTACGTTACTATTTTAATTTGGCCCAACTGTCCTGCTTAGCAATTGATCACACTACAGGCCATAAATTATCTCTACGGGTTTTTTTCTTCCGGTTGTCGATAATGTTGAAAAGGTACTTTTATTACTAATCTAGATCCCAAACTATATGGAAATACTAAAAATAGTACTGATCTCAACTATCATTAAGAAAGCGTCTGAATCAAGCCGAGGTCTCGAACTATCTGGGTATCCTTCGATTTAGCATGCTAACGGGAACCAGAAAGAGACGGCCCAAGCCGATTTTCCCAATCGGGGGGCCATTGGTGTAGTTAAGTCACTCTGTAGGGAGACGCAATTGTGGCTGCGCCCCCCCCTCCCATATCCAGTATGTTCTAATAGGTTAACTCCACAGAGTACTACATTTGTAGAGCTAGCATGACGTATATATATACAGTAAGCGTATACGTGTTACAGTATTGTCCTCTAACCAAATGTCCACAACCGTGTTCATACGCTTGCAGTCCAGTCACGTATGACTTTATTGATGCTGTATGAGAGAGGGAAATTGCTGATTGTATATGCAACCAAGTAACCGTTAACAAGAAATTTTCGGAATTGGATTTTTATATAATTTTACGAAAAAGGATGAACAGAAGACGAATCTTCTGGGTTAATTATTTATATATAAAAAAAATATATCGTGCTTATGTTGATATAACGATCAAACTGCGTTCTTAGTACCACTTTTCAGTTCGTCCGAATTTTTGATGTATTATTTTCGTGGATAATAAAATTCTAAAAGTATAATCAAAACAGAATTTCAACTTAAGGTAATCTTTCACTTTTAAATTGTCACATGTACCAATTACTTCTTTTTAGGGCCATAAAAAGGATTATAAAATTTCTCTCGTTGAACACATTTAATTCTTTTTTAGAGAAAAACCAGGTTCAATAGAGCAATTCTCTATTACATAATACTTTATTATAATAATGGATGCAGTAAAAAGTTCAATACGTAAGGAATAAAAAAGGAGGTTAAGACCAGACGAAATTTTGGATATAAAATAGTTTAAAATGAAGGGTTAATTCGTAAACTGTAACAACGTAATCACGTGAAAAAAAATATTTCATCACATAGTGACAAAAATCTTATGATGTTCTCATGAAAAAATGAATGTTTTATTCAAAACATTCATAAATATCAATTATTTATTAACTTTTTTTATTGTTTTATACATTTTCTCGTTCAACTTCGAGGATAGAAAGAATAAGTATATTATTCAATCATTTATTCATAGGCAAACCATTCTAATTGTATTGCGTAATTATGTAAGGTAAACGAAATTTGAATACATAAATTCAGTTTCACTGTACGGTATTCTTTTAAAAACCAGCTCTTAGCTGTTTTTGAAAAATACGAACGAGATAAGCAAATTAAAGTCGATGCAATCCCGGCAAGATTACTTTGCTGCACGGAGCGGTGTAATAACGTAAAAGAAGTGTTTTCAACTTGTAACTTCTATCTTTCGCCTCGACTTTATTCTTATTATGCTCTAGATAGCTTCTACTTTTATATTAGTTACTAGCGTCAGCGTTTTCTGCAGCATGTATTTTTAGGATATTCGATTCCAGAGATAAACTGCGTAGTAAATATGTCAGATAATTACAGGTAACAATTTTGATTGACTTGTAGTCATACTTTGCATTGTTAATCTATTTACGTGTATTATCATATCCTGTAGAATCAAAAAAAGATATTTTTTTATTATACTAATTTACTATTCAGGATCTTAGATCTTCCAATCTTTAAAAGTAGCACAATGAAACTATAAAGGCGTACACCGTTTCACCTTGACCGAGAGAGTGTTATTTATACTTAGTAAATGCTTCACTCCACTCCACTGATATACTCAGACATCCTAAGGCTTATATCAAAGAAGATTTATTAAAGGTACGAATAAAAATTTACAATAATAATAATATCTATTAATACACTAAATATCTTTATCACGAGCATGTTATAAGAATAAACAATTTTACCTTTTGTGTGTGTTTATGGTAATAAATAAAAATGCGGAAATCGCGAAATAAAACCGATTACTTTATGTCGTCGGACGAAATTAATCGAACACCCAAGGGAGAAGATGTATTTAAAAAGTAATTTGTTTTCTATGCAATGACTAGTTGATCGTTAAATAATTTCCTTAGGGAATGTGGTCAAAGATAGGTTGATGAGCATAGTCGATTCCCATAAAATATGTCTACCTATTTTATCTAGGATCGATTTTATTTTGTATGACTTATTATAAAATATTAAAGTAAGTATTTCATAAAACAATACGAAAAACTAAACGTCATTTTATAATTTATAATTGTCATTTTATATATCTTAACGTAAAGAATGTATTTAAAAGCGTAATTTCAAGACATGTTATTGATTTAAAACAAATGAATAAATATGTAAAAAATTATAAGAATTTATTTTCATTATGTTGGGAAATAGGCTTATTTATATTGTGAAATGTTTCATTTTAAATTTTAACATTAAAAATGAGTGAGTAAGAATTAAAATAGGATTTGTAGTATCCATAGCATTATAACTTTTTTTTATTTAATATCTAGGCCGGAAAAACTGCAGGACGAAGACTTGTAAAGATAAAATTTATAGGACTGTTTTAAACAAAAGTTAATTATTTTGTTTTATTAAAAAAACAGGAACTTTGGGGAAAAAAATTTTTTGGAAATGAAGAAGAGTCCCGGATTCCGGGTTTTAAAGTCCTCTAAATAGAAAATTTTGTCATTCCTTTTTAAATTTTGTCACCCGTTAATTTTCTTCCCCAATTTTGCTGTCAAAGCGTTTCAGTTTCACATTAGAGCGCCTTTTTTGCTGTGTTTTCCCAAATATTGCTGTTTGTTTTAATCAAAACAGCAATATTATATTCGAAAAAAGCGTGAAAGATTTGTTTTTTCCTTTGGTGAATTAAATTGAAGACAAGAATGAAATTTAAAAACAATTTTTATTGATACTGTAATTAAAACTTGCTAGTTTTTTCCTCACCTTGATTCTCAAAATGAAGGTAAAATATAATAAAACCATTTATTATAATCACTTAAAATTAAAAATAATGAAAAGTAAAACATTAATTATTCTCAATAAGGAAATATATTAAAGCCATTTATTTGAATAATTCCTAAACATTTATTTCAACATAGAATAATTATTTTACGTAAAACCAAATTTTTTTGTTTCCATTTTTTCATTATCCCTTGAAACATTAATGTTACCAAATTTTAGGATTTAAGTAATTAAAACTTTAATGACTTTAGAGAAATTTATAAATTGTTTTAATATCTGACTAATCTGATTTTACTGACTTTTGAAAAATACTATAATCACATCTTTTTAAAGATCTCTACCCAATTTCAAAACAAAATTTTTGAATGGCAATGTTTTTGACAAAATATCTTCAGTATGGTTGGTAAAGAATGTTAATTAAATATAAAATAAGAAACTTGTTCCAAGAGCATAAAATTGGGGTAAATCTTCTAATACTTTTTTTTCATTGAATTGAAAATTTACCAGGCAAAACGTCAAAGACTGTGTTCGAGACATAAACGACACTTATGTGATCTATGGCTTTTTTCAGGTTGTGAAATTATTAACTAATTTAAAATTTGCCCCTAACATAAATGTTAAATATATTTGTTACTAATGGACATTTTCAATTTGGGACTTTTCCATACCAAATAATTTTTAATCATGGCTCCTGAGATGCTGAAGCTTTTGGAGCAACAGATCTCCTACATAAAACAGATTTTAAGCACCATTTTATCTGTAACCATGTCTATTAACCACTTACCTTTGAAGCTTTGTTATAAGATTTTTACTTTGTAACAGGTTTATATGTGAATGAAAATGGAAAGAATATTAGGGAAATCCTCCCTTTATTAGAAATTTCATCCTCTTCAATTACAAATACAATTACACCAGTCCACTTAATTAGGTATTTTATTACCAATCAGCTGCTATTATATTGAAAAATCATGCAGACCATATTGTGTCTCATGAGTCTAAATATCCCTCCATACATACATTGGCAAGAGCTTGTTGACACTTCTTTTAGAGATTTATAGCTTAAACTTTCACCCTGTTCACTCCTTTATTTAATTAATTCATTAAAATTAAATATATTAAACAGGCATTTTAGTTTTAAAGTTAATGGTGTTTGCAAATTATATGTGCATTGAAGTTTTTTTTTTTTTCATGAATTGTGAATACCATATTTACTTCAATGTACTAAAAAACCATAATGATTATATTAAATTCATTATACATTATCACATAATAAATGCATATATCTTATCAAGTTTAAAATGAACTATAAATAGTTCTTTTTAATTTCTCCGCTGTCACTCTGTCTTTGAAGTTTCCAGCATATATTATTTACAATTAAATAAAATATGCTATTTGAGTCAATTCCTTTTGGGCTCATAGTTTAGCCTTTCCTTATAGGTACAAATTTGCCTAAGACTCAGTTTTCTAACATATTTATTGCATATAATTCCAAATTTATAATTTGTAACTCAGGTTTTTACCTCAATTGTGATATTTTCTTTTATTTTATAAAAGTTTGTTTGATTATTCAGCCAATTATGTGACCCTCCGAGGGACTATAATTTTAAGGCTATGTTGAATGTTTGTTAACTGGGTCTCGAAACTATTTGTTACATTTTTATACAGATGCACCAAAATATTAAACATTTTCTAAGCACAATTTAAAGAAAAACAAATTCTAGGTAATATAATATGCCTTGAATTTTGCATTATGTTTTACCGGTTTTGCATAAAAAAGTGTTAAGAAATAAAACAAAATATGTCAAAACCATTGAGTTTCAAAAGCTCAAAGCACAAAAAAGTACAAACTTAAAACTAGTTATTAATTTATATCAGTAAATCCTCAAAGAAACTTTGTAATCAATAAATTTTTCCATACAAAAGATTTCAGAGGTTTAGTAGACTTATTCTAGTATATTCTAGCAATTATAAAAGCTTAATAGCTATATGTATATTGTTTCTTTATGACTTCTTATCATAAAATGATATTATAATGATATGTTTTTAAAGTTTACCACATACAATATTTTAATAACTTTGAAAAGCTAGGCTAAATAGGTTATATAATGAACATCATCATTAGTAAACACACATGTTAGATGTTGATATTACCAAACCTTTCATTGTTAAAAACAGCATTTATATTGGCACTGGGATTCCATTAATACAAGTGTATAATGAACCAAGTAGTCGCTTAAATATTTCAATCCAAAATTACTGTGACATAAATTTAAAAAGGTATGACGAATATTTCTATCTATTTAGAGGACATTTGCATAAATCTATGAAATCATAAGGACTGCTTCTTCATGTCACTGCCGTGTTTTCGAATACATATAATACCTATTGTTTTCATAATTCAACAGTATCCCACAACATTTCTTTGAATATTGTTGTTGATGTTCCCTTTAGTTGACAAACAAGATAATATAACAATTGCTCTGAAAGTATGATTTCGAGATTGAAAAGTCCGCAAACAATCTCTAAACAAACAGAGATTGCAATCGCTCCGAATTAATTACTACCATTGCACTGGCGCTAGAAAATGTTATCTCAAAATACTGGACCCAGGGCAATAACCTTTGCAATTGCCATACCCCTGTGGTCCCTTTCTAGTGGAACCTGAGAAATTACACGCATTAACTTATACCTCTATCGTATTTTTGAACCTTAAAATTATTTAAAATAAAGTTATTTAAAGGGGTTAAATTTGGTTAAAATTTAAACGCTTTATATTTAATATCGGTCGGGTTCGGGTCCATTCCATCCGGGCCAGAGGAAGGAATGGGGTGCACCAGGTTTGCGCGACACATGCACCCCGGTTATTCACCACGCTTCTTATGGTAATGGTTTAATTTTATTCGGCATTGAACTCATTTTTTCGTATACCGACGGAAACCCTTTTCGACAAATTGGCACAGATTTTTACCCAAAATAATGCTATTATTTTATATTAGTTATCATGAAATAGAAATTCATTTGAGATACAGACATATCCTAATTCACGACCGTGATTATGGGGCAAAGAGGCCAGAACGTTAAATAAACAGGCAAAAATAACGTGAAAAATCAAAAAGTGGATTTTATATTCATTTTTTTTCTTGCATATTTAGGACTCAGAACGGTGAATTCTATGCTTTATGTATATTGTAACTATTTACCCCAAGAATTTTTTTAAAAATTTGGTGATTTTAATTAATTGCAACAAAAATTTCCAATAATATTTACACTTGTTTTAGAAACTAGATATCTTTAATTATTTCATACGTTAAACCTTAGGATAGTTTAATTTGATTTTCTTAAGAGATTGTATAAATCTGTCTAAATTTATAACAATCATTTTAGCAACGGACATGATTCTATTTCCCAACGTCTTGTTTATAACCCTTTCACCACCTTTTGAAAATTAATATTGAATTCGATATAAATTATTTAAAATGTTAATTACTAGGGATAGTTTAATTTGATTTTTCAAGAGATTGTACAAACTGTTAAATTTATAATAATATTTTAGCAACAGACAAGGACTTATTTCAAGTTCCTTTGTTCAAACCTCACCACCTTTTGGTAATCGCTGATATTCCAATATAAATTATTTTTGCCAAATTTAAGGTTTAATTTACCCGAGGATTGTTAAACCTGTCTAAATTTATAAAATTTATTTTACAAGGAATGACCTTATCACAAACCGTCTTGTTCTTAACCTTCCTCCCTTTGGTAATATTGTACGCTGATTTAGTCCCAGCAACAATAGATATTTAAATTCAAATATCTTTTATTTAATATAGAAGTTTACACTTTGTTATTAATTTCAAACACACTACCACCGGTTCGGAAAACGCCTCGACCTGAGAAGGAAACCCGGGAAAAAAACTCACTGGCTATATTTTATGTCATCTTTTAAAAATAACAAACAATTTGATAATTCGGCATAACATATTATGCAATTTTGAAACAACACCTGGAGCGAGCATTGCATTACTAGGCTGTGTTATCATTTAAAAATTAATTAATATCGTAATAACCTTTAACACATAAACGTTCCTTGACTATCTATTTAAATTTATTAATAGTTAAATTCTGAACGTTTACTGGGATTTTGTTGTAAAAACGTATATATTGTCCCATAAAAGACTTACTTATTCGTCAAAGTCTAGTTGCTGAAAGAATTAAGTTATGTTTGTTCCTTGTATCTATGTCAAGTGCATCACAATGTCTTAGGAAATTATGTCTATTTTTTAGCACATACATTAAATTTTCAAATATGTATTAAAACTAACGGTCATTATTTTTTATTTCTGTGAAAACTTTCTTAATGATTCTTTGGGGCCTATGTTATAGACTGCAGAATTGTACGTTTTTAGCGGACAAAGATCGTATTAGTATCGGCCGCTTTTCCCCACAGTAGAATGCCATAAGACATAATACTATGAAAATAGCTGAAATATACTAAATGAACTGTCTCCACATCAGTTAATAATCTAATTCTTTTCACTGCGTAAGCTGCAGAGCTTAGCCTATTAATATGGGGGCCCTATTGTAGTTTTGCATCTACAGTTATTCCTAGAAATACAGTTGATTCAACTACGTCTAACGCCTCCCCATTCATAACCACTTCAAATTTACCATGCTTCACATTAGGAGTCATGAATCTAATACATTTTGTTTACCTTTGGTTTAATAGGTTATTAACACTAAACCAATTCGCTACTCTAGAGAGAGTATTATTTACATCGTCATTTTTTGACGTATGTCGTTTGATTTCAAAAATCAAGGAGGTATCATCTGCAAATAATACTCTCTCTTCGCTATTATTAATCAATTAAAAAATGATAAATTAAAAGACACGGAATTACTACAACCATTATTATTGCGTAGATAATATTGCAGATAGTTTTGCACTCTTATTAGGATGTAATAGGATTTTAAAAGAAGACAGATAAAACATTTTTTACAAACAATCAACGTTTGTCTTACGCGTACGAAGAAGATGAAGCATTGCGTAATTTGCGTGGTTTCCAGTATTAATTATTACTCATTAATTAACCAGTTTAATTAGGTCTTGAGCAGTAAAAGTATTCTCAACAATAGTCATTGAAAAATGAGGTTATAACTGGTAATAATTAATGTAAGGAAAAGAGTCAATCAAGTTCAGAGTTCTTTAATTATTGTAATTAATTTCTTATGATTATAATGTAAATATTATGCCCATTTATTAGAAAGCGGTTAGTCCAATAATTGATATATCTTTTCAATGGGCATAAAAAAAATTATGTAATGAAATTTTATCTCATCTTTGTGAAAATAAATTGTAATAATTAACAACCACTTCGCGGAAAAGCTGTTTATTTATTTTTCTTTGTCAGTTTTACTTTATACTCTTATATGTAATATATTCAATAAGGAATAAAAACAACATTTTATTATAGACAATAAGGTTCAATTGAAAACTAATTGAATCATACATCAAATAACTGTATTTGCTTTTTCTTTGTAAATCAACGTTCCCGTTCGTTCTCGAGAATGTAAAGAATAACTAACAATATGATTCAATCATTCATTCATAAGCAAACCATTCTTATTGTATTGCGTAATTATGTTAGGTAAACGAAATCTGAATGCATAATTTCAGTTTCATCGTACGATATTCTTTCACGATCCCGCTCTTTGCTCTTTTTGAAAAATACGACCGAGATAAGCAAATTAAAGTTGATGCAATCCCGGCAAGATTACTTTGCTGCACGGAGCGGTGTAATAACGTAAAAGAAGTGTTTTCAACTTGTAACTTCTATCTTTCGCCTCGACTCTATTCTTATTATGCCAATCTCATATATTAGTTCTCGTCACGTTTATATAAGATTTTAGGATATTTTCGTCATTTTTGATACACGATATTTACAGGATATTATTAAGTTAAACTCAAAATATTTTATGATTAAAATAAATGCAAGTAATGACAATCATCTTGCCTTTTATTTAAGAATATCCATTTTAATATAGTTAAACGTCTAAATATTTGAATAAGTTTATAAATTTATGACACTTACACAAGTGAATGATCAATCAGTGCTAATTCACTTTATGAATATTATCAAACACGATTATGTCGACACATTTTGTCTGTGTTTTAAGTGAAAATATTCAATTATAAAATGGTATACTATCAGGCATTTTGAAATATATTTTATGTGTAAAAATGTAACCAGGTCAAGTTTTTGGTGGTAGCGATTCGTAGCCCGGCGATTCTTGCCATCCCTTGTCACCACTATTACCATGGTTTCTACCGTAGCGAGGAATAGTGGGACTACCGGAAACTAGGGGCCTGGGCCTGGGCCTCCTTTGTTGGCGTTCAGAAAAAACGAGTTCCTCGGAATTGCCACGCTGAGCAGGCGGATTAGCAATTATTCATTGACCAGGTGCAGTAGATGAGGATGATGATGTATAAAAATCTAGACTTCCGTGATCATTAGTTTTTAGTCCTTATGTCGATAGATATATGACGTAGAAAGCTCTTTCTATTATACTAACAATTATAATTTTCTTCGCATTATCTAAGAGTTTTAAATTATATCTTTAAAAGTATGAAACTATCAAGGCGTTCCCCGTATACCGTTAACCTTTGAAGTAGGCGAGTGTTAGTTATAAATATCAAATGCCTCACTCCCTCTGATATGCTCAGACAACTCAAGCTTTACATCAAAGAAGATTTACCAAGGATGCGATTAAAAATATAATTATCAACCTTTTTCTAATATAAGACGAAATAATTTAATCACAAACAATTTAGTTACTATAAAATTTATGCAAAAGCATAATAATTTTTGTTTTGCCAATAAATGAAAACGCGGAAACCATAAAACAAAACCAATTAGTTAGTGTTGTCGGATGAAATTAATCCAACAGGGACCCAAGAGGGAGGATGTATTTAAAAAGTAATTTATCTTCTCTGTAATGACTAGTTGATCGTTAAGTAATTTCCTAAGAGGAAGGGGACAAGAATGGGCTTATAAATATGGTTCGTATCAATAAAACAGAAGAGTACAATATAGAAAACTTTGACGTTTGTTCAATAAAAGTCATCATCATCATCATCATCAGCCTGTGATCAGTCCACTGCTGGAAATAGGCCTCCCTTAATACACCCTATCCATTAGGGGTTTCGGATCGTATTCCACCACGCTGGTCCGATGCGGGTTGGTGGGTGGACCGACTTTTTACATGCCCATCCGACGCATGGATCATCTTACTTTTCAGACAATTGGGTGATTAGCCCAAATTGCCCTAATCAACTAGGAAACAACAGTGAAAATTTGTTGAGTCCCCGCAGGATTCGAACCCACGACCTCCCATTTCTAAAGCACACGCCCATACCACTAGGCTACGGAGGCAGAGTGTAATGTGTAGTTAACGTTATTAATGGGCAACCAGTTTTCTGTATTTTAACACGTTTCTTCTAGCCTGCAGTATGAAAAAACATTCTAAACTGGCATTTGTTTTAACAAAGCTCTTATCCGCCCCTCGAAGCTTTATCCATCCAGGGATAAAACTTCAATATTTGTTGCTGGCTTTTAAACTAGATAAATCGGAATCTAAAAAGCAGATTACATTTAGGCTTAGTTCTGATTTTATTTCGAGTAAATGGGTCGTAACGTTGTAATTAATTAAAATTACAGCACGTTTTTTAAAACTATTACAATGTAAAAGTGAAATTCTTCTTTGTTTTACGCTAGGGCTTTAAGTTAATGATTAAAACAGAAGCCTGTCCTTTAAATAAGTAATTAACAGAAAAACACATTTAACCAAATAACAAAAATGATATAAATATTCTCGTTATTTAAACCGTTTACATTTATAACCAAATAGGCCAGAGTTACTTTATGACTTAACATAATAAAATTTATAATTATCATGGACTTTACTGTCTATTCAGAATGATAGTTCAGTTAAAGACGTTGATGCTTATATTAAATTATATCCGTTTTATTACAAGATATGAACCATCACTTTATAGCCATAATTTATTCTACATGCTTTATAAAATAAATTAACATCAAAGGACGCAATTCTCGTCTCATCCTATTCATACTTCCTCAAGTTATGTCAGCAGCTTTGCAGTCGTATGACACTACAGACGACTGGGTCACGACTCTGACCCACAAATGTGTCATGACACGATTTACTGGAATGCGCGTTAAACATTTTAATTAACATCTGAAAGGGGATCTGAATATGGCCTGAGTTTAATGTAAAAGGGTTAGTGTGCTTAATAATTATGACAAACACAGTTTATGGAAATGTTTAGTTTAGACATGTTTTTATAAATTGATAATGAATAGAAAAGTTTTTTGTATTTACTAGCGGCAGCTCCCGACTTCGTCCGCAATGTAATGCGTTTGTTTTTACGCATTGTAAGATTTTTTTTGTAAAAATTGTAGCGTAAGTTACTCCTAGTTACATCGCTATCTTTTAGTGAATGTCTCGTCAGGATCGGACCGGCCATTTCAGAGATTAGTCAGAACAAACAGACAGACCAACCAACAAAAATTAAACAAAATGTTGTTTTATTATATATGAAAATGTACTAATAAAAAATGGCTTTCAATGTTACAAACAGAAAATAATAATTTTATTTATTTTTATAGATATATAAAGTTATTGTATATGTATTTAAATGTTACATAAGTCATATTATTGTTTTAGTTACGTTTTACGTAACGCAAAAAGTGCGCTATGAAGTCGTTACAAATTTTTATGCCTGACACAAATCAATCTGTTAGGTCGGCCGTAACAATACGTGACGGCATGTTAACGACCATTTAAAACAAACATTGTATGTATATTGACTAAACAACGCTGGACCGTGTCGGCTTTTGGTTTTTTATTTTGCTTGATACCGCCCATTTGAGCTGTTCCAATATTGGCCACAACGCAGTATATTTAAAAAAAATATCGATAAAAGTTATTCCGTTTATTAAAGACTAGCCCCGGCTCCGCACGTGTGCAATACTGATATCTATAAATTCTATAGAATAATATATAAATTTGCTGATAAATTAATTATAATGATTTAATATTAATTATACACATAAACCTTCCCCTTCAATCACCCTAGCTATTAAATAAACCGCATCAAAATCCGTTGCGTAGTTTTAAAGATTTGAGCATTCATACAAGCAGGGATATAGGGACAGACTTTATTTTATACTATGTAGTGAAGCATTAATAATACCAAAGTAAGAAATCAACCTCGTAATTAGGATTTAATATTGTTTTGGGATAACGTGAATGGCGGCCATATTGGATATATTGGTTAATAACAGTTCTAGACGTAATACATCTCATACGTAAGAGGATTTGTTCTGATAATGTTGTTTGTGTAGCATTTAACTTTTAATTAAATAAAAGCAAGATGAGGGTCTGAATTAAGGAACCGGAATTAATCCGCGACACGAAAACAGTGAATTATTTCGTCTCAAGTGGAATTAGACAGGCGCAGGAGCGTGAAGGGCGCGCTAGTAAGACTTTGAAATAAGCAGCAAATATCGCCTCGATCTTGATATTAATTGTGATTTGTGTAAAAAAATACATAATTATAAAATCAACAAACGTTCATTGCTATTTGATTAAGTTTAGTAACGTAATTGAAAGAGGCATTGGTTTCATGAATGTTCTGTTCTTTTTTTATATCTTAAAGTAATGTATAACGTCAAATGTTTGTATCGTTGACGTTTAATGTAAAGCATTCATCATTATTTATATATTTATTTATAGCATCTCAAACAGTCTAAATTAATTTTTAAAATAAATAGCAACCTAAATAAGTGGCATTCATATGTTCACGTTTTAAAATAGTGCATTTTTAGAATTTATTTAGTAATAATTTTAAACATTTTAGATTTACCGAAAATTATAACGATCATCAAAAGAGTATTTTATAATATTGCATTCGCAATCTACTTCAACGCATTCAACATTAACACGAACAAGTTGACTCGTTGATTCAACGAGTAACAAGATTTTTGTTTTAAAAATAAAAATGTTCCATTAATCTTCAGACCAAGATTGTATCCTCGGTTACGTCAGAACGGACACTTATTGATTAACTTCTTACGATTCGTCTTAACAATGTTTCTTTCAAAAAAAATGATAGTGAAAATTATATAAAAATTAAATGTTAATGTACCAATTCTCGTTTAGGTTTTAATTTATTCAATAAAAATTACTATTATAAAAATGTAATGTAAACATCTTTGAGATAAATACGTTTTGAGGATTACTCGCTTCTTGTTCGCATATGTTATTAATCTTCAGAATGATGAGGATTTATCATTGAACCATCGAAGAATGAACGAATAAAAGTCCCCCTGAGTTCCTTTCGCCGGTTCTTCTCAGGTCAGAGGCGTCCTTTTCCGAACCGGTGGTAGATTTTTGACAATCAATAAGTGAGTGTATCGCTCCTATGTTGAATAAAGATATTTGAATTTAAATTAGAATTAACGTAACGTAATGTAAATTTCTGCCTCCGTAGCCTAGTGGTATAGGCGTGTGCTCGGCTTCAGAAACCGGAGGTCGTGGGTTCGAATCTGCAGGGACTCAACAAATGGGCCGATCACCCATTTGTCGAAAAGTAGATGATCCATGCGTCGGATGGGCATGTAAAGTCGTCACCACACCAGCGTGTGGGTTGAGTCTACAAAGCCTAATGGATGAGGTGTATTGGGAGCCTATGTCCAGCAGTGGACTATCAAAGGCTGATGATGATGAATGTAAATTTCTAAGAAAAACGTGTACGAACTATAAACAAAGTCCTCAAATTTATAATTTATTAAAGAAAAATGGTTATTTTAAATAACTAATAATGACTATGTCTTAGCTAAAAGGTAAATTTACCAGCTTGTAAGCGCGTATTAAATTCTAGTCGGAGCATAAACATAAAGTAAACTCAACAGGTTTTGCCTCTCGTTACTTAAGAATTTCCTTACACTTTAGTCTGAAGCGATGTTTATTTGTACTTAACTCTAAATAAACCACTTAGTATTTAGATACTTTAATGCGTAAAAATAAGCAGCTTACGTATTTAAACATTAAATGCTTTCTCAATAAAAACGAGCTGTCAAAGTTCGGTAGAACATTTTATTGTTTATAATTATTATTACTATTTTCGTGAAGTAATCCGTCTTAAGATCTTACTTTTTAAAATACATCAACTATCCTTTTAATCAAATGTATCCTTATAATCAAAAAAGGTTTCATTTATTATATTACAACAGAAAAAGTGTTTGTAATTATATAATTCTGAAAGGTCGTTCATAGATCAACGGACCAAGTACTGTAAAGGGGAAGGGTCTAAGTTGAACTTTGGCTTTATTATATCTGAGACGGTAAAATTGATAAATAACATACGTTTAGTACGTTATTTATCAAATATATATTATCAATTTTACCGCCTCAGATATACGTTTAGTAGTTGACATATTTTGTGTCATTTATTATAATTTTAAATATTTTTTAGGATATCACTGATATTTACTAATAAAAATAAGAAAAAGAACATTTAATTTTAGTTTACGAAAGTTTCATTTTAGCTTAGCTTAATAACGACTTTTATATCAACCAGGTACATTTTCTCCATTTCTCATAATGAAATTAAGTGTTTTCCTTCCTCATTCGTGTTGCGTACAGCAATGGCTAAAACAATTTGTCAGTGTCACTTTTTCCGTTCTGAATACAATGTTAGTACTTTCGCGAGTTCGTGTATTTCTTAAACAATACTAATATAATAAAAGTAATTATACAAGTGAGATTCTGATTGAACTGTTGAACTGTCTCCGTAGCCTAGTGGTGAACTGCCTCCGTAGCCTAGTGGTAAGGACGTCTGCTTTAGAAACCGGAGGTTATGAGTTTGAATCCTGCGGGGTCTCAACAAATTTGCATTATTGTTTCCTAGTTGGTTAGCGCAATTTGGGCCGATCACCCAAATGTCTGAAAAGTAAGATGATCCATGCGTCTGATGAGCATGTAAAAAGTCGATCCACCCACCAACCCGCATTGGACGGTGGGATACGGTCTAAAACCCTCCAATGAATAGGGGTATATCAGGGGAGGCCTATGTCCAGCAGTGGACTATCACAGGCTGATGATGAATACATGTAAGATTCATATCGTTGAAGTAAAAGGAATGCAAAACAATGTTGAATGCAAAACAATGTTGAATTGAAATTCCGCATGTAATCTTCTGATAAATAATGTTACATTTAGATAATCAAGTTCTTCCATTAGCTGGTCCAATGTAGATTGGTGGGTGGACCGGCTTTTTATGCGGATCCTACCTTTCAGACAATTGGTTGATCGGCCCAAATTGTCGTAACCAACCAGGAAACAACGTTAACACAAAGTTTTTTTCGCTGCGGAGTTCGAACACACGACCTCCGGTTTATAAAGCAGAGGCTTATACCGCTAGACCACGGAGACGGCTACGGATATATACGAGTCTTTATTAAAATAGCTTGATTAAATAAAGCGCTGTCGACCAGCCACTGCGGGTCTAATAAAAATTTAAAAGTCAAAGGTATTTTGCATTTTATTTATATGAAAGTTGAAGTGGCGTGCTGAACGCACTATGCCCTAACAAGGGGTGAGTGCTTCAAGAGTTTGAGTAGTGGCCACCACGTGCTTTTAGTGTATTTTTCATAGAATACGTTTTAGAATTTCCACTGACAAATGTATATTACAAGCCAAGTTGAATTTTCTTATTAATCTTTTAATAATTATTTACTATATATATAAAAAGAGTCCTACCTATAGATTGATCTCATCACGACATCTCTGGAACCATAAAGTGTAGCGACTTGAAATTTGATAAGAATATTCCTTCGCTGAGTAAAGGTCAGCTAAGAATTTTCGGATTTTACGAAATCCACCCACAAGGGGAGTTGGGTGGTTGCTAGTTTATTATATAGGAGAACTCGATTTTAAACTCACTGATTACAATATCTTTAAAGCTATAGGACCTATTGACTTCAAATATTGTATTATTATTTATTTTGCAAAGTAGTGATAAACTATTCTTAGTTAGGCTCAGTTGTGGATCTCACGAAATTCCACGGATGAAGTCGCACACAGCAGCTAGTACAAATACAGGTAATCGTTTTGCATTATTTTTAAGGCGGCATTTCGCTTTTTATTATTGTACATCTAGGTAGTTCCAACACGATGCCTATTTCTGCCATAAATTAGTACTTTGTAAACCCTGAGCACCGTTGCCAGCGTAATTGTAAATCGGTATGTAATATCCAAAGTCTGAGGGTGGTGCGCAGTATTAAGACATTTTACGATGATTTTAATATGGGCAGGGTATGTTCCTTACCACTAGAAGAACGTCCTGCCAATCTCATCGCTTTAATTTATATTAATATGATTAATAGCAACTTTTTCTCGTATTTCGGATATATGCCTTTCGTTGAAAAAAAATCTTTTGAATTATGTGACATTTTGACCTTTGAGAGAGCTTAAAATAGCCTAAACTAAATAAATAGTTTTTGTCTTCTTTCAATTTTTAACTAGATTGGTTTCTATGTCATCAATTAGAAAATTAGCGGGCAATCAAATGAAATAATTAAGCACATTTAAGACCCGTCCTTTTTCAAAGGGCTAAACCTACGTCAATGTCTCGACTAAATCACTTGAGGTCTAATTGCTAAAACTTTCACGGTTTTAGCAGTAGTATAGACACATCCCTTGACAACGAAGAGAACAAAGTTCAAAAGCTCTTGGCTTTGTGAATTCTTAGATATTGCAAGTTTCAACAATAAAACACTGGAAACTTCGTGTTAAGTGTTAGGGTTAAATGAAAATGAATCGGTTATTTTAATTTCGTCAACTAAAACACTTAGAAATTCAGCAATTGTTAGTTGAATCTTTTTTATTATAATAATTTATTTAATGTTTTCATTTAAGAAATAAATATTATTTTCGTATACATTTTATTCCTTTAATTTAAAATTATAAAGGTATATAAGATTAAAAAAGTTTTTTTCTATTTCATTAAAAGTGGAGTTATTTGTTTTAAAATACTCCAAAATTAAATAAATGAACTTTATGAATTTAAAAAAGTGAGGAAACTATTAAAACATTTTATTGGTTAGTCTGGGTATTAGTTTGTATTACTAAGGCCTCTTAAAAGTCTGTTAAGTTTCGACTTAAGTTATCCTTAAGAATTTCTTACTTTAACCGCTTATCTTTAAAATAAGCTATAGCTTAATGTTTTGAATAAGCTAAGCTTCAACCTAAATGTGACAACACTTTTTACGTTCCACTTTTTTATTTTTCGCGGCCTTTCCCCTGTAATGAAACTGCGCACATCGAAAAGTGCTTTATCCACATTGTTCTTGCTAGCTGTAATTGTCACTGTTCTGCCAACATTGTATTAAATCCGTTTCGCATTGTGCGATGTTTCACTTACTCTGGAATATGTGAAACTATTTTCGAGCAATATGGCGAACTTTAATGCGAACGGGTTATAAAATATCTAGTAACTACAATGAATAGAATTTTAAAACACTTTTTAGTATACTATTTTAGTTAAAAACTAATTAGATATTTTTTTTAAACTCATGTCTTATTTTTTATGACGAATGTTTGTATTAGTAATCTGATGTTTTATTAACTCTACTGATTATTATCTATAATACTAGCAACCCCACAACTTCCCTTGTGGGTGGAATTTCGTTAAATCCTTGCTGCCCTCTACTCGGCGAAAGCCGAACTACCAAATTTCAAATTTCTATGTCTTATGGTTCCAAGGATATCGTGATGATTCAATATATAGGTGGGAATCTCTTTTATATCTCTTCTAATCTATATAAGATTAATTATATTACTATCTATGTATTATATCTATTATTATATCTATATAATGTATTATATCTATATAATGAAAAATTAGGTCCATCACTAGCTTAACTTTGTTTTGTTATTATAAGTGCTGCAGTATTTTATTTACAGAATATTCTCGAACAAGTTGCACTTAAGCGAATAAAATAAGTGTTTAAAAGAATAGAAACAATGCCAAGAATGCCAAATAATGTCAAGCAGTTTTTGGGTACTACCCGAAGTTAATGAAAAGTAGGGAGAGCTTGTGCTATGTAAACTTAATGTATAATAACGTAAATCTGAATTTTCCCTCTTTATTTTGTTATTAGTTTATATAGTTATTAGTCTATATTCCCATTTATGTATGACTAACGCTTTTTTTAAATCTTTGCTTTAATTTTTCAACGCGGTCGAAGAAATTAATGTTCTATTATTGCTACGCTTTTTTCTAATAATTGTCTCGTTTAGCAGAGATGAGACATAAAAAAAGAGGCAGGAGAAATTATACTAAAATAATTTGATAACAAACAATAAATATACATAGCCAGGCGGAAGCCCTTGACATGAGAGACCAAACGGCCGTGGGTTAGGTTGAAAGAGAGAAACACCGGCGGACGATGCGAACGGTGTCCAGGAGGACCGCTTTCTGCATTTGAGCTAGAAGCAGTCTATCACGGAGTTCCAGCCACTTCTGGCATTATCAGTAAGTCTTTCAAATATCCTAGGTGCCCGCTTGCAGGCACAATAATGATGTACGTAACTAAGAAGTTATACGCTAAAGTGTCAGGGCTAAGAGGACTTATAACGTTTATTTTAGTTGAATGTTATACACGTATTATACCCCTCAACAGAAATGCAATAGGTGTTATATTTGAAGAGGGATAAAGGACCCTCTGGGGAGGTATCACCGCGTCTTCCGGTGTAAAAGTCTCCGTGGCCGAAACGTAACATCCTGTCTCGGGGCGGCGGGAAGATTTTAATATATGACGCTGTTTTTCTAATTAGTAAAGCGTATAATTATTAATCAGGGGAATATTTATTCTCGACTCGGCGCTTTTATCAGTGCAAAGAAATATTTTAAAATGCTAGTTTATTTATCTTTTAAAAATCTTACGGAGTCAGATGATGACGGAAAGTGGCCTACGGATATCGGCAATACCAGGGATTTTATCAATTCGTAGCCTACTATGAGATTGGATATTATTTCTCGTGTACCTAGTAAATACGATAGCTGTGGTGTCGTTATAATTCCTTCCAGCCGGTACACGGTAGTGTTTTCACATTACTACATTATTGCAGGAATAGGATGAAAAACCTATCTAAAGCTTTATACTAGCATTATAAAATTTAAGACTGAATAAAACGATTATAATATAAGTAATAAAATTATCGGTTCCATAGAGTTTTATTGAAAAGAAAGCTTTTTGGAACATTTGCACTTGACATCGCCACTACGGCATGCATTGTCAATTTCGAAGATGTACGAATTTCATTTTGCACGGCGTTCTATATTAAACTACTTACAATATGCGAAGTTCCGAACCCCTTTTTAGTTATTTGTTTAAACTTTTTAATGTTAGCTGTTATTTTGTAACTGTATTCGTGATTTATTCAGTTTAATACAGAATAAATCGTTTATATTCACTACATATAAAAGGTATAAACCTCAAGTCTTCTAGGTTATAATACTTTTTATTGAGATATAAAAGACTGTCCTCGGTATAGGTGCAAAATATCCTGATTAATTTTTTTTATATCCGAATGTTACGTAGATTATGTATTTTTTTATTATATGAGGTAAAAAACTATATTTTTAATAGACTTAATCACTATTGATAGCACCATCATTAATATTTTCGCAGTTCATTAATATGTTGTACAAAATCATCTATTGAGAAAAGTAAGTGTCTGGTCTCATTTCCAAGCGGTTAGACGGACTAGCCTTAATGATAAAGGACCTGCGGTATACCCTAAACTAATTGGTACCAACACCAATCGAAAGAGTTAAATCTAAATTATTAGCAGTACCCGCAGATTCTCCTTTATGGTGAATCATAAACAAAACATTTTTTTAATTACCAGTTCAACGAACATACCGTTGACGACGTCTGCCAGGCTACATCGTTGGCTTTTTCTTAGGACTATTTGAGACAGATGTTTCTAATAATCTTGCTTGCTTGTGGATGGCACATTATTTTTGTTATATTTAACAGTCACTTTCATAATTTAAATAATTTAAACAATGTAATTGTGATGCAACCTATAATTCATATTAACGTATTTTTGTAACGTTTTATTAAAGTCCATTACACATTTTTGCTTGAAAGTCACGTAAAAGGACAAATCCATAGATGCTTAATATGTCCTAGTCCAACAAACTTTTACGTTTATCAACTAACGGAATTATTCCATAAAATATCTAACTAAGGTTTTATTTGTTGAATATCATTACAGTTTGTAAACAAACCTACCACTACAACGCTTCCTCAGATTTTTCAGCAGTAAGCTGAAGGACGATAAACTTTAAAGAATTCATATGAGGGAGAATAGATATTTAATTTGTGCACGTTCCATGTGTTCAGTATAATTAAATATTAAAATTAGATATAATATTCATTACTTACTAGATAATTAGTTATAAGAATTAGAGAGCATATCTGCATCTTCAACCTTCAATAAAAACTAAAAAAAAAAATGTGCATAGTATAAATTTCAGCGCTGTTTCTTGCTAAAGCAACCGTGAAAGTTTTCTTTGTCCCATCTGAGAATTTATTTGACGGTTGAAAATCAACATTCAAAACAAACTTTGGATATTAAGAATTTCGCTGCATCTGATTAACCGAGACCGTGTCCTTTTCGAGATTTTTGCTTAATTTATTTAAAAGTGTGTATCTAATTTATATTTGTAGTTTATTGATATCTTTTAGTTTTGATTAGAAGTTGAGCAGGACGTTAACTTGATGGTTAGTAAAATTAGTGTTTGCACATTACTGATCTGCGGCAGAAGTACCGCGAAGTAGATACCGCGGAGGTTCAATCAAAACGGTCTCCTATGTAAAGGAACCAACCACGCTAAATTAGTTTTAAACTCAAAATAATATAAAAGTACCAAAATATAAAAAATTATTTTGTAACCGTTGGTATAACATTAATCCTTACAACGTTCGTGTTAATTTCTATGTCATCAGTGTTTTTCGTAAAAAATATAAAATATTTTATGCATCTAAATTGTTGCAACGTACAATATGCAACAAACATATAAAGTTCGTATTTATTATACTGTTTTAAATAGCTTGAGTATATACATCGCTATATTATTCATGACTATATCATAGCCTTTGTAGCATTTGACATAAACTCTAATACCTATCATAGCCTTTGGACTATCCACTCGACATGGCTCCTAATACAGGGCTATCATCCTTTTTACATGCCATCCACGCATGGTATCTTCTTTTCAGACAATTGGGTGATCGGCCCAAACTGTCCTAACCAACTAGGAACAACAACGAAAATTAGTTGAATCCCCGCAGGATTCGAACCCACGACCTTCGGTTTCTAAAAAAAACGCCAATACAACTAGGCTACGGAGGTAGTCCTAAACAATAAAGTTTCATATGAATTAATATGATAATATCCTATTCCTATTAAAATCTTAGTTTTCCCGAAGTAGAATAATTTCTCACTACATCATTACCTTTATTGATTTAGAACATAATAATGAAATCGAATTTAAATATATTATAATATTTTGTCTCTTCCTTCAGGATATTGTGACCTTCAAATAGTTACGATGCAAAATTTAATTTGACGATTGACGAATTAAATAACGACAGCGTTGCCCTATAAACAAGATACCGTATAATTTATTGCATAATTTAGTCATTTAAACTTATTAACTATAACTAATAACTCTCAGTTAACTTACAAGGCCTTTTTGCAAAGAACACATTTTAAATTCGTTCAGATACTTCTCTTAAAACGATTCCTTAAACGTAGTCAAAGGATAATTGCCCATAAAAAATAACGCGACAAACTTTTACCATTTCGTGTAAATTTGTTCGGTGAACGGATTACAAGAAAGATTCAGACCACGTGTCCCCCGAGAGGTCGTTTCGTAAATGCGATGTTGTCGTGTATTATGGTTGAAATAATTTTTAACATGTTCTTATCTTACGTACACTTCAAATATATTCTACGTTTAACAATCTCTAAAAGTAAAATATCATTTTTTTTCATTTCTAAGTAAAATATTTTATATTCACACATTATAAATTGTTTGATCATCATTAGAAAGTACATGTTCAATAAAGAAGGATAAAAATGAAAAGGTCCATTTTTTTATTTGTTTTTTTATAATGTACAACTATTAGAGGAACAACAAACCTATTAGTTATCACGGGCTTGGTTTCTGTCAAGTTGTTTTTTATACCAGTATCTGTAAACATCTAAATGTTGCTTCAACGATCCAAGAAACTATTAGATTGAAGTTAAATTGAAGATATCGACGTCCTTAAATAAAATGATAGGCATTCGACAAATAGATCATCTTACTTTTTCTGCAGTTGGTAATAGGCCGATCTTATCAAGGTAACACGTATTAATCTAGATTTAAACGACGACCTTAGTTAGTTAATAAAGTCCAAATACGTCCACCATCTAGAATAGTTAATAAATAGAAGTCCAAATTTACTTGTCCACCATTTACAGGATGTTAATTAAAATTTTACTGTTAAAAATGACAGATACAGATGAATAAAAAAATTGAAAAGGGTCATTGAAATGCTCAAATCATTCGTGTAATTTTTTTTTGGCAATTCTGACAAGTTTCACAAAACGCTTTGAGTGTTTTGAAACAAAAGGTTTCAGTTTCGGAGCTTTTAAGGCTTTTATTGAAAATCGTGTTCTGCGGTATAATACAGTTTCCATGTTTTATTACGTTTTCAGTCCTGAGAAATATTTGCAAACAGTTTAAAGCGCTTTATTGCGAACTCAGAGATAAGTTTGCCGAATTCAGAAAGTTACATTTAAAGTGTTGTTTATTGTTAAATATAGCCATGGTATAATATAATTTAATAATTTTGGTGATAAAAGTAATTTTTTTTAGGATATTAGTAACATACATATCACGTAGTGTTATTTTGTTATACGCGCAAGGTGAAACATTAATTTATAGATGATATTTTTGATCGAAATGGTGTTGCCATTAAAAAGAACGGAACACAATTAATTACAACTTTTTTTAAGGTAAACCTCGGTAAAAAAAATCGTTAATAATACGTTTTTGTACACAAGACGTATTTTAAAACTCTTAAAACTTTTATAACTCTATGTAAAGTTGAAAGTATATACATTTTTAATTTAATATACACAATATATCTTCTATAAGTTGTCTAGTTACATTGTACCAATAGATATCCAATAACCGTGTAGAGTTGCAATAATTCCTTCTTCGTGAGAACTAGTCACTTGGCAAAATAAGCACACAGTTGGAGTTACGGATAACAAAGCTGCGGTGGCCATGTTATTGCGTCCGCCATTGTTGACTCACGAGTACTGGCTGGTTATTATGACAGATGCTAGTGTCAGTTTTCGCGCCTTTTTGGCAAAAAAAATGTTGCTTTTGCAACGAGCCTATGTCTTTTTATGTCATACGCATTTTGTATGTCATATTTGCTTAAATGACTGTAATTACGGGCAGGATACAGCTTTTTACTTGTTATGTGTTTTTACATGCGATATTATGTATACACATTTTATAGCATTCACAACAGAAAAATACAAACCAAAACCTCGTTATTTAAAAATGTGATCAAACTTTTTATGCGTTATGCGGTAAGCTTAAAAAGAAATAGAATAAATTTGTTGGGTTACTTTTTGGGGCGGATTATTCGAAGCGAGTGTAACTAATACTAGTTACACTTGTAATAAACTATATTCCTGAATAAAAGTTATCATTAAAGTGATAGTTATATCGCTATACGTGACTGTGCTTAATAAATAGGCAGTTAGTATTCAAGTTCGTTTTATTGTTACAATCCAAGCCATTATAACAGTAATAATCCAACCGAATCACTCAATAATGGGATGACTTTCTTCATTATACATTATATGAAGGCTATTTTATTCTTATATAAACTTATTTAATAGTTTAGTTATTTCAGTTACTAGCTATTCCGTCTACACGGTCTTACTGTAGATATTAATTTTGGTAAAGGTCTGTATAAGTCTTACTGCCTCCGTAGCCTAGTGGTATGGGCGTGTGCTTTAGAAACCGGAGGTCGTGGGTTCGAATCCTGCGGGGACTCAACAAATTTTCATTGTTGTTTCCTAGTTGGTTAGGGCAATTTGGACCGATCACCCAATTGTCTGAAAAGTAAGATGATCCATGCGTCGGATGGGCATGTAAAAAGTCGGTCCACCCACCAACCCGCATTGGACCAGCGTGGTGGGATACGGTCCAAACCCCTAATGGATAGGGGTGTATAGGGGAGGCCTATGTCCAGCAGTGGACTACCAACGGCTGATGATGTGAAGTCTTACTACGATATATTTTATGTACAATTAAACATGTTAAATGAATTCAGTAATCATTTCTTTGGACGTTAGAGGTAAAGTTGTGCTGTTTTAACGATTTCCCTTCCTAGGGGATTGACAAGAGAATTTACATTCAATTGTTTAAAGATTAATATGAAAGGACTTCAAAAATTTACAAAAATTGTAGAAAAAAGCTTTATGATAGTACCTTTCTACTCGTCTTCCTATGCACAAGCCCCGAAAATGATAGAAGCTTCTTAATTAAAAAACTAAGTGTACTACAATAGCTTAGTGAACATTTTGTTTTTATAAATATGTTTATACAAATACAATTGAAATTCTTTTACATACATGCTTATAATTCCTTAACCGCCTTCAAAAAATTATTGCCCATAAAAAATAATGTTACCGAGCCACAACATTTCGTGTGAAATTGTTGAGTGAACGGATGGAAGAAAAGATTCATACTAAGTGTCCCTCAAGAGATCGCTTCAGTATTCCGAGATTGTGTGTGTTGTCTTTGTACCGAACAAACGTTATATTGTAGATTGTGTCAATAAATTATTTAAGGAACTAAATATTCGTTAAGTTTTTAATAAATTAAGGATAAGTTACCAAGGAACGGTTTCTGTTAATGTTTATAACCATTCAAATAAGTTTAATCATAATACACTGTCGTTATGTAACGCTCACTTTAGGGTTTAATTATAATATGAAAATGAAATAAATGTAACATTTTTTTCCTGAATAAAGATATTTGAATCTTGATTAATATGTTTATTTATTACATGGCTGCTCGCTTGTTATTATATAATGAAAATATACAATACGGGACTACTGCAAAGTTCTTTTTTAATTGTAAGTATGGCAATATACTTCATTTGATTTTTATAATCTTAGCGAGCCTCATTATCTACATCGTCCGGCGATCTAGCCTATACAAAAATAGATATTCATTGCCATTTTCACATGAGTATAATGATTATTCTGCGAGTACCGGAGCAGTCATCATCATCATCATCATCAGCCTCTGTTAGTCCAATACGGGTTGGTAGGTGGACCGATTTTTTACATGCCCGTCGGACGCATGGATCATCTTACTTTTCAGACAATTGGGTGATCGGCCCAAATTGCCCTAACCAACTAGGAAACAACAATGAAAATATGTTGAGTCCTCGCAGTATTCGAACCCACGACCTCCGGTTTCTAAAGCACACTCCCTTACCACTAGGCTACGGAGTAACTAAGTAATTTTAGCTAGAGCTGTGGTTTAAATACTTTGAGAAATAAATAGTCTCGATAAAAGTTAGAATTAAATGTTTAAATCCTAGCGTTCCGAGAGTTTCGCTGAACTCACAGCCCAAGAAGATTTAGACTTTGGAGACGTTTCTATTCATGAAATCTCTGACGTAATGTCACAGCGATAAAAAGCTTGTTTTAGTTTAAAATTTAAAGTTCAAAGAAATATCAGTTTTGTTTCGAATTGAAATGAGATCGAAACTTTTATATTTTTTACAGTTACTGCAATCGTTAACTAAAACCAGTAAAAAGACTAACCCCATTAAATGATAAAGGTTATATGTGCCCTTTTTACGTAATTAGGGCTGGGGAAGTGCCATTGCAGTGCCTATTTCTGCCACAAACCAGTAGTGTACAAGCACTACTGACTTTGCAATTGAAGGTCATCGTAAACAGCGGAATATCTGGGTAAAAAAGACTTAATAAGGTCCAGGTAAGGACTGGCGGTAATCGGATGTTAGGCGCCCTATGTCGCTTTTCTTAAAGCACTATCACTTACAATCTGATAGAAGTCCTGCTGGTCTACTCACTTTGAACGAAAAATAAAGATACGCTTTATCGTATTCATAATATCATTCAAAAGTAATAAATGTTTTGGTTTGTCAATTAAACAATAAAAGTAATTACATTGATTTAGTTGAATCACACTTAAATTGGGGGGTTAGACATTTCTTTTACTTTAGTTCAATAAGAAAGAAAATACAATGGTGGTTAACTGATAATAGCTATTTATATGATTCAAATTTTGTCAACACATATCAAAATCCAGAAAAGATTGAGTCCAAGAAATATCAGTTAAGGGGTCCTAGTATACATAGTATATAGTATGCATTACCAGTTTAATATCTGACAATTATATTTTTCGAATATAATCTTTTATTTATTAAATACTTATATATTTTAGTACACTAAACGCAAAGTACGTGATTTTTATTTGTATAGCAAGACATGAAATTATAGAAAAACATGTTATGCACGTAAAATTATCATAAATATGTGTCGTTTTTGATTTTATGTTAAAATTTTTGCACCAATGTATGTCAAAATAATATTGCAATTCTTTTTTTTGTAAGTAGCATTTGCAAATGTAATAAAAGGGTTTTTATTCTGTACATCATGATACAATATTAAAATCAGATGGGTTATGAAATTAAATACGTCTAACAAATCCCAACACTTTGATTGTTTTGAAACAAACGGTTTTAGAATTCGGCATTAACTTTTTTATAACATTTGTTTTGATTACAGTTTAGTTAAAAAAAAATTATTAGCAAACGTTTAAAAACTCGCATTAAGTATGTCGATTTAAAACCGTATTATATTAAGAAGTGTTTCTTGTTCTTATTTTTGTATCATATAAAACAGATAATTGTTATCGACAAAATAATTTTATTCTAATGATTACACACTACAATCTAGTACCCAATAAATTTATTTTTCTAATAAATATTATAATTAAAAGTAAATATTACATAATACCATAATGTTGTTCTTTAGTCTGTGTACTGATTTATTGCAACTACTGTGTCTGTGTAGTGCAAGAAGGCGTAAAACATATATATATGAAGTTTATGTTGCAAATGTGGCTATTTAACTATAACGCGTGTATCCAAACATATACTTTACTGCCAAAGTAGACTGTTAATACCAAAGTAATGTTACAATTAGCATTTTGCTGCCATCATTCTTTCGGTCTGAGTGCAGTACACTTCGTAAAATAAGCATAGCTGCAAAGAATGGAGCGAATTGCGCGGGAAAAACCGCATCGGCCATGTTTTTTACGTCAGGCGCTTTTGTTCTAGAATCACTGACTGACTATTTTCACAAATGCACGCGTCAGATTACGCGCGTTTTTGTCGGCATACTACTTTTCACGAGCCTAGTTTCTGTGATTTTTTTATTATTTTCATGATTTTTAGTGGCTATATGAATAAAAACGATGCCTTATTTTATATAACTATTAATTTTCGAAATGCTACAAATAATCAAATGTGTATAAGACTTTAAGCTACATGTGCATTATCTAATATTCAAATAGAACGACATAACATTTCTTTAAATTCGTCATTCTATGCACTTAAAACGTGTGACAAACAACATTTTGATTAAATGGATATTCATTTCAGATATCAGAAGTTTACAGTTCGGAGGCAGAAATCGCGAAGCAATTTCGTACAGAGAGCACTTTGTTACCTGCTTATATTTCGTAAAATAGTGTTATACTGTTTTAAGCCGGTCATATCTTTTCGTTAAAATTATACTTGTAATGTAGAATATCCTTAGACGAAGTCATTACCGTCGCTAAATTCCAAGTGAACATAACAGTAGCATGTTATCAACCATTTTAAATCAAGATTGGTTATATTTTACTACCAAGCAGTTCCCAACCAAATTACTTTAACGCGATGACATTACGTTTTACGGAGACGCCATTTTGTTTTTCATAAAACTATTTTGCTTTGTTTATTAAGACCGTGACAATATTATATGTAAAGCTCTATATAGGTTACGTTACACAGGTCAAACATATTTTATTATTATTTTATTATACTAGCGACGCCCCTGCTTCGCAGATAAAATATGCTCATAGAAAATATACCTACATTATTAAGCATGTGTTATACATATAAACATTCCTCTTCAATCGCTTTATCTATTAAAAACGCATTGAAATCCGATGTGTAGTAGTTTGAAAGATTTAAGCATACATAGGGATATAGGGACAAAGAAATCGAGTTTTGTTTTATACTTTACTAGTGATATGATCAAGAGTAAAAGAGTGGTAATAAAATCTTCTGGAATAATAGTCATTTTGTAAAGTGTAACTGGCAATAAACGTCATAAGTTAATTCAGTATTAATGATTAAAATATATTCGATAGTAAAACGAAAATGTATCCACATGCTCCTATATTCGCATCGGAAAACTCATTAAGCAACGTTTAATTCACGTTTCGTTGTAAAGTATTTTTAATTAAAATGTTTCGAGCTCTACTTACGCGCTTTGTGCATTTCCCTCTGCGGAAAAGTAATAAAAAGTGCATCCCGCATTAAGGTTACTCTACACAATGAAAAGGTAAAGGTTGCAAATATTCCATTACATAAAAGTCATATTTGTTTGACAATATTGGTTGGAGTTCCAAAGGAATTTATATTTAAACATTATTTTTTCCATCTGAAGTTCAAATTTAACCTTAAGGATAAATATAAATTTTATGCATAATGAAACGTAAATATTTTTCTGCAGTAGCTGAGTAGTATGGGCGCCATACCAATCGAGGGTCGTGGGTTCGAATTCGAATGCGACACAAAAGCTCTTTGTTGGTGTTTTCCAGTTGGGTTAAGGTGGTGCGGACTGTTCAATTCGATTGCCTGTGAAGTAAGATGGTCGTTGCTTCAGATCAGGGCCATCTGAAGCAACGATCATCATAAAGTATTTTGTATAAGATCCCACTCTCTCTTGTCTGTCATTTCTCTCATTGGATTATGACAATAAAGGAAGAATGAGTTAACCTTCGTCTATAGGTACACTTTTATGTCCAAATCTGAGGTTGTGCACCTAAATTTTGTTATTATTTACGACGTCGAATTAAATCAAAGTTTTATCTATAAGATATATTTTATTAAGAACGATGTGAATTTTTTTGGCTATGCAATTAAAAACGTTATATTATGTTTTATTAGAAATGTAACGTAACACTCGAAACTAGGTCATGAAAATGAAAATATTAACAATAAAAACTACGAAATTTTGTTGAATTAATCTTAACGGCATCCTTATAAAGAGAAATAAATGTATGTGATTCTTAAATTTACTTACTTAGTCTTTTTGCGTTGATTATTTAATGCCGTATCGATAAATTAACTTATATTTATTTTAATACTGTGTTATTGTTCATAAGAATAACTATTAACAATCCATATTGCATGTAGTTCAAACCGATGTCATTATCATAATCATCATCATCAGCCTGTGATAGTCCACTGCTGGACATAGGCCCCTATCCATTAGGGGGTTTTGGACCGTATCTCACCACGCTGGTATAATGCGGGTCGGTGGGTGGACCGAGATTTTACATGCCCATCCGATACATGAATCATCATACTTTTAAGACAATTGGGTGATCGGCCCAAATTGCCCTAAACAACTAGGAAACAACAATAAAAAATTGTCGAGTCCCCGCAGGATTCGAACTCACAACCTCCGGTTTCTAAAGCACACGCCCATACCTCTAGGCTACAGAGGCAAACAGATATAAGAACTTGAAATTTAAGCTTCACTTTTATTTTATTTTTTTATTTGTTTAAGTCGTGTATTAATAACACACACACACACACACACTTCGTCTAATCCAAATTCAAATTATTACAACTAGTGTTGCAGTCAAACGTTACATTATACGCAATCATTCCTCTTTATAAGCGTAGTTCACTTGACAAAACAAGCTCACAGGGGAAGCATGAAGTGAATTGCGCGTAAAGCTACGTCAGCCATGTCTACGTCGTTTGTCTTTGACGCCTCATGTACACTGTTTGTTTATTATGACAAATGCATTTGTCAGTTTTCCGTGATTTGTCAAAATATAGTCGAGCAGTATGAGGTCGATAAAAATTTGAATATCCTGAAGAAAGAGCTACAAATTAATCGTGCATGATAGAAGATCTAGTATCCTTAGAAGTCTCTTTATATTAACTTAAAAACATTAACTCAAATATATACAGTATTTTTTCATTAAATTATTAAATTGACTATCAAAAGCAATTTCATCTTCAGACTTGCGTTAGTCCACTGCTGGACATAGACCTCCCCTAATGCACACCTCCTCCATAAGGGGATTTGTAGACCGTGTCCCACCACACTGGTCCAATGCGGATTGGTGAGTGGACCGACTTTTACATGCCCATCCGACGCATGGATCATCTTACTTTTCTACAATTGGGTGATTGGCCCAAGTTGTTCTAACCAACTAGGAAACAACAATAAAAATTTGTTGAGTCCTCGCAGGATTCAAACCCGTGACCTGCGGTTTCTAAAGCACACACCTTTACCACTAAGCTAGGGAGGCAGTTAGGCAAAAGCAATTTATCTTAGTTAAAAAGCGTTTTTATTTTCCGAGTAATTCAAACTTTCTTAAACGACTCTTTAGCTTTGCTCATAAGTGTATCTCATATCAAAAATGATCATGATTTGTAACTTCATATTATTATATCGACATGATTTAAAAGAAGACATTTATCACATGTGCTTTAGTGTTATTAAATTAATATTGCCAAATACAAGTTCACGTAAACGTAATCTAGATCTATACGTGACCATGATAGTGCTCAGTAAATAGGCGATTTGTATTCGGGTTCGTTTTATTTTTCCAACATCGCAGTTGTTATAACTACTATAACTCAACCAAATTACTCGATAACGGGATGACTTTCGTTATTATATATTAGGTCGACGTCATCTTGTTTCACATAAACACAATTATATGGTTCATTTATTAATATTATGACAACACTATTGATATATTTCAGTGAACTGAAAGTATACTAGTGGTATGGGCTTAGGCTTTATAAACCGAAAGTCATGAGCTCGAATCCTGTTAACGTATATTTTTTTTTATTTTTATTGATTTCCCGTCGGTTAGGACAATGCAAGCCCGGTTAGGCATAAGAAAAGTCATGCCAGCGCCTAATCTTTTACCGGTCGAGTCAGTTATCTGTCTTATTGGATCACGAGACCAAGGAGAGAGTGCACTTGTGTTTGCTTGTACATTTGTGTACAGTATTATCTCCTGTATCCCTAGCTTATCTTTAATACAGTTCGATCGCCGTATTCGGAATCGACATTATTATTATATACTTATTTGCACGTAATAGTTACGTACATAAAATACTGTATCATTTCAAAAATAAGGTATTTTAAAACGATACTGTATTCTCGAACCCTTCAAGCCTTAAACCCGCATCGAAAAACTCATTAAGCAACGTTTAATTCACGTTTCGTTGTAAAGTATTTTTAATTAAAATGTTTCGAGCTCTACTTACGCGCATTGTGCATTTCCCTCTGCGTAAAAGTAATAAAAAGTGCATCCCACAATAAAGTTACCTTACAATGAAAAAGTTAAAATTATGCCTAGGTATAAAGGAAATAACAAATTTGTTGGATATCATTGACTTGGTACTTTATTTATTAGTTGCTTTATATATAATTAGAGTTATTACATGTATTTAAATATAAAAATATGAACATTCAATGTATTAGCTATCTCCCTTCAGTAGGTTTTAGTACAGACATCCTAGGAATTGTAAGTTTTCTTTTAATAATGAAAAAAGTCGTGGTGTATAAAAATATTTGAACTAACTATTATAAACGAAACTAAGAAGTATAATTACACCGAATAGTACAGATAAGTATCGCATTTGTATGACCACCAAATAATATCATACAAAAAAAACATTGACAGTTACATTAAGGTTGCCGATATCTATATTTCAATATAAATTAACAAATAATAAGTGAAGCTTTAACAAGGAAAATATGACCGACTCCAAAATTAGCAGGTAACATAGTGCTCTCTGTACGAAATAGTCCCTCGATCTCTACTATCGCATTTTAAATCTCTGGTATCTTTTAAGTTAATAGTTAAATGTCTTCTATGATACGTTTTATGTACATAAGATTGATAGTTTGCAACCTCTGCTTAAATATTGGAATTATATTTTTACCAGCAGTTATCTGATTAAATGTAAACTAGCTTAGATCATTTGAAAACTTATGCTTCCTTTACATCTACTGCACTAAAGTAAATATTGCTTAATACCCAGACTACAATGCAAGAACTTTAAGTCTTAAATGGGGTAAAGGGATAATTAACAAAGTTCATGAGGACTTTCAGAGTTTGGGCCTTTTGTGTATAAAAACATAAGTTAGGGAGGCAAGTAACTTTGAATTGTATGCTAGAAATCTTATCATAGGATTGAACTTGTAATCTTTCCTTTACGGTTCATATTCGTTGCTGCCTCCGTAGACTAGTGGTAAGGGCTAGTGGAGGTCGTGGGTTCGAATCCTGCGGGGACTCACCCAATTTTCATTGTTGTTTCCTAGTTGGTTAAGGCAATGCGGGCTGATCACCCAATCTTCTGAACTGAAGACAATCCATTTTTTTTAAATACAAGGATACAAATGAGTTTAAACCGACTTGAAAATGAGAAATGAAAACTGCTATTGCAACTTATATATTTCCTATATATCAAATCCAGTTTTAAGATTTAAAGTTAAAAAAAATAATGTTTTTTCATATTCTTGCCTTGTCTATACTTAATTACTTTTTATTTGTATTGTTACATTTTTTAAAGAATTGCGCAATGCTTTGTATATTTTAAGAAAGCATATTTTATTTTGTTACTTAATCATTAACACGTTATAGGTAAGTAAAACACGTGTTTGTGTATGTGTGTGTGTGTGTGTGTGTGTAGTAAATTTGTTGGTCAACTGTAGATTCATATGTTTCATGGTAGATATTCATAGCTGATGATGATGATATAGAGTGATTACATTGTTGAAATTTAGTTATCTCTTTCCGGATGGGTACAAAATAGGTCACGCTACAATGATTACAGGCAAGGTGGATATCGATTCGATCACCAATTGTGAGCAAAAGGCCCATTCTCAGCACAAAGTAGGATCATAGAGTTTAGAATATTAATAGTAGTTTATAAATGTCCTTTTTACTCATAATTTCTTTCTTACAAAACTATGTTTGACTTGTAATTTAATTAGCATAATGTTTTGATGTGTAATTTTTTAATCATCGTTCAAATTACACTCCTCTTTAATACTATAGTTAAATGTCTTGTTAAGGAAGAAATATTCAAATCAAAGTACTAATTCCTTATTAAAAAAATATAAAAATAATGTTTTTACCTCACATCTTTTTGTTTTTTATTTACCTACTTCCTACATTGTTTTTATTACCTCAAAGGCAAACGGAAATAAAATGGGAGCGATTTCATTACGTTAATATATTTAATCATAAACTCGGCGAACGATATTTCTTTTTTACGGCGAAACATTAGTTTAAAAGCCATGTTTTGTTGAAACGAATAAATAAAATTTCTTTTTCTCTTGTTGGATGTTTAGCCTTCTTTGTGTGGTTTCTATTGTTATTTACATTTAGAATGTTCCTAATGGAAAAAAAAAACGTTAAAGTGAACTGCAATTTCGATTGAATTGAAATGGTCAGCGTTGTAGACAACCTAGTTGAGAATAAATTTGAATCTGTGTGATAGAATTACGTTGGTAAAATATGTATTATATATTTATACACATATATTGCGATGAGTCACTTTATCTCTTTTAAAATGTAATTAAAATTAGCTATTAAACTAAAAAGTAATTATAAGGAATTCTTTATTTTATGTACTGGATAGTTTGTAAGTATTTCTAAGGATATTTTAATGTTTGTTACATTTTCACAAAAGATTTAAAAAATCTACAAGTGAGATTTCGAGTTTAATGAGAATAATATATATACGATTATCGTTTTATTTTTATCAAGCCATGATATTGTGTCCAAAATAGAACGAATCTAGAAAATCATCAATCGTTAAAAGCCTTTACTTTTGCAGTTGCCCTACAAACGGGAACACGCATTTGCACTGGTAGGTAACAATAACTTGTCACATTTGGTCGAGAACAATGTAATTAATATACATAACAATATTATTACTATTACTTAATTGAAATTATAAAATTTAAGAACAATATTATATTAATATAAATAATTTCTAATAGAAATAATTTCCTTCAATACTTCATTATCATCATCATCATCATGTACGCCATGATTAAAACTTATCTACTTTTCCTACTTTAAAAAAGTAACATATACCATCTTCCTCATTTCTGATGTATAATTATCATCTTATTACATATAGAACATTGCATCATGTATCTTTATATTTTATCGACATCACATTAAAACGGGATACAATATCAAACCGATGCGACAAAGAAGGCATCTTAATACGTATTTTATATTCGACCCGACCCAGTTTTCGAATGGTATAGTAACGATGATATAAAAGTGCATCCCTTTTTACTTTATTTCCAGACTTACAAGGCAATTGAATCAGTCACTCGTCTTAAAAGCTTTCTTTTATAACTAACACATTAAAACTAACATTGTCATCGAGTTTATGGCTTGTCAGTCTCTGAACTCTCTTAGTATGGAAATTTACAGAAATTTCCCACAATCGAATCAGGCGTAACTCTAAAACTTTGCTTATATTCAAAACATACCGATCCATTTTCATTTGTACGAAAGTTGTAGACTCCGAAGTTAGTTCTTGAAGAAATATTGAAATAAGTTTGGGCTGTTGTTTGTTCAGACTAGAGGAAAAAAAGAAATTCAAATTTATGCTAAGCTTTGTTACTAGAAAGTGCTTACATTTCTTTTACTTTATATAATTTCAAGCATAAATTGAGTGTAGTCAATGTGATTTATACATATACTAGCTGTTGCACGCGAATTCATCCACGTTAAAACTCTTTCCAAAAAAGTATAAAATATACATACAATAGAAGTAGCCTATTTTACTCCGATTATATCAGCTAAATTTTGATTTTGAGAGATATTCCCGTCAAAATCGGACAATTTTATACATCTAGTAAAGAAGAATATTTCCACCATACATTGTTTTGTTATATCTCATAGGGTTAAGGTGACGTTTTCGTTGAAAGCTTTCAATCAGATTCATATATTTTACTTAAATGTACACAGAAACTATACAAAGTATATACCTAAAGCTTACGGAAGAATCATTCTATCGATTAGTGAAAACCGCGTGTCAATCTGTGCTGTAGTGTTTGAGTTTATCGCGAACAGACAGACATACAGACGCGGCCGGGGACTTTGTTTTATAATATGTATAGTTAATATACGTTGACGTTATTTAATCCGTACTTGAGAATAAAATGTTTAACCTATTGTACAACCAGATTTTAGGTTCGCTTTAAAAATATCTACAGAATACCTGAATCAAGTCCATGAATACGTAACCAAAGATACGTCACAGCTTCAAACATTTTATGTTCTTATCAAGGGTCCACTACCGCTGTATAACTGTCAATAAGTTTCTACGTTTAAACGCCGTAAGACGCTTTGAGGTTGCAATGAGTTATCTTATTTAGAGTTTCTAAAAGCGAGAAGTTAACTTGAGGAATATAACGGCATATTGTCTCATGTATTTGGTATATTGTCTACCACAGATCAGTAATATTCCGAATGTACTAAAGAGTTGTATTTTTTCATTTGAAATGTTTAAAAAATAAATAAACGACAAGAAGGTAAGTTTAAACCAAATATTGTTATAAAATAGTATAATAAAAACAAAATCCAAAAAATTTAATATTATAATTTTTCACATAAATTTTGAGGTTATGTGAAGAAGTGTTAATACAGAAGTTGAAGGCCTCTTATTACATACAACTTAGCAATTAAATTTTTTCCACAGGACTCGTAGTTTTGCCGGAAATCGATTCACTGTTTATTGACCGTTATAAACGGCCCCCTCCCCTACTTCCCGACATCACATCGCCCGTAGATTATTTATATTTCATCTACTATAATATTTATGTTACATAATATTTCATCATCATCATCATCAGTCTGTAATAGTCTACTGCTGGACGTAGGCCTCCCCTAATACACCCCTATCCATTAGGGGGTTTTTGGACGTATCCCACCACGCTGGTCCAATGCGGGTTGGTGGGTGGACCGACTTTTTACATGCCCATCCGACGCATGGATCATCTTACTTTTCAGACAATTGGGCGATCGGCCCAAATTGCCTAACCAACTAGGAAACAACAATAAAATTTTGAGTCCCCAGGATTCGAACCCACGACCTCCGCTTTCTAAAGCACACGCCCATACCACTAGGCTACGGAGGCAGTTACTAGGCTACGGAGGCAGTTACTAGGCTACGGAGGCAGTTACATAATATTTATCTACTATATAATATATTGTTTTTTAATTCTGAAAATTATCGACCCTGGTCTATAAAGGTTTCACTTCAATACATTCTCAGTCAAGAAAAAAAGCAAGAAAAGTGTTTTCCCGAAATGCAACCGAATTTACTTTTACAGACACGATGCAATTGGATGAAAGCAGACGTCCAATCGCTATATCCCGATTCGTAGAACAATTCGACTGTAAATTGCCAATTAATCCTCATTTACATAACGGACGTGGTCGTTATTTTAAATGCGAGAAGTTTATCTTTTAAATGCGACGTGTATTACTTAACCATTTTGTGCAACTGCTTTCGAAACATTTTTTCATGTTTTGTGGTTGGTTATAGACATTTATTGGTGCATTAAAATATATCTGTTTTAATTATTGTTGTTTGCATAACTAAAAAAACTTATTTTATTGCTAGATTACTCCTGAATGTATTCGAGTTATGGTTTTCTCTTACGTTACTATTGGAAATACAACTTTATTCTGAAGCTTAGAGCTTGAACTAACAATTTTTTTAGATATTTTTATTAAATAAAATTCAGAAAAGACGAACTGTCGTGGTAAAAATAATTATTTTGAATTATAATATATTTGAATGTGTTTTGCAATTTTTTTAATTCTACCATTTAAAATAAAATTATGTATGAATATGTATAAAAAAACCGCAGAGTTTCTTGCCTGCTCTTCTCAGGACAGATCTAAGCTTTTGAATCTGTTGTTAATTATTAATCATAAGTGCTCATCAGAGCTTTAATAGAATAAATAATTTTTGATTTTGAACGATCACCGTTGAACCTCTGTTGATAAAATAACAACTATTAGCTATTCTATTCCACTACGATAGTTCCAACTGTCCCAACACAAAACAAGCTGAAACTTCTACGCTGAATCGCTGAAAAATATTTCGGAACAGTCCAGTTTTTCGTGTTTATCCGTTCAGTTTCCATGCAAAGCGAGGATAACCCGTATCGTCATCTATCTACTTGAATCCTCGAACAAATATAGATCGAATCACGTTTGTTGCTTTGAAATCGTGAATGTAGCGCTTCTATTCTTCCGCTGTAAACATGACGTAACTGTAAGCTTTGCATCCGTAAGGATATTCGTGATATAACGCTTTCGAATCAAGTATACAATAAAACATTCTACCTAACGTTAAAGATACTGAAATTTATGTTTACACTGGCTATGAAAGTAACAAAAAGTGGTAAGTCCCCATTTAAGCGCAACGCTTCGTTCTTTGTAGCTTTAATGATGTTTTTTTTATTAATAGTAGCTTTGAGATGTAGCAGGATTTTCACCTGAGACAGGATTTGATGACTAATTTTCCCAGTAGTTACGCTGGCTACGGTGCCGTTAAAACCGGAAGATAGTAGTGTTAATATACTTTAAATAGGCGCCGTGGTAATATTTCCATAGGACCGTCTGTTCTTGTAAAAAAGATACATACCATCTAAAGCTACTTGTGTATTGTGAACGCAATACAATTTTTTTCAAATACGCCTCATTAAGCATCTAACAAAAATGTATTGTATCACCGTTACACACTTAATGTGATAAAATAAATTATGGCGCATGAAATATTTTGTTACAAAATGTATTTGACTTTAAAAAAAGTAAAAAGAAATTAAAAAAATATTTTGTCATAGTTACGTTACTTATTTATCACCTAGATAAATAAGTCAAATTTTCTTTATTTAAGTAATACAGAAATGTAATAGATTATTCAACAAAATTTCTCACCATAATTCATAGTCCATCAACCTAGTGCAATTCGCTTCCAGAGATAATCTGAGTGATCTATGCACTAGTGTCAAATTTATGATAGCGAAACAACTATAGTGGTGGGTATACACTATACTAGACCCAAACAAAATGTAGAATGGAGATAATAAAGCAAGCCTTACGTCTAGTATTTCAATCAATTAATTGTCTTCAAGATGTCAATTACCGAGCGACAATCGATAGTTTAATCTTTGTATTTTATTCCCGGCGTTTCGGACTCTTCCCAGACTTTATTATCACGAGCAGACTAAGATGAGATACGCCTGTATTTTATAGTGTTTCAAATAACCGGCTGTCTTTTGATTTTCGTTACTTTGTCAAAGGTTTGTAAGTGACTGTCTCATTTGTCTAATTATGACATGATTTAAACACCAACAAACCTTTCACGCTATACAAATCAAAATATTTTTTTATAAAACATGACTTAGAAAAATCATTACCGAACTCAGTCGGAAAAATGAAGCTTCTCGTTAAGTTTGAACGTCTCCATATGTACTATATAGTATACATAAAACGATTCTAATGAGAAATATAAATATACATCTATATAACTATAAATATCAAATTACAATTTCGTCCGTAAAATCATAATTACGTATGAAACTATGACATAATTTGTAAAACGTATTTCCTTCATGTTCAAACAAAGCGGTGTTTAATATTAGGCAACAGTATTCAATCAGAATTCTTCACTATTCGACCCAATTAGAATACGGATAAAAACTTCATTTATATAAATTCCAGGCTTTATTTAGCTCTTTTGTATCCACAACTTAACCTCTGTGTTCACACTAAACGCTTCTACGTCCTGCATTGTATTAATGCATCGCTAAACAAGATTAGAGGATCAATAGAGCTTTGCGAACACAATGCTGAACATTATTGCAGCTATTACAAATAGGGGTTACGTTATAGGGCAATTACGTTGCTTTATGCTCGTGTTATATGTAGACAAATAGCAGCATTTGTCTAAATAAAATAGGCAGACGTTCAGGTGTTGGTTCGCAAATATTTTGAATATACGTCATAAAATATGCCGCGCCAGTGTGCTCCTTGTATACCTACTGTTAGTATTGTTGGCTGATTACCCAATTGCCTGAAAAGTAAGATAAACTTTGCCTCGGGTAGGCCGTCACTATCACATTAGTGCCTACAAACTTAATAATAATAATCTCTTCATCAAAAAGTGTCATTCACACTGACCTTGTAATAACTTCGGCAAATAAAAAGGCAAAAAAAGAACGTCCAACGTGTCCTTAATATCGTAAATTACGTAGCTACGATGTTAAACGAACAATTATTGTACTCTGTTGCTGAAAACTGTAATGCTTTCACGTTTTTCGAGAATATCTCTTGAACACATGTATTAAAATACCATTGAATAATAAGTTTGTACGTCAATCTGATATGTAGAATATAATTATTAGTAACGCTATTTTTAAACAATGTTATAACTTCAGAATTCGGGCCTATGTCCCTGTATCTAGGTTAGATATCGAATTATAGCACATAATTATATAAACTAAACACTTAACAACGTGAAAACAATGTTTCGGCTCGTCGATACGAAGGGTTGGGGATGAAACTTTAATAAGCGTCATAAGCGGTGTTTATCGAAAACCGATACTGGGGCAATAAACTTCATATCGTCTGTCTATACACACGCTGCTTCCTGTTACGGAATTCCCCTTCTTTAGAATATTAAGTCTTGTACTGTTTCCAAAAGGAGACAAAGGAAAGATGATTTATATTATTAAAAGTAAGATCATTTCATAATAGATAAAAGCACAACTGAGACGGCAAAAATTAAGAAAAGTTGAATATTTCTGTTGCTTACGAAAATACTAAACGTAATAATAATTTAGTTTTTCGGATTTAATTACTTAACAATTACTGCAAAATGGTCATGAGGCAGACATTTTGTCCCAATATTATGGACCTGTGATATTGGTCACGTATTTATCTAAATAATTTTAAGCCGGAAATAGAAAATAATTTTACTGTTTTGGACCGGAGATAATACGCACACATAAAACGTAAAAATTTAGTGGTAAGTAAATCGAAAAACTATCATTCTTTAATCGTTATGAAAACAAAAACGCAAAGAATAGAAATTCTATGGCATTTTTGATGATTTATTACTTGACATTTAAGTTCCAGCGTGACTATTGAGTTTATTCAATAATTAATTGAAACAAATATTACAATAGCTTTCAACTAGATTATGTAGATGGAATAATATATTGAGGCGATTTGGCTTTCAAGATGGACGAAGTTGGTGCGGTGATTTGATTTACACAGTTTTTTCTGTATTCTTTGCGAGTAAATTTCAAAGCTTTTTCGTTAGTACGTATGACTACGGAAGTCTAGTTGATATATTTTTATTTATAACTTGTATTTTTTTAATGTTATTTATATATATTAATGCAGAATCAACGAAATATACTCTTTTTTATTAGTGAACGCTCAATTTTATTAAATGTTTTCGTCTTATTTAAGAAAGTTTAGTTACTTATTGGTGGGAAAACATTTAAGGCTTCTGTTCTATATTGACGAAAGAAAGGAACGTTAAGAGAAAGTCAAAAAGCCTATTCAAAAAGCAATAAAATATCTGTAAACAAAAACCTGAACTAAGCTTAATTATATGCATAGAGTAAAATTTTATAGTATAAAAATTATTTTGCACAGTTAAACAATAAGTTAACGACGTATAAAACACATCCAATTTTAATTTTGTACACTTTTACCGCAATGTTGACATTATTTTTGTCATCTGTGGACCGTTTGTGTAAAAAGGTGTTATAAAACGGTTTCTCTCACAATCGCTTATCGAGTATTCATTTTACGGTTAATTACGTACATACATGAATCTATACAAATAAATAAAATTAGCGTGTCTTTGTTTTAAATGATTACATTGTGATATATAACCAATACATAAAACAATACACATTTTTTTTAAATTTTGTCTGTCTGTCTTACTGTCTGTTTGTCCTGGCTAATCTGTGAAATGGCTAATCCAATTTTGACAAGGCTTTCTCTTAAAGGTAGCTGATATATATGGGAGTAACTAAGGCTCCTTTTTATGAAAAAAAAAAAACTAAAAAATACTTGTTATATGCTGCAACGCAGACGAAGTCACGTGCTACAGCTAGTACACAAAATAAAGTTATAAAGTTTGCAGTAAAAACTAGTTGCATTAGCCTTCATTTGCATATTTCATTGACATGTCCCATTTATCGTTGATTAATAGAAATATTTCTCGTCTTGAATTATTCAAAACATTCTTCTTTAACGATTGTTCTTATAATTCGTTCATCCCCATTTGTTGCGAAGTCCAGACGTCTAGGGTAATAAACCAGAGTCTGACTGGAAGTTTAGGACAATAAAATCGTAATGTTTACATACGTAGTAGAAGGTTTTATAGACACTATTGACTAAATACATACGTTTTCCTTAAAAGACTTTCACCAAAGTTTATCCCATAATTTTAATACAAAAAAAATATGGATAAAATATCTAAAGATTGATGTTAATGAAAAGTTAAAAAAATAACGAAAAAATTACATTAAATTTGGTAAAATACATATTAAATTTAAAAGAGAAAAACTATATATTTCTGGCATTACCAGAAAAATTATTTCAGAAGCTACGGTAAAACTTCACGTGAAATATAGTTGCGAAGGATACCTAGGTGATTCTATTCAATTTAGAAGGCACGATGCTGCAGAAAAGCGATGAAAAACTTATTCAAAGCTTAGTTCGGGATAGTTTTACTAGCATTAATACAGCCAGCGTATTTACTAGGTAAACGAGACTTAACATTCTATGTCTCACGGTTGGCAGCGCGTTTGTCCGTGCTGGTACGTGGGCTATGGGCGTCGGTGACCACTTTCCATCAGGTAGGCCGACTGCTCGTCTGCCTGGATCGCCAATAAAAAAAATACATAGTCTTCTAGACTCATGCAAAAAAAAACAATCGCGCTGAGTTTCTTATGCCGGTCCTTTTGAGGTCAAGGGCTTCCATTTCCGGCTTGGTAATAGGGTAACTGACTATTAATAAGAAAGAGTAAAGCTTCTATATTGAATCCAAAAAGGAACATTGAAAAATCAGCAAGGGATCTACTTACATGACGAAAAGAGATCTGTAACACATGTTATTATATTAAACAAAATGGTAAACAAAGTATTAGGATAACCAAAACGTCTGTTTGCTCATCTGAATATATGCAGAAGGTAGCACTGGCACGTGACCGCAATACCAAAACACAAATGATGGCTCAACAAAATACACGTATGCCACTTTTATAAGATAATATGGTGAACGTGAATAAATGACTTTTTATGCAAGTAGCTGCCTTCATAGCCTAGTGATATGGGTGTGCTTTAGAAACCGGAGGTCGTGGGTTCGAATCCTGCGGGGATTCAACAAATATTTATTGTTGTTTCCTAGTTGGTTATGGCAATTTGGGCCGATCACCCAATTGTCTGAAAAGTAAGATGATCCAAGCGTCGGAAGGGCATGTAAAAAGTCGGTCACCCACCAACCCGCATTGGACCAGTGTGGGTGGCGATCACGGTCCAAAAACCCCCTAATAGTTAGGGATGTATTAGGGGAAGCCTATGTCCAGCAGTGGACTATTACAGTCTGATGATGATGATGATATAAGTACGCACGTTGTATGTAACTTAATTATCATGTCGGTTAAAAAATATATGTAAAACTTACAGAATTGGATATTATTTTCGTTATATTTTAAACTATCAGTATCCAGTTCTTATTTTTACGCGAGCCAGTATTTTCAAGCGGGTCACTGGATCTTTAGTTATTTAATAAATTACTCAAGTTGATTATTTTGCTTAGTACTTTTTATGATTCACTATATTTTTTGTGATGGCTTAATGTCCCAAATAAACATTTTTTTCCTTCTTTCTTGCTTATAAATAATAATATTTTTTTTACTAAAGCCAAAACATTCCCCCATTTCGTCAATGAACTTTATTTTTATATTTTTTTTATAAAACAAATAACAATTAAATTCTAATGTTGCCGAAACACCATATTTTTTCAACTTCCGCGCTCATAAAAATTACACGCGAAACAAAAGAGCGTCGCTGCAAATCCGCGAGGTACGACCGTGACATATTTATGGATGTGGCTTCCCTTTTGTTGGGATAATTCGAAAATAAATTGTCACAGCGTCCTAATGCTCAATTAGGAGGGCTGTGATAGATTGCGATCTGATCACACAATTCCAACTCGAAAGTAACGATTGTACAGAATTTATATTACTGAAATATTGTGGCGTTCTCATAAAACATATTTTTCGAGCACCTATCGGGTCTGTTTAATTATACATTGAAGTTAATAACGAATGAAAAAGTGGAATTTTAACAAAAATATATGACCGGCTTCCAACAGTATAAAACCATTTTGCGCAAAGTCGCGGTTTCCGTACTGCAATATATATCTCTAAAATCTTATAAGGTAGTCATTTAATCAAAATATCATGTATTACACGTTTTATGTACATACAATAAATACATTTTTAAGTACACTAAAATTTATGTAAACTCATTTTTAATTACCTTAAATGAGGTTTGAATATGCCTCATCGCAATTTTTAACAATGTTTTACATTTAAATGGCTATTTTGGATTATTCTTAAAACATAGGTATATGCGCTTGCAGACTTTATTATAGAACATTTTAAGAAGTACAATTATGTAAAATATATTTTAAGTCAATCTTTTACGGTTTCCAAAGCGTTTGGGATTTAATTGCACGAGGTTGTGATTTTTTGACACCGAAATTTTCTTTATTTCTCTAATATATATTAAACTCTTAAAAAGTTATTTAAATAAATGAGACCAATAGAAAGCTATTATCTATCATTTAATAAAAGAATTATTAAAATCGGAGCACTAAAAGTAGAGCAACGAGGTAACATATATAAAAAAATACGCTAAATTGAGTACTTCCTTCTTTTGAGAAGTCGGTCAACGCCGTATTGTTTAGAGACAACATATTATAAAACAAATTATATTTTCACCTATGATTGACTTTAACTTTTTAATGACAAGTGAGTAAAACAAACTCAAATTTGTACATTTTTATGTTATTATATATTTTCCATATAGCCTCCGTAGTTAAATACAGTTTACTTACTATATAATTAGTTTTAAACTATACAGCAACATATTATATGAGATTTTTGTTCATTAGAAAGTTATTTCTCTCGCTTTCCTTTCTTTGATATTTCCCGTGTAATTCCCATGAGCCGTGATAGATGATGAATTTTCATACGCCACCCGAACAATACAACGTGGAAATGTAGAATGGAAATTGCGGCGTAGCAATTTCATATTTTTTCATATCTATAAAATCTGAACCTCAACTAGTAGATTGAAAGTAATTGGAGCAGAGGTCACATATTGCCGACGATAAGTATTTTCATATATTGTTTTATTTTTTCTGTGGGAGTGGGCAGCGACGCCCATAGACATCGGCAATACTAGTGGTATTACCAACGCTCTGCCTACCGTGAGACATAGTATGTTGAGTCACGTTTACCCCGTAAATACGCTAGCTACAGTGCCCTTCATACCGGAACACAGCAGTGTTTTCAAACTACTGCTTTGCGGTAGAAATAGGCACCGGGTGGTAGCAACCCAGACGGTTCCCTGTAAAAAGGGGGCCTACCACCAGTAACTGTTATTTGTTAATAATTGCCTCAAAATTTAAATAGCGCTTTTATTATTTCTCTTTACATTGTTTAGTGTCTACAGCATTAAAAAAGAGTTGCTTATATCATATAACAAACCATTTTTTATGATGATAGATATAAATTTTAAATATTACAAATATAGTACGATGACAACTAGATGACAACTAGATGACTTAGAAATTTATAAGGTCTAATATAGAACAATTAAAAATATAGAAAAGGCAATGTCTCTTTCTAAACCATTCACCAATAGCACCAATAAGTACCAATCTATAGCCTCTGGTTAAGTTGGTGGACTAACCAATACACCAAGCAGACTGTTAAAATACAGTTTTCACAAATAGTTTCAAGTAATACGAATTTTATTTAACTCTTAGACATTTATAAGGTACACGTTTAATGCGAAGTAAAGCGCAGTGACTATTTTTATTTATATAACCATTCAGGCACGTTAAAGTGTTACTGAAGGCTAGTTTCGTAGGGGTATTCGTCTGGGAATTCTACTTTAAAACTACTTGCACCAGTTTCGGATGCAAGTCTCGAGTTCCAACAGTTGTACCCTCTTGGGTGCTTACGGCCCGTCGATGTTTTGTTGAACTTTGCAACGCGAACGGCAAGGTACGCTTAAAAACGGGTGTTTCCTGAATTCATATTGTATCTATTTTCAAGTTTCTAACATGTATAATAAAATTAAAATATAAATAAATATTTTTGTAATTTTTTGCTTTATTGAAGTTATACTTCTTTGGCGCGTTACCTATTACATACCTTATAACATAGTGATAAGGTTGATTTTTGTGTAGTGATAATGGAGTTGTCGTTTTTTATTTGCGATAGTTGTTGCATAATGTGCTCTATGAGTTAGGATTAAGGTTCGTTTTTGGTTGCGTTTATTTTTGAAGTTATTCTTCTTTAGGCGCGTTATGAAAAAATGATGAGAGTGAAATTTTAAGATGCGCGCGCACACCACCTGACACAAAATTAACAGTATGAAGCCGTCTGCTTAATATATATATATATATATATATATTATTATTAATTATATATTATTATATTATTTAAATTTATATTAAATATATTATTATATAAATATATTAATTTTTTAATGATGCCAAAGAAGTATAACTTCTCACGCGCGTACATAAGTACACGCACCCATTTTTATTATTTTACAAATAATATTTCAATGTGCAGTTCTTTAATCAGATTTCTTGTTTTTTCTTCATCTTTACTTTTTTTATGTTTAACGTAAAGGCTAGATAATCTATATATATAAAACAGATTTCCACCTATAAATTGACTCATCATGATATCTCTGGAACCATAAGGCGTAACGACTTGAAATTAGGTAGGAATATTTCTTTCGCCGAGTAGAGGTCAGCTAAGAACGGATTTTACGAAATTCCACCCACAAGGGGGGATGAGGGGTTGCTAGTTGATTTTTTTGCTAAAGGGTTATTGAAAGTATCTAGTATCTATTTGTTTCGACAGGTTTACAACATTATTGAACAAAACCAGTTTTTTTACGCTTTTTACATTTTCCGGTCCGTCTGACCCAAAACCTCAACTTCTGATGAGGTTTTCAATCGTCCGGAGTTTATTTTTAAGTAAATACGATAAATTTCGTTTACGATAAATTACATTTAATACAATGTTTAGATTTATTTTATTTATTTGTTAAAAATATGTCGAATTTGTTGGGACCTATTTGTATGACTTTTATTTTGAAACGGTTTTGTATATATTTTATTGTTGGATTAACAATTTTATAATTGAAGTTATTTATAAACTTATATTCAATGTAAGTGTGAAATATTTATTTCAGTTGAATTTAGTTACGTATGGCATTTTTCTTTATAGATTAAGCTTAATGCACTAGCAAGATTCTTAGGAAATAAATTTTATGTATATTGAAAATAATTTGGTATATATTTTTATATGAAATTATCTATCCTAACACCGCGATTGCTAAAGAGAGCTTGAAACGTAAAGTGTTTAATTTTAAATGAAGTTTATTATTAAAATTATTAATAATCTCTCATGGAAAATACACAGGAAAATTGTCGTTTTAATAAAATTTATTTTGGTATATTTTTTATGGATATTTATGTAATTTTAAATGTCAAATATCATTAAACCTTAAATTGTTTGTAGACAGACATTGAACCATTTGGCGTCGGATAGGGTCTAAAGTCGGGTGTAATTAAAAACTTTAAACTGTGGTAGACGGACACTGGACCTTTTGGCGTTGATTAGGGTCGGGTAAAATTAAAAATAATTGTAAAATAATAATTTGATAAGATAAAATCCGTTTAACTGTATAATTAATAACATCATCCATACTTATTTGTGCCATACAAGAGTTTTGGTCGGGCGTACAATCTGTTCGGTCATCAATCTCGGTTAGCCCGCAATTCCAGAAGTGGATTTCACGTGACATTATTAACGCCGGAATAAACCGTTGAAGTAGTCCAGTTTCACATAACTCGAGTTGATGTACGCTTAAGCACTTAAGAGATAGACGGGGGACAAATGTATTATACCAGTAAACATAGTTTGCAAGGACATCTTTATAATGAATCAAGAAAATCAAATACGAAGAATATCTTTACGGAAGTGACGTATGCAAATATAGATTAAACAGAATTTGGGTAAATTTTGGTTTAATTATGTTTTGTTTTCAACGAAAAATTTATAAACATGATCATTGTTTATGCAAACATATAATAATTTAATATTATAATGTACAATATAAGAGTATTTAAAGATATACGACGAGATAGTTAATCTTCCAAAACAATTACGTTTCTTCTCGTTTCATTTATCTATTCAAATAACAAAATTGTTTTTAATTATTGATTTATTCGAATAACTTTATAGTTCGTAAAATAACAGTAAGATTTGTATATTTTACTCAGTTTCAGTAGTCATAATATTGACTTTAATATGATTAGCTAAAATGTAAATTTTGTGAAACTTCGAATCATAACTCAAATACTTGAATAAAAAAGTGTCTGAAAAAATGACTCAAGTTAGACGGAGCAAAAACTTCAATCAATCAAGTTATCTTCTCTTTTTAAAGTCCCCGTGATATTAAAAAGTTCCATCGATAATTATTTAATCGCCGAAGTTTCTTACAGGAAAATTATTTTTCGATAAACTTTACCAGAAAATTGTTTTAGGACTACTTTAGTTATTAAATAAAAAATGCCAATCGATTTTTATATTTTTTTCTGGTTTGGCAACCATTTGTATAAAACAAACATAATCGTGTTATTTTTTATAAAAATAACTATTAACTGTTTAAAACGATTTATTCTACGGTTATTTTTTCGAAAATAACCGTAGTTTTATTTATTCTTTTTATGTACATATATGTTGAGGTATTTATTTGTTAATATTAATATTATATGAATATTATATGAATATCTGTTTAATTAATTATATTAAGTAGCATAATTAGTACGAAGCTTCCATCCTTTTACAGAAAAAGTTTAGGAATCTTTTATTATTTTCCTCACATGCTCGCCCCTATTTGAGTAAACAATTGTAGGCGGAAAACACAACTGTATACAAATATTTTCATACAAATAAAATACGCTTCAATTTAAGCTACAATAAACATTAGAGGAACTAGAAAAAGTTTGTTTATTTGTAACTAGTGGTCGCTGTCGGCATCGCTCGGGTGAACATTTTATTCCTTTCTTTAATCTTTTTTTCGCTTTGAGTTGTTTATTACAGATTTGTAAGGTTTTTTCATTTTTTCTAGTAATATTTGTAGCTCTATCTTATTTGATATTGAGGCTTTTTAATAATAATTGACCCGCTTGGCGTAGTGGTAAGTGACGCTGACTGTTACACCAGAGGGTTCAAATCCCGCGACTGGCAAAATGTCGTGTGATATACATGCTTTTCTCGTGTCTGGGTGTATATAATACGTATTTACTCATAGGAGAAAAGTAATTCTATGCATATATCAGTAATTTAGTATCTATAGTACAAGCTTTACTTAGTTTGGGACAAGATGATATTGTGTTATTTTTCCAGAATTATTATTATTGTTAATGGCCTAATAAATATTTAATTTTACTAGTTGTTTTGACTAGCAGTGTATTTTTTATACATAAAACTATATTTTTTTATTTTTTTTTTATATACGTACAGATTGTATAATAGTTGACGATAGTTACCAATTTTCTGTAAGGTTAGATAAAACTACTAAAACATTCAGCTAATTGTGTGTTCCTTATAATTTTTTTAACATAATGATATGCTTTGAATAAACGATAATTCCAATGTGAACGTGAAAGTCAAGACCATCTTTGGCAGCCGTTGTTCAGCCGTTTTTTACCACCATTGCCTTAAAAAATTACTGATAACTTATCCATTATATGTAGTTATACCCTTTTAATTGTGATAGTTAAATGTCTGTCATTCTGCGTTAAAATTGTCGTTCGGTAAATCTGGATAGATAAAAAACTTAGTACATGACATGAGAAAATAGCTTAGCACAAACAGATAACATTGAACAGTTGACATTGAATTAAAACAAGCATTACAAGGAAAAATATGTAATCAGTAAAACGGAAAGATACATTTTTATACAAGTCTTTCAAATGATAAAAGAGCTATTTTTTTTTCTTTCTAATAAATGCGATAATCATCCCTATTTCGAGTCTTTTAAAGAATTTATCGCGATAGACCTGTCTAACAAAAGCACAAATAATGAGTGAAAAATTTCCTCAGCCATAATATCAAGTAGGGAAGTGAGAGGGGATGATTACTTCAGCCGCGTCGCGTCACCCGGCGCTTGAGAAAGTATCCAATGAGAATATCACACGATGTTGATACAATCAATCTCGTCTTTATGATCTCGTTGCGGGAACGTTGTTAGCTTATTGGGCTTCTTCATATCTCTTGGCTCGAGACTGTAATATTTATTTTTATATGGTGGTGAATTATCTATTATGTCTAAATTCAAATATCTTTATTCAACATAGAAGTGTGACACTCGCTTATTGATTTTCAAGAACGCTACCACCAATAAGAATAGGTCGAATCTGACCTGAGAAGAATCGACGAAAGAAACTCAGCGGGCCGTTTTGTCATCTTTTAATATAATTACATTCATTTTGCGATATGCAGTTCTATGATAATTATTTTAAATTTAAAAAGCCTGGAGCGAGCATTTCGTTACCAGCTTCTATTATCATTTATAAGCTCTTTTTTGTTATATTAACCTTTAACACATAGCACAGTTCCTCTACAACTTTTTTAAATTTATTAATAGTCAAAAAATTGGCTAGGTTAGTGAATAGTCTTTTCTCTTACGATTTTACTAAGTTATCATGGGGTCGGCTAACATCATGACCAATTTGTATGCTGTTTTTTTTCATTAACGTGAATGCGTAAAATTTGTTATGCAATGATTTTTTGCCCTTCAACATTTTTCTGAATAACTTTGATAGTAACCCGTAATACAAACATAGTACTCAACATTGAAATTTTAACCTTAGTGAGCCATAATATAGAATTTATATTAATCTTACTTTTACGTACATAAAATTTTCAATAGTCATTAATTCAGTAAATTATTAATATACTTAAAAGTTTCTCATGGAAAAGTATTTAGATCAATTATTAGCGAAGGTCGACGATGTGTACGTGTGTTTAATTAATAATTCATTGATTTGGCGCAGTCAATGAACGTTGTTTAATTAATCCGCCTTTTACGCGAAAATAAAATGATATTTAATATTTAAATATGTAATCTATTAATTATAATCCTATGCCAGAGGAAGCGTTTTCGATTCCGGCTAATTAATACATAAATATACGATACAGAAAATTTTGGGTTCATTTTATATTATATGTTTAGCAACAAAAATAAAATTCTAACCCCCAATAATGTCTGATTATTGAAAAACGTACTATACCGGTGTGCTGAAACCGTCTGTTTACTGAAAATTGACCTGTGTTTTGTCCATAAGAAATGTAACACAAAACAATTCCTTAGACACTTTTATTCGATGATATTTTTGTCTTAGCGGCGAATGTTAAAGGATTGAGGCAGAATTAAGAAATATTTTTGTAAAATTGTCCTGCAGTGGAAATAAGAGAGTTAATAACTCACTGGTAAATAGTTTGAATAACGCCATTTAATCAAGGGACATGGGGATAAAAATGTGATAAATTAATGTTTAGATGGTTCACGCAGACCCTTCATTAGATAGCATTTTTTTACATTTGTTTGTTAGGTACTAAATTAATTTATTTAAATAAATGAAACTGCTCACAGAACTCATCATTTGCAGTTATTGATGAAAGCATTAATCATATACTTACAGCATCATCACTGGGAGCGAAATAAATGTGACGACATAGTACAAAACAAAGTCGCTTTCCCTGTCCCCATATCCCTATGTATTAATACTTTCGAAGTACGCAACGGATTTCGATGCGATTTTTCTTAATAGATAGATTGATTGAGGAGGAAGGTTTATATGTATTATATTGTCGGTGTTTTTTTCTATCAGCATAGGTCCCGTGCGAAGTAGGGTCGCTAGTGTACTATAAAGCTTTTACAACAGTATTTTTAAAAATCATATTGAATGTAGATATCATTTTTAATTAACGACGGTTCCACAAAAGGAAAATAAGCACGTATTTATTGTAAGAACAAAAATATTGTTTTTCAGTTCAACCATTTCTCCTCTACCGTGATTTATATCCAAGTAATAAGGAATTCAATTAAGGAATGAGAAATAATTTTATGAAGTAATACTGCTCGGGGCAAGCAAGAAAGGAAAATTGAGGAGCAAAGTTTTATTAACCATACGACATATTTGTTTGTGTTTCGTTCCATAATAATATTGGAATAAGTTGAAAGAATGAATATTATTATATAATATTATGTTCATAATAAATTTTGTTTATAAAAACTTATGGTTTGTCACTTAAATATCTATATTCGAATTTATAAGCGTTAAAGTTTGTGTTCTGAAATATAAGTATAATAATAATAATAATACTTTAATATTCTTATTTAGTTTAACCGCCTCCATGGTCCAACGCTATTGGCCCTTGCTTAATGAACCGGAAGTCGTGGATTTGAATCCCTCGGGGGAAACATCTTTGTGTTATCGTTGTTTTCTGGTTGGTCAGGACTCACATCACACATCATCAGCCTGTGATAGTCCACTGCTGGACATAGGCCTCCCCTAATACACCCCTATGCATTAGGGGGTTTGGACCGTATCCCACCACGCTGGTCCAATGCGGGTTGGTGGGTGGATCGACTTTTTACATGCCCATCCGACGCATGGATCATCTTACTTTTAAGACAATTGGGTGTTCAGCCTAAATTGCCCTAACCAACTAGGAAACAACAATGAAAATTTGTTGAGTCCCCGCAGGATTCGAACCCACGACCTCCAGTTTCTAAAGCACACGCCTATACCACTAGGCTACGGAGGCAGCTGCTTGTATAATAAGTCATTTATTCACGTTCACCATATTATCTTATAAAAGTGGCATACGTGTATTTTGTTGAGCCATAATTTGTGTTTTGGTATTGCGGTCACGTGCCAGTGCTACCTTCTGCATATATTCAGATGACCAAACAGACGCTTTGGTTATCCTAATACTTCAAAGAGTAATAATTATCTGTTGATCAGTCATAAAATATAGTCAGTATTAATTATTTTTAATTATTAAGTTCATGCAAATTGTTTCTTCCGTTTTAAAGAACACTGAAAATGGACTGAACTTAATTTTTAGGTTAACTAACTTGAACATAAATAAAAAATAAACTACGATAAGACAAGATAAACTTATAAATACTGTTGTAAGTCAATCGCCTTAACAATAGAAATTAGTAAAATTTTAAGGCATTAATGAACTATGTTTAGTTACATCAAATGTTTTCTTAATTAAAGTCGGGTTACGTTATAAAGGCAAGTTTGATTAAAATATACATTTTGAACGTTTAATAACTACGGAGGATCGATTTCACTTTATTTAATATAATCTAACATTCAATTTATACTTACTGCAAAGATTCTCAATGCCAAAGGCTCTATTCGCCCATGGCAATAGATCTTTATAGTATAAAAAGTAGCCTATATTACTCTAGGAAGTTATTTTATAGCTTCCTAGAAGAAAAACAAAACTTCTCACGGTTTTTTTATTGTCGAAGCCTATTTTTAACAAACAAACCTTTCTTCTTTATAAAAATAATATATATAAAAGCATTACAACATCTTATTGGATTAAACAATTGAAATTTTCGTGAGACATTGCACTAATAATGTTTTCTTTAAAAGGCTAAACTCACTTGAAGATAGGTGCGAGATCGGAAGCGACCGTAAAGTTATCCCACTCGTCCTGATGAAGGACCTCCGACATTTCGAAACTAGTCGGCAACAATACCGATTTCACGTAAGTTTAGCCGTTTATAGAATACATTATCTTATTGGATGTCAATTATGTCAAAATCTCAATCTACCACCGCTTCGGAGCTCAAAGACTTGAGCCCAGCGTAAGTAATATGTATATAACACTTTTGATTAGGTAAGAGACCAGAGACGAAAAGAAAAATATTTGATTCTAACTATAGCAAATCTAAAATCGTCTTTTAAACAGACTCGATTCGGAATTTTATGCACTTTAATAACTTCAAATGGGAAAGTCGTGTAAAGCATTTTGTTCGCTTACCAACCGCAGTGGCTAAATTGATCTGAATGAAATTTAAAATGGAGATTGTTTTTGCGCTGTATTACCACATTTGAAATTCTTTTATCTTACAGCTTAAATAACTAAAATTTTAATTGAAATTGATTTTGTTTCATATATATTTAATAGGCCCATTAAAGGCTGTTTAGTCAAGTTGATTTTTATCTTTCCTGTGATTCTTTTATATCTTCTTTGTATTGTATTAACTTATGAAACTTAAATACATTGAAATGATATATTGAAATAGTTTACAAACAAGCTGAAGGTATTCGAAAGCTGAAAGTAAAGCATTACCACACCAAAAGATTTTCAGCCGAACGGTTCCGTAAATATTGCTAAAAACAAGCGAACTGCGAGCGTGTGAAAGCGTCTCGAAAATTTAAATAAAATATGCGCATTGCCATTAAATTTATCACGGCGCTTAGTGAAGTTTCACTTTAGAACGGGACTGAATTTCGGACTGTTATATTCCAGGTATTAACATTCGTTCCACCGCGTTTCGGTCAAAACGAGGATATTATAACGGAAGCGCTTTGTTTGAAAAGTCCTGAATTAGTACACGGAGCGCGGCATCCGTTAAGGTTTTGGGGGTAGAAATAAATAATTCACCGGTGAGCGGTATACGATCGATGGTGGCACCATGCATGTTTCGTAATGCGATAGGATTATGAAATGTTAACGCATTTGTTATGTGTATTTGGTTAAGCTTTGCTTAACTGTTTAACGTGTGTTAACGAAAACCGTAAGGCGTTTAATTAAAAGCTACAAGTTATTGTGTTTGAAATCATACTAAAAAGGATTAGTAAGATTTTGTATATTCATTTGCTTTTATAATATCATTTTTATCGCGTTTGGGTTACTCACATATCACGGCATAGACTAGATTTTAGTCTGTTTAGAGACTTAAGACGCCAAATCACCATAAGATCCTAAAAACTATATTATTTACCACATATAGTATTTGCTGGAATTTAAGAATTTATTATTATTAATTTGCTTTTTTATGTATGGTAGCGAAACGTGGGCCGTTACACGGAAAAATACCTATACCATCCAATGTGCCGAAATGAAGATGCTGAGGTGATGTGCGACCAAGCTCGACAGGATCCGCAACGAGTACGTGAGGGGTAGCTTGGGTGTGCGCGACATCGCCGATAAAATGCAGGAGAGTAGGCTGCGATCGTATGGCCACGTGAAACGAAAGACGCTGGACTATATAGGAAACTCAGCACTGCAATTTTCCATCCCCGGAAAAAGACCTAGAGGAAGACCGAAGACGAGGTGGAAAGATGTAGTGCTGAGGGACATGAGTGAATGTCAGATCTCTGAAGCCGACATCAGGGATAGAGCGAATTGGAGGAGAAAAACAAGGAAAGCTGACCCCACCACCATGTGGGATTCATAGCTAGGAAGAGAGAGAGAGATTATTATTAATTTGCTTTTAAGGTGATTTTTTGTTGTTATGGAACAAAGAATATGTTTAGTCATTGTGTAGTAACGATGCATAAATTAATATATTGTTTATACGAAGGTACGGTTAGTTTAGTTTGCGTTGAATATTTTGATTTCGATCAAAGCTTTAAGTTATACCAGAACTAAAAAGATCTGCATCCTTAGCAGAGTCTCATGTCAATCTCTATTATCATTAAAACCTATTACAGTTTAAGCCGTGTAATTTGAAATCATACTTAAAAAAGTTTTGTTAATACTTTTTATTTGACACAGACAAAATTAGACACCTCTGTCAAAGATATTGTCTACGGTAACGCACATTGGGGATGGTAATGAAAAAGTTTTAAATTAGCAGTGATTTATCTCAACGTAAAGTAAACGTAGTAGAACGGTCGGGCTAGTTCTATGTAAATGTAGTTAGAGAAAGTTTAAGTGCACGGATGGCATAATGGGTAGAGTGGCCATAAAGCAAGTAGCTGTCACGAGATACTAGCTAATTTGTGTTCCCATTATCGTTGGTCCAAACCTGGATAATGCTTGCTGTTATTACTTATATATTCTACCTTTGCGACCATTATACAACTAATGCTATTTCTGGGTCACCATAAGAAAAGTAATGAAAAATAACAGTTCTTTATTTGTAATTGCTTAACATTTTTCTTTATCAAAAACGTATTAATGGCCAGTATTTATAAATGATTAAATGAAGAAGTTTGCCTGATTATTTAATTGTGCTTAGATATATAAAACTTCTTGACCTAATTAAAATAAACCTAATTACAATGATTTTTCTGCTACCGAACTGTAGCGATTAAATATTTCGTGTTTGTAATCATAATTAATTAACCTATTTAGCTATCAGGCCGATATGTTTTCTAACAACGTATTTAAAGCAAAAGCAGGCATGTAATGTCGCGGAAGTTAATGGTTATTTTATTTTTATTATTACCACTTAAACCTGGCCAGCGACAGCACAAAAATTCTCCAGAACACACATTCGTGGAAGTCGGAAGTTTCGGCGGCAGGGGAGCGGGGATGGCCCGGGCTCCTTTATCGATTTCGGGCCTTCCCCTCCCGCGCCACTCTACGCAACTCACAACTGTTGCTCGAGCCGCGAAATCGGAAGAAACGGTACCCTTTACGAACGGCGCCAAAGTTCACTTCGTAATAATCAATTATTAGATCGTGTTTTTCATGAGTTAAACGCATTTGTAATCGTAAAGTTAGATTAAAAAATCTAAAGCTAAAATGTCAAATTAAAAAAAAATCTTTGATAGACAAGCGAGCTCTATTCTTTATGCCATAAACACATTTCAAAAATACTTTCTGATGTTACTATACATGATAAATAATACAGTTTTTACAGATATTATCGGATCACATAATTTTATAAATAAAATTGACGGTAGACGAATGAACATGGACATTTGGACGACCAACATCTTAGTCGGTCCCGTGACCCTCGGAAGGGTTTGGAACGGTTTTTTTTAAACACGATAATCCTTCCGTAAAATTAGTATTATAAAAAATCCGAATCCGTAAAATTAGTATTATATATAGCAACATTAAAAAAAAGCAATTTCTGTCAAGACGTCAATTGTTTTAAAAAAAGAATAGCACTATACAGTTCGAAAAGCGATACATAATATTCAATTATTTCTTGTGAATACGGTGAACTTATTTTCTCATCGTTGTATCGTTTTATACAAAACAAGGGCTAAATAATTGCTTAATACGAATTCGTCCTTGAAGGGGCCTCGCGCGGTGAATTAACTACAAGGACACTTTGACGATGCTGCTACGCAAAGACATTTTAGTTTTATTGCTTCGCCCTAATTGAATAAGATTGTACGAGATGAAGTTGTTTAATGACGCCACCATTCAGATATTGGATTAACCTAGTTTATCTAGGTTTTTAACTGTTTTTCAATGCTTTATCGACCATCATTTAAAATATCATTACAGGCTTAGATAAGCATAAGAAGGAGTAAAAGGGAATTAGAGATCAATACACAGAATATAATTAACAAAAGTTTGTAGGAAAAAATATTAACATATTTTGAATACATAATTTTAATGTAGCTAAAATCATATGGTATTTTGTTGATGTACCAAATTTATTGAGCTATAACGGTGAGCGAGTGTTTAAAAATGGCGGTTCGACCAGGCAAAGGTCTTTCTGTATCTTAAGGGATAAATAATGATATATTATTGAGATTAAGCTTATTTTGTGGTTTATTATTACTAGCATACTAAGTTGGTTTTGGTTTCTTAGGATCAATATATCTGTGCATATGTTGCTCAGATATATTGAGACATTTAAATGATATTTTTTTGCTATCAGTCTAATAAGTTTTGAGTTTATATATAACATACGGATAATATGTATAATATAATATAATAATGTAAAGTTAAAACATTATATCATTATTAAATTAATTCATTAAATTATTAACACGGTTTACATTGACTTGAAAAATACTGGAATGTAATAACATACATCCGCCATTATTCATAAATGACAAATAAAACTGAATTTCTGAATTAAAAATACAGTTCATTCATACAAAATACTCAACTATTCATAGAAATTATATAATGGCTATGAATAAAAGCGTGTTACAGAGCAACGAAACGGAAATGTAATATTCAAATTGGTTTTTCACATCACGATTATCTTTGATTTAAAAGTTTAATCTTACTAATTTTACAGTTATCTATTCAACCTTAATTTAAAATTGAAATAGTCTAATGAAAAAAGATATTTAATAAACGTATTATTTATTTATCTTCCACACGATTTATATAGGAAATTAACAGAAAGTTGTTGTTAAAATTTTCTTAACCATGATGGAATTTATAAATTGAACGATTATATACTAAATCAACCGTAGTACGTATTTATTTTTACTCCTGAAGAACTCTCACGATGTTTTAAATCTTTAACTAAGTATGTTCTTGCCTTGAATTCAATTGCGAGTTGCTGCAGGTATTAACGTTCAACACAGTAAGTATTATTTGAATAGTAAATAGAAGGAGCTTAAGTGTATTTAAGTTATTTAAATTTCAAATGAAGGCAATGAACATTGACTGAGTAAACTAACCCGCATGTGCACTTTATAAAACTGAAATGAATTTCATCTAATGCTTAAAGTTGTTTACGCGAATACTATGTATGATAAATATTATACTTTTAATATGAAACTCCGTAAAATTTTATTATTTTATTTGCTTACCTAACGTTAAGAATTATTGATCATAACTTTAAATAAATATATGATTAGTTACTAATATTAAGATTACTTCAACCACCAGGAGCGGAGCATAATTAAAGTCTTACAGAGACGCGGTAAGTTTCTCAAAAATATTTCTACGCATATTCAAACTATATAAAAATACACACAACGCCCTCCTGACTTTATCAGCAAACGTTTTATTGCCCACAGCTTTCCACATACTAAACGAAAAGTTTGATCAAATCTTATGAATTATTTGTTAAAGACAATAATAACTCTCCAAAAACATAAGTGCATACATTCATACGTTCTTAAAAATTTTCACGTTAATAATATAAGAAGGATGTCACGTGTTGGTGGTCAGTTGGCGTGGATAAACCACTAAGAATTCTGTACGTTTCTGTACAATTTGTTTCTATATTTACAAAGATTATAGACGTTATTTAACTGCAATATAAGACATAAAAAAAAGGATTTTTTCAATATAGAAGTGTAGCGTTCGGAATAGGACGCCTCCGACCTGGGAAGAACTGGCGAAAGAAACTCAGTGTGCCAGTTATCTTAACATATATAATTATATGTATATATATTTAAGGGCATAGCTTAGACGCTGGAGGTGTGGCCACGTTGTAAATTCTAACCGGATAAGTGAAGACCTCCGTATAAACGGATCATGGGGAAGTACGCGAGTGATAATATTGATCAGGGGCTTATCGTGCGTAAAAAAAAGGAAACACGTAGGGCTGCTGCGAAATTGGCACATTTCCCTATCGAAATGGCCCGAGCTAGGGCTGTCACACGTCACTCAGCGCCAAATGGGATTAAACGGCTCGTGGGACGACGCGCAACTCTAATATGGGACCAACATGGCGTATATCTTATGCGGGTCTCGGTTCAGTCTCGAATTGATAATACTAACCGAATTTAGGTTAAATAACCAAGGCTACATTGACTGAGTAAGCCTAACGTTTTGTAATCTATACAAATAATCTATATAGTGTCTGTCCGTAACATCAAAATAAAGGTTTTTAAATTTTTGCATTGTGATGTATAAATGATACATATATAAAACAGCATTTTTAAAAGTTTTTGTCTGTATTTTTTTGAGTTTTATCGATACATGGGGGAGTCTGTTTTATGTATTGTCCGGTTTAAACAATTGTATAGTAAGTAAACGCGATAAAATCAGTAAAACAGTTTTAATATCACGCTTTATAATTTTGTATTATATATTTTACAGAAAAAAACTGTCAGGTATTTTTATTGATAATAAAAAGTTTTTTTTCGGTTTGCCAGGCTCAAAATTTTCGTACCGGTAGTAGATCTAATGTTCATAAGACTGAAGGAGCCAAAACAGAATATTTTTTCTTACACATGAGCTAGGTGCAATCAAATCGCCAAAAGTGTTTAACATTAAATATGTTTATAATTATTCCGAGTGTATTTAGCAATGGTTATAATAAACCTAGCGACCCGCCCCTACTTCACACGGGAGCTATGCTGATGGAAAAGATACCTCCATCATTAGGCATTATTTAGTGTTATAAACATATAAACTTTTCTCTTCAATCACTGTATCTACTAAATAAAACCAGCATCGTAATCAGTAGCGTACTTTGAAAGATTTAAGCATACGTAGGGATATAGGGACAGAGAAAGCGACTTTTTTGTATACTATGAAAAATCTATTAAATTATGAAAGACTAAGAGTCCGACCAATTTAGAGTCATCACTTTTATATTTCTTTAAGGATTGTCCTGGGGTAAAAAGTAACATAGGTACTCAACTTTAACATAGCTTTCTAGGGGTTATTTTTTTCGTATTCGTTTAGTAGTTTCGAATACTATTGAAAATAAAACAAATTCTTACCCAATATATTACAACAGACTACAGTATATTTAGGCTTCGCACGGGTAGGACTTGTTTCCAACATTTAAGCAATAATGGAGATATCTTATAACATGAAAGACATTTTATGGCTAATTTTATACACCTGAGTTGCTCCTAGGAGATTTTTGAATTTTTATAGTTATAAATGTGGTTAGTATTGCAAATTATTTTTTTTTGCAATACTTAGTAGTCTAGTAGTAGTAGTTTTCGAGTTTACTAATAAAACACAACAATATAGATAACTAAATGTAATAAAATAAGTTCGCATTGAGTAAGAGCCGACTCACTACATTAAAGTTACATACAACATACATCATCAGCCTGTGATAGTTGACTGCTGGACATAGGCCTACCCCAATATACTCTATCCATTTTGGACCGTATCCTTCCACGCAGGTCCAATGCGGGTTGGTGGGTGGACCGACTTTTTACATGCCCATCCGACGCATAGATCATCTAACTTTTCTGACAATTGGATATTCGGTCCAATTTGCCCGAACCAACTAGGAAACAACAATAAAAATGTGCCGAGGCCCCGCAGGATTGGAACCCACGACCTCCAATTTCTAAAGCACACGCCCATACCACTAGGCCGCGGAGGCAGTCACATTAAAGTTATTATTAATTATTTCGCTCAGCGTCTTTTGAATTTTCTCTCATTTTGCACGTTTAGGAAAAATGGTGGGTGTCCATAATCTACCCGCGCATCATTTATCTCCCAGGAGATCGCTGGGGATCAATTTTCTTTAGTCTTACCATTTGTAATAGGTTCTTTCGCGCGTTCTCAAGTCAAAGGTTTTCTACTCCGAAGCGGTGGTAACGTTTTCGACCATCAATAAGCAAGTGAACTTCTATGTTGAAAAGATATTTGAATTTACACTGTACGTCTAAATTTTACAGAATATAGTTAAATTGCATATAGATGTTTTTTTTAAATCTACATGTGCTACGCAGTTTTTGTATTGTATTTTACCGTCAACAGTTTCTGTTCTTGTAATTAGTACACATGACCTATAAAACATTTTATTTATTTATAAATATTACAATTATATATGTATGTATTTGCTGCTAACTGCCTCCGTAGCCTAGTGGTATGGACGTGTGCTTTAGAAACCGGAGGTCGTGGGTTCGAATTCTGCGGGGACGCAACAAATTTTCATTGTTGTTTCCTAGTTTTTTAGGGCAATTTGGGCCGATCACCTAGTTGTCTGAAAAGTAAGATGATCCATGCGTCGGATGGGCATGTAAAACGTCGGTCCACCCACCAACCCGCATTGGATCAGCGTGATGGGATACGGTCCGAACCCCCCAATGGAAAGGGGTGTATTAGGGGAAGCCTATGTCCAGCAGTGGACTATCAAAGGCTGATGATGGATGATGCATATGTATGTACTTTAAGTATATATAATGGATTCAATACCGCATATAATACCCTCAGCAACATCATCACCATCAGCCTATGTTAGCCCACTGCTAGACATAGGCCTTCCCTAATGATCTTCCTAATAATCCTCTATAAGGAGGCTTTTGGTTTTATAATTATATTACCTATTTTGTTAATATATCTTTATGATTTTGCAGCTATGTTCAATTTAGCAGCCCTAAACCGAAAAAGCAGCTTCTAGTTAGAAAAATACAAATTCAGGAACAACTCCAGTCTTCTTCTTAATAATTTATTGCATCACATACCATAATGAGAATTTAAAATAAAAAGTTTCATGTATTAAAAATTATGTGTCACCATGAAATAATTCGATTATCTCCGCCTAATACAATCTTTTCGAATACGCCTTATCAGAGTCTGAGTGCCTTTCAAAATTAGGTCAACCTATTATAAGATTATGAGAGCGGGTCCCTTCCATTAAGTACGTAAGCAAATTATTTCAGAGCCAATAATTGTACATACAAATTTGAAACAAACATCCTTCACGATCGTTTGCCCCTAAGGAGATGCTAGAAAAAAAATTACAGTCATTATGACGTTCAGCTATTCAGTTTATGATGTTCAGAACCAGAAGAAAATAATTTTTCACTTATACCATATATATATTAAAAAAATATTACCATGTAATTTGATAAAGACGCGAGGATGATGGTAAGCACATAATACTACCATAATATTTGCAATATTATTGCTAAAAAACAAACTAACAACACTAACCCACATCTAAGTATTATTTCTAGTTTCTTATACATTTAACCACAAGATGTACAGAATATGAGAAACTTATATAGAAAGAAGATATTTACTATTATCTTAAGTGTGTGCACAAAACTTGGTACTCTATTACATAGTAATATGTAATAATAGTAAAGGACAATGGATAAGAAATTTAAGCTTTAAAATTGTTTATAATATTTGAACACGTGTCGTTTCTAACACTCTTAGGGAAATGTAGTATAGATAGAACATACGTTTTCACACTCCCACTCCCACCTATTTATCTGTTTATCAATCAAAAAGCAACTCAATACATACATATATCATACATACATACATACATCAGCCTTTGATAGTCCACTGCTGCACGTAGGGCTCCCGTAATACACCCCTATTCATTAGGGGGTTTTAACAACTTAATACTTACTTAAAATAAACATCGTAACATGCTCGCAATCGTATGTAGTTTCTTTATTAAAACGCTTATCCGTGTGTATCTGGTGTGTAAAACCACAATAGCAGAACGAAGGATGTGTTATTTAAAGGATCAGAATAACGACGCCTCCCGTAATACGTAGCGTTAATTATACAGTTGGCTGCTCCGAATGTCTGTGGTCAATGATTAAACTAGTCGGTTCCATCTTGTTACACGTCTAAATAACAAGTAAGTTTCATGGGTAGTTTAGTTTTAGTTAACAAACACGTTTCAAGTCAGTTTCAAATGAAACATGAAATCAATATATATATATTATAAGAGATTCCCACCTGTATATTGACTCATCACGATATCTCTGGAACCATAAGCCGTAGCGACTTGAAATTTGGTAGGAATATTCCTTTTGCCGAGTAGAGGTCAGCTAAGAACGGAATTTACGAAATTCCACCACAAGGGGGGTTGGGGGGTGGCTAGTGATATATAAATCAAATGACAATATCGTTAACTATGCTTGTAATAAGTGTTTTAATTATTGGATTTATTTACTGTGTAAATAATACATTATTTGCTACATGAGTATAGCTCATTCTGTTAACTAACTAGAATGTTAGAAAGAGAGAGATAAGATAACAGATGTCGATTTACCAAATTAGTGGTGAAAAACTGCTCGATTAGTTAAAACCTTAGCTAATATGGAAATTAAATTACTGGGTAAACGAGAAGAAACGTCCAATACTCTACTACAATCATACAATTATTTATTACGAAACTAGATGACTAACAGTAAGAAAATCTTTGATGATGCAGTGTATTCGAATCTATTAGACAATCAGAAAACATGTTCAAAATCTAAATATTAAAAAAACTAAGAAAAATTTGCAAAACAGCGTTTTTGTGTAAAAGATTATTACAATGCTCATTAACAACGTTTCTAACGATAACATAATATGTAATGGAATGGTCGCTCCAGGTTTTTCAAGTCTTGATTTTTAGTAAAAGATGACCAAAATAAAGCAGACTATATTTCTATTTCGTTGATTTTGGCCAGGTCAAGGACGTTAATCAATAAGCAATCATGGAAAAAAATATTTGAATTTTAACTAAATTCTAGGCGAAAGGAATTAAGTACCGAATACAATTCTAGTGGACATATTATTTCCAATTAACGCATTAGTAAAATAAATTAAAAAAATCCTTTTCACGCCCTTTGTCGTAGTGTATATAAATTTGTAACACGAATTCATAACAGATTATAAACCGCAAGCTGTTCTAGTATAATCTATAATACTGTGAAAGTTCATCTAAATTCGTTAACAAACTTATGCATTGTGGTTAAGTAATTCTGAAATGGGTCTTATATAATATAAGCAGTTATCGTACATCCAATTTTACAGATTTTTCGCGTTAATTATTTATAATTATTCTCTACGTTTTAAATTTTGGGTAAAATTTATCGTAATAATTTATCGTACACAATCACTAGCAGACTAAGATGACGTATGTTTTGATTTCAATATATTTGAATAACCGATAAGGTTATTTATTTATAATTTGATACATCTTTAATTTTTTTTATTTGATTATTTGACTATATAAGACACGCTACTGCTGTGTGACAGAAACAGGCACCGCGGTGGTACCACCCGGTCGACAATCTACCACTTATAAAAATTATAATTATACGCTCAATAATTAACGATAGCTTATTTGTAGGAAGTAGGTTAATTATCACGCGCTTCCTGTTATTGTTATACATCGCGTCATTGTAATAAGCCATGCTATTTTTGATTATAATATTAAGTTACATTTATATATATTTTAAGAGATTAATAACTAAGAATAATCTAAGAAAAAAACAAGTGAATTTTAAAAGCCGGCTTTTCTCTTGTATTTGTACTATAAACCCAGAGAGCTATGAAAGCTCATTGTACGTTTTCTTTTGATTTTTTTTCTCGGGCAACTTGAGGTCAAGTCTCTGTTTTATAGCTAATTAATGCAGCAAAAAATGCCGATTATCTAATATATAATATTGTGCTAGGCGGTAAAAGCAATGCAATTTTGTTTCCTTCTTTGTTATAAATCCAAAAATACTTACAAGCGATCATGATTAACTGGGTTTGCAATCATTTTTTTATAAATTACTGAATAATAAGCAAAAATAAATCTACTTTTTGGTTTTCGTAAAAACTATTGTTAATGTGCTTTACATTAAAATATCTATATCCTTGAATAATACAAATAATACTATTGTTTTCCAGGATAGTGATAATTACAACATTTGCTCTGTAACATGGTTATATGATTTTTTCATAATAACATACGTAACTCCGATTAAAATAATAATAAAAACTAGAGCTTTAAACCATAAAAAAAAACGACAAAAGACGGATATTATTTTAGTAAACGTAATAAAATTTACGTATTTTTATTTTAAGTATTCTAAATATCATTACATGCATAACGCTACAAATATATGTATCACCAATTGTCTCTGGTGTTTACTAAAACGTAAACAAAACAATTTACGAAATTTATCGCATTTAATTACTTCACAATATTCCCGGCCTTTCAGACCCTATCCAGCGTCTATAGTCACGAGTTTCAAGTTTTATATAACATATATCAGTAACGTTCAGAGTGAACTACTATTTATGAACGTATAAAGGTTCTTGGAAACCTTTCACGTATCCATTCCAATATGGCGGCTGCGGTACACATTCGTACATTAAGCGCTGGAGGCGAGAATATTTATTAAGGCAGTTGTTCAACCACTGCTTCGGTTGATATCACGAAGAGATAAAATTGTTTTCTGCTGTCATACTGAATATATACGTTTGTGAATTGACAAACCTATCCATACTATGAATTCTATATATATTTTGTTCGATTTCCATATCGCTCTAGCTAAATAAAAGAAAAAAATTGACAGTATTAAGTCTGTAGGAGCATTATTCAGAATCGTTTTGGACAGAGATTAATTTCGAAGTTAGACTAGCAACCTCTGGATATTGACGATGCACTGTAAGAAAAAATACTTTAAACCTGTAATATCTACCTTTTTCTGTGAAAATCTTAAGCAAGCAATCAAAATAATAAAAGCAAACTGTGGAAGCTCGTATACTAACCTAATTTTTTTTATTGAATACCTTTAGTAAAACATAAAGTAAGGTACAAATATGTGTAAATAAAAGAATAACATTTTAATGTATTTTTATATCCGAAAAAAATATAGTATTCAGAAACACAACTTCAGTTATATCCACGGATTAAGACGTTTTATGAGTTTGCTGGTCATAGAAAACTCCAATAACATTCAGGCAAGATATCTCATAAATTTACATAGAGGAATATCGTATTAAGTGCAAATTTTTCCGTGGGGGAGTCCCGTCGCTTTTTATTAGATCGAATGGTTATATCAGAACGAGAGAACATTTTCTATAGCTATATTAAAGCAAATATTTTCGTCCCGCGCAAAAGCACGTACGTGACCCCAATTGTGAGCTGAATGCATCGAATATCTCGCTATGTGATCACTATTTTCCATTACTTATGACAGATATATATAAACAGACGACGAGAGGAGAGTTTCGTATTCGCTTTCCGAACGTCGTGTCAGCGCCTGCTCTTCCTACTTATTGATATTCGATCGTTAAAATATGTTTTACGATGCGTTACATAAATATGTAGCAAGTCGTCACGTAACGAAAAAGCGTTACCCTGAAATTAGTCTGCCCTCTGGAGGTACGTTCCTGCGCTTGATAGTTTTTATAATTATTGTACTTACTGCTGACTAGATGTTATCACATATACTTAATAGATATTAATAAGGCTTGCTATAATTTTCTGCAGATATTTTGCTAATTTAATGCACATGTTTCGGAGACATAGGAATCACTAAATTGTATAAAACGAAGTTGCTGTCTGTGTCCCTATGTGCCTACGTATGCCTTAATCTTTAAAAATACGTAACGTATTTTGTTGCTCTTTATTTTTAATGGATAGAGTGATTAAGGAGGAAGGTTAATAAGTATAATTAATGCGTAAAATCGTAAATAAACGCTGATAGATTCACATATTTTACATATATCAGTATTGCACGCGTGCAGAGCCGGAGCGGCTCACTAGTAAAATATATAAAAAATAAAACATGTGTTGGGTTTTACTTTATTTATAATATTATTTTCATTCATAATGTATGTTAATATTACTTTATTTGTTCCGGTGAATAGTCTAAATAAAAAATATATTCTTCTTAGATTAAATTGCATGCATTTTCTTTTTAAAATAACGAGCTTGGGCCGATCACCCAATTGTCTGAAATTTTTTTATAATGTCATAGTTTTGCACGAGTTTACATTATTTATTAAATTTAAGTTTAATGTAAGATTTGTGCGTAATGTAGCGTAATCTATTTATGCTAAATAATTCTCTGTTAGTCGACTTAAAAGCTTTTAAACCTATTAAAGAGAAATGAACGTCTAAGCTAGTATTAAACTTTATCCCCAGTTATTATACTTCATTGTGGTTAAAACTAAAATACAAATAGATAACTGTATAGTAAATCTCGTTAATATTATTGTAGAAATCTTGGATTTTACAGAAATCCAAGTAAGTTAGATGCATTACAACTGTTAAGCAAAAATCATATACTTAATAGATTTTTGTCTAATTAATGCCCTTTAAACCAGAACAAGACATACTCTAACACCACCCTTTTTGCAAGTAAATATCAAGTAACGCTGGCGACGGTGCCATTCAAACAGGATCACAACAGTGTTTTCATACTTCTGCTCATAATAGGCATAACAGACTTTGGTCAGTGCATATTATGAGACCTTCGCAAGCTTTATAAAGGATAGATCGCAAGATTTTAAGTAGAAAAGAAACTCACAATTTACGATTGAAACTAAACTTTATGTAAAATTCATGCATATAACAAATGAAATTGTACAATGATATCGATTCTTATACGGGAATTCCTTTTGCGAGTATGATCAAATATCGCGGGAAAAGCTACTGACGCGATTTAGCGTTTGTATTTATGGCTTTTATACGCTGAATATTAGCTTTTGAGACAAGGATATTTATTAAGCTCGTATCGCATCAACCGTTTAAGCCTATGTCGGTGGGATTAAAGTGTTCCCGTTTACTCCCCTTCTCATATGTAAAGAACCCGCGGCCCTAAACAAGATGCTATACAAATTGACTCATAAATACACTTTTGTTTAGACGTAGCTGTAATTATATGAAATATTCATTGAGTTCCTATGTCAAAGCCATTCTCTGATAGAAATAGACACAGGTTTTAATTGTATACGTTTGTATTTTACATTACTTGTTAATAACTTACTTTTAGTGAGGAAAAAAAGTTTATGGAATTATATTTAGAGTTTTGAATATATCGTGGTAATTAACACTTACAGGTTTTAATAAAAATACAAACAAAAACACAGTATAAATTGAGATTATTAAAGAGAAAATAGCTAAAGTTACGTGAAAATCACACTTCTTTTTGTTAGATTGTTAAGTCATGTGAAGAAAATTAAAATCTGTAGTATGAAAAGCAAACTCCAATGTAACTAGGCCTCAGAGGCGGAATTGAATTGAAAACTATCTTATTAGAAATTCATCAATATTTTATTTACCAAATAAGCACAGAACTTTTTAACTGATTTAATAACAATCTCGACTTTTTTGGTTTGATTTGAATTGTTAGATGTGGTTTGTAATCAGCCATAATTTAGATGGAGCACTGACATAAATAGACCCCGTATTTAACCGCAAATAGTTAGTTCCTGTCTGCAGATTACGCTTTGTTAGTTCACGTACGTAATTATCTGTTTCCATTTAACAGACACATGGAAAAGCTGAAGTGATTTTATGTGCATTATCCTAATTCATTATTTGTATTGTTATCAAAATATTCTCTATTAAAATAGAATTTGTAATTATCGTAATTTCTGATCTTGAATGTATACATGTTTATTATAATCGTACTTGATTCATCTACGATTCATAGACTGAGTTCTCTCGGATTTTTTAATTAATTGCTACTGCACCAATGATTTTTTTTAATATGTTACAAGATTTAATTTGTAAATTAAAATACATACATTTATTGTAATTTTAGAAATGATGATGGTGTTTCTAGTGAGCTGATGATAAGTAATATATCCGTCCATGGAAATACCGATTAAATTAGTTCTCAAAGAAGGAAAGTGTCCCAAATATCATATTAAATCTACGCTATCTACACCCGAGCTAAACAAAATCTAATGCTAAAAGGGAAGACAGTGGTGTTTTCATACGACTGATTCCAAGCAGGACTAGTCACCGTGATGGTACTGAGCACCTGATTATCACCATATTCATTTTAAATATTTCTTATTGTTTATATTAAGAAAATTCAATTACTTGCATATCCACGTAAAATGCAACTAATTAAATTTTCTTAATTTTGCGCTCCCTGCTGCCTCCGTAGACTAATGGTAAGGGCGTATGCTTTAGAAACCGTAGGTCGTGGGTTCGAATCCCGCGGGGACTTTTTTATTGTTGTTTCCTAGTGGGTTAGGACCGATCACCCAATCGTCTGAAAAGTAAGATGATCCATGCGTTGGATGGCAAGTAAAAAGTTGGTCCACCTACCAAACCGCATTGGACGAGCGTGTTGGGATACGGTCCAAAACCCCCTAATGGATAGGGGTGTGTTAGGGGAGGCCTATGTCCAGCAGTGGACTGTCACAGGCTGATGATGATGATGATAAATTTTTGGCTCTCATTAGACGTTTCACGTAAATTCGACGTGTAATTTGTATACTGCTACGTAACGATTTTATATAAATTTTGGATATTTGGTTGTTTCTTTAATAAAAGCAAGTTTTGTTAAACAAAGCTTTGTGCATGCAATACCCTTCAGAAATAAAATGTAATCTCTGCATAACTAGAACTGTATAATGTATGTGATCATAAATTCATTTGTGCAAGCTTGCAATGTTGCATATGACATTGATGTATTAACGCGGAATTCAAATCAAAAGTGTAGGCGACGGCGTTTGTGAATCAACGTACGTGATTTTGAATGATTACCTTAAAAATGTATGTATTATAAATATGTACTTACAAATAAATAAATGTATAATGTTACTTCTCATAACTTTTCCGTTATTGAAGTTTTATCTTAGGTATATGGTATTGTATCAAAATTATTATAACATAGTAGTTTGACTAATTATAAACCTAGCCTTAATATTAATATAGTATATAAGTTATGACTAAAGATATAGAAATTAAAATTCAAAGTCATCCAATTTTACAGATTTTTCGCGTTAATTATTTATAATTATTCTCTACGTTTTAAATTTTACCCAGCGTACATGATCACTAGCTGATTAAGATGACGATGATGTTTTGATTTTAATATATTTCGAATAACCGATAAAGTTGTTTATTTATAATTTAATACATCTTTAATTTTTTTTTATTTGATTATTTGACTATATAAGACACGCTACTGCTGTGTGACAGAAACGGGCACCGCGGTGGTACCAACCGGTCGACAATCTACCACTTATAAAAATAATAATTGTACGTTTAATAGTTAACGATAGTTTATTTGTAGGAAGTAGGTTAATTATCACGCGCTTCCTGTTATTGTTATCATCATCATCATCATCATCATCATCATCAGCCTGCGCTAGTCCACTGCTGGACATAGGCCTCCCCTAATGCACGCCACCGTTTCCTATCTTCGGCTATTCTCATCCAGCCCACACCGGCCACTTTGCGAATGTCGTCACTCCATCTTGCCGCAGGGCGTCCTACACTACGTTTGCCGAGCCTCGGTCTCCACTCCAGAACTTTTCGACTCCAGCGGTCGTCAGTTCTGCGGCTTATATGACCGGCCCACTGCCACTTCAGCTTACTAATCCGGTGGGCTATGTCAGTGATTTTGGTTCTCTGACGGATCACGTCATTTCTGATGCGGTCCTTCAGGGATACTCCGAGCATAGCCCTCTCCATAGCTCGCTGATATACATACATTATACATATATACTGTTATACATTTGCGTCATTATAATAAGCCATACTATTTTGATTATACTATTGAGTTACATTTAAGAGATTAATAATAAAGAATCATCATCGGCCTGTGCTAGTCTACTGTTGGTACCCAATGTAGCCTTTTCTATTAAGGGGGTTTTTGGACGTAATCACACCACGCTGGTCCAATGTGAGTTGAAGGGTGGGCCGACTTTTTACATGCCCATCCGACGCATGGATCCTCTTACTTTCCAGACAATTGGGTGATTGATTCAAATAGCCCTAATCGACGAGGAAATAACAATGAAAATTTGTTGAGCTCCCAAAGTATTCGAACCCACGACCTCCGGTTTTTAAAGCACATGCCCTTACCACTAAGCTATAAAGTCAAATCTCTATCTATACATAAATACAGAAGATCTCGTTTTTGAACTCATTAATCACGATTTCTCTGAAGCTGTAAGGCCGATTGACTTGAAATTCGGTATGATTATCTCTTTTGCCAAGTGGAGATTTGCTAAGTACGGGCTTTACGAAATCTAGCTACAGCAATGCATGGTAGGGCCTTTTAGTTCAATATAAAAGTTTAACTTACTTATTCATTATCGAAATTGCTATTTGCGGTTCAGAGCTCGTTAGTAATTTATGTGTTATATATATACATTCATAAATATGTCTGTTTATTAGTAGGGTTGTGTTCTCTTAAGATTATATATATAAGTTTTTATTTTTTGTTGAGTTTTTTTTTTAAATTTTGGATTGTGGATTCTAAATTTTAAATTTCCTCAAGGAAATCAAATTATTGGATATTTTTAGTGTTTATTTCCTTCCATTATGTTCTGAAATATTACTCCGCGATGGAAACTACGCGTTTTCTCACTATAAAGCTCTAATCCGTTTTCATCTTACACATGAGGTTTCGAATAACGTCATTATATTCAGCTAAGTAATCAGGAATCATATTACTCCGTGCTTCATGCACGGATTTATATCAAATATTAATGTGTTTCGTTTGAAACATAAGGTTATTATTTTATATCTTATTTTTTTTGTATAGTGAACATAGTAATACTTTTTTTTTGTTTAATTAAGTTGAATATAATTAAACTGTCAAAAAATCAACTAATAAAATTAACTAGAAGTTGATCCCGTTAAATTTACAAAGACTGCAGGATGATAAAAATATTATGCATAAAGCTTCTCAATTGACCAATTAAAAGTATTACAATAATAAATAAGATTAGATATAGATTAGGCAAAACGTAAGAAAGTTGTCTTTCCTCAAAACTTAGTATTGCGCGACTAACTTTACTAATTATTTTGAGATAGTAGGTTAGTAGGTAGGTTAGGACTATCCTAACCTAGTAGGTAGGATAGTAGCCTACCTACTATCCTACCTACTATCCTACCTACTATCCAGGTAGGCACTGTCAAATAAACTGCCAGCAATAAAATTTAATAAGTACATTTAAAAAACAAGCACCATTGATAAAACTTTTACCTATCCCTTCAATGTTTAATCTCACGTTAGCGCAAACTAGAACTGGTACGTAGCGCACCGTAGAGCACCCGGTGGAGTTTTATAAACTGCAAAATGCAAACTGCAAAATATCGTGTACCTACTCCCGTTTAACTCATAAACTTTGATTTAAATTCAAAGTGTTAAAATATTAAACTGTTGTCCGCAGCTGTGAGCCTCGCGATGCCCCGCGTAGCTGGAATTTTCCACTCGCCGAACGAATGAAATGCGAACGCGATGGACTGAAAATGAAACACCTGCGGAATTTTTCAGAATTCCTAGTTCGCATTTTAATAAATGTGAGTAAACAACATAATGTCTGGTATGCTTTTCAAAATATTTATATTTCCGATTTAGTACTGTTTAATATTTTCGCAATATTTTAATGATAGCGTAAAAATGTCTAGACATGCATTATCTATTTTTAAAGGTGTTAAGCCGTACTATTTTTTAAATAAACAAAACAAATACCATATTTTTGCCTTCTAATGTCATATCAACAGTCTTATAATGTCTTTTATATTATTGCCGTTTCACAGTAAAATATATAATATAATATAAGATATTATCAATGAGATCTAAAGGTATTATTATATCCCTGCCATCATAAAACCGAAATTTTGAGTACCGAATCATTAAACACTAAATAAATATCAAGTATCTTTATTTTAGCTCTCATACGTTTAATTTTAAACACAATGTTCAATTAAGTTGGAAACGAAAACAATTAGAACCGCTCATAAATGTCACAATCGTACACCGCTCATACTCTACTTGTCACAGCGACGGCTAAAAGTATAGTGGTGACCGCAATTGCGGCTCTACCGACGCTCAGCGACACTTAAACACCCTGTCGAGCGCCGTGACCCGACACGGAACAATGGCCGAGCTCGGTCCGTCGCTGAAAGCGCTCTATGTGAAAACTCTACGCTCTTTTAACTCTACGCTTCTTTAAACTGTATGTAGGTGTTAGACAAAAAAAACGAAACAACAGAATACCAGGGCAATGTATATAAGAAGTAAGGGGATAATTTATAATTATAGGTGTAACATATCATTTTTTTAAAAAAGCTATGTTACAATAGCGACTCCGCATGCGAAGTTATACTTTAAATGAATATTTTAATTCTTCCAAACGCTTTAAGATAAAAAAGTCTTATAATATTCAATCTTTTTATTAATAAATTCATCTAGAATTAATCATTTTGATATTGAAAACAACATGAATAGATATTAACGCCTTATGCTTAAAACAATATGACTCTTGTACGGAATTGAACAAACGAATTATATGAAATACCTTTGATTGAACTTTCGTTAAAAATATCGAACCTTATCACGGTGAATTTCCAATATTAAATTTAAAAAACCTTATAAAGTAATTTGAGTTGACGAAACCTAAATACATGTCTTACATTAACTTTAAACAACAGATAACAAAGAAACCGGCTTTCCACATGTCACTACAGAAGCCGATGATAATTTTAACATGTGTCGTACAAGATTAATTTTATTCTTTCTACTTCCTAGTATCATCTTTTACTAACTTATAGATATTACTATTATATTAGTATATAATAGTACTTAGTATTTTATTAGTACCCTAAGTATAATAATAGAGTATTTTCATCATCATCACTAGCCGGTGTTAGTCCACTGCTGGACAGAGGCCTCCATAATGCACGCTTTCTCCATTTGGCGTTTTTGGACCGTATCCCACTATGCTGGTATAATGCGGGTTGGTGGGTGGACCGACTTTTTACATGCCCATCCGATGCATGGTTCATCCTACCTTTTAAATTTTTGAGTGATCGACCCAAATTGTGCCAACCAAGCAGAAAATATCGATATCACAAAGTTGTTTCAAAACCACGACCTCTGGTTTATAAAGCAAGGGCCAATACCGCTAGACCACAGAGGAGTCATAGTGAGTATTTTACCTTAAACGAATAGCCCGCATAAAAGTTAAAAAGAAAAGAATCGACTGAAATACTATAACTTTAATATATACAGAATAATTCACTTAAGCTGACGCATCTGCCGATGATGTGCTCTCTAAAAGCGTCTCCGGTTATCATAGTGGGAAGCGATGAATACACACTTTACCCAACTGGGTCATCCATCACGCGAAATGATAAATTGAGTAAGAAAAATACGCGTGAATCGGGAATTTTGCGACATATTTACGTACGGGGAGAGCTGACAAAGGCAAATGCAAACATGTATCAACACAATATCATTTAAAACACGTATAGAACTGGTGGTAGCTCGGTGTGAAAGCTACTAACTTATTCGTGTGATCGAAATGCCCTTAGTTGAAATCCTAATTAATTTATTACGCTTGGAATTGCATTCATAAAAAGGATCTGAAGACAAAACAGAACCTAACCTAACTTGGAATAATTTCTTAAGACAAAATAGAGATCTACGATAAATGGGTAAAAAAAAATGTTATGACAATCTTAACGGACTGTCCATCGTTTTGTCAATGAAAACTCAATTGATGCTATTTCGTTTAGAATAACAATTTTTAGTCAAAGTTACTACATGCTTGATAAATCAAACATCACGTCTATGAGGCATTATTAACAATCATTCATCATCATATTTTACATATATTAACAAAGATTTAATCGAACTAAAACGAAAACGTGAATATATTACTCGTCGTCATATTTCTCTTCTCCTTGGCAAAAGGTGAGGCTTTCATATCGCCAACCATGGAAACTTATACAAGCGTTCCGAAAGCAAAACCCAAAGAGTCGTCCCATGCCTAAACAAAAGCGGATCATATCTCTGATGCTTCAAACTTAATGAGTTTTTTACGCTTTGCATTTATGTAGTTGTATCCTTTGTCTTTTTGTCACTGCTATCTTAAGTAATATATGTGATTTTATACTAGGACACGGAATAATGTTTTGAAATCACACCTTTTTTCCACCACCTTGCTATTTTTATATGTTTGGTAAATAATAACTGAGAACTGCCTCTGGTGCCTAGAGGTAAGGGCGTGTGCTTTAGAAACTAGAGGTCGTGGGTTCGTAACCTGCGAGGACTGAAAAGTAAACTTATAATGGTAGAGAGAGACGTAGTAACTTATAGGTAAGATTAATTTATTTTTGATATATTCTAATATCACATAAATGCTTTTATAATTGTATTAGCATTTAATATCAAACAACTCAAAAAACTAAAAAATACTAAAGTAAATTTAAATATAGTTTACATAAACTGTAGTTTACAATTCAATTTCATCATGTGTTCTGTAATATTTGTTAATAACGGTTACTAGCCGAGTAAGTAATTGAATTTCATCATAAAGAAATCGACAACACTCCGTTACTTTAGTTACATTAATTCTGATATCAATATAATCAAATTTATATTATCCTTTTAACTGTATAAAAACATCAACTTCAATCTCATTAAAACAAAATTAGGAACGAAAATTTAACTAAAGAAAACATCGTTTGGCAGCCGAGCATTTGTCATTTGTTCTTGTATTAATGACTATAAAAATATTATTATATACCTGTTGATACAACTTTTTCATAAGTTTATTGTTATACCTTTGGAGTAAATAGAACTTTTGATATATTATTCAAAAAGTAAAAACGTTGGGTAGGAAATGGGTGGCCGTTTCAAAGTTTCTTGTTGGAAAAGACTGTAATCTTTAAAAAGGAATGTCGTAGTATTTGCGTTATTAAAACCTCCACAAGGGCTTACATGCTTTATGGCTCTTTGACCTTCTTCAAAAGGAAAAGATTTTCTTACGTCATCGTTAAAACTAAGAGACACTTAAATCAAACAAGTCCTATATGTAAAGTTCACCAAAGGGCAGTCTTGGAACCCCGGATTCATAACAACGTTTTACTAGCTGAGTTTTTTACTACTTTACACATCATCGTATAACTGGTGACAATGAGAAGAGTTAAGACGAAACGATTGCTTATTTAATGAACCTAATATGGATGTCTTTCTTCTCTACCTCTTAATGTAGTCAACAAGTACTTTTATGTAAGACCTTATATATGTAATTGGCGGGAAATAGAACTATTGAGAAAAAATCTAAATACGTGATAAAAAATAAGTAAATATTAAACGATGATAAATAACCTTACTTCAAATAAATTTTGTACGTTTATAAGTTCTTTTCGTATGTGCCTATGTCATAATAAAATGTTTTCATACTTTCTAAAATCCTTTTCTTAGTAACTAAAAGAATATGACGCACAAATAAGTTTCATGAAGTCTCAACGGTTCAAAGAAAATTAACAGCATTTCTTAAAATATTAACAGACTCGCAGTTTGAGCTAAGTTTCGAATAATAACCTTGAACAAATTTTAAAGTACATATTCTGTTATTATAAGCTACGACAATGGTTAGTGCCATTATTTAATTATAAAGCAGCTTAAAGTTTTAATTTGTTAATAAAACAAAACATTCGTATTTAATTAAATATTCGTGTTGCCCATAAAAAAGCCTTTTTTTCTTCACAACCTTCAATTGTATTTTGTTTTCTTTATTTTTTGACTGTATATTTGATAAATATGTGACGTCAGGGTCTGACATGTCGATTCCATATCAGATCATCTTTTCGTACAACATTATATATTTATATATGATATATCTTATTAATACAAAGACCTTGTGGAAATCAGGTTAAAGGAAAACAACTACTATTAAAATTAAAAGATTTATACGGGTAAAATTGTTAAAGTATAAAAGTTCCATAAGAATCATTTGAAACAAAGCAATTCATTTATATTTATGATTATTCCGTCTCCTAAATAACTACATCAACTGTAACAACAAAAAGAAACATTGTGATAAAATTAAGAGCTTTTTTGTTGAAGACTTATTAGCGCCATCTTGAAATATCTGCTAGGCGTCTTACTTAAAATTTCCCTTTCACCTTTACAAATTAAACGGATCGTAAAATCGGTCAAATATCAAAGTGTCTCCCTCGTTGGAATTCCGATCTCATCTCTTCTGACTAATCTTTAAATAAAAATTGTCTTCGACAGCCATTTCCTAATAATTTATTTTAGCAAGCGGATATCAATGAAAAAAGTATTTTTTACACGATCTTAAAAAGGCAGCTAAAACAACATTGAAACAGCATGTATTTTTGTATTTTCATCAGTGTTAAAATATAATATCTTACTAGTAAAAGAGACTGTGCTGTAGCAACGTACAAATTCTTCAATTTTAACATTCCTTGTAGATTAAAAAATTTACGTTAATGAACATTCGTCTAAAAAGTCGCCGTAGGTTTAATGTTGGATGAAAAAAGTGACGAAAATTAATCGAGGCAGTAGAAGGAGACTGCCTTTTAAAATATTTAAAATTAAATACCTCTGTATTGCTATAGAAGACATAATATTCTTACTTTATAAATAAAAGAAAAGTTATATTTTATTTTATCACACAATTATTAAATTATTTAACATAAAATCAAAGAGTGAATGTTGCAAATAAAAAGTCTGAGATATTTTAAATCTGCACAGGAATACATTTTAATTATATTGGCAGTTTAAAATAATTTTATTGCAACAAAAATTCAAATGAAAAGAGTTGTTGGCGATGAAAAATAACAGAGAATAAAAAAGAACATTTTAAAGCATTTTCAATAGTGCAAATTATTATTTATATGTTGAGAACACTTTTGTAATAAACTTCACATGATCAGTTATTTAACTAGAAATAAGGGCTATAATAACTTAATCTATACAGACATTTAGTAACCTAATTTCACTAAATGTACTTATCGAATATATTATTCCTTTGTCAATCCAATACTGGCGTTTAAATTAAGAGGCATACTTGGCTTCATTTCGAATTTAAATACAGTAGATATCAAATATCTGGATTCACCTTACGAGACTCTCATTTACTCACTGTTATATTCAAGTATGCATATTGGCTTGCATCTACTGAAAATCAGCATTCACAAAGATATATAAAATCAGTATTTAATCTACACAAACAAATAAAATTGGAGTGACTGTATATGACATCTTAAAAACCGTTTTTCAACGATTACATTGTGATATACAGGGTGGCCCATAAGTCCTTTGAAAAGTAAAATTTGAATAAAACGAACAGGGCGCGCGTGAGCGGTGCAGGGGAAGCGGGGGGAGTAACTTCGGTTTCTGGGAATTTAGTCGCGATGGAGCGTTTTACCGGAGCAGACCGTGCGTTTTGTGTGCGCGAGTTTTATAAAAACGACAATTCGACAACCGTTGCGCGGCGTAAATTTCGAGAACACAAAGGTTTACACAACTTTGACGACACTCCAACTCTTCAAACGATTAAGAACTGGGTTGCTAAGTTCGAGGAGACCGGTTCGACGTTAGATAAACCGCGGTTGGATCGCCCAAGGACGTCACGTACGGAACAAAACATAGACACAGTGACACAGTCTATTCGCGAAAATTCGACACAGTCAACTCGTAAGCGCGCAAGAGTATTAAACGTATCCAAGACATCGTTACAACGGATTTTGAAGAAAGATTTACATATGCACCCTTACAAAATTCAGTTGGTTCAAGAATTAAAGGAAACTGACTATTCAAAGACAAAATTATGCGAATGAAATGTTGAATCGGTTTACTTCCTTCAATAACATAATGTTCTCTGACGGTTCTCCTTCCATCTTAACGGGCATGTTAGTAAACAAAATTGCTGCTATTGGAGCCCCATCAATCCAAAACTTAAGCATCAGAAGCCCTTACATACTCCAAAAGTGACTGTTTGGGCGGCTATGTCAGCCCATGGTATCCTAGGGCCTTACTTCTTTGAGGATGGCAGAGGGCGCGCAGTTACTGTTACGTCTGAGCGATATGTGGCTATGATCGAAGAGTTTTTCATACCAAGATTGCAAAACCTTTCAGGCTTTAATGCCAGGACGTGGTTTCAACAGTATGGGGCCATTTCTCAAACCTCTAACACTGCTATGCTCGTTATCCGTCAACTTTTTCCTGGCAAAGTGATCTCTAAGAGAGGGGACATTTCCTGGCCTCCACGTAGTCCAGATCTGACCCCGATGGATTTTTTTTGTGGGGCTACCTTAAGGCTAAAGTATACGACACAAACCCGCTGTCAATTGAGGCCCTAAAAGAAAACTTCCGCAGAGAAATGACAAGCATTTCAGCAGTGACGTGCCGCGCAGTCATCGACAATTTTAGACGTCGTTTGCAAGAGTGCCGTGATCGCAAGGACTTACATTTAAAAGATGTTATTTTCAAAAAATAATTCCCGTTTCTTAAGCTTTTTTTGTAAATAAAAATATTATTCATAATGTAATTAGTTTTATTTTAATAATTTTTTTTAAAATCAAAGGACTGATGGGCCACCCTGTATAACCGATACATACAACAAAACAATTTTTTTTTTCAATTTTTGTATGCCTCTCGGTTTGTTCTGGTTAATCTCTAGAATGGCTAGTCTGATATTGAAAGGACTTTTACTGGAAGATAGCTGATGCAACTGAAAGTGACTTAGTCTACTTTGTTTATGCTAGTTATGAATAATAAGAGTAAAAATATAAATTGCATAACTTAGTTATTTTTCTTTACTACAGTTATTGATCTGCTATGTGTCGAATAAACGTTTTTTTTCAAAGTTCAATTAATCTAAAGACAAATCAAAATGCGATATATGCGATATATGGGACACAAAAGAAAATATTTTGTGATAATCCGTTATTTCGTCAACGAAACTCAATTGTTTCCGTTCCGTTAAAATAGCAATTTTCAGGGAAAAGTTACTACATACGTGATAAATCAAACGTCACGTCTATGAAACGTTATTAACAATCGTTCATATTTTACATAGATTAACAAAGATTCCATTTTTGACACAAATTAAATCATCCGAACGATCATATCAGCCGACCTAAAACGAAAACGTGAATACATTACTCGTCATCAAATATCTCTTCTCTTTGGCAAAAGGTGAGGCTTTCATAACGCCAACCATAGAAACTTTTACAAGCATTCCTAGAGCTAAACCCAAAGAGTCGTCCCATGCCTAAACAAAAGCGGATTATATCTTTGATGCTTCCAACTCAAATGAGTTTTTTGCATATCTGTAGTCATAGATTTACGACGTGTTACACATTAACGTAGTTGAATCCTTTGTCTCTTTCTCACCGCACATCTGTAGTTATATATGTGATTTTATACTAGGACACAGAATAATCTTTGAAAGCAAGCTCGTCATTATTTTTGTATGTTTCATCATCATCATCATCAGCCTGTCACAGTCCACTGCTGGACATAGGCCTCTCTAATACCCTAATGGATAGGGTTTTGAACCTATCCCACCACGCTGGTCTAATGCGGGTTGGTGGGTGGACCGTCTTTACATGCCCATTCGACGCCATGGGTCATCTTACTTTTCAGACAATTGGGTGATCTTTGAATTTTTTAAGTCCCCGCAGGATTCGAACCCATGACCTCCGGTTTTCAAAGCACACACCCTTACCAGTGGACAGATATTTTCAAATTCAATTCAAATTCAAATTCAAATATCTTTATTCAATATAGAAGTTTACACTTGCTTATTGATTGTCAAACACACTACCACCGGTTCGGAAAAGGACGCCACAGACTTGAGAAGAACCGGCGAAAGAAACTCAGCGGCTATTTTTTATGTCATCTTTTAAAATAACAAACATTTTGATAATTGGACATTACATATTATGCAATTTTGAAACAGGACCTGAGACGAGCATTCCATTACCAGGCTGTGTTATCATTTAAAATTCATTAATATCATAATAACCTTTAACACATAAACGTTCCTTGTCTACCTTTTAAATTTATTAATAGTTAAATTCTGAACGTTTACTGGGATTTTGTTGTAAAAACGTATACATTGTCCCATAAAGACTTACTTATTCTTCGCAGTCTAGTTGCTGGAAGAATTAAATTATGTTTGTTCCTTGTATCTATGTCATGTGCATCACAATGTCTTAGGAAGTTATGTCTATTTTAGCAAATACATTAAAGTTTTAAATATGTATTGAGAACTAACGGTCATTATTTTTATTTCTGTGAACAACTTTCTTAATGATTCTTTGGGGCCCAGGTTATAGACTGCACGAATTGCACGTTTTGGAGGACAAAGATCGTATTAGTATCTGCCGCATTTCCCACAGTAGAATGCCATTAGACATAATACTATGAAAATAGCTGAAATATACTAAACGAGCTGTCTCCACATCAGTTAATAATCTAATTCTTTTCACTGCGTAAGCTGCAGAGCTTAGTTTACTTGCTAGCCTATTAATATGGGGCCCCATTGTAGTTTCGTATCTACAGTTATTCCTAGAAATACAGTTGATTCAATCTACGTCTATTTACATGCCCATCCAGCATGTGAAATATCTGTCCACCCACCGACCCGCATTGGCCCAGCATGGTGGGTAGGATACGGTCCAAAAGCCCCCTAATTTAGGAGGCGTGCACTAGGAGGCGTATGTCTAACACACGCCGATGATGTAAATAATAAAGATTTAAAAATTTCTGATAAAGGTAGACAGAGACATAGTAACATATAGGTAATATTTATTTATTTATTTATATTATATTCTAATAGCAAAAAGGTATTTATAATTGTATTAACGTGTAATATAAACAATTCTGAAAACTAAAAAATTCTAAAGTAAATTTATATGTAGTTTATATCAACTGTAGTTTACAATGCAATTTCGTCATGTGTTCCATAATATTTGTAAATTGCAGTTATTAGTTAACCTACTAATTATCAAATTGGTATTATCTTTTCAACTGTATAAAACTTTAACTTTCATCTTATTAAAACAAAATTAGGAGCGAAAATTTTACTAAAGAAAACATCGTTTGTCAGCCGAGCAGATGACGCAACAGGCTGCTACCGATCGAGAAGTATAGATGAAAAGGGAATATTTAAGAGAAGCCACTTCGATACGACTCCTAATTATTATTCCGTTCATTTGCCTAATCAAACAAACCTGGACCGCCGACAAAGGCGAGTGTTATCGCAAGGACAACAGCCACCGTGCTTCTATTAAATTTGCATTTGATTGGATCGAATCATGCAGTTTTAATCCAAATAATGGTACTGAGGAAAGCTGTTCTGCATGACTCTCGACTTTTTAACTTGATTATCGATAACTAAGGTTTAGCTAAATTAAACTAAATAAAATTACCCATGATAGATATTACAATTAAAGGATTTAATCGCGTTTAGACATAATTTGCGTATGATATTGTCATAAACAACAAAATAGTATGAAAGTAATCCATAATAAGAACGCGTTGACGTACGTATGGTGTTGTCATTAGACTGCCACAGTGATTGACATTTTGATGACTTCGTTGCTCTATACGACTATACACACTCTAAAAACCTTTTGGGGGTAGTTCGTTTTTATTTATTCCGTGTCTAATTCGGCTGAACTGTACACTGGAAATATCAACATTTTAATATTCTGTTAGCGTACAACAAACGGGGATAGGATACATTGAACAAGTAAAAACTATTATATAGTAATGATCGAATTGATATTATTTGATTGACTAACTTAAAAAATAAGCTAATAGGATATTATAATATTTTGATTTGGCATCTGAAGACCTTTTAATCAGATTGATAAAAAAATATTATATATTCTAAATAAAAATACTTGTGAGGCCTCCTTTTACAAGCGAACGGAAAGGAAAATATCAACTCGATTTACATTTCTGTCACAAAGTAGTATTGTAAAACTACTTCTGTAGTTATGTTATATGCCTTTAGCTAGTCCACAGCTGGACTTAGGCCTCCCCTAATAAACGCCTTCTCCATTAGGGGGTTTTTGGACCGTATCCCACCGAGCTGATCCAATGCGGGTTAGTGGGTGGACCGCTCATCTGCAAATGGATCATCTTACTTTTCAGACAATTGGGTGATCAGCCCAAATTGTCCTAATCAACCAGAAAACAACGACATATAACATAAAGTTGTTTCACGATGGGATTTGAACCCACGACCTCCGAATTATGAAGCAAGCGCCAATACCACCGCGGCGGTTATAATTGAAGGCAAACAAAATAAAACATATCTCTCTTTCTCTTATATATATGTCTCCGAGTGAAAAGGGACCTTGTGGTGTATTGTACTACATATCTTAACGCCAATGTCTTTTACCTACTATTGAACCTACATCATGCTCGTCTTATTGTTTAATAAAACAACGAAGAAAGTGCCCAAAGCTAAGTTAATAAGTGACTATATTCATACGAAACACGGTTGCATGTAATAATTAATATGCCCGTCTGAAGCGTCATAATCGCCTCCGATAATTAGGTCACAACACTTGTTGTGTTTAATCAGCTCACAAAATTATGCCGAAACGAATCATTTGCTTAATAAAATATTCTAAATAACGAGTAACTTATTTCGAAAATGCGTAACCGTAAATAAAATCAGAACTGTTTAGATTTCTAAATCGACATTCGTAAAAATATAATTACAATGTTTTTCTTTTATTCGCAGATCTCGTATAATGATCAATGCTGTTTTCTGTTAGTTTGATAAATTAGACGCCAGTAGAGGTTAGGAGAATGAAAATACTTTTTACTTCTCTATCTTGATAAGTTTGTAGTGTTCTCTATCTTGATAAGTTACATCATTAAGCCTGTATAATATTACAGTGTCGAAATATGTTGTACTACAAAATTGTACAAAATGAATAAAATTTCTATTTATCCAATATATCAATACCACAACCTTATTAACCAATGAGACGTGTTAAATATCGAGTCCAACTTATGTTTTTATTTTGTCGACACTAGTTTCGTTTCTTATTAGTCAACAAAAATTAGTCTCTTGTATTAATGACTATAAAAATATTATTATATCCCTTTTATATACCTGTTGCTACAACTTTTTCATAAGTTTATTGTTATACCTTTGGAGTAAATAGAACTTTTGATATATTATTCAAAAAGTAAAAACGTTGGGTAGGAAATGGGTGGCCGTTTCAAAGTTTCTTGTTGGAAAAGACTGTAATCTTTAAAAAGGAATGTCATAGTATTTGCGTTATTAAAACCTCCACAAGGGCTTACATGCTCTTTGACCTTCTTCAAAAGGAAAAGATTTTATTACGTCATCGTTAAAAATAAGAGACACTTAAATCAAACAAGTCCTAAATGTAAAGTTCACCAAAGGGCAGTCTTGGAACCCCGGATTCATAGCAACGTTTTACTTGCTGAGTTTTTTACTACTTTACACATCACCGTATAACTAGTGACAATAAGAAGAGTTAAGCCGAAACGATTGCTTATTTAATGAACCTGATATGGATGTCTTTCTACTTTACCTCTTAATATAGTCAAAATGTATTTTTAAGAAAAACCTTACATATGTAATTGCGGGAAATAGTTACTATTATTATAGTACTATTGAGAAAAAATCTAAATAATTGAGAAAAAATAAGTAAATATTAAACGATGATAAATAATCTTACTTCAAATAAATTTTGTACGTTTATAAGTTCTTTTCGTATGTGCCTATGTCATAATGAAATGTTTTCATACTTTTTAAAACCCTTTTCTTACTAACTAAAAGAATATGATGCACTAATAAGATTCGTAAAGTCTCAAAGGTTCAAAGAAAATTTACAGCATTTTCTTAAAATATTAACAGACTCGCAGTTTGAGCTAATTTTATAATAATAACCTTGAACCAATTTTAAAGTAAATATTCTGTTATTATAAGCTACGACAATGGTTAGTGCCATTATTTAATTATAAAGCAGCTTAAAGTTTCAATTTTTTAATAAAACAAAACATTCGTAATAAAATTAAATATTCGTGTTACCCATAAAAAAGCCTCTTTCTTTCTTCACAACCTTCAATTGTATTTTGTTTTCTTTATTTTTTGACTGTTTATTTGATAAATATGTGACGTCAGGGTCTGACATGTCGATTCCATATCAGATCATCTTTTCGTACAACATTATATATTTATATATGATATATATTATTAATACAAAGACCTAGGAAAACAGGTTAAAAGAAAACAACTATATTAAAATTAAAAGATTTTATGGGGTAAAATTGTTAAAGTATAAAAGTTCCATAAGAATCATTTGAAACAAAGCACCATCATTTATATTTATGATTATTCCGTCTCCTGAATAACCTCTGTTATTGTTTTATTTTTTCACTGTATCAACGAAAAGAAACATTGTGATAAAATTAAGAGCTTTTTTGTTGAAGACTTATTAGCGCCATCTTGAAATATCTGCTAGGCGTCTTACTTAAAATTTCCCTTTCACCTTTACAAATTAAACGGATCGTAAAATCGGTCAAATATCAAAGTGTCTCCCTCGTTGGAATTCCGATCTCATCTCTTCTGACTAATCTTTAAATAAAAATTGTCCTAGACAGCCATTTCCTGATAATTTCTTTTAGCAAGCGGATATCAATGTAAAAAGTATTTTTACACGATCTTAAAAAGGCAGCTAAAACAACATTGAAACAGCATGTATTTTTGTATTCGCATCAGTGTTAAAATATAATATCTTACTAGTAAAAGAGACTGTGCGGTAGCAACGTAGAAATTCTTCAATTTTAACATTCCTTGTAGATTAAAAAATTAACGTTAATGAACATTCGTCAAAAAAATCGCCGTAGGTTTAATGTTGGATGAAAAAAGTGATGAAAATTAATCCAGGCAGTAGAAAGATAAAATGTTTAAAATTAAATACCTCTGTATTGTTATAGAAGATATAATATTCTAACTTTATAAATAAAGGAAAAATCATATTTTATTTTATCACACAATTATTAAATTATTTAACATAAAATCATAGAGTGAATGTTGCAAATAAAAAGTCTGAGATATTTTAAATCTGCACAGGAATACATTTTAATTATATTGGCAGTTTAAAATAATTGCAACAAAAATTCAAATGAAAACAGTTGTTGGCGATGAAAAGTAACAGAGAATAAAAAAGAATATATTAAAGCATTTTCAATCGTGAAAATTGTTGTTTATATGATGGTAAAACTTTTGTAATAAACTTCACATGATCAGTTATTTAACTTGAAATAAGGGCTATAATAACTTAATCTATACAGACATTTAGTCACCTAATTTCACTAAATGTACTTATCGAATATATTATTCCTTTGTCAATCCAATACTGGCGTTCAAATTAGGAGGCATACTTGGCTTCATTTTGAATTTAAATACCGTAGATATCAAATATCTGGATTCACCTTTTTGTATGCCTCTCGGTTTTTTCTGGCTAATCTCTAGAATGGCTACTCTGATTTTGAAAGGACTTTTACCGGAAGATAGCTGATGAAACTGAAAGTGACTTAGTCTACTTTGTTTAGAAAAAAATATATATATATATATATATATATATTACCACGTGGACGAAGTTGCGAGCAACAGCCAGTTATGAATAATAAGAGTAAAAATATTAATTGCATAACTTAGGTATGTTTCTTCACTACAGTTATTGATCTGCTATACTTCTATGTGTCGAATAAACGTTTTCTTTTTTTTCGTTTATATTAATGTATTTAGTACGTACGATTGCATCCACCCAAACGGAAAACTTGTACAGACGGGTGATTTCGTAAGCGAGAAATTATTACTCTCCGAGGAGAACTTTAACAAAGTTCAATTAATCTAAAGACAAATCAAAACCAATGATAACTTGGAAAAAATTCTAGCAGAAAATAGAGATCCGCGATATATGGGACACAAAAGAAAATATTTTGTAATAATCCGTTATTTCGTCAATGAAACTCAATTGTTTCCGTTCCGTTTAAATAGCAATTTTCAGTGACAAGTTACTACATACGTGATAAATCAAACGTCACGTTTATGAAACGTTATAAACAATCGTTCATATTTTACATAGATTAACAAAGATTCCATTTTTGACACAAATTAAATCATCCGAACGATCATATCAGCCGACCTAAAACTAAAACGTGAATACATTACTCGTCATCAAATATCTCTTCTCTTTGGCAAAAGGTGAGGCTTTCATAACGCCAACCATAGAAACTTTTACAAGCATTCCTAGAGCTACACCCAAAGAGTCGTCCCATGCCTAAACAAAAGCGGATTATATCTTTGATGCTTCCAACGTGTTACACATTAACGTAGTTGAATCCTTTGCCTCTTTCTCACTGCTATCTTCAGTAACATATAGTGATTTTATACAGGACAAGAATAATCTTTGAAAGCAAGCTACGTCTATTATTTTATGTGTTTCATCATCATCATCATCATCAGCCTGTAACAGTCCACTGCTGGACATAGGCCTCCTAATACCTATTGGATAGGGTTTTGGACGATCCCACCACGCCAGTCCAATCGGGCTGGTGGTGGACCGACTTTTACATGCCCATCCGACGCATGGATCATCTTACTTTTTAGACAATTGGGTAATCGGCCCAAATTGCCCTAACCTACTAGGAAACAACAATGAAATATGTTGAGTCCCCGCAAGATTCGAAACTACGTTCTCCGGTTTCTAAAGCACACGCCCATACCACTAGGCTACGGAGGCAGTTGTTATATGTTTGGTAAATAATAACTGGGAACTGCGTCCGAAGCCTAGGGGTAATGGCGTGCTTTGAAAACCGGAGGTCAAGGGTTCCAATCCTGCGGGGACTTAAAAAATTCAAAGATCACCCAATTGTCTTAAAGGTAAGCTGATCCATGCGTCGGATGGGCATGTGAAATATCTGTCCACCCACAAACCCGCATTGGACCAGCATGGTGGGTAGGATACGGTCCAAAAACCCCCTAATGAAGGAGGCGTGCATTAGGGGAGGCCTATGTCCAGCAGTGGACTAACACAAGCTGATGATGTAAATAATAAAGATTTGAAAATTTCTGATAAAGGTAGACAGAGACATAGTAACATATAGTTAATATTTATTTATTTATCTATATTATATTCTAATATCAAAAAGGTATTTATAATTGTATTAACGTGTAATATAAACAATTCTGAAAACTAAAAAATACTAAAGTAAATTTATATGTAGTTTATATCAACTGAAGTTTACAATGCAATTTCGTCATGTGTTCTATAATATTTGTAAATTGCAGTTACTAGTTAACTCACTAATTGAAAATTCATCATTAGGAAAATGACAACACTCCGTTACTTTAGTTATATTAATTCAAATATCAAAATTATCAAATTCGTATTATCTTTTCAACTGTATAAAAACTTCAACTTCCATCTTATTAAAACAAAATTAGGAGCGAAAATTTTACTAAAGAAAACATCGTTTGGCAGCCGAGCAGATGACGCAACAGGCTGCTACCGATCGAGAAGTATAGATGAAAAGGGAATATTTAAGAGAAGCCACTTCGATACGACTCCTAATTATTATTCCGTTCATTTGCCTAATCAAACAAACCTGGACCGCCGACAAAGGCGAGTGTTATCGCAAGGACAACAGCCACCGTGCTTCTATTAAATTTGCATTTGATTGGACCGAATCAGCGGCAGTTTTAATCCAAATAATGGTACGAGCGAAAGCGTTCTGCATGACTCGACTTTATAACTTGATTATCGATAACTAAAGTTTAGCTAAATTAAACTAAATAAAGTTACCCATGATAGATATTACAATTAAAGGATTTAATCGCGTTTAGTCATAATTTGCGTATGATATTGTCATAAACAACAAAACAGTAGAAAAGTAATCCATAATAAGAACGCGTTGACGTTCGTATGGTGTTGTCATTAGACCGCCACAGTGATTGACATTTCGATGACTTCGTTGCTCTATACGACCATACACACTCTAAAAACCTATTGGGGTTAGTTCGTTTTTATTTATTCCGTGTCTAATTCGGCTGAACTGTACACTGGAAATATCAACATTTTAATATTCTGTTAGCGTACAAAAAACGAGGATAGGAAAACTATTATATAGTAATGATCGAATTGATATTATTTGATTGACTAACTTAAAAAATAAGCTAATAGGATATTATAATATTTTGATTTGGCATCTGAAGACCTTTTAATCAGATTGATAAAAAAATGTTATATATTCTAAATAAAAATACTTGTGAGGCCTCCTTTTACAAGCGAACGGAAAGGAAAATATCAACTCGATTTACATTTCTGTCACAAAGTAGTATTGTAAAACTACTTCTGTGTTCGTTTAAGAAGAGGCGAAGCTGTTATATTATAATAAGCCTGTGCTAGTCCACAGCTGGACTTAGGCCTCCCCTAATAAACGCCTTCTCCATTAGGGGGTTTTTGGACCGTATCCCACCGAGCTGATCCAATGTGGGTTAGTGGGTGGACCGACTTTTTACATGCTCATCTGCAAATGGATCTTCTTACTTTTTAGACAATTGGGTGATCAGCCCAAATTGTCCTAATCAACCAGAAAACAAACGAATATAATATAAAAGTTTTTCACGACGGATTTGAAAACAACGACCTCGATTTATGAGCGCCAATCATGCGGAAATTAGAAGGCAAATAAAATAAACATATCTCTCTTTATCTATCATGTTAGTAACCTAATTTACTAAATGTAATTATCGAATATATTATTCCTTTGTTGAATCCAATACTGGGTTCAAATTAAGAGGCATACTTGGTTCATTTCCGAATTAAATACAGATATCAAATTCTGGATTCACCTTCCGAGACTTCCTATTGTTACTCAAATAATGTTTAGATTTTACTCACTGTGGTATTCGATGCATATTGGTTGCATCTACTGGAAAATCAGCATTCACAAAGATATATAAACAGTATTTAATCTACACAAACAAATAAAATTGGTAACTGTATATGACATCTAAAACCGTTTTTCAAATTGACATTGTGGATATACAGGGTCCCATGTCCTTTTAAAAGTAAAATGAAAACGAACAGGGCGGTGAGGGTGCAGGGGAACGGGGATTTTTGGGAATTTAGTCGCATGAAGCGTTTTACCGGAGCAGACCGGTTTTGTGTGCGCAGTTTATAAAACGACAATTCGACAACCGTTGGTATGGCGAAATTCGAGAAAAAGGTTTACAATAACTTGACAACCCAACCTTCAAACGATTAAGAACTGGGTGCTAAGTTCGAGGAGACCGGTTCGACGTTAGTAAACCGCGGTTGGATCCCCAAGACGCACGTACGGAACAAAAGATAGAAGGACACGTCTTCGCGAAATTGACAAGAAAACCGTAAGGCGCAAGAGTATTAAACGTATCCAAGACATCTTACAAACGGATTTTGAAGAAGATTTAATTGCACCTTAAAAATTATGGGTTCAAATTCAAAGGAAACTGACTATTCAAATAAAAATGATGAATGAAATGTTGAATGGTTTACTCCTTCCAATAACATAATGTTTCTGAGGTTCTCCTTCCATCTTAACGGGCAGTTAATTAAACAAATTGCTGCATTTGAGCCCCATCAATCCAAAACTTAAGCATCAGAAGCCCATACCCAAAGGACTGTTTTGCCAGTGTCAGCCCATGGCATTCTAGGCTACTTTTGAGGATGGCAGAGGCGCGCAGTAACTGTTACGTCGAGCGATATGTGGCTATGATCGAAGAGTTTTCATACAGATTGCAAAACTTTCAGGCTTAATGCCAGGACGTGATTTCAACAGGATGGGGCCATTTCTCACACCTCTAACACCTATGCTCGTTATCCGTCAACTTTTACCTGGCAAAGTGATTCTAAGAGAGGGACATTTCTGGCCTCACGTAGTCCATTCTGACCCGATGGATTTTTTTAGGGCACTTAAGGCTAAATATAGACTGAACCCGCTGTCAATTGAGGCCTAAAGAAAACATCCGCAAGAAATGACAAATTTCAGCGTGACGTGCCGCGCAGTCATCGACAATTTTAGTCGTCGTTTGCAAGAGTGCGTGATCGCAACGATTACATTTAGAGATGTTTTCAAAAATAATTCGTTTCAAGCTTTTTGTAAAAAAATATAGATCATAATGTAATTAGTTTTATTTAATGATTTTTTCATATCAAAGGACTGATGGCCACTGTAATGATACATAACAAACTATATTTTTTTCAATTTTTGTATGTCTCTCGGTTTGTTCTGTTAATCTTCTAGAATGGCTATCTGATATTGAAAGGACTTTTTACTGGAAGATAGCTGATGCAATCTAAAGTGACTTAGTCTACTTTTTTTAGAAAATATATATATATATTACCACGTGGACGAATGCGAGCAACAGCTAGTATGAATAATAGAGTAAAAATATTAATTGATAATCTTAGTATTTTCTTTCTACAGTTATTGATCTGCTATGTGTCGAATAAACGTTTTTTTTCTTTCCTTTAAATTAATATATTATTAGTACGTACGATTGCATCCACCCAAACGGAAAACTTATACAGACGGGTGATTTTCGTACGGAATTATTACTTCTGGGAAAACTTTAACAAAGTTCAATTAATCTAAAACAAATCAAATACTATGAGTAACGATATATGGGACACAAAAGAAAATATTTGATAATCCGTTATTTCGTCAATGAAACTCAATTGTTTCGTTCCGTTAAAATAGCAATTTTCAGGACAAGTTACTACATACGTGATAAATCAAACGATCACGTCTATGAAACGTTATTAACAATCGTTCATAATTTAGCATAGATTAAAGATTCCATTTTGACACAAATTAAATCATCCGAACGATCATTCAGCGACCTAAACGAAAAACGTGAATATTACTCTCATCAAATATCTCTTCTTGGCAAAGGTGAGGCTTTCATAACGCCAACCATAGAAACTTTTACAAGCATTCCTAGAGCTAAACCCAAAGAGTCGTCCCATGCCTAAACAAAAGCGGATTATATCTTTGATGCTTCCAACTCAAATGAGTTTTTTTTTGCATATCTGTAGTCATAGATTTACGACGTGTTACACATTTACGTAGTTGAATCCTTTGTCTCTTTCTCACTGCTATCTTCAGTAATATATGTGATTTTATACTAGGACACAGAATAATCTTTGAAAGCAAGCTACGTCTATTATTTTTATATGTTTCATCATCATCATCATCATCAGCCTGTAACAGTCCACTGCTGGACATAGGCCTCTCCTAATACCTAATGGATAGGGGTTTTGGACCGTATCCCACCACGCTAGTCCAATGTGGGTTGGTGGGTGGACCGACTTTTTACATGCCCATCCGACGCATGGGTCATCTTACTTTTCAGACAATTGGGTGATCTTTGAATTTTTTAAGTCCCCGCAGGATTCGAACCCATGACCTCCGGTTTTCAAAGCACACACCCTTACCAGTGGACAGATATTTCACATGCCCATCCAGCATGTGAAATATCTGTCCACCCAACCCCGCATTGGACCAGCATGGTGGGTAGGATACGGTCCAAAAACCCCCTAATGGAGGAGGCGTGCACTAGGGGAGGCGTATGTCCAGCAGTGGACTAACACAAGCTGATGATGTGAATAATAAAGATTTAAAAATTTCTGATAAAGGTAGACAGAGACATATTAACATATAGGTAATATTTATTTATTTATTTATGTTATATTCTAATATCATAAAGGTATTTATAATTGTATTAACGTCTAATATAAACAATTCCGAATACTAAAAAATTCTAAAGTAAATTTATATGTAGTTTATATCAACTGTAGTTTACAATGCAATTTCGTCATGTGTTCTATAATATTTGTAAATTGCAGTTATTATTATTTAATTCAAATATCAAAATTATCAAATTCGTATTATCTTTTCAACTGTATAAAAACTTCAACTTCCATTTTATTAAAACAAAATTAGGAGCGAAAATTTTACTAAAGAAAACATCGTTTGGCAGCCGAGCAGATGACGCAACAGGCTGCTACCGATCGAGAAGTATAGATGAAAAGGGAATATTTAAGAGAAGCCACTTCGATACGACTCCTAATTATTATTCCGTTCATTTGCCTAATCAAACAAACCTGGACCGCCGACAAAGGCGAGTGTTATCGCAAGGACAACAGCCACCGTGCTTCTATTAAATTTGCATTTGATTGGACCGAATCAGCGGCAGTTTTAATCCAAATAATGGTATGAGCGAAACCGTTCTGCATGACTCGACTTTTTAATAATAATAATAATAATAAAGATATTACAATTAAAGGTTTAATAGCGTTTAGACATAATTTGCGTATGATATTCTCATAAACAACAAAACAGTAGAAAAGTAATCCATAATAAGAACGCGTTCACGTTCGTATGGTGTTGTCATTAGACCGCCACAGTGATTGACATTTCGATGACTTCGTTTCTCTATACGACTATACACACTCTAAAAACCTATAGAAGTTAGTTAGTTTTTATTATTTCCGTGTCTAATTAAGCTGAACTGTACACTGGAAATATCATCATTTTAATATTCTATTAGACCACAACAAACGGGGATAGGATACATTGTGCAAGCGATGTAAGCGAACCTGAAAATTGTACAAATATTTGGACTTCAGTGTGTTCTACCCTATTGGCTGCATCTTTTGTATAAAAATTACTTTTTTACTATAAACAATTTGCGTAGTTGACGAACAAGTAAAGATTATTAAATAGTAATGATCTGCCAATGGAACATCTTACTTTTAAGACAACTCGGTGATCGGCTCAAATTATCCTAACCAACCAGAAAACAACATTAACATAAACTTGTTTCACCGTGGGATTCGAACCCAAAACCTCCGGTTTATGAAGGAAGGGCTAATACCACCAGGCCACGGAGGTGGTTATAATTAAAGGAAAATAAAAAAAAACATATCTTTCTTTCTCTGACATAATGCCTCCGAGTATAAAGCGACCTTCTGGCGTATTATACTACATATCTGAACGGCAAGGTATTTTACCTATTGAACGAACCTCATCCTCCTTATCACTACATAGTACAAAACAAAGTCGCTTTCTCTGTCCCTATATCCATATGTATGCTTAAATCTTTCAAACTACGCAACGGATTCTGAGGCGGTTTTTTTAATAGATGGAGAGATTGAAGAGGTAGGTTTAGTGTATAACAAAGGGTATAATTGTAGGTATATTTTCTATCAGCATAGCTCCCGTGCGAAGCAGGGGCGGATCGCTAGTTGTTTAATATAACAAAAACGAAACTACCCAAAGCTAAGTTAATAAGTGACTATATTCATACGCAACACGGTTGCATGTTATTAATTAATATGCCCGTCTGAAGCGTCATAATCGCCTCTGATAATTAGGTCACAACACTTGTTGTGTTTAATCAGCTCACTAAATTATGTCAAAACAAATCATTTTCCTTATAAAATATTCTAAATAACGAGAAACTTATATCTAATATGTATAACCGTAAATAAAATCACAATTATTCAGATATCTAAATCGATATTCGTAAAATTATTAATCACGTGGTTTATTTATAACGCGCTGATCTCGAAACATGAACGATGCTGTTTACTCTATTGGTTTGAAAAATTAGATGCCAGTAGAGGTTAGTAGAATGAAATATCTTTTTACTTCTCTCATGATAAGTTTGTAGTGCTTAATGCCTGCCTATAATCTTACAGTATCAAAATATGTTGCACTACAAAAGAGTAGAAAAAGAAAAAAGTTTCTATTTGTACGATTCTATCAATACCACAACATAGTCAACCAATGAGACGTGTTAAATATCAAGGCAATCTTATATTTTTAGACACAAGTTTCATCTATCTATCTATATATATATATATAAAAGAGATTCCAAACTGTATATTGACTCATCATAATATCTTTGAATACATAAGGGGTAGCGACAGTGAAATTTGGTACGATTATTCCTTTCGCCGAGTAGAGGTCAGCTAAGAACGGATTTTACGAAATCCCACACACAAGGGGGGTTGGAAGCTTGCTAGTTTCTTTTTTGTTGTAGCCAACAAAAATTAAGTAAAACTTTTCAAGAAATGAAAATTAGTTTCTTGTATTAATAACCATAAAATATATTATTACATCACTTTTATATACCTGTTGCTACAAATTTTTCATAAGTTTATTGTTATACCTTTGAAGTAAATAGAACTTTTGATATATTATTCAAAAACGTCGGGTAGGAAATGGGTAGCCGTTTCAAAGTTTGAAAAGCTTGTTGAAAAAGGAATGTCGTAGTATTTGCGTTATTAAAACCTCCACAAGGGCTTATATACTTTATGGCTCTTTGACCTCCTTCAAAAGGAAATAATTCTCTTACGTCATCGTTAAAACTGAGAGACACTTAAATCAAACAAGTCCGATCTGGAAAGTTCACCAGAGGGCAGTCTTGGAACTCTGGATTCAAAAAAACGTTTTACTAGCTGAGTTTTTGATACTTTATACATCATCGTATAACTTGTGACCATAAGAAGAGTAAAGCCGAAACGATTGCTTATTTAATAAACCTAATATATATCTTTCTTCCTTATCTCTTAATATAGTCAACAAGTTCTCTTAAGTAAAACCTCATACGTAATTGGCGGGAAGTGGAATATTAATAAGTAAATATTAAACGATTATAAATAATCTTACTTTAAATAATTTTTGCATGTTTGTAAGTATTTTTTATTCTTTAGTCACCATAAATTGTCTATTTTCTTTCAAATAATCAGTTCCTTGTTAACTAAAAGAATATGACGCACAAATAAGTTTCGTGAAGTTTGAACGGTTCAAAGAAAATTTACAGTATTTTCTTAAATCATTAACAGTCTTGCATATAAAATATATATAATAAATCTCGCATATAAAATAAATAAATATAAAATATATATAAAATATATTCTATATGCGTAAAAAAAAACCCTTTTTTTCTTTACAACCTTCAATTGTATTTTGTTTTCTTTATTTTTGTGACTGTATATTTAAAAAATATGTGACGTCAGGGTCTAAAATGTCGATTCCTTATCCGATCTCCTTGTTTAATGAATAACCGAAACGCATTTGTTTTGGGTGATGAATATTTACAACTGGTTTCACCTAAACTTGTACATATCTGGTATCTGAAATTACACATGCATCAGTTAAGCTTTAAAAAAGTCGGCCCTGTTTCAGGACCATTTTACAGTCGATCTTTTCTAATGTTGCTGATATCTGATCTTAAGATAGTAGTTCTTCAGCACAACAATGTATATATGTATATGGTATATCTTATTAATATAAAGACCTTGTGGAAATCAGGTTAAAGGAAAAAAACTACCAATAAAATTAAAAGATTTCTATAGATAAAGTTTTTATAATATAAAGTTTCTGAAGAAACAATTTAAACAAAGCATTTATATTTATAATTATTCCATCTCCTAAATAACCACTGTTAATTTTTTCTTTTTTCATTGTATTAGCGAAAAGAAACATTGTCATAAAATTAAAAGCTTTTTTTGTTGAAGACTTATTAGCGCCATCTTAAAATATCCGCTAGGCGTCTTACTTAAAATTTCTTTTCACCTTTACAAATCAAACGGATCGTAAAATCGGTCAAATGTCAAAACGTCGCCCTCGTTGGAAATCAGTTCTCATCTTTTCTGACTAATCTTTAAATAAAAATTGTCTTAGACAGTCATATCCTGAAAATTTCTTTTAGCAAGCGGATATCAACGAAAAAAGTATTTTTTAGACGAACATAAAAAGGCAGATAAGAACAATTAAATAGCATGTATTTTTGCATTTTTATCCGTGTTAAAATATAATATCTTAGGAGTAATAAAGAGACTGCTGTAGCAACGTACAAATTCTTCAATTTTAACATTCCTTGTAGATTACAAATTTTACGTTAATTAACATTCGTCTTAAAGGTCGCCGTAGGTTTAATGTTGGATAAAAAAGTGACGAAAATTAATCGAGGCAGTAGAAGGGACTGCCTTTTAAAAAAGTTTTAAATTAAATCCTCAGTATTAAACATCGCTAAATAAGTAAAATAAAAGTTCAGTTTTGTATTTGTTATATGACACTATTATTTAATTATACACAGTACAAAAAAAAGAGTAAATGTTGCAAATAAAAAGTCTGAAATATTTAAAATCTGCACAGGCATACATTTTAATTATTTTGCCAGTTTAAAAGAATTTTATTGCAACAAGAATTCAAATAAAACTGAATTGATAGCGATAAAAAATAACAGAGAATAAAAAAAAAACAAATTAAAGGATTTTTAAACGTGAATGGTGTACAATGGTTTAATAAATAATTGTTAAACTTTGTATATAAATCTTTACTTACATTTGTAATAAATTTGAAATGATCGGTTATTTAAGTTTAAATATGGTGTATAATAACTTAACCTATACAGACATTTCGTCACGTAATTTTATGACCAATAACTATAAAATATATTATTCATTTGTCAATCCAATTACGGAGTAAAATTAAGATGACTACTTGCCTTTATTTCAAATTTAAATTCAGTAAATATCAAATATCTGGATTCGCCTTACAATACTCTCGTTTACTCATTGTCATATTCATGTATGTATATGCATATTGGCTTGCATATACTGAAAATCAGCATTCACAAAAGTACATAAAACCATTATTTAATATACACAAATAAATAAAATTGGAGTGTCTGGATGTAACATCATTGTAACCGTTTTTCAATGAGTACATTGTGATATATAACCGATACATAAAAAAAAACAGACAATTTTTTTTTTTATTTTTGGGTCCCTCTCTGTTTGTTCTGGCTAATCTCTGGAATGGCTTGTCCGATTTTGATGGGACTCTTGCTGGAAGATAGCTAATGAAACTGTAAGTAACTTAGTCTACTCTGTTAAAAATATATATATATATATATATATATATATATATATATATATATATATATATATATTTCTATTACTGCATGGACGAAGTTGCGAGCTATGAATAATAATAGTAAAAATATCAATGTAATTATTTCGTTATGTTTATTCACTACAGTTATTGTTCTGCTGTACTTCTATGTGTCTAACAAACGCTTTCTTTCTTTCCTTTTTATCAATATATTTAGGCTTAAAATAAATACTGCTCCGTACGATTTCATCCACCCAAACGGAAAACGTGCACAGACGGGTGATTTCGTAAGCGAGCAATTATTACTCTCCGAGGTGAACTTTAACACTAAAAAGTCTGAGTTATATTTATTTAGGCCTGTATGTTAACCAAATGTTTTTATAGGACCGTAAATTGCTTGATTCATCATATGTCATTATCATAAATTAATTATGGTTGGAATGATTCCGCTCTCAAATATTGGTTTATTCGTCGGAAAAATGTCAAATATGACAGTTATTCGACGAATCGGTACTTATTATGGTTTATCTTACTCTATATATGTAACCCAGGTCCTAAACATCACATCAGATTGAAAAAAGTCTAAAGTTCCAGTTAAAGTTATTAGCTTTTCGAATCCGTGAAATCTCTAAAATACTTTTTAAAACGATTCTTGTTGAAATATGGGTTACTTTATTATCAAGAAATAAGTATATTTTTATTATTGATAATGAGGTTGTTTTTAAAGAAATTTAAAGAAGGTAGGTCCCTCTTTACAATTAACCGTCGAGGTTAGTATTTCTGCGGTGCCTATTTCTGCCGCAATACTTTTATGTGTAAACACCCTGTGTTACGGTTTGAAGGGCACCGTTGCCAGCTTAATTACTTGTCCCAGTAATAAGTGATTAGTGAGCGGGTTAGTGACGTCATATATTGCTTTTCTCATGGCCAAGGCAGATACCACTTACCACCAAGTAAACGTCCTGCCGGTTTCATAGCTTTATTCGATAAAAGAAGGTTAAAATTTTCGACCATTTAACGAAAATACCAAGAGTACAATAATTAAGAAAATATCATTCTAAACACGTCTAGATATCTACTTTAAATATACGTAACACGAATACACAAATCTATAATAACAGCAATATCACAAATTTTTCTAGATTTTCCCTTTTTAGAGAGGTCTGGGGTTTTTTACCAACGCGGTGCCTATTTCTGGCGCAAAGCGGTAGTGTAAAAACACTACTGTGTTCCAGTTGACATCCTTAGTCTTACGGTAGACAGCGTATAGCTGATACCACTGGTATTGCCAATGTCTATGGGCGTCGGTGACCACTTTTCATCAGGTGGGCCAACTGCTCGTCTGCATCCGTATCCAATAAAAAAATCCAAAGTACATTCAGAGATACAAGAATGTATAATAACAGCAGAATCGTGCGCTAACAGCCGTAAATATTTAGGATGCGCAATGACAAACTCGTTAGTGGTTCCGATGTATCGAAAGTCAATTAGCGATGCGTGGAATTTAGTCAACGTAAAACACACTCATGTGACCAATTTACAATTAACAGTCGCAAAGGCACGCGGAATTCCGAACAATGTGGCCGGAATACGTGACGCGCCTGCGATCCGACAGCCGTATATTAAAATAACCTTCATTGACAATCATAATACAATATCCATAACGGGAAATATTTGTTATGATAAATAAAGATAAATATAAACATATATGTTATGAATGCTTAATGAGATGACGACATTAAAACTCTATATTTTTTGAGAGAAGTCTAGTTTTTGCTTGGTTAGTCGCTACGTAGGAATGATGTTGCGATGATTGTAGAGCAAAAAAATTCTTAATTATCTATATTTTATAGTAATTTGTTTTATAATCTTTTCAGACGACTTACGACTTACTTACGGAATCGACTTAGAAAATTAGTTGAGTGAGTCCCCGCAGGATTCGCACCCTGCCGTTTCTTAAGCGTTAACTATGCCGTCACTAAGCTACGAAGGAAACTTTATTATTAAAAGCTATCCGAACATGTACCACTAAGCGCAATTAAACTTATCATCATCATTATCATCAGCCTCTGATATCCCATTCCTTAGGGGATTTGGACCGTACCCCACCACGCTGGTCCAATGCGGGTTGGTGGGTGGACCGACTTTTTACATGCCCATCCGACGCATAGATCATCTCACTTTTCGAACAATTGGCTGATCGGCCCAAATTGTCCTAACCAACTAGGAAACAACAATGAAAATTTGTTGAGTCCCCGCAGGATTCGAACCCACGACCTCCGGTTTCTAAAGCACACGCCCATACCACTAGGCTACGGAGGCAGTAATTAAACTTAGTGTTCATCTGATTCTAATATAATCAATTCATGAATTACTGTGTGATATTTAGGGAAGTAATAATAATGCGCTCTTATTAAGAACTATTATTTAAGGCGTACTTCTCTAGAGTGTTCAAATACAACCCCTGTTTTCCGCTTACCGAATCACATAATATGACTTCAAAACGTGGACTTACGCGCTTACTTGAGGCAAAAAGTTTAAAATTCAATAAACATTTACATTAAACGATTAATTAAGAAAATGTATCTCTATTAAAAAATTCAATTTGACTCTTATTTAGGAAATGTTAATTTGGAAATTTATATAAATTTGTAAATGGACAACATGTGTAAAATAATAAGAGTATACATTGAAATCAATTACGCTTTCAGTCGATAAAGCAAAATAGAGTAATAATTAATTAAAACAGATCATTAATGTTGCGTGTTTAAATTATTACTAAGTATTAATAAGGTTATGTATTGAATAAGAAGTAGAGACAATTATAAACTAGAAAAAGTCGGAAAAGAAGAAATTCATACAGTTTCAATTGCACAGGACAAACAAAATCATTAAATATTTATATTCCCTAATATTTTAAAGTTAAAATATTAGGAATATAATATTGGCATGTAAAAGTCGGTCCACCCACCAACCTACATTGGACCAGCGTGGTGGGAGTGGTCCAGAACCCCTAATGGATAGGGTGTATTAGGGAGGCCTATGTCCAGCAGTGGACTATCACAGGCTGATGATGATGATGATGATGATGATAAAATATTTAAATTTGAACTTAATAAAATAAATATAGACACTTACCTAATTTTGGTGGGTCAACTTGACGCTGCTCATTTATTTACTCGTATTAATATCCAATGCAGAGTAAGTTATACTACGGAATATAAGGTATGTTTAAGCTTTGACGTTAAAGTTACCCATCTTTGCCGTTTAATTCCATAAATAAGTAAGTAGGTATATTACCATATAATAGACTTTTATCCCAAACAACAATTTAAATAATACACCATCTTTGACTTCCATTAGAAGTACTAAGCAAAAACCTTATATAAATCACTCGAGATATAACAAAAATAATGATACACACCTCTATCACGATTATCCATTTTATAAAACGTGCATTATTTCCACAGTTTTCATCTTTATTTCAGAGTTTGTTTCATTGCCCTATCCTGTTACGCAATTATCCGGAAGAGAACCAATTTGTTATCTTAAAAGCAATCAACTATCTTGTTAACGGATAAAATAGTTCATTTCATCCGTGTTCCGTAACAGCTTTTGTTTCTTAACGGAACAAACAGCTGGAATTGCAAGCTCATACGTCAAGTGAGATTGGCATTATGTTTATGTTATTGTTTGGATAATTTAGTAATTTTGTTTTACATAAAGTTTGTAGTTGGTTAAATTTGTTTTTGGCTAGTTACTTTTTTATAAATATTACAGTAATATGAATAAACATCTCACTTAGTTAGTATTCATCATCATCATCGTTATTATCACTGTTATAGTCCACTACTGGACATAGGCTTCCCCTAATACACCCCTACCCATTGGGTGGTTTTGGACCGTATCTCACCCCGCTGGTTCAAAGGGTTGGTGGATGGACCGACTTTTTTTACATAGATAAGTGGTACTTAAAAATGTAATTTTTTAATTAATCCAAAGTACAACTTAATTAATATTTATAGTGTCTCATATCAGCTACGTTCCGACTACAACTCGATATAACAGCTCGTTTGACTTATCTTACATAATTAAAATAAATGGATAGATAACCTAATAATAACCTTAGAGTGATCCATCGGAAATAATACTATTTCCTTCCTTGTTTCTTATTTGATACAGAAATATCTTTTATAAAAGAATTAGTAGATATATTTGGTAGATCTGGTACATTTATTCATCCGTTCACACAAATACACCCTTATGTAAGCAAGTGTCGTAGCGTGTACAGATAAACGGAGCTCGGTCCGTACAAGAATCCAATTAGGCTAAAACCGGCGCTACAGTGCGACCGTTAGTTTCGGAATCAGGCCCGATGAATGAAGATTAATTTACTACAGTTCTTTTGTGCAACTTTGAAACTTCATTGGTCACTTTGGCTTTAATTGAATTTCGGAATAATTTAGCTTAGACTCAATTCACTTTATGATCGTTTTATAAAGTTTTGTAGCCGAAGAATAAATTCAAAGTTCATCGTCGTAGAGTGTGTAAAGAAAGTCGATAAGATATGTAAGTACCACTGCGATGTTAATACCTTTTTATACCTTCACAGAAGCGTTTGTTTCATTTATTTATTGAAACTTCTTTCGCAAATAATATTATGCAAAGGTGAACTTAATGCCTAAGGCATCTTTAACAACTAAACTTAGCGTCTTAAAGATATGTTATGGTAGATGCTGATAAAAAAAACTAAATGAGAAATACAATAATACAATAAAAACACATATAAATCCATATACACAAACATTCATAACATATATACATGAAAAAAGTCCAAAAATTTACTAAAAATTTTCTTAGCGAATCTAACAGTACTTCTGACAGAAGAACGCGTGTCTTTTGTTTGAATTCAACATTATTCTTACTTTTTATACTCCTTATCATAAAAAGACCACAACTAATCTTATTTGATGAATAATGAGAATAAACATTATCATATCTATAACTATGGAGAAGAAATGACATTTCAGGCGTTTAGTGCTCCTTTTCATGGTCTCATCCTGTTTGTACTAGTAGCTTAGTAAATCAATGGTAATCTTAACAAACTTGTGACGTCATAAGCAGGGCGTCATTCATCATTATCATCAGCCTGTGATAGTCCATTGTTGGACATAGGCGTCCCCTAATAAACCACTCTCCGTAAGCGGTTTAGGCGTATGACTTAACTTATTATTATTGTCCTGTTCGTCTTCCCACTTCAAATAAAAAAAAGTTGGTAGAACGCGTCACTTAAAATCGGGTTCTTGTTCTGCTTGTGTCGGTTTTTTATTTAGTAAAAAATATATAAAATAACCATATGCACATAAAACTATACTTAAAAATGTTTTTCGTACATTAAGAGAAAACGAAGACTTATTGACATTCAAATTTACGGTCTCAAGGAACGACAACTTCTTCAGATTCTTTCACCTTATTATTAAATTACGTTTGGCTCAAAAGTAAATTAAATATGTTAATTTTGCATTGGTCGGAGTACAGACTAAATATGTTAAGATAATATATTTTCCAGATCTTAATTGCCATTTACTTATAAATAAGTAAATGACAATTAAGATCTGGTAATCCGTCTTGTTGCACTGGAAAGTGTCCGAAACGACGGGAATTCAAAATGTAAAAAAAAACACGATAAAATCCGTAAAAAGTCCTTTAAGTCAATAATGTGTTATTCGCGTAAACAAAATAATTATTGTACATTACTCTGTTAACATTTAATGTATACATGTGTCAAAAAGTTTTCTGATATAGGTATCGCTAAATCTCTAATCCGACATTGATGCCCAAACACAAACACTGCACGACAAATTAATTATTCACGAGCCACGGATTTCACGTGAATTTTCGGCGTTCGCCATTAATTGGCATTCGATTATTAGATGCATTATCGAACCGCAGCGAATAATGCGATTATAACATCGATATATTTACGAAACGGACTAATAACTGGGCGGTAATTTTGACCGTGTTTAGGGCCTTATAGAAATTAATCGCTAAATAATGACCGTAAATACTTATTCACCTCTGTGCTAAGTAGTATTAGGTGCTGCTTGCTTGCTTGCTACCAGAGGACATGGCTTCGAATACTTCAGAGAAACCCTATTGTGTAATTTTTCTTTTTTGGTTAGTTAGGTTATGGTATGTCTTCCTACGTAGCCTAGTGGTAAGGGCGTGTGCTTTAGAAACTGGAGGTCTTGGTTTCGTATCCCAACGTTGTGAGATACGGCCAAAAAATTCCCTGGTGGAGAAGGCGTGGAGGCCTATGTCCAGCGGTGGAATAACACAGGCTGATGATAATGATAGATTATAGTCCGATTATCTAATTGTCTAAAAATTAACCGTTAAGATAATCCATACATAAAGTGAGCATGTAAAAAGTTAGTCACATTAATCGAGATCATATTTAGAAGTCGTTAGACTGTCAGTGCCTAAAAATTTTGAAAATTAATTCGTACCAAGTACGCGTAACTGTTTAGGTTATCGAGGTCAGATGTCAATTGTTCTTCATTAAAAACCTACTATGAACTATGGAAAGGAGAAAGAATTATTTGAGAGGTTTATATTCGATTAAATATTGTTACCCGGTAGATATACATGAAATATGGTCCAGAAACTATAATTTAAATGCAAATATCCTCGCCGCTTGTTGTTTAGATGAAATAGGTCTAACGTGAGACAAGTTGAAAAATAGCTTCTCCGAAATACCGAAAGAAAAATGGACATGGGTCCAGACACTACTTGACTATAAACTAGGGCATCACTAAAAGCGGCCATAAATTTCATAGATACTAGAGGAAAAAATTCTATTTTTTATTATACACATTCTGAAGTGGTTGAATAACATAATCTGCTCAAATTTCTTTTTACAATAGTGTGTAAACATTGCCATGTTTCGGTTTGAAGGGCGAATCTATGTGATTATTGGGTAGATAAAACGTAGCATCCACTATCTCAGGATGGCACTATCATAGAACTTGATGCAGCTTACACTGCATTTTGTATGGGCACAGCGTATCGTAAATAAAGTAAATTCTAAAATATATTTAATGGAACTTACAAATATTGAGTACTTATAATTGAGCATTAAATGCGCCAATATGACATTTATCTTCAATGTGTTTTTTAATAAAACTATATGTATCTTGGGTTCCTATTTTGTGTTTTCAAATCTTTAAGACCTTTACCAAGAATTAAATTTGCAAATTTATTTCGTTCCCTATATACTGTAAAAATACGCAGCATTCAAAATTTGAGAGTCATTATCCTTGTAGTTTAATAGATCAGATGGTGTTAAATTGCTTTTATACATTATTTTAACATAAAAGAGGAAGAAACACTTAAAAAGGATGTATTTCCAAAGAACCACTGGCCATTGTTTTCCAGCAATAAGTTTTACACTAGCTATTACTCATCTCTTGCATATACATCGAAGTGTACCTTTACCGGAAATGCTAACGTAGCGCTATATATTATCGTTTCTCATCGGAATTACTTACGGGAGTCTATATAGTAGTTAATTGAACCAACAAAATACTCTTTTGTCCTTATAATTAAAAAATCATATCCTTCTCTTTATGTATCCCTTAAAAGCATTGTCTGGCACTACACTGCCCTTAATTAAGGCAATTTTTCAGGATCTACTTTTACTTTTATATATTACGGAGAATGAACGACAAGAACACAAAATATTTACATTATAAGCAAAGCCAGTCTATAATCAATTTTGTATAACACAGGGCTTATTTACTCGCATCATTGCGACCATACAACGTGACCTAAAGTAGTTAATTGCAATATAATACTTTGAATCAGTAAAGGTGGTCTATAAAGAAGTAAGGATTAAATATAATCATCAAAGGCATGGAAATAACAGTTATTAAACAGTGAAAAACAATTTTAACGCAAAATTACACCCGACAGATTCGAACCTACGACTTTGGAGTTAATGCAACGCCAATGTCACTAAAGCAAGAAAACGATACAAAATCCCATAACAAAATCGAAACATACTACAAAATAGCCGTACCAATTGTAGGAATAATAATACAGTACCAAATTTCCCGGAGGTGTCGTGGAGAAAAGTTCTATTGGCAAAAAACCTTTAAAAAAATGGAATTTCGTATATGATGTGTTGTTATCGCTTTGAAACTTATTAATCTAATATAAATCCTATTAAAAGGCTATTAAGCTATTTAGCCTGTATGTCTAAACAATAATTAACATGCGATACAGTTGTATATATACCTGAATTTATAATATTATAAAAAAATGTTAATAAATTATTAGCTTTTTAGGAAATTTTATAAAATCGTCGATTGAATGATCGATTAATGAAATATTTTTTTTTATGTTAACGTTTATTTATGATTAAAGCTCTTCATGTCAGTGACGTCAGTCAATGCTAGTTAAATAAATTTTTAATAAAAAAAAACAATTCTGGACAAAAAATAATTATATCTAATCTGCTAGACTCATTCACTAAAAAGTAAATAAATATTACTGTTCAGCTAGATTCATTCAATTAAAAATTAATAATAGTGACTACTCTGCTCGACTCATTAACTTAAAGAACTCTTCTCTTCTTTTATAACGTATTTTTTCTTTTGAAATTTTCTGTCGCTTTTAAACGTTTACACGTAGTTCATTTCCTTCATTATGAGTTATTGAAAGAAATAATTAACCATAGCAGTTCGAAATGTGCTCTGAATATTCAATGAAGTGAAGACGATTTTTTTCATAGTTGCGAGTTTCTTTCTTTTCTATGTTGTATTTAAATCTTTCATTTTAAAGAGGTCAGTCCTGAAGTTTTAAAAACAACAATAAGTTTTTACATTACAGTATTTCTTCTTATTTTTACAAAATGTTCGACAAACAATAACGATGTCGATACATAGTTTAATTAAAAAATGCAGATATGATAATAAAATCTTTTAAAATACACACATTTTTTACGACTTATATAGAAAAATAAAGTTATATTTTCCACTCGCAAGCAAAAAATATGTATCGTTAATAATAAACATCAAACAAAAATGCGGATTTACGGTGAACATTAAAAAGCTTCCGCAAACATGTTTTCTGGTTATAAATTTCCGCTATTTTTGCTGGCATTAATGTATGCAAGGACGGACGTACGCAGGACGGTACGTTTAGACGCAGCAATGACGACTAGATTAAAACACCTAAGGGACTGCATTGTAAGTAATTCACAACCCCATTACTTTATGTGGAAAAATTACAAATATGTTCAACTTAAGTTGAGCCTTTACACTTAAGAGGTAAGTTTCTATTACTAAGATTCCTACCGGTAACAGCCAACAGCATAAACCTTTTTGCATTTACGCGAATACTTCATATGATTTAATTAAAGCCATTACGGTTTTTATCGAATTTAGTTTAGTTAACAATATACCATCTATCAAAAATACTATTTCCGAAAAATTATTAATAAAAACACTCACTGCTGTGCCAGTTTCCGGTAGACCAAATATTTTTTATTTAGAGTAGGATGTTTAATAAAATTTGTTTTTAATTTCTTAGCAAAGCATATAACTTAATATATATTTCAAATTGATCTAAAGAAACTTTTGAACCTGACAAAAAAAAATATTCTAAAATTGTAATTGACATGTTATTTTCTTAAATCCTATTTGAATATAAAACTAAATAGCTAATAAAAACCCTAATTTTTTGTGTTAAAGCATCATTCATAGTAAACTGTAAGCAACATCCAGAAATATATAGTTAACTCTTATAGTTGATTTTGATAACGCCGGAAGAAATAAAATCCACAATATTCTTAAATTATACTATAATATGTGAGCCAAAATTATTTTAGAAAATTAAATAACAGAAAAGTAATAAACCTTTTTTAATGTACTAAGAAAATTACTCGATTCAAACTATGAAGCGATGAAAATTAAGTCAGCAACACTGAACGAGAGCGAATAAGTAGATTAAGCAATTCGACTTTAATTATAAAATTGAAACGTAGGCTGAGCTTTTCAACTGAAAGTTTTCTAAATATTACAACTGTAAGTTTATGATACTAATCTTAAAGCAAAACGATTTTATAATATAAGAACAGGCTGTTAAATTCCGCTAATTTTTATTGCTTTATTTTGTTTTTTTAAGGCATTATTATATTAAAATTCCAGTCCAGTTACGGAAGATATTTATGTATAGGACATAGTTTATCTAGTATTGCATGCTCTATCAATAATAAAGGAAAAGCATTAAGAATATTATGGTTAATCCCTTTCTTCAGGAGATTTTTGTGCTTTCGAAAGCTTAAGAAAACTTCAATGGCTAACTTTAAACTATATTCAAAACATCGCTGTAATTAAAATGAATAAGATAAATTCATTACAATATATTCGGTTTGAACTCTTTAATAACAAGCGAAATTTTAACAAAAAAATGACCGACTTCTGACAGCGTACAACTATTTTATTCATTTTATAAGTAGGTAACAACGTGCTCTTGTACGAAATTGCGTAGCGTTTTCTGCCACCGAATTTTAAATCTCTGATAACTTTTTAGGTATTCATTTTATCAAAATGTCGTCTATGACACATTTTCATTTAAAAAAATATGTATAATTATGTATATAAATTGAAGGAATTTTCCGAATGCATAACTTTATGTGAACTTAAATCGTATTATCTGAAATAAGCTTTGAATGTGCCTGATTGATTTTTTTTAAAAACGTTTATAAAAAATATTGTAATGCTTTTAACAATTTAAAAAAAAAAAAAAAAATTGAAATTTAAAAAAAAGTTAAAATGATTATTGTGCAATATTCTTAAAACATAGATATCATTTACGGTTTAGGCAGCCTTTGTAATTTAGGTGCACTTAGATGTGATTTTGGGTGTCGAAATTTTTATATCTCTCAAATATCTCTTAAACTATCAAATCCACTAATTTACGGATTTTCGCGTTACTGAAATATATTTATTCCGACGTTTCGGATTCTTTCAGGATCCGTGATCGGAGCAGACTAAGATGTATATGTCTGTATCTCTATGTTTTCGAATAATAAAAGAAATAATTATCTCTTAAACTACTAATAGAAACTACAAAACTGCTTAAAAAAGAGATCAATGGGAAGCTAATATCTATCATTTAAGAAATGAACAAACTAAATCGTAGCACTAGAAGCGAAGCAACGAGGTAACTATATAGAAAAAACATACGCTCCTAATTAGGTACCTCCTTCTTTTGGAAAGTCGGTCTATAAAACAACCAGCCACTGCAGTTAGCTTTTGCTGTTGGCTTTGGAAAATCAGAGACGGGGGGCTGAACGAAAAGTTGAGTTATGCCTATCCGTTTGTAACGAATATAACGAAGTTTTGAAGCTATTTGGACTTAACGTTGACTTCGGTACTTAAATCATGTTTTTATTTCGTGTTTTTATTAATATACTAACTTTGAGAATCTATATTAACATTTAAAATACTTTAATATGAATGTGGCAACGAATGTGGAATGAAAAATTTATTTTATAATAAAGCTTTTGGATTTTAAGTACAAGTTCAAAGGTAAGAAATACATTTTTGTCCAAAATGAACGTTTGAATCATGAAAAACTGCAAACCTTATACCATTACCCTACAGTAAATGGCGTGGGTTTAACATTAATAATGATTTAATATAATTTATGAAGTACATTAGGCAGACGTAATTATCAGTATTAAGCAGCAAAATCGTTAGAAAATTTAAAGTTTTCCATACGTATTTTCATTTTATGTTAGTCAAAATAAATGCAATTTCTATATACTGGTTGGTTTTTTTATGGCCAAGGATATAATGTGATAGACATAAAAATATCTTTTAAATTGTACGTGCTAGCTGCTTCTAGATAAAATCCGCATCCAGACTGCAGTCTACGCGGAGGCGGCAAATGGACTTACATTCGAGGCAGTTGCTGAGAACTTAAAATCCATTACACTTAATTAACTTACTTTGTACCGTCGCAATTAAGTCCACCGAAGTCTCTTTTGAATTAAAAATGGTAACTTTAGTCACGTGTAATAAATTTTCCAGCAGAAATAAATTTTCCTTTAGATATCTTATATCATTATGCGTAAATTATTAATTATAAATTTTGATGTCAAATATTAAACTGCACAAAATGTATTTTAACCGACCATTTTGCTTTTTCCTTCTGTATCGGAACGGAACTATTGATTTTTATTGGGTTCTTATTACGTCCTAGATCTAAAAATATCGTTTTTAACAAAACGTACGTCATTTGTAATCTGTTAGATAAAAAATAAACACAAAAAAAATATTCGTAAAACATATATTTGCAATATATAAATTTCAATCTTTACAGTATGATAAAGGCATATCGTTCATCTAGTCAAAGCCTTAAATAAAATGATCATTTTGACCTTATCTACGCAGCTCATCATCATCTCATCTCATCAGCCTGTAATAGTCCACTGCTGGACATAGGCCTCCTCTAATATAACTACCATGTCCAATTACGTCAATAGGTATGAACTTATAAAGATCATTTTAAAATTAAATACCAACCACCATGCCGCATTGGACCAGCTAGGTGGGATACGATACAAAACCCCTAGTGTGCAGTAGGGGAGACCTATGTTCAGCAGTGGACTAACACAGGCTGATAATGGAATAAGTCATAATGCTGAATTAATACGAAACATCCTATAGCAAAACTGAAATACAATAGGAAGAGTCAGAGTGAGAATTGCAATTTTATCGCGTAATGAATTTATCTATAAAAAAAAAATATATCGTGTGCTTATATTTAAACGGTTTTATTCTTATATAGATTATTTGAGGTTAAAAATACAACTCATTGATTCGTAGCTGCCAATTCTCAGTATATTTTATTAGCAGCTACGAGTTCCCTTACAAAATTTCCCGGTGCTGTTGGCGAGGAAATTTCAATTGGGATAAGCCTATTTTAAAAAAAATACATGTTCATATATGATGTGTTGTCATCGCTTCGAAACTTAATAAGGAGCACGATGGCTTAAGCCGTAGGCGAAAATTCAAAACAAGGGAGGCTGATCTGCTTAACTTTCATGTGTCAAAGTGAATATTAATTATAATTCCTTTATACATAGCTCTATCTTATAACAATGAGCTAGATAATTATTAATAAAGGATTTTAATCAAACTTAATTAAACTTGACAAAGTATGAACTTTAATTTAACGTTTTAAAAAATGTATTTTCAGTAATATACCATTATATTTTCCTTAACTTGACTATTCTTGTATTTATAACTTATTTTGGTTTCCAATACTAATACGAAAAATGTATGTTGATCGTACATTAAAAAAATCTTTTCTCAGAGTAAAGCTTTTGCTCCTAAGGTTTGTTGGAACGGTTTTATTTTACTGACCTCTATACAAAACGTATTTTCGTATCACTCTAAAAGTATATGGGATTTTGTGACGAGCTTATCTAAATTACTCAAACAAAGTGCGTCTTATACACACTGTAATTTTATGACCCAATTGAACTATATAAAAACTGTTTGACACTTTATATGTTTGTAACATTAAAATTTTGGTGGTTGTATATTTACCTCCTTCTCTTCTTTGCTTTTAAAAGAAACCAGTATATTCTACTCTAGTACGTACAGCCATAAGCTGGTTTTAAACTAAAAATAATTACAATTTTTAATCATTCAAGATTATTATTCTACTCGTCTTATTCAGTAAAAATACCTCATATCATAGAACCTTTTTGACAATTATAAATGTTACGTTACGTAACGTACATGACGAGGAAACAACTTTTGTATTTACAGTAGTTTTTCCTAATTACTATGAATTAAAATATATAAATAACCAATTTATCCATTATATTTAAAGACGTGCTCTAATATAAAAATTAACAAAAAAATATTTTAAAATGTTTTGCCTTTAGCATGGCTAATTTAAAAATAAATAAGTTGAGATAAATTGTCTTAAGTACCATAACATACATAGCTTGAACCGACAAAATAATTATAAAATGAATTAAGGTATTGCTACAATTTTTTAATAGATTGTACGTGGTTTAAACATTTTATAATTTCCCCTCCAATTTAATATCTTTTTGTATAATCCATGCGAAATAAAGCTAGATTTTTAATACGCAAACGAGAAATATGTTCATTTATAATAAACGCCCCAACAGCGAAATGCGGATTTACGGTGTACATTAAAAAGCTTCTGCAAACACGCTTTTTGGGTCAGAAATTTTCGCAATATTTACTAGCAACGTGAATGTACGTGAGGATGTATGGTAACAAAAATATTTCGGATGCGGCAATGATAGCAGCATTAAAATGCCCATCATCAGACTGTTCTAAATTTTAATAAAGTACCAGTTAAGCTTATGAAAATATGTTATAATTAATTTAATAACTTAGAATTTTGATTATGTTTTTGGCTTCTTGTTGTTTAGGGTGCATTAATTTAAAAGACTTTTGAAGACCTAATAATTTGTCGAATTTAATTTTAATCCCGCGTTATTGTCCATAACGAGGATATTTTGCATTATTTTGGAACTTATTTATCTTTGGTATAGAAGTTAACATCTCAATTTATCACTACATAGTATAAAACAAAGTCGCTTTCCCTTTCCTTTTATCCATATATATGCTAAAATCTTTAAAACTACGATTTTGATGCGGTTTTATTTAATGGATAGAGTGATTAAAGAGGTTTGTAGTTTCGACACATGCTTAATATTGTAGGTATATTTTCTATCATCATAGCACCCATGCAAAGCAGAGGCGGGTCGCTAGTAAATTGTAAAGAAGAGAAAAAAAAATGTCTTGACTAGATAACAGGTTTTACTATTTACTAATAGTGTAATGTTTTAAATATTAGGATCAAATAGAAAAAAAACATCGCATAATTTTTGACTAACACATTCAAAACCTTCTTAAATTAAATAATGTTATTTAAAATCAATACTTGTTTAAAAAATAATACTTATTTGAAAATCGTTCAGATTCTTAACTATGATTTCAACATGCTATAAACAGTTTTCAGCAAGTAATATAAACATTTTACGTTCTTTTAACACGGCACTCCATCCGTAGCTCGTGACTGGCAACACTTTTAAGTGCCAACACATTCACTATATACTTTCAGTGGCTTCCAGGATTCATACTTTACCCTTATGGTTTATTTAACACACAAATCAGCGCGAATTCCATTATATTCACAAGGAATTGTTTGTTTAAAACTTATTTTTTTTTTTTTTTTTTATGGCATACGCAGCAGACGAGCAGTCAGGGCCACCTGATGGGAAGTGGTCACCGACGCCCATAGACGTTGACAATACCAGTGGTATCGCCGACGCGCTGCCTACCGTGAGACATAGGGTGTTAAGTCTTGTTTACCCAGTAAATACTGGCTACGTGCCCTTCAAACCGGAACGCAGCAGTGTTTTCACACTACTGCTTCGCGGCAGAAATAGGCACCGCGGTGGTTCCACCAGACGGTCTCCTGTAAACAGGGACCTACCACGATAAAATTTAGCGGATGTCAGCAGCTGGTACATAAAATAAATTAAAATTTTAATCCTGTTAATATGTTATTCTACCGTATAAACTATAATGATGTAAATTATATACTCTTTTTATAGTATGTTATAAGTTTCGTATTAATATGATATTATGAAAGAGTAAATTGTATGTTATATAATATAAATATATAATTATGTCAGTGTGAGTGTACATGATATAGCGATATTATTATCAGAAATTGATATTATCCTCTTTCGTTTGGTAAACTTTAAGATTTTGACGATGTAAATATGACAGATATTTAAAAAGCGACACGCTGTCCTTCAAGTTTTACAAAAGCGTTCACGATAAATACTAGAAACTTATAATTAAATAAAAAAAGTCAAAGCACCTTAAAGTATCAAGTTAAACTATAAAGATTAAAGAGAATATTAAATCAAAAAACAGAAGTTAAAAGAAACAGAAACTATAAGTTGAATCACACTCATCTCCTTCGAATCACAACTTTTTTGACGTAATATTAAAACTAACCTATTGATCTTTGCAAAATCTGTTATAAAATATCCATACGATCTTGTATCTCTCTTTAAAATAAAAATAGTTTAAGACGCTATGATGCTAAGACTATTATTATAATCAATGTGATGTATTTACAATATTCAATAAGATTATAAAACTCAAAGAAACGATCTGTACTTATTGAATGAAAATATTTTTAGTTTTTTTTTGTTTATTGGGTCTGTTTTAGGTCCGAAACTTTTGGGTTTTTTTTTTAATCTTTACGTTATCAGTAAAATATTTAACAAGGAAGACTCGATAATGTATATCTATACGGTTTATCAATGGGAGCTAAGCACTAAGAAACAGTTCTGGGCATTAGGACACGTGTTTTTTTGACTGACTTCCGAAAAGAAAGGGGTACTTAATTCGGAGCCTATGTTATTCTTTTGTACTTTACCGTACAAAGCGTAGCTCCACTCCTAGAGCTATTATTATACGATTTCGTTGATTCTCTTTGGTATAAGCTGTCATTTGGTAATATTTTCTTAACAAAATTTTAATTAGGGTTTATTAGTTATAAAACGAATTAAGGGAATTTTGGGGTCAAAATTCATTTTCAAATTCAAATTTAAATTCAAATATCTTTATTCAATATAGGAGTGTAACACTCGCTTATTGATTGTCAAGGACACACACGGTTCAGAATAGGACGCCTGACCTGAAGAAGAACCGGCGAAAGAAACTCAGCGGTCTATTCTGTCATTTTTAAAATAATCAAATATATACATAAAATTTTTATGAGCTACATACAGTTCTATCATAGTATATTATACTTGAAAAGCCTGAGCAGCATTCCATTACAGGCTTTGTCATAACTAACTTTATACACATAAATGTTCCTTTACTACTTTTTAAATTTATTAACAGTTAAATTCTGAACGTTAACTGGATATTGTTGTAAAAGCGTATACATTGTCCCATAAAAGATTTACTTATTCTTCGCAGTCTAGTTGCTGGAAGAATTAAATTGCAAACACTGCCGAAACCGTAAAAGGTGGACTTAAACTATGTCTTACATAATTGTACTGCTTGAAGTGGCCTACAATAAGTGCGCGAGAACATTTATCTATGTATTATGAATAAACGCAATAAGCGTTTTAATGTAAGACATTGTATGAAATTGCAATAGGGCAAATTTAAACCACATTTAAGGTTATATAGCGTAAGTTTAATCTTAAGTTATTTCATTTAAAAATACTTCATTCTATGCGCATAAAACTTGTAATACATAACATTTTGATCAAATAAATACTTTAAAAAATATTCGGGATTTAAAATGCAGTGGCGGAAACCGCGGAATAGTTTTTTTGCAGAGGGCACCTTGTAACCGGCTTAAATTGCACAAGATGGTTATGTACTGTTTGAAGCCAGTCATATTTTTTTCGTCATTACTTTCCTTGATGTTAAATGTACAAAAAAAATCCTATCACACTTTTAGGTCTGCGTGTTCGTCTATGCATTTATCATTGTCAGACTAAGCTCTAACATCACGCAATGCCGAATGGAAGAGTATAAACTCTAAAAACTTTTTTATACTTGACAAAAACATTATATTGTAGCACAACAAAAAAGCACATTAAAAAAATAAGGAGGCTATACTCGCAATTATTACTATTTTCAGTACATATATGTCTGTTCATATTGTAGATTTACATGAAGTCTCTTTTATATTCTTTTATAAGATTCTGATCCTAATAATACTAGTACATATAGAATTGTGACTAACTTGGTGGTACGCAGTACTTGCCGTACTCATAAGAACAGCAGCGTTACACGCGTTGGCGTTTACCCAGTAAATACGCTGGCAGCGGTGCCATTCAAACCGGAAGATAGTACTGTTTACACTTCTGATTCGATCTACTCTAAATAATCCATGGCGGACAAACCATGAAGAGTTCCGATATGAAAAACGCCGAGTCAATGTACCTATCAAATAAAAAAGATTGAGTTTTTTTAAATATTTGATATTTTTTAAATATATATATATATATATATATATATATATATATATATATATATATTATATTATATATATATATATATATACATATGACAGCCGGTACATATGACAAAACAACATTTTTTAAATATTGTCTGCCTGTCTATTTGTTTGTTCTGGCTAATGTGACTAGTCATTATGAAACTTTTTTATAGAACAGTTTCAAGTCGCAAGCATCGGCTAGTAGTGAAGTATATCCCCTAATTTCTTAACCTATTAAGCAACAATTTAGTATAAATTACGGTTTAAGTTTTCAACTATCTACTTCTAATTTCTCTTATTGAACTCATGACAGTCTGTAGAAATGAAAGAGAAGGACATTTTAGAGCATTGACCATTAAACTTTTACGTGCTTGCTGTATTCAAGCAGAAAAAGAGCAACAAAACCGCAGTCCACGTCGCAGCAAACGGCCTTAGTAGAAAATTCGATGCGGTCGCCGAGAACTTGAAATCCATTATGCTTAATTAACTCAATCTGTTATATCGCAGTTCTTTAACTGGCGGTAATAACTTTAAAATGGCTTATATTTGCGTTTCAAAATATTTTTTATACGTATCCCATATCTTGTAATAATTCTAATTGTAGTTATTCCGTGCTTTATTGTAATTAGAAAGTTAGTTTATCGTATGGGCCCCGTAAATCGTTTCGGATAAAAATAAATTCAAAGGGAAAACTCCTGTTAATTCGTAACATAATAATAATTTGACGGTAATTAGTGTTCGTGTAAATGTATCTTTAATGTGAAAATAAGACAGCAGACACCTTTTTCAATATTAAATTATATTTACTCTCTCAGAGCATTCATTAAAATAATGTAGCAAACCTAATATTTTAATCGAATTCTAAAATATCGTTTGAAAAAAGAAGTAAGCAGTGAATATGAATCTTTATATTTTTATTTCGTTGATTTTTTTATTTTAAGTTTTTGAAATACACCTCTTTTTGCGCGTTAGGGCAAAAAGCCTGAAGAACTAACTGTAACTAGAAGTCAAAGAAAAAAATATGAAAAAGATTTCATCATGTTACGCCAAAAACGTACACCTTCTAACGCGTTTACATAAATGCACAAACACTTTGTTTTTATACTTCCGCAGACGAGACGTATGCAATTTTATCCATCTCCAACCGATCGTTTTGGTTATGCACGTTCCTTAACTCTAAACGGTAAAGTTTACTCTTATTAGGGCACACTCTTGTGTGCAAACTCAAACATGCGAAGTTTGAAATTGCTTTACGAGGAAATGACTACAGCGATTTCCAAGTTTCCGAGATGGCTACAATACACCGAGCGAAATGTTTGCATTGTTTATTCGTTCAATTATTTATACTGCAAGCAACAATATATCCATAAACAAATATAATAGAAGATCGATTGATTTATTATAGTAATTCTATGGATCACAATAAGCTTAGATGTTATATTAATAAACTTTCAGAATTAATTCACAGTTTTGGCATCGCATTGGTTGCATATTTTTTTTGCCTGACGTTTCGGACTTTTACCAAAGTTCATTAATAAACATTGATATTATTTTTTTGATGGAAACAAAATTAGGCAAGCTCCTCTGCTTAGTTTATATAATTGTAAACGAAAATGATCAAGGCAACATCGAGTCTATTTTAGGAAATCTTTAAAGCGTTTTAGTATCCGACGAACTGTGAATATACTAATTAGGTTGATATTTTTTTACAATTATATTACATGTTGACAACAAAAGTGATAATTCAAATAGTATTTATAACTAATCATCGATATTAGTCTACATTAAATGAAAAGGCTATAATATAAAGGATTCTCCTTTTAGTACATTCCTAAGTTATCATACGAGATATTAATCCAATCAGATTAGCCTGAATAACAAATTGCACGTTAAACGATGATCATCTGACCTCCACTCCCCAAAGAGTGAACTATAATCGAAGGATGAATTAGATGTGCTTAAATCTAAAGGCATTAATGGTTGGTATAGGACATACCGACTGACTAAGATGGTCTTTATGACTTCGATAGACTTTTAAATGCCATCCAATTTAATATACTTTACGGTATTAAGGCGATCGGGACATTTTGCCCTAATGTACTGGATATAACCTTAACACGAAGTTGTCTCTCTGCAGGATTCGAACTCACAATCTCTGGGTTGTAAACCTAAGACCAAAACCGATAATTCTCCGATGCGGTTTCTTTATTGTCAAGACTTTCAGGCTTTTTATGTAAAGTAAATTTGTCATATAGTTCTTTTAAAACTTTACGCCTCCAAGCTCGTACCTTGGATGTAAATCGTAGAAAATTTTTAAATAAGATTTCCTTAGCGCAGAATACTTGAGATGTAGTGGCAATGATTTTTAAAAAGTTTACCGCGAAATAAGCGGCACGCTTTTACATTTCAATGACTATTTTTAGCAGAGTCAAAGAAGTGCCTTCATCTTAAACATTTTGGTCTAAACTCACGCTTTACAAACTGGTTTTCGTTGGTTTAAATCGCTATTAGATCAAAAATAGTATTGTTTTTCTCGTATTTTGTATACTATTTTTCATCATCATCAGCCTGTGATAATCCACTGCTAGACATTTGCCTCCCCTAATACACCCCTATCCTTTAGGAGGTTTTGGAACGTATCCCACCACGCTGGTCCAATGCGGGTTGGTGGGTGGACCGACTTTTTACATGCCCATTCGACGCATGGATCATCTTAATTTTCAGACAATTGGGTAATCAACCCAAATTGCCCTAACCAACTAGGAAACAACAATTAAAATTTGTTGAGTCCCGCAGGATTCGAACTCAAGACCTCCGATGTCTAAACCACACGCCCATACCACTAAGCTACGGAAGCAGTTCAGGCATACTATTTTTGCAAAAATATAATTTATATTTTTCTAAATAAAAAATCCTTTCACGTTCAAGTATATTCCATCACGAGAGGTTAAAACGATTATGATAAATAAAGAAAACTCAGTAAAATAATGCTGACAAATTCATATAATATAAGTCTTATTAAATACAGTTGTTTATTAAAAAAATAATTTGTCTATAGTATAAAAGATTTTTAATCAAGAAAGAAACAATTCACCAGCTCATGAACGTAAAATAATATACTTCTAACATTTTGTTAATTACTTCGAGCTGTTACAAGGCGCTCGAAGGTTAATTGATAATTAACTTCGTGATTAACCATCGCTTTATTAGTTAATTGAAACAATTCGGAAAATAACCTACAAAGATGTTAAGATAAAGATTGTATGTTAGCCTTATTTGGCTTAATAATGAATTTCATTTTTAATTCTTTAGAAAAATTCAGAAGAAAAGCAATAAATTCGCTTTATGTTCGATATTACGGCTAGCCAAAAATACAAAACCAGTAATAATGATAGCTATTGTAATTACTAAACAACTGGTACAATCCTAGCAGCTTCGGCCTACAAGCTGGAACATTATGCGCACAAATATTATGTTATACTCTTTTAAACCAGTAAACTAACAATCTATAAGCGTGATCGATCAGTAAATAAAGGACAAGATGATAGTGTAAATGAGTATAGTTTAAGTCCATATTTCAAGTATCTTTGAAAACTATAAATGTTTAATACCAGGCAATCATGAAGTACATAGAGATACCTTTATAATGATTTAATAAATTTGTTTGAGCACGAGTTAAAGAATAAAACGCTCAGTTACAGTTGACGATTTATATAAATACAGTATGGGTTATATAGTTTTTTATTATGTACTAAGTCTATACTCAGTAGATAAATTAGTCAAAAGACGAAAAGTATCATACTTTAAAATGAATTAATATAATGTACCTACTTCAGACTCGACAACTTCGCTGACCGATATAATAAATAAAAAAACAATAATGATGAAACAAAACTGGATTAAGCAACACGAGGTTAGCTTCTAAGAGAATCTAGAATAAAACTTTCAAAAAGGTATTCGATCACTGTTTATTGTTACATCCCAACTATATGGGATACGAACGAGATTGCTGAAAGCATGTCTGAGCATGTCGGATTTGCATGAAAGTGTTAGTATATATGTTTACTCCCCTTGACACTCAAAGAAGTTTACATTCATTAGCTACGTCAACACTAGGAGAACATGGTACGTATGGTGATGTGATAGTGATTATACCCGCTGTAAAACAGTATAGAGAATATATTAATATTACTTTTGATTGAATTCTACTATCAACTAAGCAAAAGAGATGCACTTTTATTTATAAATACATTAAATATAACATGCGGTAGATCTGGTAAAGTTAAATTGGTATGTGTTATTCTACTTAACAAAAGGCATATTATCTTTTGAAGCTATTTAAAAAATGTTATCGTTATAAACCACCGTTTCGCTAATTTTGCTATTGTTAATCAATATATAACTTAAATAATAATAAGACATTTTATTAATATAAACTAGCCTATTATTAAGGAAAAATAAAAGAATAAACATATATTTCGTACAGCCCTTTACTCTTTATTTATCTGCGCATATACGGTATGTTTGACTAACCTCAGAGGTTAGATTAAACAAACGTCCAATGTTGTTTATAGCCGTTATTTATATATGCCATTTCTAAACATAATCAAACATACAAACGTAATAGAGCAGATCACACAGTTAAACCCCTAGAGGGTAATAAACGGTGCAGATAATTAAGTAGAAACAGATTACTATTGCAAACCAATCATAAGAAACAAGCATAATGTTATGATTAATTGAATTCTCTATATACTGAAATCGAATATAAGTATCTCCTATACAATTGTCGAAGTAAATTCGCTAAGTTAGTTGAATAAATAAATATATTTGCTAATTTTTTTTTTTTTGCAAAGTGGCCGGTGTGGGCTGGATGAGAATAGCCGAAGATCGGAAGCGGTGGCGTGCATTTTATTATTGTCCAGCTGACACAGGCTGATGATGATGATGATGATTTTTTTTTTATGGAACAATTGACGGCAAATACGACAAACACGAATTTTTGTTAAATTGCTGACACTGAGACGACGACCAAGTTTTTATTTAACGATACAAATAACAGTAAACAGGCTATTCACTTGCAGTTATATATCCTATTAAAATATCGTAAATATTTACAAGTATTACCATTAAAATAAATGTGAAAATAGCTCAAATTAGAGCAACATAAAATGTAATAATAATTATTACAGAAGTACTTACGTATAGAACACTTACGTAACTTGAAATACCCTTATATGGTTAATTTAACTAGACTTTAAGTTGTAATGTAAAAGTTATAAATCCCTTACACGAAAAGGTAACACTGTTCCTACCAGCCCTTTAATGTGCTCATAATAACAAATATGATATGAACCAATACAATAACACTTCCATAATAATAATATAAACATTCCGTTTATGACTTTATACGTGTTGAAAGAAATTGTATTTTCACTGTAGACGTTTCAGTGAAACGTCATACAATAAGGTTAATAAAATAAACTTCTATTCGGTAGCAACCGTAAATGCTTTGTATCATGAAACAGTGTATAGTATGTATATGCTATATACATTACATAAGACTAAAGAAGTTTTTCCTTTGTTAGGCAGAATATGCATATTTTAGAAAACTATAGTTTGATTTACAAATTATATTGTTATCATTATTTAATATTGATCAGTACATGTAAAAAACTTCGTTCGGGATTTGCATCATCCTGGCATAAAACAGTAAATCAAAAAATATCTCTTTTATATGGATCAGCTTGAAATGCTCTAAGTAAGTTTTGATATAAACGTAAATAAAACAAATGATGGTGTCAACATGTACGACAACATATGCCTGTTTTGGCTATTCATTTTTGGCAATGTGCGCAAAGTTCCTTATTTGGTTTAGCCTATGAATAGTTGTGTGCAAATTATTTGAAATTAATGAAGAAGAATAATTACAAATGTCGAATTTTGTAACGATCGATGTTCGATTCGATTTGATTCAAACGATATTCGCACATCCTTCACTTATGAATAGTACATTCTATTTGCCAATAACGGATTTACGGAATGTAAGGGTACCAGGAACCTAAATATTTAATATATCAAAAAGATTAAATATTTCGAAGAAATGCCTGATTGAAGCGCAAAGAGGCAACAATTCATTGCCAATACCTTCGTAGTACTTCGAAGGTCTCTCATAATCGTATCGTGGAAGGAATGCACTCGTGTCATAGTTCCGCGAACTGTGACAACAAAGACCCGCGCCTTTGTTACATACACGCGTTTCAGGAATTCGTCGCAGGAATTACTCTCTGTGCAAAAATCTCCTTATATTATTTAGAAAACGCAAACATTGTATATTTTCTCATATATGACACCTTAATCTTAATGCGAATGGCATTACAATTATTTATCGCAGCGATAAGGCTAATAGAAGCAAATCATCTAAGTGTATTGCTTTAGAAAATCTTGTTTTTTTGTGAGTTAGTTTTCTTATTAATCCTTTTATCTTCTATCTATAAACTTGTATTTAGATTGAATAACATAAACAAAACATTTACAAGCAACCTAAGCCGCAGACAAAAAGTGGTTCGAGTAAAACTTTTTTTAAACATTTTAGAATGAATACGGAATATTCTTGAAGTTAATAAGTGGCCTCTGGCATCAAATTTGACGAGTGGACAGAGTTCTGTGAAAAAAATATATACATGAACCTTAAACTTTAAGAGGTTAAATAATCCTTACGGTACAAGTTGGACAAAAGGCTCATTCCAATCGTAAATATATTATATCTATAAATATGACTATCTCATACATATTTAAAGTTCATAAGCCCGTTTGCGTGCAAACAGACTAATAACTTTAGAAAATGAATTATAATAAAGAAGCGAGAAACTCGAGACACTAAAATTCAATTCACATTCAAAACGCAGAACGGCACCAGCGAACCATTTCGACTTAATTAATTTGTTTTATGTGACCGTTGAATTCTATACGACAAATTAGATCTCTTACTTATTCAGTCGGCTTTTGTAGCGTTCCTTGTAAGGAGTTCGAGGAAGGATAGACTTCACTGGGAAAACTACACGTCATGAACATAAATGTATTAAATAAAAAATTAAAACCTTTCCCACAAGAATTGGATAACATATTCCTAGACACAGGATAGATTGACTTTTTTATCTAGTAATTGTATTGTTACAAACCAGTAGTGTCAACACACCACTGCTTTGCGGAAAAATAGACACCCGTGCTTCCCTAATATCCGTACAAGCTCTATTTTCAATATATATTTACATTATATGTTGTTAAAAAGCTAACTCTACTTTTTAAAAGCACCTTTTTATTTTCTATATGGTTATTTGTTCCAGCGATGGTGTTAAAGACATTTGTTTTATTCCACTATTTCTTAGCGGTAAGCGAATAAGTGTGGTTTACGGTTCGTATCTATCCCGTAAACTCAGATTATCCTAACTCCTACAGAGTTCTAAAGGCGTTGATTTTCCACGAGTGCTAGCTTTGAATTGTGAAATATTAGGCTGAGCTGAGTAAAATCCTGGCACAGACTGTAACAAAACCGGTTTTATAAAAGAATACTTAACTTTGCCTGCCTTATTTTCGGACTGCAAAACGCACTAATATCATGTACCTTTAATTGCATATCTTCAATAGTGTGTAAATAATTAGAGGGGAATTATTAATAATTTAAGAGGGAGGACGAAAAGAAATCTCAATTTCCAACAGGATTGTTGGTTGAAAGTAATAAATTTTGCTTTTTACTAAATACATTTAATATATAATATTTACGTTAAACTTTTGTGTACATAATAATTGTTAAATATTAGTTTCTGTTTCTTAATGCTTTTTTTATTTATTGGAGTCACGACATGAGCGGACGTTTACCTAACGGTAAGTGACACCTCTTGCCTGTAAGAAATGCATCATAAGACTTTAAAAGTCCTGCTTAAAACATGTGATGTTTCGTCTCGTATATCTACTAAATGCATATAATAAATATTAAATAAAGTTATTGTCACTTACGAAATGATTACGAATAATTAAGTAGTTGTGTAAGTTATAAATATTTTTATTTTTATTAAAACACTAAAACTATCGACAATTGAAAGTAATATGACTCAGTTACCATCGTTGAATAAGAAATAAAAACTTTAAATGTTTACTTTTCTTTAACCCTATCGCTTTTCATTCAACAACGTGAAGTTACACGTCATCAAAATGTTAAAACACTATAACGTACCTGATTGCTAATTTTCCATTCTCACGTCCATATGATATGTATTCAAAAGAAGTAACATGTTATAGTTAAAAGCGAAATATGAACGAAACCTGAACTGAACCTTTTTACATATTGTACGTAAAGAAAATATGCTTTATTTGGCCTTAAACTGGTTCTTTGATGCTAAACTTGATTTAATGATAAGGCCACAGTTACAATAATAATGTCTTTTTACGTCTTAAATGAATGTAATACAATAATAAAAATTCAATTTCTTTCTTACGACAGCACAGTGCCTATATGTATAAAGAAGCCATTTTATATTTTATTATAATCAAAAACCTTCTGAATACATATTTGTTTGTCCAAAATATTGTGAAAACATTAAATAACGTGTAACATCTCTTTCTTGGTCAATTCAAATAGAATTATTTAGATGAACGACGACCTCTAAAAGAAAAAATCCTAATGGCCCATAAAAAAGGTTTTCCATTTCATGTACTTTGTACATATAACATGTGAAATTTCTAAATCAAAGAAGCAAAAATAAAGTACAAAGAAGCATAACGTTGCCAGTTTCAAAATTCTGTAAAATTTTAACATAAATTATGTCAGCTAAGCCATTTGCTTTGCTTAATCGAGCAAAGTTATTGCAAACAATATGTTTGCAATATTTACTTTGTACATCAACAGCTAATATAACATTTATATTGATTCATTCATCGTCATCATCATCAGCCTGATAGTCCACTGCTTTTTCGTTTTTCGCAGTCAACGAAAACAGAACTACTGAAACGACTTTACCGCTTTTCTGGGATTAGAAATACGCTGTACGGGTAACAATAACGGTGTTTTTCATAAATAATGGAAATAAGCATAATAGATTTAACTGTAAAGACTAAAGCGATTAAAACTAGTACAGTCATAAACTATCAAATACTTTTTTTAAGACAATAAATGGTAAGAATTTTCAAAAGTCTAAAATTGTTGATAGCCAATTGGTATATTATATCTACAAATTTTCATGCATTTAGTAAACGTTTTTCTAAAATAACAGTAGAACACAACACTTATATAAGCCCCTAAAGAGGGACAAACGACGACGTTGATTAGAATGCTACTTAAATAACTATTATTACCCAATCGTAAGAAACTTATATGATCATAGGTAATTGTTCATTATAACATTTTATTTTTATACAAAAATACTACCGTTGATAGTTTAAACGACAAAGAGTTCGTCACCTAATACAATTCATATGGTTTAAAACTCTTGAATCTTGGTAGCTGCTTTAGAAAATATTCAAATCACAATTGTAAAACTCTCACAGAACCTACGCGTTGTAGCAATCCTATTATTCAATATATCAAAAAGGTTTAACCAAGTAAAGCGTGATTGAAGCGCAAAGAGGCAACAACCCATTGCCAATGGCGTAATACTTCAAAGGTTTCTCATAATCGTATCGTGGAAGGAATGCACTCGTGTCATAGTTCCGCGAACTTTGACAACAAAGGCGCGGGTGTACACGCGTTTCAGGAGTTCGTCGCAGGGATTACTCTCTGTGCAAAATTCTCCTTATATTATTTAGACAACGTAAACATTGTCTACTTTCTCATATGTATTATGACTACACAAGACACCTAATCTTAATGCGTCTGGCATTACAATTATTTAGCCCAACGATAAGGCTAATAGAAGCGAATCATCAAAGAGTATTGCTTGAAAATCTTTTTATAGGTAAGTTTTGTTAATAATACTTTTGTCTTCAATCTATAAACTCGTATTTAAATTGAATAACGTAAAAAAAAACATTTATAAGCAAAATAAGCCGCAGGCAAAAAGTGGTTTAAGTAAAACTTTTGTTCAACATTTTTGAACGAATTATTACTAAGTACGCTATTGGCGGAACATTCTTCAAGTTAATAAGGGGCCTCTGGCGTCATATTTGGCGAGTGGACAGGTTCTTTTGAAAAAATATATACATAAAACCTTAAACTTTAAGAGGTTAAATAATCCTTACGGTAAAACTTGGACAAAAGGCTCAGTCGAATCGTAAATATGACTTATTATATCTATAAATATGACTATCTCATACATATTTAAAGTTCAAAAGCCCACTGGCGGTTAACATCAAACAGACTAATAACTTCAGAATTGGAAATATAATAAAGAAGCGAGAAACTGGAGACACTAAAATTCAATTCACATTCAAAACGTAGAACGGCACCGGCGAACCAATTCGACTTAATTAATTTGTTTTATGCGACCGTTGAATTCTGTACGACAAATTAGACCTCTTACTTATTCAGTCGGCTTTTGTAGCGTTCCTTGTAAGGAATTCGAGGAAGTATAAGTTCTTATACTTTATCAAATTCCTTAACCATTTCACCGAAATAACTACACGTAGTAAACATAAATGTATTAAATAAAATATCCTTTAAATTAAGCCAAGTAAATCGCTTACAAAGAAATCCTTTCACATAAGTACTGAATAACATATTCTATTCTGTTCTAGACACAGGAGAGATCGTCTTCTTTATCTAGTAATTGTATTTGTTACAAACCAGTGGTGTCAACACACCACTGCTTTGCGGAAAAATAGACACCAGTGCTTCCCTAATATCCGTACAAGCATTGCTTTCAATATATGTTAACTTTATACGTTGTTAAAAGCTGACTCTACTTTTTAAAAGCACCTTTTTATTTTCTATATGGTGATTTGTTCGAGCGATGGTGTTAAAGACATTTGTTTTATTCCACAATTTCTTAGCGGTAAGCGAATAAGTGTGGTTTACGGTTGGTGTCTATACCGTAAACTCAGATTATCCTAACTCCTACAGAGATCTAGAGGCGTTGCTTTTTCACGAGTGCTAGCTTTGAATTGTAAAATATTCAGCTATCACAAATATCCTGAGTTAAATCCTGTCACAGGCCGTAACAAAACCCGTTTTAAAAAACAAAATTTAACTTTGCCTGCCTTATTTTATGACTACAAAAGACACGAAAATATAGCACCTTTTATTGCATATCGTAGACAGTATGCAAACGCTATGAGGTGGATTAATAATTTGAGTTTAAGCCAAAAAGATATATCGGTTTGCTACGCGATCGTTGGTTAATAGAATTAAATTTCCAATACATTCAATTTATCTACGTTGAACTTTTGTATAATTAATAATTGTTAGATATTAGTCTATTCTGTTTCTAAATGCTTCTTTTATTCATTGAAACGAACACACTAGCGGACGTTTACCTAACGGTAAGTGACACCTCCTTCCTGTAAGAAATGCATCATAAGACTTTTAAAGTCCTACTTGAGACGTGTGATGTTTATCCTGTATTATATAGTAATTGTATAAAATAAATATTAAACAAAGTTATGGTCACTTACGAAATAGTTAGGGTTAAGTACTTGTGAAAGATATAAAATAATTTTTGTATTTTTTAAAATACTAAACAACAATTGTTAGTAATAAGACTCAGTTACCATCGTTGAACAATGAATAAAAACTTTAAATGTTTACTTTTCGTTATTCCATCGCTTTTCATCGAACAACGTAAAGTTAAACGTCAGGAAAATCAGAATACAATTATTAAAAATATTATTTAAAATACTATTTAAAATGTCTTTTAAAACACCATGACCTTACCTTATTGTTAATTTTCCCTTATCACATCCATATGATTTATATTCAATAGAAGTATGATGTTATAGTTAAAGGCAAAATATGAACGAAACCTGAACTGAACTTGAATATTGTACGTAAAAGAAATATACTTTATTTGGCCTTAAACTGTTTCTTTCATGTTAAACTCAATTTAATGATAAGGCCACAGTTACAATAATGACTTTTTTACGTCTTAAATGAATGTCATACGATTATAAAATGTCAATTTTTTTTCGATAATAAAGTGCCTATATGTATAAACAAGTCATTTTACATTTTATCATTATCAAAAAGCTTCTGAATATATATTTATTTGTACAAAATATTGTAAAAACATTAAACATCAATTCAAATTGAATGATTTAGTTGAAGGGCGGTCTTGAAAAGAAAACATTCTAATGGCTCGTAAAAAAGGTTTTCCATTTCATGTAGTTTGTATAATATTAATGTGAAATTTCGAAATAAAAGAAGCAAAAATAAATTTGATGTTTAATTTTTGCAAAAATAATTTTTTAATTAAATAAATTGCCTGTTTCCAAATTCTGTATAATTTTAACATGAATTATGTCAGATAACCATTTGCATTGTTTAATCGAACAAAATTATGGCAAACATAATATGTTTGCAGTAACTTTGTTGTTGCAGTAGCTTTGATGTTGTAAGTACATTTAAAACTTTAGATATTAAAAAAAACTACAGACCTATGGGGGATCTGTATTAAAGTGATAAGTTCTATTATCCATGTAATATCACCTCACCTAGCAGCAATATTTAATGTAAGTATCAGAAGAGGCAAAAATCCTGACCTAATGAAGCATAGCAAAATTATTCCGATATTTAAATTAAGATGTAATACGGACCCTAATAGCTTTAGACCAATATCTATACTGCCTACTCTTAGTAAATTATTTAAAAAAATCTTACTAAATCAATTGGTTAAACATTTCAATCGTAATTGTCTTTTAAATAACAAGCAGTATGGATTCCCTAGGGGTCGCTCAACAACTGACGCAGGCATCAGGCTTGTCAAAAGCATTCAAGCCAAGGCTCAAGGCTTGGGAAGCATCACAAGATGCTTTAGGCATTTTCTGTAATCTCAAAAAGGCTTTTGATTGTGTACACTATGAGATTCTGGTCAGAAAATTACGTCACTATAAGAAATACCGCACTCAACCGTCTGTCTTCGTACTTGAGCCATCGAATTCAGAGGGTTGACGAGAATGGTAAAAGATCTCCCGGGGCACCGGTAAATATGGGGGTCCCACAAGGATCCATTCTTGGGCCTTTTCTCTTCCTCATTTATATAAACGACTTACCATGTGTGATAATTAATAGCGAAGGGATAGTATTATTTGCAGATGATACCTCCTTGATTTTTAAAATTAAACGACATACGTGTCTCTAGAGTAGCGAATTGGTTTGGTGTTAATAACTTGCTATTAACCAAAGGAAAACAAAATGTATTAAATTCATGACTCATGAATCATCATATAATCTGAAGTATGGTAAATTTGAAATGGTTATGAATGGGGAGGCGTTAGACGTAGTCGAATTAACTGTATTTCTAGTAATAACTGTAGATCCATAACTACAATGGGGCCCCCATATTAATAGGCTAGCAAGTAAACAAAGCTCTGCAGCTTAAGCAGTGAAAAGAATTAGATTATCAACTGATGTGGAGACAGCTCGTTTAGTATATTTCAGCTATTTTCATAGTATTATGTCTTATGGTATTCTTCCGTGGGGAAATGCGGCAGATACTAATACGATCTTTGTCCTTCAAAAACCAGCAAATCATTAAGAAAGTTGTTCACAGAAATAAAAATAATGACCGTTAGTTCTCAATACATATTTGAAAACCTAAAGTATATGCAAAAAAATAGACATGATTTTCTAAGACATTGTGATGCACATGACATAGATACAAGGAACAAACATAATTTAATTCTTCCAGCAACTAGACTGCGAAGAATAAGTAAGTCTTTTATGGGATAATGTATACGTTTTTACTTTAATGTATTTGTTTTGTTTCAAAATTGCATAATATGTAATGCCGAATTATCAAATTGTTTATTATTTTTAAAAGATGACATAATAAATAGCCCACTGAGTTTCTTTCGCCGGTTCTTCTCAGGTCTGAGGCATCCTTTTCCGAACACACTACCACCGGGTTAGTGTGTTTGACAATCAATAAGCCAGCGTAAACTTCTATATTGAATTAAGATATTTGAATTTGTGAAAATGTTCATAGCCAATTGGTAAATTATATCTACAAATTTTCATGCATTTAGTAAACGTTTCCCTAAAATAACAGTGGACCACAACACTTATATAAGCCCCTAGAGAGGAACAAACGACGACGTTGATTTTTAGCGAATGCTACATAAATCACTATTATTACCCAGTCGTAAGAAACGTATATGATCATAAGTAATTATTCATTGTAGCATTTTAATATTATACAAAAATACTGCCGTTGAAAATATAAATGACAAAGATATCGACCTAATACAATTCAGTTATTTTACGTCTTGAATTTTGGTAGCTGCTTTACAAAATATTTATACCCCCTATTTCAATACTCATAAATTCAATACTCAATATTCAATATATTAAAAAGGTTTATCCAAATAAAGCGTGACTGAAGCGGGAAGAGGCAACAATCCATTGCCAATACCGTAATACTTCAAAGGTTTCTCTTAATGTTATCGTGGAAGGAATGCACTCGTATCATAGCTCCGCGAACTTTGACAACAAAGGCGCGGGCTGTACACGCGTTTCAGGAATTCGTCGCAGGAATTACTCTCTGTGCAAAATTCTCCTTATATTATTTAAACAATGCAAACATTGTCTAGTTTCACGTGTGTATTATAACTTATAAGACACGTGGAAACTAAAGGAAAGAGTCCTAATATATAAACTTATAGCTAGTTAAGCCATGTTCAGGTAATGATTTATTTAAAAATGTTTATAACAATATATTTATACTTATGAACACTTTATTATAAATCATTAGCCATGCATGTATGCTAAGCATGGTTAATCCACTCAAGTATATGAGTACAGAATTCCCTAAAAAAGTATTCATGAATTTTATCATATAACAGGATAATTCATTTTACGTTACCAAGTTGGATATAAAGATCGGTCGTGAATAAAACTTTCCAAGAAGGATTTAAAGTTCAGAAGCCCATTTACTGGTTATATCAAATAGACTACTAACTCCAGAAAGAGAAATATAATAAAGAAGCGAGAAACTCGAGACACTAAAATTCAATTCACATTTAAAACGCAGAACGGCACCGGCGAACCAAATCGACTTAATTAATTTGTTTTATGCGACCGTTGAATTCTGTACGACAAATTAGGCAGCTTATTTATACAGGCGGCTCCTGTAGCTTTCTTGAAAGTATATGATTCTAGAAAGGGTGAATGTGATTTCAAAAACTGCACGTCATGATCGCAAATTTCTACGTACTAAGACGTAATTGCATGTTACGTACTACATGTAATGTAGTAATGAAGTTACTAGGCTATATAGGAATTATATATACGTACTATCTACGGAGCCCTTCCAACGGGATGACAAACGTGTCTTTACTTTGCCGCTCATGACTTTTTCAATTTTATCTAAAATTATGCTATTTCGCTTAAAGAATTTATCTAGAAAGTGTTTTTGTCGGATTTATAAAAAGAAATAGGTACTCAATATGGACTAAACGTTTTGTTAATATCCTAGTGCTCTGATTTAGTTCATTTTTGTTTTAAAAAATAGATGTTAGCTGTCATTTGGTCCCATTTTTCGACCAATTTCCAAAAAAAGGTGGTACTCAATTCGGAGCATGTGTTTTTTTTTAAATATATGCTACCTCGTTACTCTACTCCTAGAGATCCGATTTTGCTCATTCTTGTTTCAAATTATAGGTATTAACTGTCATTTCATCCCGTTTTTTTTAAATAATTTTGTGATAAGTTGCTCAATAGATATTTGAGAAATAAATAGGAATATGGCACCACAAATCACAACCTTGTGCGATTTAATTGCAAACGCCAAAAAAGTAATCGATTGACTTCCGAACATTTCCTACATAATTTAACTTCTTAAAATGGTCTATAATGAAGACCGCGAGCGCATATATCTATGTTTTAATAATAGCCCCTACTAAACATTTAATGTAAAACATTGTTAAAAATCGTAATGAGGCATGTTCACAGTTTATTTGAAGGAATTGTAGTGTACATTTACATAAAATTAATTCATTTAAAAAAATCCATTTTAAAGTATACAAAAAGTGTGATAAATGACATTTGGGTTGAGCGAATACCTATAAAGATATTAGAGATTTAATATGCAGACGCAGAAATCGCGGGTTTCTTGCTAAGGACACGTTGGCACCCGCTTATATTACGGAATAAATATGACTTATAAATTATAAATCATATAGTTTTGAGTCATTCATATTTTTATATTAAAATTTCACTTGTTTTTTGATACAACAATTGGTAAATGAAACGTTCTAAATATACTCTCAATCGGTAACAAAATCATTATTTATAATTTTGTGTTTGTGAAATAATTGTAACATTTCTCAAAAGGCTGGAACTAACGTACTATGACGTAATTGCAAGGAATAATACCCAGTTGCCTGCCTTAGACGTTCGCTGAACAGTAAATAATAGCTTTAAGTTTATACTGTTCTTAAATGCTATCGCTTTTCATTTGAAAACATAAAATAAAACGATATATACATTAGTACCTTGTTAATTTCTCTTGAAGTATGAGTGTACCCGACACTCAAGATATTATTTCTTTCGTTCGTAATCTATATTATTTTAACTAATAGTAACTTTTTATTTATTTAAATATTAGACATATCTATTGTGAATTGAGCTACAATTTCTGTCCTAAAACTCGAATTTTTTTCTTATGCTTGCAGTTAAAGGAAAGTACATTATGTTCATGTTTATAATTATGAGTCTCTAGGACAATAGTATTACACTTAAATATTGTACCTTTAGTGTATAAATATTATAAATTGCAAGCATGAAAATGTCACCAGGTTTTTGGCTATTCCTGAGACATATTAATAATTATAATTACCAAAGTAATTTTTTATAGTTTTAAAAATAATAAAAGCCGTAAAACGTGTCCCTTAAACTTCTTTTATATGCTAATGTATAAATTGAATGATTTATTATAACGAAACTGGACGCCCTTTCCAAGAAAAATCCTTAATGGCCTGTAAAGAACGGTTTTCCATTTCCTGTACCTACTTTGTATAACATAAATATTAAACGAAATTCAATAGAGTAAATATTCGAAGTAAAAGGAACGAAAATAAACAATTGAGCATGACTTCGCCATTTTTGAGCATTCTAAGTATTATTTGACGTGAATTAATAACATCAGATGTTATATTTTAAATAGATAAAGTTTCTATTATGTTTTTTTAATAATGACAGTTATGATCGACTCCGTGGTCTCGTGGCATTGGACCTTGCTTTATAAACCGTGAGTTTGAATCCCGCAGGGATGACAACTTTGTGTTATCGTTTTCTTCTGGTTGGTTACAACAATTTGAGCCGATCAGCCAATTGTCTAAAATGTATCCAAGCGTCGGATGGACTGGTAAAAAGCCGGTGCAGCCACCAACCCGCATTGGACCAGCAAGGTGGGATACGGTCCAAAATCTCCTAATGGCGAAGGTGTGCATTAGGGGAACGCTATGTCTCGCAGTGGACTAACAAAGGCTGATGATGATGATGATGACTTACGATCAAAAACAGTTTTTAAGACAATAATTAAATAAAGAATATAAGAAAAGCCTATCATGAATTTAATAATAACAGCGCCTTGTATTTTTATAAGGGGAACATTATTTCATAACGACTGTTAGGTCTTGTCCGAAACAGGTTAGGGCACTTAAATGAAAACTACAAATAAGGATAAAACATATAGACATGCCTAAAATAAAAAAATTCAGTTTAACAAAGTTAAAGAAGTTATTTTTATTAATTGGTTCGTTGAAAATAGTTGATATTGATTATTGAGATTTTATAAAAATAAATACCTTGCGGAAAAAACTACCTCTAAGTGTTGTTTTCTTGTTACAAACTGCGAATTGCTATGTAGCATATACAAAAATGTTTTTTTTTATTGGCTACGAAGGTAGAAACGCAATCGGGCCACCTGATAGAAAGTAATCACCAACGCCTATATACATTGGCAACGCGCTACCTAGATGAGACATAGGATGTTAAGTCTCGTTTACCCAGTAAATATACTAGCTACGATGCACTTCAAACCAGAACACAGTAGTGTTTTTACACTATTGCTACGGCGCTGTTATTACGTAATTGACTACATGGGAATATGCATTCTGTTCAATAACTTTTAGTCATCACTTATTTCGCAATGTGCACGAGGAAAAGAAACCAATCTTTATTCCCATCTTATCCGGCGTCAGAATTCGTTATACTTTTATATTCTGAAAGTGAATGGTTAAGCGCAGTCAACAAAAACAGAACTCTCCTTTTTATCTCGAAGTTAATGCAAATTCTTTTCAAAAGCCGCGGGCTTCAGCTGAAACGACTTTACCGATCCGTTCTAGGGTTGCATCGCGACATCCGAGTTTTTAAACTATTGCATAAACAATAAAAAATGGATATAAGTTAATACAAAATGATTTGATTCATCATCATCAGCCTGTGTTAGTTCACTGCTGGACGTATGCCTCCAGGTCTTCCTTATTAGGGGTTTTTGGTCCTTATCCCACCACGCTGGTCCAATGCGGGTTGGTGGGTTGACCGATTTCTACATGCCTATCCTGATGATGATAGGGTGATCGGCCCAAATTACCCTAACCAACTAGGAAACAACAATGAAAATTTATTGAATCCTATTCGAACTCTCCTCCACTTTCTACTTTCTAAATACACGCCTTTACCTACTTTAACTGCCTTCGAGGCAGTTGATTTAATTACAACGAGAATAAAAAATACACATTTGAACTATCTGACCCCAGCAACTTCTGCAAGGTTGCATACAAGAAAAATTTTAACAAAAAATATGACTCGACATCAAACACAGGCCTCAGACGGTCCCCCGCACGTTTGTTCTCCCACAGCTCTGCAAGTCCCCTTCCGTGAAATCGTCACGCTGCGCAATCTCGTTTTAGAGTGCGATTGCACTCATGGAAACTTCTGTCGCACCGCGACGTCATCGCGGTTGCGATTTACTGCACACCTCAAGCCGGTCGGCTTGCACGGCTGTGTTTTCAACTCGTTTGCTAACTAAGCTGTGTTGCTACCCTTGTGCAAGCGCAGATTCTTGTTTCTAGGGTTAGATTATCTTGTTTCTTGGCCGAAATAGTGTTTCAACAACTGGCCAACGTCAACGTTTAATATTCTGATTCCTTGTTGCAGAACCAGCGACGACAACCTCCGCCGTGCCGGCAGGTTGGGAAGGATTTTCTACGGCAATCACCGGACTCACCGCTGCGTGGGCACGCAACATGGATCGTCACTAGCGGATTATGGCACAATGGTCGACCGGGAACTCTAAAGCGCTCTGGTATTTATACCAAGGCGATTAGTGAAATCCGACCATTCCCTGAGGATGATAGTGACGACAATTATGTCGACATTAGCATCCGCACGGAATCGGACATGGACGTCGAGGCGTAAACAAATCCGCAAACCGACGACGGCTCCAAAACCGTCAAATCGAAGAGGAAGCGCAAGGTCCGCACCTCTTCATTCGCGCCCTTCCTTCCCGTGAAGGCTGCAAAGCCTGACGATCCCACCACCTGCCCCCAGCAGGTCGCCAAATCGTCGGCCTCCCAGTGGACAATCCCATCCATACATCCCGTTGATCCTAGGCGCCCCCCGGCCCCTCGCCTGGTCCAGCCGTCCCAGCCTTCCCAAGCACGGCTCCCTGTAGGGAAACGCCCACCGCCAATTTACCTCCGCGAAAAGGAGAAGTGGGTCGAGATTCGCTCGGCCCTGTCCAACTCATTTAGCTATGACAAATATGAGCATCAAACATCAACGAAAATTCCGACGGCTTTAGGAAGGTGACTTTATTCCTTAGGGAAAAAGAACACCAATATCACACATTCGCGCTCCCGGATGAGCGCGTGCTTAGGACAGTGGTCAAAGGACTGCCTAAGGAGATCCCATGCTTGGAGATAGCTATCAAATAATTAAATATTCCCGCCCTTTCGGTACAACGTATGTACCACCCACGCACCAAACGCCCTTACGGTATGGTGCTGGTTACGCTAGAGCGCTCTAAAGAAGGCAAGTGCATTTACGATGTCAAGCAACTGTGTGGAATCAGCCGTCTATCTTTTGAGCGGCCGCATTCCAACAGTCTTCCAGGGCAGTGTCATAACTACCAGGTTTTCGGTCACGCTGTGTGGAACTGTTTCGCCCGCCCCCATGGCGTCAAATTGTCTCGGGGATCACGGCACCGCCTCCTGTCCCAGACCCAAGGACAAAGAAGTCCTCGCCACCTATGAACCTCCTGCGTGCGTTAACTGCCGCAATCCCGGCCACACGGCCAACTACCTCGGCTGTCCTAAGGCGCCAAAACGCAGAGTTCCTGCAATCCCAAGGGAAGCCTCTTCCAGGCAAGCAAAAATCCCATCCAACAACACCGCATTCCCACCCCTCCGTCCTTAGAACGCTTGGCAGTTCCGCCCCGCGTGCCAACAGACAGCGCCGGAGCCGACTCCAAGCGCACAGCGGCCCGCCGCCGCCTCAAAAAGCCAGCATGCTAGTCATAGCAAAGGCAGCACTAGCAACAATTGCGCGTCTTTTCTAAAATCGCTAGATCTCTTTGAATTTTATTGATCTAGATAAATTTAATCAAGCAGCAGATATATTCGCCGCCGCCGCCGGTGACGCTATGGCTAGGTTGTCCTTACTTATAAAATACAAGAATCTAATTAACGCCCTTAAGGCTTAGGTAGCGACACCCTAGCAGTAGCCAGTCACACCCTACACTTAGAGTGTAGGAAAAACACACACACTTATGACAACGGCCCCACTGGTGAGGTCGAACTTACACACTCTTTGCTATATGACACTGTAGCTTAACACCATTTTAGATAGGAGCGTTGCTGGAGTTTCTTGCGCCACTTCTTCTCCCAGCGCCAACCCTTTAAGAAGTGGTAGTAAAGTTTAGATAGAGCTCTTCTAGCTATTAAATTATCATTGCAAAGCATCTGAATCGAGCCGAGGCGTTGGCCCACCTGGGTAGCCCTCGATTCAGCATGCTAACGGGTACCAGAAAAGTGACGGCCCAAGCCGAGGCTCCCCGTCTGGGGGCCCTTGGTGCAGTTAAGTCACTTATGGGGAGACGCGCCAGTGGCAACGGGCCCCCCCAAACCCGGTTATGTTCTAATAGGAAAAAAAACATATAACCGACTTCAAACAGTACGGAACCATTATATACAATACAAGCGAGTAATGAAGTGAAATTGCCCCGTGATTTCTGTCCCCGCATTTTAAATCTCTTATATCTTTTAAGATATTCATTTAATCAAAGTGTTGTGTATGACATATTTTGTGCTAATAGAACAAAGAATTTTTAAATGTATTAATTTTTATTGTATAATATGCATTAATTATATGCCGATTTGTAATTAAAAAAAATATTATAGTGCGCTATTCTTACAACATATATATGTATGGGTTTTGGCAGCGTTTGTAATTTAATCGCACGAGGTTGTGATTTTTGGTACCGTAAGTCTTTTATTTCTCAAATATCTATTAAACTACTTATCACAAAATAATTAAAAAATTTGACCAATGGGAAAGGAAGGGAAAGTAAAGAACGAACAAAATTGGACCTCTAAAATGTTATAAAAAAAATGAAACATACTTTCCGAGAAACTCGGTTATATTGTTTTATTTACGGCTATATTATATTACTTTGTTTTATTTATGTACACGATGAAACTAATTAAAGATTTGTTAAAAAATTTGAACGAATTAGTTGTTCCAAAAGAAAGGTAGTAAAAAAATCAAATCAAAATTCTCTGTATTTAAAAAATAAAATAGTGGTAGAGTAATTAAATAAAACAACTTTTTGGATGCTCACATCAATTAAAGCACTTTCCAACTTGTTCCTACGAAATGTATTATACACTAAAAGTTCGCCTTCACAAAGGGACGTTTCCTATTATTTTTTAAAATAAGTCCTTTTTATCCGACACATCATCCCTTTGTAATGGCTTCCCTCTTTATCAAACTAATAGGAAGAGAGGGCTTATAACTGGGTATACCGTGTAAGTGAGTAAGTATAAAGCCTTTTCTGCTATATTCGTATGAACTATATGACACTAAGAATATTTAAAAAATTACTTTTCTGAGTTTACCTTTCAAATTCATTTCATGATGATTTCATGCATTAGATTTATTTTATGATATAATTTTTTGCAATAAAATAAAATTTGCAAGATTTAGTTCTAGATTACAGGTATAAAACCTTTTTGCTGACATTCTTCGAACTAATTTACAATGCGAACTACTTTAATAACTGCCTTTCCTGAATTCCACTTTTAAAATTCATTGCATTTCATTCATCTGTATAATATACATTAATTTACTGTTTTTTACAAACATATGTAATTTTTTTTTTGAGAGCCGAATAAGGCCGAGCTTAGTCATGGATAGTCAGACTTCAAAATGGCATACATCATTTCTAAATAGACGCAAAAAATTAAAAAAAATTACTTATTACCTGTATCGTGTTTTGGACACTCTAAACTTGATAATAAGAACATCTATTCAAGAGGAATCAATGTAATATAGTCGTACTTAATATTCGGAAAAACTATAGAAGATCAAGAATGCAATACTAAATATATTGAGTTCAGATGTAAGCTTCTTACTCTTTGTTACGCCAGAAAATATTAGAAACAAAATCTTTAATCATAAGAAAGCTGTTTATTCTATTTCGAAAATACTTTCTACAATTAACGCTCTGTCAAGCTCTTGTGACCGGTAAAACACCAAGTTATTTCATCTGTGATCTCAGTTTCACAGCTTCAGAGCTAAATATTTAGCAAAGGCTAAAAATAACGAGTCAATTGTTTCCTAATTGGCTGCCTCCGACTAAAACTATTCTAGGAGCAATGCTGACAATACCGGGTTCCGAAACACGGAAAACTAATTTCTCGCTTCCAGTAAATATAACATGACTTTCATTTTAAAAAATCTATTTAAATCCTCTAATTTCTATCCATGATCATGGATGCTGGAAAGAATCTGAAACGTCGGGAATAAATATATTTAAGTAACGCAAAAAATCCGTAAATTAGAGGATTTGATATGTATAATAATCGCGTAAATAAATAAAAATATTTGTATTTAAAGTAAACTGGCTTTTTACTCTTTTATCCGTTAATATTCTCGTGTCAAATGAATTTTGCATGTAACTAAATGAAGTAGATGAGTAATATATTGCATACAATCAAAGAAAATGCACTTTTTCGATTGCCACCCACAACGTATTTGCGTTCGATTTTCATATTATATCAAAATTTATGTAACCGTTGTATCTTGAACCTAAACTTTTACAGTTATATCACTGTAAAAGTTTAACAAATCCTGTTTTTAAATTTACTTTAACAAATCGCCTGAAGCACGAAAGTACCTATTTGCATTTTTAATTTTTGTATTGATTTTACGAGTCGTTTCATTTGTGTTTAATAAATACCTATTTTTGCAACACTTATTCTGACCTTTTTTGTTTTCTCAGAAATTGTATGAAACGTATTAAAAGAAACCGGTGAATAAGTTAGTGGTATTATGTCTTTACATGATAAAGCACAATATGAACATTCTTCATACAAATGTAACATAAACAATTAATAACTTAATTTTATTACTATGTAAGACTGCCAAAATGGTCAATAAATATGTTGTAAGTTTTTATTTTATGAAAATATTTGTTAATAATTATTAAAAATACAGAAACATAGTGTTTAGCATAGTGTTATACTATTTTCACGAAAATATATACATTTAGTTATACATTATATAATAACTTTACTTGCTTCCAATAAAAAGCAACATAATGAGTTTCTAAATGAAAAATTTAATTTTACCCTTTAAGGCTGTCTGTTATAGAACTAATTTTTGACACTTCGTAGTACGTGAATAATAACCGTAAATTAAATGGATGGAATAAATAAAAAACGTGGCTCCTACGTTTTCTAATTACATAATTAAAGTTTTAGAAACGTGTTTGCGACATCGCTATAGTAACTACTAAATAAACCAATTTATTATCTATAAAACGATAAAATACCAATAAATTTGTTTGTATTCACTTTTCTTGTTGATTTAACTTTATATGGCTTATCTATGTTGTAGTCTGATAGCGTTACGTATTTCAAAGAAGATCCAATAATAACATTTGGTAAGGACGAATTAGGTTTGCTTTCAAAGAGGTTTTCACAGTGACTTCTTTTTCATGTAACAAATTCAGAATATTACTAACAGTCCGTTCATAGATCTGTCGGCGTTATTTTCAGGTTTTGAAATATATATTTCTGGAATAAAAGGTCGCCCATGTTATTTAATGATAAACAACACAATTTTTTTTGTACATATATTTTTATATTTCATTATTCTGTAGCATTGGAGAATACAAACAACCCTACGTTTTCACTTATCTATAAATAACCTCTGGTTTTTAATAGTCACTTTAATAGTTTTATAATTTTTTATCCCGTTAATAACATCGATTATTATCACTTGGTAAGTGGTTTCCCTCTATGTGTATACTGGTTTATGGAATTATTTATAATATCAAATTATTTAAATGCCAAAACAACGTTTGTCGGGTCAGCTAGTTAACTTATAGATTCATTTATTTATTGGTAAAACCACAGCATTTTAATAATAATAACGCCGAGTCTTATATGATACGAATTAAAGTGAATTACAGTTTTCAATATTACAAAATTAATAAAAACTTTCAGTATCTTTATATATCATGGCTAATATAGAGGCCAATCCACGTAATTTGATTTATAAATAAAAGAGAGATTGGAGCTATTTTAAGTTTTAATAGGTTATTGCAGTGATCACGTTGGTCGACAATATTTAGATGAGACTCGAGGCGTCCTTTAGATCTACTCCCTTGTTTTTTTATAAAAGGATCAGATTCGAATCCATTCAGTATCATCTGAATAGCAGTTTTTACGCAGAATGATCCCGACATCTGACCTCTAAGACTGCAGTATTCAATGAATATATTATCTGTTATTAAATTTTAAAATACTGGCTTCCTATAAGGGATCTAGTAGGTGTTCGTTACAACCAATCTTTATATTTCATTTTACGCATATCCAAGCATCGAATATATTACTTTTGGGGCGGTAATCGACCTATTTTTCTTTAAAAATGAGATAATACCCTTTAACGGTAATACCACTAAGCCACGGAGATGGATACTAACGCCTAAGACAATTATTTAAAATAGTCTCTCAGTTTTAAAATTATGGATGGATATATGTTACATTTTTATGAAAAAACTATTTTTAATCTTTAAAATTTATTAAGATTTCGTGTGAATTATTAAATTGAAAGGTTTGAAGGTTTGATACATAAGGTCGATCAAGAAACCGACCTTTTGAAATTATTAAAAATTTGGTTATTATCCTATTTGAATTATACATACTAAACTTTAAAAGTATGGATGGATCTTTGTAACTCTTTTACGAAAATACTATATTTAAGCTTCACAATTTATGAAGATTTCGCGTCAATTATTATATTGAAAATATTCTCAAAAAGTCAAATAAGCGGAAACAAATCATCTGCGTTCTATTCCGCGTGTACTGCAAAAACCTTTGGGCTTATATTATCTGCAATCCTCATTATCATAAATTACTGTCAAGAGGCGGGTGAAACTGCGAGATGAAACTAGTATGTAATGTAATGTAAGACATAAAGTAGAGATCGACATAGCTGCTGAAGTTACAGTAATTATATCACTGTATTGATTTTCATATCCATTGGACTGTGAAATCGAACCTCGATCGGATGTAATTTCGCTGAAATACTAAAAGGGATTACATATCATTGAAGCTTTTATTACAAGACCTTTTCAGAGCTGATAAATTAAATAGTACATCACATTAAGTTCATTAGGAATCTCTGAATATTAGCTTTTACTGAAACTTTTTATAATATCCTAGATTTGTTAAATTTATCTTTAACATTGTAGACACGGTAATGTAAGATATTTTATTACATTTATTTGCGAATCTAAAAGCTTAATTAATTATGATTGACATTAAATTAATTTTTTTAAATAAACGTCCTAAAACGTAGACACGATTTGTGATATAAATTTAAAACAAAGAAATTTAGTAATTTTTTATACCGTACCTTACGGGCTATCAACCTATCGCGTTTTTCAATAAATTTCGTATACAAAAAGGGAAACTCATTAACTGCTGGGGACAAATCCCTTAAGCTAGAAAATTGTTTCTATTGAAGAGAAGATTAAGAAGCTTATGTCTGTACTATAAATTGGGGAATGTAGTCAGAGTGACTCATATACTCATACACCTTTTTAAAAATTTATGGTTAAAAAAAATACCAGTAACAGTTATTACTATGTGTAGAAGTAGTGAGAAATTATTTACCTTCGGGAAAACTCGGATTTTTATCGGTATACAATGAAACCCAAACTGTAAATGAGTGACATTTTCATATGCATTAATATGAAACTTTATTGTGTATTTGCAAATGTCACAATGAATAACGTTATCTTATAAAATAGAGGCGTAAAGGTACTAAAGCTATTAAAGAGCACGATAAATACGAACTTTTCTCAAAAATTATAAAGGAAAATCCTTTCTCATTGTGTCTATATAGTGGCTTTTATATGGCTTTGTTTTTTTACTGCCTTTAATTGAGATTGTAAGCACGTCCTTAAGCTAATATAATACTAAAAATAGTAGCACATTATCCTTGCACTTGAACAAAATATGATACACGCTCTGATTGCATAATTTTGTCGTATAGAACCTAAACAACAATGAATTTATATATTTCGATAATTTTCAAAAAAACCTAGAAGTATTTTCTAGATACTTTGTTTTACATATTCATCATCATCATCAATATCAGCCAGTGATAGTCCACTGCTGGACCTAGGCCTCCCCTAGTACACCGCTGCCCATGAGGGGGTTTTTTGGACCATATCCCACCACGCTGGTCCAATGCGGGTTGGTGGGTGGACCGACTATTTACATGCCCATCCGATGCATGGATCATCTTACTTTTCAGACAATTGGGTGATCAGCCCAAATTGCCCTTACCATAATTTAACCAAATTGCCCACATATTAGTTCTAGACATATTTTAGAATTAGATTACGCTTATGTTTTCAAAATTTCTCCAAAAAAGTTTCGTATATAATATACTTCTTAGGAGAAAAAAGAATCTAATCTGATTGAAGAACATTTCCAGTAGTTAACACCATAACACTAATAACGCAGAGTAATCTTATAGGGATGTCTATTGTTACCAATGCTTTCATACATTGTGATCGTTCAATTTTCAGGTACACTTCCGCCACACAAAGTGTAATTAATTGAAGTGTGAAGAACAGCCAGTGTTCGTCAACAACACAACACCCTTGTTGTTTGATGAACACTATTCTAGTGTCTGTGTAAAGTGGTTTACCGATAGCAATCAATAACATTGTGAACGCACCAAAAACAATATCCCAGTTACTAACAACGTATTTGTAGTTTTATTTTGTGTAGCATTTAGCTGAATGGATTTGTATGCTGATTATGTTAGTTTATTGATAAAAATCGGTTTATTATTAGAAAAAAAAACTTTCAGCGTATTTGACTTAGCCATGATTAAGAAGAAACGTAATGTTTCTTTTTAATTATATATTTGTATAATTACTGTGAAAGTTGTGAATTTCCCACCTTTCACAATCTTTGCGCATTCCTTGTCTATAAATATATAAATAAATTAATGTTCGTTAGTAGCGCTAACTCTCTAGAACGACTTAATTGATTTGGCTAACTTTAGTCCTAAGTTGTTAGTCCACATAAGGTTCAAAAGATAATAAAATATAAAAATTCTTGTAATTAAATGTAAACAACAATTTCGTTTTTCCTTTAGCGTTCTAGTCCATAGTTCAGAAATCAAATTAAAGGAATGGTTAAAATTGATAACTTATAACATGAAAAATATATGTTTTTATGTCTTACTAACTATTTATTTGTTTTCAGGAGGTAAAAAATTTACTTAATTTCAACTAACTACAGTTGGTAGATTTACTACAGTTTTTAGTTAGCTATAAGATTATTTTTATTTAGATTGAAATATCTTATACAAAAGTGTGGGTCTATTTATTGATTGAGGCAGTCCGCCGGGTCAGCTGCTTATTCAATACAAATGCCACAAAAGAAGATGGCTCCCATTTTATTTTTCGTTTCTCGTAAATTGTGTTAAATACTTCTACTGGAGCAAACATTTTTTAGCACTCGTAGACACAACGATTCGCATAGAATATATTTGGTTTAATGTTATTTGAATAAAAAAAGAGGTCCCCGCGGAAATATAACGATGCGAACTCCATCTAAAATTGTGAATTGTTACATGAACTGACTAACTGCTTGTACTTGCTAAGATTTTAGTTGCTTTGCCGCTAGATGGCAGTTGAAAGATATTTCTATGAAAATTATTCCGTAGTAATTTTTTTAAAGTAGAACCTAACGATAATTATTCAGGTGAGTTTAAGGAGTCTTCGTCTATAATACGAATCTGTGTGTGATAAAAATAAAGTCGGAAACATCTTAAATAAAATTAACTTACCATTCATTTACTCATTAATTAGATTATTTCTTAGTGTTTAATATAGGTTAATATAGAGTATTATATATTTGATAGAATAGTATTTAAAACTCTACGAATAATTATTGTATGTACAACCTTAATAATCAAATTATTACTTATCAATAGTATAGTACATACGTAAAATCATACCATCATTTTTATATTTCCAAGTTAGGTATGGTAAATAGATTACATTTACATGTAGTCTGCATAAAAAGGTAAACTACAAATAACATGAGAAAACCTGTAATTAAGTTAAGTAAAAGGTTTTACACATTTTTAATAATTTGATTTGTATGTTCTGAAACCTCGAGGCTAAAGTTAATCCATCAGAGTCTGAACGTACTTTAGGGCCCCTAAAAAACAACGGGGAATCTTATAACCTAATTATGTATTAGTAATTAACATAAACTAGCTCTATACGTACGGACAATCATTACCTAAAAACACAAACACGATAAGGACATAAACTTCACAAGGACGAAACAGACAAGAATCGTTTAGCAATATCATTAACAATTACGATACCTTTGGTGCGAACTCTCATTGGTATACTACGTCACAATTAGTCAAGCAAATTAGCGATATAACAAGGGAGACAAGGAAACTCAAAGGGCACTGAGTTCACCTGTTCGAAGATCGCATACATCGAGATCCGCACCCGGACCACGAACTGTCAACACAAAAAATGAATATGAATGCCATAACAATGCGTATTTACATATCAGTTTGACAACTGCGTATCAACTCCGCTTGCGGAGTCGCATTCGACCATTGACACCGTTGAACAACACCAAATATTTACTTTTCGAATATATAACGGGTGAGTTAATGTCGGACGATTAAAATCGACGCTATAAACAAACAGCAGTGCCGTGCGGTGATTATTGTGGATTGATTTGGATCGGAAATCATAACAAACGCGCCAATCTGCGGTGGAAGGCATAACATTTCCTGTTCAAACAATCAGTTCAACGACGATTTTCACTTAAAACACACCGATGAGGACGTGCAGGCTATTTATTCCTTTATTCAATAATCAAGTGACTGATTTTTGAATTTTATATCCAGTTTTATATCCAGTCTGTTCAACGTAATTTGCTATATTGAAAAGAAAATAAATCTTTTTTATTTTATAAAAACGTAGGAAACACCGGAATTTCCGGTAGGATGTTATTGTTAGCAAGCTGAAAATGAATCGAAACGTGATCGTAATTTTTGCCTCAGCACTTCTCGTGATAACTTATCAGGTAAGTCCCTTATGATTTTTTTACTATTTAATAAAATTATATTATTAATTTCAACCAAAAAATTAAGTTTGAGTACCTTGTAGAAACGACATATTGTTAAATTCTTACAGAAATGTTGCACCCCATTTAACAATATTTAAAGTGGTAAAAATTTTCGCGCATTTATTTTTGTAGTACGTTATCTGGCTAGATCAACGAATTTCTTTATTTTTGACTCATAAGTTTTAATTATTCAACAGATATCATAAATTAAATCTTCTGAAAATTAATAAATGAAACGACATTTCTTTAGGAAAGTTTTAAAACATTTGGAATAACTGATTAGTTAGAATAAGGTAGGATGAATAATATTTTTTATTTGAACCCAAGATCCCGATTTATATTTGATATCTGCACCGACTACAAGTAATATTAAATATTTGCTAATCTGCATGTGCTAGTTAAAATTGAGACGTGTTTTAGCAATACGAACCGCGTTTACAGTTACACCTTTGCTCCAGTATTGTAATTTTATCAGAGAATAAACGGGCTAGCTGTTTTATTTTACAATTAACATTCATTTTAACGGTAATGAGAGTTGCCAGCCATAAAAAAGATAGGTAAATAAAATTAGCATGCTAAAATTTTGCAATAACCTATACATATATTATGGAAATAATTGTTTCAGACAACCGACTTTCAAGACAACCTGATTAATGGATACAGAACGTTGATAGCGGACATACAAGTCCGTACACAGAAGTCGAGAGAGGACATGGACACATTGGTCTCTCAGATAAAACTTCTAATGAAGAACGAGGCAGACAAAGCAATCAATTATATGACAGTATATCTTGAACAGATATCGTTGTACTTCCAGGTATAATATTATAATTATAAAAATGCACAGTTCGTTTCTTTGCTTAGACGCGCTAGATAACTACTATTCCTGTTTTAAATAAAATCTTTTAGTACCATACAGCCAGTTTATCGATAAAGAATGCTCGAAATATAAATAGTAATTTATAGGAAATGGCAATTGACCACCTTTCTGTATACCAACATTTATGAAAGTCTTAATTTTCTTTAAATTGTTGGTGTAAAATAGGTACTTTTTAATATATATCATTATTTCAGATAATTATTCACGATAGGAAACCAAGGAATGGTACTTATTGCAAGGAAAGTATTGTTAAGCTGTTAGGGGAAAATCTGCAACTGGCAGACGAAAATGTGACATTGTGTCTTGCTCTCGGATATCAGAGGGTACAAAGGTTGCCAGGTATGTTATAAGAGTTGGAAAAATATTTATCTATTAGGTTGAAAATGCTTATCTCAATAATGAATAGATAAAATTTTTGAAAAACCTTTTGAATAGCGTTTATACAAAAGGATTACGCTGTGACTAATAATGGCGGAGCAGCATGAACATGGTTCAAATATAATGACAATTTCATAAATCTCCAACGTAAAATATGCACGGTTATTCTGGTATACCAATTTCCTATAACTTACAAAGCCAGCCAGCACATTCAAATCTTAAGAATAATTTTTTTTCAACCGGGTTTTGTTTATTATAACTTTCCGTCAATGCTTATAAACTCGTTGTGCAAATGACATTGTTAACCTACATACACATTTTCTATTTTCTGACCGCCTTCCCTCTTGTTTCCGTTTTAAACAATAATTCACTTTCTTCAAACGAGGACTACAGCACATTAACCATGCATTAAACTTTATGGTGTTTGTGATGCGATAGACATACTTTCAAAAAAATATTCAAAGCTATTTATGTCAAAATTGATAATGCAAAAGACTTATCGCCATTTTTAGATACCTAACCTTGAGGTTTTCGCACATTATTTGTTGTGATTCCATGAGTAATCAATGGTTATAATCATTACACGTATAATATTGAACATTTGATAAGATAAAACTGTCATCATATTCAAAAGATAAACTGGAATAGCGTTTTACGCGAATCGATGCATAATGGATGGGTAATATAATGCTCGTTAATGGGACACTTTCAAATGTTCTTATGTTACATTGGCGCCCTAAATTAGTTACACGTAGGGAAAATTAATCAAAAAGTCACGATTACACTAATATTTTGTGTATAAATCTCACTGTTGATAAACCTTCATGTTTCGGAATCATTTGTATATATTTTATCGGTTTATAAAAAACGTAAGTCTTCTAATTAAGTTTATGTACCATTTTCTTCTTACGGTACTTACAGAGAAATTGCAAGTCCATTTTGAAACGTTGGAGAATCTGAAAAAATACTCAGCCTCCAAGTTATTTGAATGTCAGAAACAACAGCAAGTGGGGGGTAACTGCTCGCACGAGAGTCAAGATCTTGAGAGGACAGTTGTACGTAAAAAATGAGTTGAATACATGTTTGTTTTTAATAAGAATAGTATATAATTTAAGCTTTTTTTCAGTTCTTGTACGAAACATCACCATTTCCTGTGGTAATGGCGGAGATAGCTATACATGGTTTCAAAGAAGTGTCCGACCTCAGTGTATGCCTTAAGGACATCATATCAAGAATGATGACTCACTCCGTAAAAGTAATTGGTGACTTCAACAGATGTATCCACAACATCGAAATGCCAAAACTGAAATATCTATTGAAGTTCATGAAAAAATACGCGTAAAACAATCGAGATTGTGGTAATCACATTCTGTACAAACCATTCGTCCCTTCGACCATTTTTGCTGCTAAAATATTAACTTGTATAAAGAAAGAAAAAAACGTTTCAATTTTTAATAAATGATATTTTGATAGATTTTATCTAATTTTAATACTGAAATATTAGGTATTCCCATAGGTATTTAAAAAATATTTTAATTAGGACAAAGCAAAATATAACATAAAACAAAATATTTTTGTAACAGATTAGAATTTCTAGCTAGAATAAACGGTACATTTTTAAAAACCCATGTTATTATTTCCCTTGTGAAAAATTTCTTTGACCTGTGTCGCTCCTTTTTAAAAATAAGGCCGACATTTAAATGAATGCAGCAGCTAAAATTTTACGCAACCTTCGAGAGGAACTTTCAGGATATGCTTAAACGTGCGCCCGTGTTACATTTGAATTCGTTTTGAGTCAAAGGCCAGTAGAAAATGTCTTTTTAATCGCGTTGGACTTGGAACCCAACGTTAATAAAGGTGACACGCCAGAATGTATCGAATATGAAAATAGTACTAGAGCAAAAGTAAGACCTGGAATCTGTTAAATCTGATTGCAAACTGTAACGGCGCCAAAATATAAAGGATTCCAATTGGTTTCCGTCTAACTTCAAGCCGTAAGAGTTTGATATATTTTTTTTTCAATAGAATTGATGAATAGATAAACAGCTCGTATTTAGCTCAATGGTTCACTATGATATAGTTACAGATTTCGAATTGTTTTAGCACTATAATGTAGAGTAAGGCGCTGAGTGTACCTCATTTTATATATACAAGAAATTTTTGATTAAATCAATAGGCCAAGATAATTAACTCTGCATGTGTTTACTCATAACACGTTCGTTCATTCACCCGTATATATGCTTTTTATTTTTTTATTTGTAAGGCATTTTTGTTAAGTTAGAACTGAGATATAAAAATACAAAAAAACAATTTAGAAAAGTAAAAGTGTTTTTCCTTATAAATTCCTTTTTTCATTAGAGAATAAATTGATTATTATAGAATATACTTACGGGTAATTTTAATTTAAAAACTTTTTTTTAGTAATAACAAACACATAACTTCAAATATGTTATGAAATAATGTTGTGAAATATTAGCTAATGTGTATCGTCGCGTTAAATTTCTTTGTTTGTTAAAACATGGTGTGTGTAATGGATACGTGTTCGATATCGTATGTTTATTTTCGATATCAAACAGCACCGTTTACTTTACACGCTCAAATTATACATTTGTATTAAAGACTTTTTCGAAAGGATGGTTCTCAAAACTTACCAGTATTAAAACGACATCGGTGGAACACGGCTGATATTTCAAGAGGCGGCTGAACCTCATAGTTCGCTGGGCCATGGTCAGTGGACCAACTGGTCTCGAGATGTATATCAGGGGCGAGGGTGGATGAGGTGGCGGTGTTGAAACTGGCGGTGTCGGCACATTCCTTCTAACTGTCTCTAGCGGCATCGTCCGAGCGAGTAGAGTGTCACTACCGATAGAGTTAGCACTTCCACTGAAGATGTTCATCAAATCCCCTATAGAGCCACCGCCACTGGAACCGCCTGATCTAAGCTTGTCGAGATCCGTCAAACTAGAGCCGCGTCGGACTCGAAGCCGGGACCCGGTTACGTTGGAGCGGCTTACAAAGGCCTGCTCTCGACGGACGTCCGCCTCGCTAGCCGCCTGCCCCTTCCGGGTACGCATCATTTTGAACATCTACGCGAGTAAACAACACTCAACGCCACCGGTACGACGGCGACTGCGTCGACAGTCAGCACAGAAGGTGCTAATTTGCATACAGATGGCTGATAGGTGCGCGCGAGTCGGCATTAGGGCCACGGCCGCCCGTAGGATATTGATACCGCGTCCTCGTTCACCTCCATCGCTTAGGTGGCAACGTTGAACGGTTTCGGCACTTTTTATAACGATGTCAACGCCACAATAGCGGTCCGCGAACTGAGCGTTAATATGTACGTGTGGCGAGAGCAGCCCGCTTGAACTAATGAGCTGATCGGGTTCAAAGCCTCGCAGGGACCCAGCGGGCGGTGAACACTTAACGAACTCGACGTTTCTATAGCTAGGTATCTCGCTGAGGCATTAAAGGAAAGTATGCGGCCCTCTTTTTAGTTTCTAAAATGTTCAATGGTCTAATCGGCACCTATAAATTGCCAATGAACTGAAAATTTTGTTTTGTTCAGCTTGAACGAATGAGCAGTTAAATTAATTTTGATGATTGTAGGATTGATGAAATTTGTGTAAATAGTTGTTTTTTCTTTGTTTACTTCGTTATACAATAATGTGGATTAAATAAAAACGTAAAACGGACATAATGACATATACTCTACATTTTTTTTAAGAACCAACCATATGAATATAATAAATTTAATATAATTTTAATTGATTACTGTGTTTGCTAAATTTGACAAGGATTAATTGTAAAAAGGCTTAAAATTTCAAGTATATTATATGAGTCAAAAATTAGGACGAATAATTATTTTATTACCAAATATAATATAATAAATATATTTTAAAATACAATTCATTTACCAGCGATTTTTGCTAGTATTCAATTCTGAAAATGTATGAAACCTTCATTGAGTGAATAAAATGTCGATGACAAGCCGGCTTTATCTTCAAGGTTGACCAACATAGTTGGGAGGTCAGTGTCGTGTGGAGTTATAACAGCATTTTCGCATTTTGCGACACGCGCTAACATTCCAACTCAACGGGGTGCAACATTACTGCCTGCTAATAGATGCTTTTATATTGTTATCGTATATATCCAGTAATGGCAATAAAATCAATTCGAGCAGATATAAATGATCTGGGTCTTGTAACTATAATACTTTAGATAATTGCTAGCTTTACAGTAGACGAGTATCCATTCATTGTTGACCGCATAATGAAGCGGCAAAGGATAACCGAATTAATACACGATTTCGAAGTCGGCAATAGTTTTTTAGAAATATTGACTTTGAGATTCATATACTAACTTTAAATAGAACAAGTAATTAAGGTAAATGGATAAACAAATGTGGTGTTTATACTGAAAATAATGTATGTCCCAGATTTTCTGATAAATATACTAAAAGGCTATTGTAGATGTCATCAATAAGTCAATAACACAAGATATTTTAAAATACCTAAAAATAGCCTGACTTACTCGAATTCTTAACGGTGAATAATATCACTAAGTGAACATAGTTACAACATCAAAAATATTTGTTTTGATCCGATTAGCATACATATGTATGTGTCTTCTTCTACCATCAAATAAATAATTTATGCGGCAATACGTAGACTTACCAACAATAATATGTTATTTCTCCATATCTAGTACAGGAAACACAACTTATATCGTAACAAAAAAAATAAGATAAAAACCATAAGAAAAAGGTAAATCTGATATAATATTAATATCAGTTCAGTCAAAATATAAACTATTACTCACGTTTAGCTGCATGACGATCTTGTTGTAAGCTCGATGCCATCTCTGCTTTGGTGTTAGCTTCGGTTGTTCGGGCAGGAAATCCAGTTGTTCACCTTTGTGCCTCTCCTCGTCCTCCGTGAATACCGCATCCTCGTTGTATTGCTCGTCACTCTCAGTAAACTGCTCCTGATCTTCAAACTTGCCAGGTTCACGTTCGCTTTGGGTTTCATCTTCTTGATATTCGGGAACAGCCTCGTCGAAAGAATCTCGCGGCCCTTGAAATGTGTCATATTCTTCGGGCATCTCGTGGTAAGTTGTTCGCTCGTCTTGAAATGTCACTTTTGATCTATCGGTTGTGGGTTCTGAAAGGTATTAACTTTTGTAAGATTGTTTCATAAAAAATAATGTTTTATTATCAATCACGTAATATTTCCCTTGTTTTAACCCGTTCAATTTAAATACGTGGTCTCGGTTCTTTCATAGATTGTTTTACTGATAGATACGTACTGAAATAGATCACTACGTACTCACTTTTTCTGGCTACACATATAAATATTACAGTTTTTATCAAAATCCTAATCTCAATGAATAAAAATATAAATTGTGTTTTAACATCAGAATTTATCAATCTCAAAAATTTCTCGTCAATCATACAGACAAATAAATAATACAAAAAATGCATAATACAAACCTTCTTGTGTCGTAGGGACGCTTAGTTTTTCTTCAATATGCACAGAACTCTGCGACGTTTTCCGATCATGTAGAGACGGTGCTTGACTATGATAACTATCAACTGATGGCTTACGAATTTGTGAAATAGTTCTTGTAGGAGACGCTGTCTTTTGCAAACCTGGGCTGGACACTTCTTGTGTGAGACTTTCTTTTTCCACCTCCTCCTGGATCGTATCCTGTATGTACTCGTCGTCATGATACCTGTCTAAGGACGTTCTATCTCGATCCATGCTTTGGTCTAATTCAGTCTTTTGGTACTCTTCCTCGTAGGCATTTTCGTCGAAACTTGACTGTGTGTAGTCCTCGGGTGCGTCGGGCAATGTGCGTGTTCGTCGGACAGAGGGCCTTTGTATTGACTCTTGCCTCCTGAGAGAGGGGGTTCTAGGCAATATAGGTGTACTGGTCGTGGTAGCAGTCGACACTGGGACTGATTTTGGAACTTCAGGGACGGATGTAGTAACAGGAGCTGATGTACTAGTGAATGGCGTTGGGGCTGAAGTAGCAGTTTGACTAACGGGTGCCGTAGATGCTTGCACTGTACTAGTGGGTTGAGTCATTTGAGGTGGTGCTACGGCCGCTGCCGCAGCTCCAAAGAAGCTTCCCAGTTTTTTAGCGCCTCCCGCCATCAAAGATCCTAGTGTAGCAGCGCCAGTTAAAACTGTTGACTGTATTTGTTGTGTTGGTAATTTCTGCTGCTGCTGCTGTTGTTGTTGTTGTTGCTGTTGCTTTTGTTGTTGCAACTGTTGATGCTGTTTTTGATCTTGTAGATGTTGTTGTAGCTGTTGATTTTGATATTGCTCCTGCTCGAAGTGCTGTTTTTGTTGCAAATCCTGAAGATGTTGTTCTTGTTGTTGCTTTTGAAATTGGTTGTCCTGGTCATAATATTGCTGTTGGTCAAATTGTTGTGTTTCATATTGTTGACTATCATATTGCCGTTGATCATATGGTTCTTGATCGTACCTTTCTTGGTCATATTGTTGTCGCTCATACTGCTGTTGATCAAACTGGTGCTTTTCATACTGTTGTTGCTCAAACTGTGGTTTTTCATACTGTTGTTGCTCATAATGCTGATTTTCATATTGCTGTTTCTCAAACTGGTCTTCTCCGTATCGTTGCTGTTCAAATTGTTCTTGTTGATATTGCCTTTCCTCATATTGTTTCTGTTCATATTGATTTTCGTATTGATTTTTTTCATATTCTTTTTGGTCATATTGCTTTTGATCTAACTGTTTTTGTTCATACTGTGTAATCTGATAGGTTTGTTGTTCTTGTTGGTGTAGATACTGGGTTTGTTGTTTGTCATGCGATGAATCATCGTGGTACGAGTGTTCTTGCTGTTGTTGATACTGAAATTCGTTTTTTGATTCCTTATATTGTTTCTGATCTTCCTTATAAGATTGATCTTGTATACCAAGTTGTACTGTTGTTGCTTCTCATATGGCACGTCATGTTGATAGCTCAGTTTCGATGTGCTATCTTGTTTGGTGGTAACAGGCGGTTGTGGCAAAAAATGCTGGGTGGCGGTTGTCTTTGGTATTAACGAATCAGCTTCGCTTTTGATCGTATACGTTAGCTGCGTCGTTGTGTCCGTATCAGCCCACGTTGATTTTTGCGCTGTAATAGAAAATGTTTTATTAAATAAATTCTGACAAAAACGCCACATGATCTCTTTAATCACGCACAAAGTACTGATTGTGTACTATATTCAGTATCAGACACGCTATGTTAAGAGCGGAAGCTATTATCGCGAATGATTTGTACGACATACGTTCCCGACTCGTTTATTCATGAAATCGTTGTGTAATATTTACCAATCGCCGCCGGTGGTGTCGCATGGGGTGTTTCATCGAAGAACGGTTGCATACCTTCATCTTCGTAACTAAAACAGAGAGAATGGTTATGTTCATTATACTTTAGATTAATCTTACATTGTTAATTTAATATCACTAGATTTTTATAACTTAGTTTAAAAAATCTACGTTTAATAAATTAAAAACTGCATTAAAATATGTAATTTAATTTTAATTAAAGTCAAAGTTTTCTAGCGAGGTGAATTATTACGAAATAGTGTATAGATTTACATAACAAATTTATACATGCAAATAGGTGTACTCATTTAAACTAAACTTTTAATTTTAATTTATTATAGGTGCATAAAAATTAAATTTTACATGTTTAATTTTAAATTAAAAAAGAAATAAAATTGCCACTCGCAAACACGTTTTTTAGAAACTTGCACTCCATAGTAGATTTCTAAAAACAATTAATTAAAAACACTTACACGTATTATTGTTAATCAGCATTAATACAGTACTTAGGTACTATATTAATGCTTATTTCATATCTTATCTATCTTTTATCTTTCATATCTATTTACCTTTTATGTGTAATTGTATGTAATATTCAGGGTGTTACAGAACTCAACGTCAATCGGCCAATATTTTCGTAACCAAAAAAAAACGAAACACAAAGTTGTTTCCCCGTGGGATTCGATTCCACGACCTCTGGTTTATGAGTTAACGTAAAGCAAGGGCTAAAACTGTTACGTCATGGAGGCGGTTATTACATATACAGGTTGTCCTAGAAGTCAACGTCAAACAGAAATGGAGTGACAGTATTGGTCGTAACTAGCATGAGAAAAATTATTAAAAAAATCTATTCCATAGTAAGTTTTTCCACGAAAAACCTAAAATTCGGTCAAACTGTAATAATATTTGTTTAGTCAAAAATTTTGTAATAATGAGAAAATTGCTCCAAGTTTCCTTTAATTAAGACTGATTTGGTAAACTATTTATTTACAATTTTCCAAATTTGACTTTGAAAGGCTCTACTTTAAAAAATAAATGTAATAGAATGACTTAGAAAGTATTATTTAAAGTTGACGCATTTAACCAGAAATCGAAACTGGTAAAATGCTTGTTAGTTTTAGACAAAAAAAAGGGTAAAAAATAAAAACCTCAAGATACCCAATTTTAGGTGACCCATGTAATCAACAAAAACGAGTAAATCAATCAAAATCCCCAATCTGTCCAAAAAAGTGGATAGGACGTTTAGTGAGATCGCATGGATATTTTAATTGGAGTGTGCTCAAAGAAAAAGTTTATGCAAAACTTATTGAGAGCGTAGCCAAGTTGTGTGAACGAATTTCTCAAGCTGCTGAGGACTCTCGAGAATATGGCAAATAAGAAGATTATTTTTAAGAAGTTGTGGGGCGTGCATTGTTATTGTGCCACTTTGGATTTGTAGTTAAATGTACCAACATTTCATATTGCCAAGGCACTCTAGTACATTTTTTTAAGGAGGACCTTTTAAAGTCGTCAAATTTTGAAAATTGTAAATACATAGTTTAAGACTAGACATACCAGCTTTTATTTGAAACGTAAATTTCCTACTAAAACCAGTAAAAAGGATTAGATTGGTAAATCTAGTGTTAAAAAATTAGTCTTAATTCTAGAAAACTTGAGGCAATTGTCTCAATATTTTTGATTTCATTCGAAAAAGCTATTCAGGGTTATGGTTCCAAAGTTTAAATGAACAAAAATGATAAAAATTTACGACAAAACTGAAAAATTATTATAGTAACAGTACACAAATTACAATTCGACCAAATTTCAAAGTTTTCTTAAAATGGCCATAATTTTTAAAACTACATGGAATAGGTTTTTTTTATGATTTTTCTATGATACGTTGAGTTCTAGGATAAACTGTATATGTTATAAACGACTCAGTGTCGTAGCGGTATTAGCCCTTGTTTTATAAACCGGAGAATCCTGCGGGGAAACAACTTGTGTTATCGTTATTTTCTGGTTGGTTTGGACAATATGAGCCGATCACCTAATTGTCTTAAAATTTACACGACCCATACGTTGGATGACCATGAATAACGTCAGTCTCGCTTATCAGTCCATTTTTGGCAGTTAGTTTGTTAATTTTGGGCAGACAACTAATTCATCCATACATTGCAGTTTACCCAAAAACAAGGAAAAAACTATGATTCAGGTAAATTAAGATAGATTAGAAGCTGCCCCACGATAACTTGGGAAAAAGCTAGCTGAAATAGTAACTGTATGTTTTGGTAAGTATAATAATAATAATATCCTGCTTGTCGATTCCGACTATGGGGCCGATCTATATTAGAGATCAACCAACTGCGCAGGAGATATAGTAATACACCAGTGTACGCGCAAGCACAGGTGCACTTCCTCTTTCTTTACTCTCAAAGCCTGATGGGGCAGATAACCGACACGATCGGAGTGAGATGAGGATCAACTCTTTACATGCCCGTCCAACGCATGGATCATCTTACTTTACAGGTAACCGGGTGATCAGCTAATATTGCCCTAACCAACTAGGAAATAACAATAAAAGGTTGTTGTGTCCCCGCAGGATTCCAACCCACGACCACCGGATTCTGGAGCGCAAGCCCATACTAAGCTTGTAGGCAGTTGTAAATTTAATATATAATACCTTGCATTATAATTGTATCTTGGTATTGTTCACTGGCAGTTGCTTGGTATGGAGGTTGGTACCCATAAGTATCGTAGCCGTAGCTAACATCAGGTACCGCTCTTTCTGGTTCTGCGTAAAAATAAAAATAATAAAAAACACATAAGTAATATTAGAAATTAAGATTTATACTAATTTAAAAATATATATATTTGATGCAGTAATAATTATTTTCACAAAATAACAATGAACAAAAGGTACATTTTTTTTGTTATATATAATATAGTTACACGTTTAAATCCACACGTTATTTAAGTACAATCGCATTCACATACTTGCAATTGCATACTTGATCTGGTACTAACTTCGATTGACAACTGCTCGGTATTTGAATGTTTAAGCCCATTGAATAAAATTGATTTATTCCATCCACCACAAATAATATTTCCATTTGACGAACAAACTAAAACTACCATATCTTAAGCTAAAAAGAAGATTGAAAATTTGTTCCAATATGTAAAACAAAAAATAATAAATAACCTCCTTGGTTTAATCAATAATTAATAAAAATGTTAAACGAAAAAAATAATATAAAAACGCTACAATAAATATATAGATCCCCTCGATGCAATCGAATTAAAGTTAAAGGGAAATCGTTGAGACAGATTGGCAAAATTATGTTATACTGACTACAAGACAGCAAAATTTGCCAAATGTTTGCTTCCTATTTTTCTTCCGTTTACGATTTAGATGATAACAATAATTTAAATGATAAGAATATATCTAATTATTTACAAAAACTTGAAAGGAATAGCATGTGCCTAATATTCCCTACCATAGATCAGGAATCATTATTAAAGACGCTTCTAGTTAGGACTGCACGAAAGGCGCAGGACCAAACGATATTCCACCTGTTTTTATAGTTAAAACTGCTCTTTCGCAAATCTCTAGAACCAGGTACATTTCCCATTGCGTGCCGAATTTTTGGTCGCAGCCGTTGATTCTGGTCATCAAGCTGACGTAATTTATAGACCTCAGCAAAGCTTGTGATAAAGTTTGTCACCAAATTCTTATTAAAAAATTATGTGCCTATGGTATAGAAGGTTCATTACTGGAATGGGGATCATCTTTTGTAGTAGCCAATGGATACAATTCATGATCTCTATCTATTAGTTCAGGTGTACCACAAGGCTAATATTTAGGCCCAATTAATTTTAACTTTATTTATATAATATTTCTCACTGTTTTATTAACTCAGAAATTTTCCACTACGCTGATAAATTATTAAATAAATTTGTCAGACTGATTTAGACAGATTAATTGTCTGGTGTTTAAACTCCGGGTAGTGCACACATATAAAATTTTGTTGTAACCACAACCATACAGTCTCCAGATACTACATCAAATCCAGAAAAATATAGGACTACACTAAGTTGACATATGGCACTTATTTTAAAAACATTTTAAAAAGGGATCCAAGATGCTAGGATTCGTAAAAAAAAATTGCAAATCGTTTGGTAATAATAAATTTAAAATATCACTTTATAACAGACTAATTAGTTATCCTAGAATATTGTAGAGTAGTCTAAAGACCATATTTTGCGACCTATTTGTTACGGATTGCGATGATACAGAAACGTTTTTTAAGTCATTTGGCATTTTCTGAAGGCAAGACAAAGCAACTGCGAGCATATGGTGAACGACTCCAATACTATAAAAGGAACTCCTTATCAAACCGAAGAAAAGCTCTGGAAGCATTATTAGTAGTAAATTTTTTAAATAATGAAATTGACAGCCCTCATGAATTAAATATATTTAAATTCCGAGTTCCTTCAAGAATTCCTCGTAAACCAATTTCACCACTCTGTCCTCCACTGCGAGGAACAGTTTTTCTATTGTCAATTTTGTAAAGTCAAATCAACAACTTCAGTGATGAAATAGATATTCACATCGATTCCACCGCTAAAATGTCAAATTTTTTTATCATGCATTATCAGCACAGGACATAATCTGATAGACTTAACCAAATCAACTTTTATGATTATGTCGTTGGTTTTAAAATTTAACGCTGTTATACCATTGGTGATAATGTTGCTTTTTTATTTTCATTAACACTTTTTTTTTTTTTTTAATTTTATTATCAATTCGTATGTCGTGCTCATCTATAAGTGATTTTAACACTTACATATGTCCTTTTAAATTAATACTTATCTTACTTATATTGTGTTAACAGTTGTTAAAAAGCCTTTTAACAAAAATTTAAATTCAAAATAAAAGCTTTATATATAATACCCATATCTATAAATACCGATGGTTGATATTTTTTGTATGTTTCCTAATTATTTAAAATAACAAATCAGCAAATTATTTAGTACCTTTCATTGGCTTGCCTGATTTTGGTTATTTAGTATTTTAATTTAACTTCCATTTGAAGGCTTGACCAAATCGCAAGTATTTATCATGATCTCTTTGAATAATTTTGGGTAAAGAAATCTTTTTTTTTGTTACAGAGGTCAGTTTTACCCTTTTCATCTTTCAGCAGTAAAACAAAACCTAAATAGTGGAAAATATGATCATATTAACCTTGTGTATAAGGCACTTGTGTAGTAGAGGGTGCGGGCGCGGCAGGGGTAGGGGCCACCGCTGGTGTGGCAGGGGGTACCCTAGAAGCACGGGGTGGCCTTGGCAGGCGGCGTCCCCTGCGCCCGCTTCCGTGATCACTGCCAGGAGGCAGGGGCAACGCCCTGCCACGCTTCGGCGTCGATGAAGGAGTCGCTGTTAGCAAGTTACAAATTAGGTCATAGAATAAAAGCGACAGAATTCAGGTACATTTTTAGATTATACATTATAAGAATATGAATAACCTTCAGTAGTTTTGTATAATTATAAGCCCTAATATTGTAAGTATTATCATACAATACTTTTTAACATATACTTATTACCCTGTAACTGTTAAATTGGACAATTTTACGGATTTTAAAGAATTATTTTCAACTATTCTGAGCCTTTCGACAGTCCAAAGTAGTTTTATAATTTAAAATATAATAATCTCCTCTCATACTATTATATGTATAAATAAGATAAAGCCCAGAAGTGCTCGAAGTTCTGGGTACTATATCCTTCCTTCTAAAGCCTAACCTTATAAAGCTTTTTTCTACTGCACGAAACCGATAGTAAAGTTCCATCTGGTTTGAACTATATAAATGCGTGCAGTCAAGAACACGTTGACTTGAATTAAAGCGTGGATTTAAAATGTTTCAGACCCCATTACAACTGGAAAATTCACATCGCAAGCATCAATTATATGTAAACTTCTTTCACTCTTTTTGAAATATTAACTTTATCAATAATACACAAGATCTCCTAACATACAGACTAGTATAAATGGAATATTACCTTTCTTTTTGTGTCAGGTCAATGAAAATAATCATTCCATATAGGTAATAGAGCTATATTATTTGGCTACAACAGTTTATTTACTCCAACAAATTGAAGAAATAAATTTCATCTATTACCTGGCAAACTAGCAGCTGTCCGCCTCGGCCTCGGTCTATACGGAGCCATCTCATTGTAATCGGAATACCGTGACGAAGGAGGCAACTGAAACAATAGATGCAAGATCTTACTAAAAGGTTTATTAAAAATGCCATATATAAGTATTTATCATCATCATCAGCCTGTAATAGACCACTTCTGGACATAGGCCTTTCCTAATACACCCTCATCTATAAGGGGGGAGGGGTGGTATACGGTAATTGGCCTAACCAATTAGGAAACAACAATGAAAATTTGTTGAGTCCCCGCAGGATTCCAAGCCACGACCTCAGGTTACTAAAGCAGGCCTACACCACTAGGCTACGGAGGTTATATAAGTAAGAGTAAACACAAATTCACTTGTATTAAAATCCAGCAACATAATATAAGCAATCCTATAATATATTTCACTATTACTAAAAACAATTATTAACCTAATATATTACCCTTGCTTCATAACAAGCTTTCCCGAATACCTTTTCAAGATTGTCTTTATACCAAAAATTAAGCGTAAGTTATATGTAGGCCACTGGGATGTGATACAAATTTTTGGTGACCCCTGCGTGACTGAGCCTTTGAAGGTCCCATCCCTTCGAGTGTGTTGGACCATCCAGTGCGTCCTATAGGTGCCCTGTCGCAGCAAACAAGACGGCACCATTTTCTTAGCCCATTTCCAGGTGGCGGACAACCCTCTTGCCCGTCGCTCCGGTACCTAGTGTCAGGGCCTCACCATGATGATTGGGACCACGGCGGAAAGTGATAGGTCGTACCATACGATATTCTGCTCTCGGCATTGGTTAACTCAGGCAGATACTCTTCCAGAAAATACTGAGCTTTATCTTTTGCACATGCGCCACAGTGGTGCCACTCTCCGATGGGCTCTATAAGTCAACGTCACGACACACAAACATGTCTCGAGAAAACCTGTGTTACTCGTAAAATAAGGCAGCCACGTCTCCTATTTAGCCACTATACTAATATAAGGGGTATGGATTTATGGTGCGACGGCATTGGAAGCGTCCGCTGCCCTATCTACAATGGGTCTGGTCTCTGCCCCTCTATCCTATTAATAACTTAACTAAGACCAGAAAAAAGAGATAGTGCACTGACCTGTTTCGTAGGCAGCTGTGGTAGCTGGACAACCGAAGAACGTCTCTTGTTAATGACGTTCTCATATTCGGTCGATGTGAGGCCGTAACCCTCGTCGTAGAAGTATCGACCTTCCCAAGGCCTAGTCTCGTAGACACCGTAGGGGTAACTACTTGAGTCGTAGAACTCCTCGTAGCTAGTCTGATGTGATAAATGCGAATGGTCCCTGCGGAAAAGGAAATATACATATTTGTTTTTATAAAAGAACTCTGAGTTCTATAGGTAAAATCCAAATTGAATTGCTTCCAGTGTAAATAATCAAGTTTAGTTAAAGTTGCGTACGCGCTTAATGGTATTAATGTATAGTATTACATACTGGCTGAACAAGATAAATTATCCAGTGTCTCAGGGTGGTGGCTTTATTCTTATGTCGGTTCTACTCGGATTAGGGGCTTCCATTTTCAAAATGGTGGTAGAATAATTGAAGATCGATAAGACACTGCAATAGTTCTTTATTGTTTTAAAATATTTGACTTTTCTTACTTTACACTTACTAGATGCAGCTACATTACTGAACATTTCATGATAACTCAATTAAACCATTAATTACGTTAGATAGTTTTAATTTTTTTTCAGAAACATTTCTGAAGATATTATATAAAAGATATTTAGACACATTATGGGAGATTAAAGTGTTTTTTATTAATTTTATATTATATAACGTAGCAAACATAAATAACGTACCTAATGTGCGCGCTAGTCGTATAGGCATCATATCCAAAGCCAACACTGTCATCGTATAAAGTATTCTGACGCTCCAGACTCGGCCTTCTTTGTTCCTCTAAAATGAAACAATAAACAGGATATACGAATATTATAATATATAAATGCCATCCAATTTAACCTAAGGAAACTGTTTTAATAAATACCTATCAATTTTATGTTTAAAAACTCCATTGAAAGGTCGCAAAGAGCCTGCCGATACTAAAATTTAAAAGTTCATGCATTCAATTAGAATGTTCTTCTTCTGTCACCTAGCCATTTTCCCAATTTATTATGGGGTCGGCTTCAATCCAATCAGCTTTACCTAAATAACAGTTTTTTCACACAGCGACTGTAATCTGACCTCCAAAACTCAAAGCGTAAAGTTCTTTAAAAAAATAAACATGCTATAATGAATGCTATAGATGGTCTGGACACCCTGGACCGAATTTTTTCATGCCCATCCGACGCATTAATCATTTAACTTTTCAGACATCTGCGTGCTCGGTGTATATTGTCCGTATCAAACAAAAAACATGGGTAACACAAAGTTGCTCTCCTGCGGGTTTCGAACCCACGGACTAGACATAGCTTGTAAAAACATGCAAAAAGAATTATCTAAAACGTTTTTAGTATTTTAACAAAGGCTTATATGAAACACTAATGGCGACGAAAGTGAAATCCTCGATATTGGTAAACCGGCATCATATTAAAATTTAGTCACACAATTTTTATGTCTTTATCTTATTTTTATATTTTACTTGGTTAGAAGCATTACATTATAGAATAAAAGAACAATGATAGGATTAATACTTGTCTATATTTTATCAATAACCTAGTTATTGTTAGAGTTCTAAGAGATAATGTCCCAAGATACTAAAGCTTTTGCACGGTGAATCTGGCTAGTCATTGACGATTTTTGAAGAATTAAATTTACTACACTGCCACCGTAGCCTAGTGGTATGGGCTTGTGTTTTAAAAGCTGGAGGTCTTAAAGGTTTGAATTCTGCGGGGACTCAATTACTTTCCTAAGTTGTTTCCTAGTTGGTTAGGAAAATTTGGGCCGATCACCCAATTGAAAATAAGATAAACCATGCGTTGGATGTGCATGTAAAAAGTCGGTCCACCCACCAACACGCATTGGACTAGCGTGGTGGGATATGGTTTAAAAACCCCCTAATGGAGAAGGCATAAGGGGAGGCCTATGTACAGCAGTAGACTGACACAGGCTGCTGGCAGGATGATGATATTTACTCACAAAGAAGAGGTGACTATGTTATGTTACGCGAACGTACTACATAACAAGATGAACAAATGAATATTATCACTTGAAAATACTCGGTCACAATCGTATTTAACCACTAATGTACTATTTTTGTCTAGTCAATAGGAAATTATGTCAATATTATTTTTTAGGAATAAATATTATTTATTTATTATATCATCAATCCCACCTCCAGATTGCCAGTCGGTAGCCGTTCGCCAAGAATATGCAGACTCCACGCTCGCTTGAGCGTGTATCTGCGACCATGTTTCTATCCTGGAATTAAAAGATAAAATGAACATTAAACTAACAAACGTATAGGCATGAGTTAAAGCTTTTAATGATGGCAGCTATTTTAATGCTGCCAGTTTCTTACATTATGTAATACGATTTAAAATCAGAAATTGTGCACTTATCATTATTGTGGTGAATAAATCGGCAATGATATTAATCGTTACAACAGTGTCATTGTAACACTTTAGATAGGACAGGACTAGTGTGTATAAGATATTACATTCAAAATTGTAGGACGCAACTTGGATGTAAACATTTGCAAATTTATAAGCTACGTATACGGTACTATTAACTCAGAAATAAAGACTGTGTTTACTTATTTAATAAATACGACAACAAAAAAATCGTTATTAATTACAAATTAATAATACACGTCAAAAAAAGTTTCGTTTCAGCCTCCAATTTAGTTGTCGTTTTAAGAATCTTTATATTTTTATAACATTAAAATGAAAGCAAATTTAGCTAACGACAAAAACTACAATTTAAAAAAGTTTTTACGTACACATTCATACAGGATCAAGTTACAATAAATAACTAAAACGAAATGCTTTTCTAACGCGTTATTAAAAGTTGTTACCAGCTGTAAACTAACTATTTAATCAGCACATAGTAGAGGTCGATTATCGATTATTAATAGGGCAGTTAATTGCTGTGCAGTTTCACGGTACTTAGCGCTAATAAATATGAAATACATTATCATTATTACAAATGTTAAGCATGTTAATAGCATGAATTTATTTTTCTATGCATTAGTACGTGTGTTCTACCTCGGCGGCCTATTTATAAGGCTCGCGAATTATGTACGCGTCGCAGGTTCGAATCCTGTGGGAAGTCAATACCTCTGTCATGTCGTTTCCTAATTGGTTACGTTCTTAATCCCAAAAGTGAAAGACAATGTAGTGCAATTATGTTTATGGATATAATTTTATTTCTAGCGTAGATCTACTGTCGTGATTGTAATTAACCAGAACGGCGCTATGTAGAGTTTTCTAAAACAAAACTTTGTTTATTATAAGGGAAAATATGTTTTTAATTAAAAAAAAAGTATATTTCAAAGGTAGTACGTTTTCTTAACTCACAACAAATCAATCCTTCTCCTCTTATCATATAGTAAAAACAAAACAATACTTTTAAGTCTATCAAATGTGTTTCATTTTCCAGGTTTAAATAAAATTGAAGCTCTAAGAACACTTGCCTATTAGTCCTTGGCTGACTATTGTAATACAACGGGTCAGTATCACCATGCATGTGGTACTCCTCTCTTTCGTATGAATTCTCCCTAGATGCCTCCAACGACCTCTGAAATTAATTAATAAAATTATAGGTACATCGGTAATCAACATATGTTCGCGATTATTAAGATAAATAAATGAATTTATCAAAAATGTGTTAGTTTGTAATGGCTGCTGAGTTATTTTTTGATAGAACATTGGAAATTTGCTAGAATATCAGTTTCTATCTTTTTTTCTTCTTTTTCTAATATACAGTGCTATGAAATAAATTCATGTACAAAGTCAGTAGATGATAAAACTATACTATATAATACTTATATTATAACCGCAAAAGTAAGTCTGTATGTCTGTCTGTACTTGTGTCTATTATCTCTGCACCGATTTTGATGATATTTGGCACATATGTATAATAGATTTAAAGAAAGAACATAAACAAAAAAAATCAGTGGAAAGAAGATAAAATTTATAACCTTATTTATAGTATTGTAAATAATATTATAATACACCTCGCTATTCCACGCGACAGTAGTTGCGGGTAGCAGCTAGACAGGGTGTCCCATAACGCAACGTCAAAACGACATGGGGTGACAGGATTGATCGCAACCATCATTAGAAAAGCCATAAAAGAAATCTATCTCATCTAGTTTAACTTATATAGATAGATTTTATTTTTATCTTAAGATAACTCTTACCTGTGGCGTATGAATTTGATGCGCTGCACTCCTGAACTGTGACGCGCTGCAATTCGCATGTTGGCCTACAGGATAGTTTAGATCCGACGTGTAGTCGGAATCCTCCGAGTAGCCGGCTGAAAAGAGATAAATAATGTTTAAAATATTTACAACAGAAGATAAAGAGTTGATAGCATTAAAAAATAAAACGTCCCAATCGACAAGATCTACATCTATCAAAAAAAAGGCGCGAGGAAACCTTAATGCTGTTCATTTGATTGTGAAAAATGTTATCTTAAAAGTATTAACATTAAATTGATGCATTCGTTGATAGTAATGTAATACATATTAACTTCAGACATTGTGCCATTAGTGATGCATGTGTCAAACATTTCTTACAACTTAAATGACATTTCTGAAGCTAACTTAATATATTTTAATTTTTAATGGAAATTCAATGATGTTACCAAAGAATTTGCAGTGTAAAACAAATTCATGGTCATTCACATATAACCTTACCTTGTTATAGAGAAGTAGCGTAAATTAAAATGTAACAAAAAAAATATTCTGTGATTTATGATCATAGGTAATTTAAGAAATGTTTAAGTGTATATTTGAGACATAATTGCAAAATAATCAATCGCCACACATACTCATTCATATTATAACAACATATTTACATACCACTGACTTAGCGATTATTGCACTCAGAAAATGCAATCACACACATAAATACAAATTTCCTAACATTGCACCGTTCGAATTGTCTTATTAAACTAAATAAAAAGACCGTAATGAATGCGTGCAACGTTAAGTGACACGACAACTGTTCGACAACTGGCTTGTACACATGACACTCACAGTGCGCAACGTATTGCAACTGCCTGCGCGCTTGTTCTGCACGTTCCGCGTCGAGGGCGCCATTCAGCATATCCAATTTTCTCTGGAGGTCAGCACCCCTCGTCCCTTCGGCGTCTGTAAGCAACATGTTACCGTTGTTGAGTAATCGCATTAGGCTTAGCGCTATACGAAGGAAACTGAAGAATTAGCCGAGACGTTTTTAAGAAACGACCAAGAAGATCTTTTAATACGGATCGGTGTCGAATTAATATAAGTAATACACTGAATAAATATTTTTAATATTAAGGTGTTAAATATAGCCGATTTATGTAAGTATACGTAAGTAAGATAGTATGTAAGGACGTAAATGGGACGGTTCCTATAGCGAATTTTGAGATAAATTTTGAGGTAGGAAAATATAAGTACCTAATAACGCTAAAAAGTAAAAGGGTGTTTTAATTCGTCTATTTTGTCATTATTTTATAGTCGTATGTACTAAAAAAAATTTTACGACTACAACGATGAAATAGAAGTGAAAATAAAGTTGTTGGGATTATGCATGCATTCCTTTGTGCGGTATCGGTCTTCGTATATTATTTAATAGTCTATAAATTTTGTCTTTTGACGACCTTTTAATAAGAAATAAAAAACTCGATCTATTAGAATTAGGAAATATTACGGATGCAATGAAGTTATAATGGACTAGATTTTTTTAATAACTCATTACATTATGTTTAAATATATAAATAATTGTTCCGTACGAGTGTTGACAGTGAACACCTGCCTAATAGTTTTTTTTTCTGTGTTTTAGGAAATGATGGGATTGGGAATGGTTCAGATTAACAAATAAGCCCAACAGATGGCGATGCAGTCGGAATCTAGGTAAACTATGTGTCGGTTATTTATTGCGGTTATTTATTTATCTATGTAGGTTATTTACTGCAAGTAAATTGCTGAATTTGTTTAATATCCTATTCGCTTGATATATCATGCAGGGCAACGTCTATCGAGTCTGCTCATGTTATATATACTGATATTTTATAATAATCGTATTTTGTTCCCGATTTTACTGACTTTTTTATGGATGTGTCTGCGCTTTTTTATGGCATAATCGTTTGAATTCAAATTTAATAATTATTTTATCTAACATGCTGTATTATCGTCGAATACTTTAAAAATGAATGAATTTGATTAGGAAAAACAATTAAAGTTTTGAATATACGCATGCTACTACACCTCATTAAATAAAAGTAGCTTAATTTACTCTATAGTATTTATTTACATTATAATTTTTAATTTAACTTCGTAGGTTTTAAGCACTTTTCAGCAATCGTGCTCACGGGGCAGACTGAAATGTTGGACAGATGTTGCCATTGCCTAAGCTGGATTACCCGGTTTTGATCAAACATTTAAATTAATTTTTTTCAGTCATTGCTTCGACCAAAATAGTAAATAATTTAACTATCACTAGAAGTCACTAGTAATGGTCTTATGTTTGGAATTACATTTAAATTAATAAATTATAAATTTCCAAGCAAGTTATAACTACTCAACTACGTTTGTCATTAAAATAAAATAAATAAGATTCAGAGGAGAAAATGTTGAAAACAGAACTATGCATCGAACCGCTAACCACCGGAGCTCCGGAATACTCCGGGATACAAATTGACCCTCAGATCGATTCTTTTCAATAGTTTTTGTAGGATTACAACCAATCTCATCTTGCCACGCTTCCAAAACCTCAAAAGCCTTCAACGACCTTAAAGCTTGAAGCGTTTTTAAACAATCTCTCTTCTCGTACTTTTTGTATATTTTTTACTATTACACAAACACTAAGGTATGTATTTAATTAAAGTTAATATTTATGAAATTAACTTTAATGAAAAAACATTAAAATAACTCATTGTAAATTATCCAAAATATAGCGATATATATCAAGTGCTTAGGATAAATCTGCCACTTGTAAACTATTTCAAAGTGCGGTGGAAATCTGAGTCAAATTTAAATGTCTTAATTCAATATGGAAGTAGTACATTTTCTTATTGATTGACAAATTAACAACCTCCGGTTCGGAAATTGAAGCATCTGATCTGAGGAGAGCCGGCGAAAGAAACTCGTCGTTAAATTTACAATTATTTACTAGCATTTTATAGTAGCAGTACATCCACGGCTCAGCCCGTATTGTTTTTAAGTTTTAGAAATGGATTTTCTAGGTTAAAGAGTAGCCTATGTAGTAAAGGAATATTTCAAATCGATTCTATAGCTTCGGGGCCTATTACAAACATACAAACAAATCTTTCCTCTTTTTTTTAATATTAGCATTGATAATAGAAGTGTATATATAATGAACTGTTGTTCAATTAACCTGCGACAGTAGGTAGGTGGTGTTCAAAATTTTCAGCGCACTTTTGATTCGTTTTGTTTTTTAATCACCGATCGATGAACGAATAACAAGTAATTGATTGTGTGACGTGCCTGTAAGATGTATATAGATGTATATCCTAATAATTACTTATAAATAGCTTTACTGATACGATTTTGTTATACGCATAAAACTACTAATGTAGCTTATTCTACGCAAATAAACACAACAAGGATAAACAGAAAATCAGGATTATCCAAGACACTATTCGATACAAGTATTTTTTTAAATTACAACAGTACAAAGAATATCCTAAAGAAGCCCATTTTTGTGGTAATTAGAGTCAGTTACAGGAATAACAAACAAGATATCAGAAAAAGTGCCAGAGGCGCTTATATTGTAATACTTTAATTATCAGCCTGTGTTAGTCCACTGCTGGACATTGACCTCCCCTAATACACCCCTATCCATTAGGGGGTTTTTGGGCCGTATCCCATCACGCTGGTCGAAAGCGGGTTGGTGGGTGGCCCGACTTTTTACATACCCATCCGACGCATGGATTATCTTACTTTTCAGACAATTGGGTGATCGGAAAATCAAAATTGCCCTAGCCAACTAGGAAACAACAACGAACATTTGTTGAGTCCCCGCAAGAATTCGAACCCACGACCTCCGGCCCCTGAAGCAGGCGCCCTTACCACTAGGCTACCGGAGGCAGTTATTGTAATACTTAGAGTCAATAAAAGTAATTGATTTAAAAAATAATCCAGCTATGTTTAAACTTCTCGTTGGTTTATTCATGAAACGTTTAAACCAATTTGATTTAAGACTTAAAAACATACCGGTAAAAGCAAACTTAGTATTTCCCCTTTCCGTTATGACCTAAATATAAGTGAGCCTATATTTTTTAATGAAACAATTCACACGCCAAAACAGCATAAGTTATTTGCTGGAGCAGCCTATGACGTCACAAAGCAAGTGGCCCGTCAACAACACTTACAATTACACAACGATTTTAAGGCCACGGTTTTTACTTATGATGTAGAAAATATTTACATTTAAATAACACTGACAATCTTTTTAATTTACGTTTTTATGACATTTTTTAAATTATCGGTATTGTACCTATTGAACTGATTAATTTTTCATTTTATTATAATGAAATAAATGAACTTTAAACACTGGAGTTTTTTTAAACACAACGCAACACATTGTTCACAGTATTTATAAAAAAAAGTTAAGTTAATACATGTTAATAACTAAAACATGAATTTAATGTTTTTTTCGCAGTTTTTTACATAAAAAAAAATATATTGAGTCCTGAATCTTCTACAACAATTACTTATATTCAATTGGTTGCTTTTATATCAAAGATGAGAATCTCTAAAACAATAAGTTGAACTGAGATTCTGCGATTGAAGCGAGCGCCATTAAATATGTGACACGTAACAGAATTTATAGTAACACTGAAGACCTTTGATACCATCACGGCGGACTGTGAATGAAAAATATTTATTATTTTACCTGGCCTAATTTTTATAGTTTTTAAATGGTAATAATAATGATATTATTACTAATATTATTAATATCTTTAACTGCCTCCTCAGCGTATTGGTATGGGCTTGCGCTTTAGAAACTGGAGGTTTTGGGTTCGAATCCTGCGGGGGCTCAACAAATTTTCATTGTTGTTTCCTAGTTGATTAAAGCAATTTGGGCTGATCACCAATTGTCTGAAAAGTAAGGCGATCCATGCGTCGGATGGGCGTTAAAAAGTCGGTCCCACCAACCTGCATTGGACCAGCGTGGTGGGATTCGGTCCAAAACACCTAATGGATGAGGGTGTATTAGGGGAGGCCTATGTCCAGCTGTGGACTATCACAGGCTGATGATGAATAATATCTTTACCAAAATATCTTAAAACTTAGTTAAAAAAGCTGAAGTGCTTAGCAAAGGGACTTTAAATAGGTCAGTTAAGCACCTGCGCCACAAATAAACAGGCTTCTCCTCCTAGGCGATAGTAGAGTCGTAAAAGTTTACATTTTAACCTTATATCGATTTCTAACTTGTAAGAATGATAAAAGTTAATTTGTAAAGCAATTTTTGAATTCCAAAAGGTAAATAATTTTCACAAAATAATAGACGTAGACGTAGAGGAAGTCCACTGCAGCTGCTTGACCTACATAATGGATTGGATTTAATTGTAATCTGTAAGGTTTATTTATAAATAACTAGCGACCCACCCCGGCTCCGCACGGGTGCAATACTGATATCTGTAAAATTTATAGAAAAATAAATAATTTATGCATGAATTATTTATTAATAAACTTTCCTTTTCAATCACTCTATCTATTGAAAAAACCGCATCAATATGCGTTCCGTAGTTTTAGAGATTTAAGCATACATAAGAATATAGGGACAGAGAAAGCGACTTTATTTTATACTTTGTAGTGTAACCACTTTTACTTTATAATAAAAGCCTGCAAGAGCATAAATTGTATGGAAAATATTTAACTTTCACTTTCACTGCGTTAGAGCCTCCACGCGGTGTGTGATGACATAAAGTGTGACGTGCATATTCTATCACATATTAAAGACACCTTTTTAATCTTAAAATAAACGTCAGTACCTCTGACATTTAAAACATTGATCTTATGCAACAGCTTTGCATTATATTTAGTTAATCGTAATTTAAATGTAAAGTTTTATATTAACTTTTGAAAGGTGTCCAGGCCGTTTTAATTTTAAGCATATAATCAAGTAAATATACTATAAAATTGTACGGTTGTTGATTGATATACCTTAACTTAAAGTACAACATTTTAGGGATATATACAGACTTTTCTGTTTTATTATTTACTGTTAAAAGATTTTATCTTTATCAAAACAAACTCAAATAAAACAATACAAAAAACTGAAGAGTTTTATCATTTTAAATAATAAATATCAATAGAAACGGTTAAGGCTTATAATGCCGCTATTAGTCACAATGTATGTAAAAAAAGAATGTGCCTAAAAATTAACGTGAATCTTAAACATTAAGTTGAAATCAAAAGAATTAATGCTATTTGATATTTACGAAAATAATTTAAAGGAGTAAGATTTTATTTTAAGAATTAGGTTATTATTAAAAAGGACCACCATTTGACCTCATTTCAAAATTTGCTTCTGTATCCCCTTTTTAATTACCGTCCAATATTCTCCGATCTCCACAGGGAGCTGTCCGCCGTGGTTTTATTCTTTATATGAGCCGTCGTAATGCTTCTCTGGCAAGTCGAAATTTATTAAAAACCTAACCAAAGATTTATGTTCTTAGGATTATGTTCAATACTTCAAAACTATTCATATTTTTGTCCAATTTTGAAACCTTATACAATTGCTATTCAAAACTGATTGCTTAGGTACGCTTGAGGTGTTTTTGTTCTTTCAAAACTCTTGTTCATCTTCGTTAAAAAGCATTTTCTGCAAAACCAAACGATGCAAGTTAACATGAAATTATTTATTTATCAAATCATAAACTATATATATTTTATACTATTCGTTCAAAGTGACTTGAGATAGTATGATTCTCTAAACTCTTTGGTTTAAAAGAAATACTTATTGTATTTTTTTACAATAATACCGTACGAAATTTTTTGCGTTCTTATTTAATTTACCTAAAGTTTACAATGTAAGCGGAGATATTTAATTTTCCATTAACACTTGCTATGCTCAGAGTAAATTTTTAATTTAGCAAATTACTTTACATATAATAATGTAAAGAATTTAAGGAGAATATCTTATCAATTATAAAATCATCATTGAATATATCTTTTCACTTTACATTTTTGCAGAAGCAAAACATGTCACCGTCTGTCTCAAAATCTTTACGTCACAGACATTTTTTCTAAGAAAACGTTTTACGTTCAACTTAATGGTAGTAAAAGTATAACGGGTCAAGAATCTCTCCGAGAAACAATATTATAGTCATTTGCATAATGTGTACACATGGTACAACAGTTTCCGGTCGCTCTAAGGATATTATTTAGTCATCTTTCGAGAGTTGACGTCTGGAAAATTAAAGCTTCCTTATTTTGAAATAAGTTTTTCATTACATTGCAAAAGAAATCATTAACTCAATTTAAGTAGGAATGACATGACGTTACGATCTTGATAAGCTCCTTACATTGCAAATGATTGAAGAATAATATTACAAAAAGGCGGCAATTATTTTTTCATATAACTTCTTTTATTTAAAACAACAGAAGTCACTAGAATAAATATTTTACGACATAAATTGTGGCCTAAACAGCTATTGTAGTTTTCTAGTATGTGGTTTTATAGAATTTTATCTCTTATTATTTTTTCTGTTATTTTTTCATCTATTATTAATATCATCATATTAGCCTGCCCGTGTCCATGCTGGAAGCTGGAAATAGATCGAAACGTCGGGAATAAATTTCAAGAATAAACGCGAATAATCAATATAAGGTGGATTTGATATGAATATTGTCTCATTAAAATAAGATACATTTAAACTTCACACATTCTGTATCCAAAATGTAAACCAAAATAATACTATCATAAATAATTTAGATTAAAAAATAACGGTCGCATCCAAAAAATATCAAAATAACACATACGTGGAACAACGATGAAATACAAAAATAAAACGCTGTACAATAAGTATTCGCAAAGATTTGCGTTAGTCAATCTTATGACAACAAATAGAAAACAATTGATTCAATCTTATAACATAAGTACCACAACAGTATGAAAAACATACAAGCTGCTAAACGGCTTATTCCAGTAAAAAGTCATAACTATTTTTTTTGCTACGCTTTTAAAAACATTTTGCGAGACCTTATTCCTTGAGTATCACAACTTTGATAAGGTGACATCAAATCATCATCACTATAACATAGTATAAATCAAAGTCGCTCCTGCCCCTATATCCCTATGTATGCTTAAATCTTTAAAACTACGCAACGGATTTTAATGCGGTTTTTTTTAATAGATAGAGTGATTAAAGAGGAAGGTTTATATTTGTAATACATAATATTGCAGGTATATTTTTATTATCAGCATAGCACTCGTGCGAATCAGGGGCGGTCACTTATACTATATATTGCTAACAACCAAATAAAACATAGCTGTTGTTTTCACCACAAAAAGCTTAAAAGTTGCAAAGAATCGCACCGGAAATTAAAAAAATAATACAGTGTATATAAAAGCCTCAACCTAATGTTTCTACAATAAAACCATTGGTTGTTTCATTACCAGAACATTTCAACCAACTTGATTTAAGACGTATAAATATGTGAAAAGTGAACTCGTCATATCCCATGTCGGTTATGACCTTAATATAAGCCGATATTATGTTAATAAAACAATTTACACGCAAAAACAGCATAAATTATACCCTGGAGCAGCCACAGGCCTATGACGTCACAAAACAAGTCCGGCAACGACACTCACAATTATATAACGATTTTAAGACCACGCAGTTTTTACGTTTGACAACAAAAGTAATAAACTTTCAGATTACTTTGATATAAATATATTATTGTTATTGTTTTTTATATATTTTACGTACTTTTAATTATATTCATGATTATGTTTTGGATATGTATTGAACAAAAAAACGCTTCTGTGCTCTCGTGTAAATGGCATAGTTGGCGGTGTCATTACTTGCTTCAATCAACAGCCTGATGAGTCCACTGCTGGACATAGGCCTCCCCTAATACACCCCTTTCATTAGGAGGTTTGGACCGTATTCAACAATTGGGTGATCGGCCCAAATTGCCTAACCAACTAGAAACAAAATGAAAATTTGTTGAGTCCCGCAGGATTCAACCAGACCTCCGTTTTAAGGCACAACTAGCTACGAGTTATAGTAGAGTAAACACAAATTCACTTGTTTAAAGCAGCAACATAACACAATCTATATTCTAGCTCGATTCGAACCCATGACCTCCAGTTTTAAAGCACACGCCATACCACTAGCTAGAGGCATTACTTTTTAAACAAACGTAACTATTTTACCTCAGGGCAGTGAGCCAACATATAGCGAGGTGCGCTGTATTTCTTATTGCCTATGTGTACAGCTTTTTATCAGACGAACCACCTATCACTTCATAACCAAACCTATAACAATTTACAACACCCTATAACTTATTTAAAAAACTCGTCTTTGACATCTCATATATATATCTAGCTCCAACAATCTATTACACTTCTCTAATTCTAGTTCTAGGAATGCCTTAAATCTAACTTTGTACTTCTCGGAAAAGGTAAAAGAAAAAGGAAATAAAAAACGTATAAAATTTTGCAGTTATATAATGCCATAAAATTAAACAGCTGAAAAATATATCAAAATTGGAACCTCCTATTTTAATAGCATATACAAATCCGTCACTCTCAATCCTTTAACGATTATTGACACGAGCCGGGGATGTTTTATTTAAGGGAATTTTTTATTACGTTGTTACTTCCCTTTTATTAGACGGCGAAGGAGTTTTATTTATTTTAAACGATAAACGCTAACGAGAACGGTTATGACTTACAATACGGCAATAAGACACTTTGTCATATATGGTTTCAAATGAATCAAAAGAATATGTTTTCGAAATGAAAAATCGTAAAAAAATATATGCATTCAATCGAGTCAAGTTAACATAATTACTAATATAGAGCTAATAATATTTGCTCATTCAATCATAATGAATAATTCAAGAAAGGACTTAAATTTTGATCACCTATTACTTTCCTTAACTTAGATGCGATTCTTGCAAACTTCATGCTACATACGGCTCTAATCAATCTCCAATTTATATGGACCATAACGTTGTGTTGATTTTTTCTTACTGAAAACCATAGTACAAAAGAACTTCATTTAATATTCTTTTGAGTTTGCACAATACTATATATTTGATCGTTTGTCTTATTTGTACGAAATATATGTCAATTCCTGTTGGACGTTATGTGATAAATATTCAAGACTGTTTGTTTAGTAAAGCTTTTGTATCTCTTGCGAAGAAAACGATTCCTACACATGCATTCCGTTTCGTTTGATAGCTTTTTTTACAGGAATTTGAGACTTACTGTAACTTTCACAATTTAAATGCTAAAAATTTTCTGAATAGTTTTATTTTTATTTTAAAAGTCATCTGCATCGATCAATGGTTAGCAAATTTGCTAATACAAATTTCTGTTCAAAGATACCTTTGTACTGGCAACGAAAATATTATTAATTCGGCATATTTTCAATCTGCCGTAGCAATTGGCTTGTCGTAGTAGTTCAAACTTGTGTACTTTAATATCTCCCGCGTAACTGACTGATCTCTAATAAAGATCGACCGCCGTAATGAAATCGGTCATCATCATATTCTATAAATGAAATCAAAGAAACATATTTAAAATTTAATTAAACTTTTTAAAAAAACTGAATAATTACTCACAAGACATTTTATCTCTTGCAATCTTTTGGGATAGGTAAAAGAAGTAATAAAATTTGACTTGTAATCAGTCTTGATGCTATATTTTTAAAGACGTCATTAAAATTGCCTTGATTTTATTAGGTTATCGGTCAAACTTTATGACCCATTAATTATTCTTATGAAAATTTAGGAGAAAATCTTCATTAAAATTATATTTTATTCTTGGTAGTATTATTTTGGACGCTTTGTAGAATGACCGTATTTTATTCATACGTTATGCATATATTTACAACGTATTTGCGTATTAAAGGAAATAGATTAATATAGATTTTTTATTTTTTTAATTAAATACTTTAAAAAATCAGGTTGACAAGTAATGACTGATAATTTTTGACATAAAATATAAACATACATGAGAGAAGAATATGAATAAGAAACATGTGTGTAAAATATACTGTTTATATAATAAAGTAATGCTTCATCATTATCAGCTTGTGTTAGTCATGGGCCGCCCTTAATGCACGCCTTCCCCATTAGGGGTTTTATGGACCATATCCCGACACGCTGGTCCTATGCGGGTTTTCAAATTCAAATTATCTTTATTTGCTAAAATACGGTAAATTCAGATCTTAAACACACATTTAGTTCATACGTATTTCACCACATTGGCATGCAAATCATTTATAACTTAAAAAATATTTAACATCAATTTAAAAAAAGAACGGAATTGTTACACGCATTTTCAACTCAATGTCAGATATAAATTAATTACGAAATATTGGCTAACATATCATAAGTTATAATACATTGATAATAATAAAAAAAATATAGTATAGAGTTTTTTGGTTGGACCAACGTTTTACACGCCCATCCGACGAATGGATCATCTTACTTTTAAGACAATTGGGTGATCGGCCCAAATTGCCCTAACCAACTAGGAAACAACAATGAAAAATTGTTGTGAGCCGCAGGATTCGAATCCATGACCTCCGGTTCCTAATGCACACGCCCTTACCGGGTACGGAGGCTCTATTTTGTCGCTCTTATTGTGTATGTAACTACATAACAATTGCCGAAAAATAAATTTTCGTCTAAAACAGTCTTGTACTTTACCCATACAAAATTAATTAGTTATATACGGTTTAATCTTAATCCTTGATACGATTTTTGATTAAAAAATCATTCATATACCAGAAATACAACAACAAACAAATATATTAGATAGTTACTAATTGATTATGGGCTTAATTAATATTATCAACCCTGTATTAAATAAGCAAAATTATACCAAAATGATTTAGGCATTGTGTCATAATTGTTCTAATGTATCAGCGACGTAAGCCCTGTATAAGCCTAAATGTTTTCATTATAACTTTATGCCGTAAATTGTTATTTTATGCTACATTGACTATGTGATGACGCTTCTTTATTTTATAAAGATCTATACTAAACTTTTCGGCTAGCATCGTATATCACTCATTACAATTTCGTGATACCTACAATCAAAATAAAATCTATACATGAAATTATTTTCTACTTTTAGTGATCCCGAACAGTGACTCTGCAACACTTGAAGAGTTCGTCTTTTTTTTTTTTTTTATGCCAACGAAGGCAGACGAGCAGTGGGCCACCTGATGGGAAGTGGTCACCGACAATACCAGGGGTATCACCAACGCGCTGCCTACCGTAAAGGACTCTCTTTATACCTCGTTTAAAGGAAGACATGTCATAGCGCGAAGGAAAAACCTTAGAGGGGAGTTCATTCCAGAGTTTAATAGTGCGTGGCATGAATGATCTCTGGAAACGTATCGTTTTGTCAAATCCTTATATAAACAGACCTTTAGATCAAAAAATGTCACGGGCCTAGTGATCGAGAAATCGCTCGTTTGCACCTTATGAACGATGGAATAAATTCCTTCTAATGAAATAGCGTTATCATTTTACGCTTTGTTGTTGTGACGCAACATTATCATAACTCACTAATACATTGATAGTGACACGCGTAAGATTAGCTTTCTTTGATACATACACCGAATTAATTCTTTTTTTTACGCGAATACTACACATTATTGAATAAAAGGACTTTATACAGCAGTCACGGGGTAGACCACGGCCGCTTGAATGTGTTTAAAATGTAAAATGTCGAGAATTTAAAATGTAAATAATCGCAATAAAATCAGTAAAAAGTCTTTTTATTCAATAAATACACACGTAGTTCTGAATAAAAATTAAGATTATGACATTTAAACAATTATTCATTGCCACCGGTGGTAGGTCCCCTGTTTACAGGAGACCGTCTGAGTGGGTACCACCGCGGTGCCTATTTCTGCCGCGAGGCAGTAGTGTGAAAACACTGCTGTGTTCCGGTTTGAAGGGCACCGTAGCCAGCGTATTTACTGGGTAAACGAGACTTAACACCCTATGTCTCACGGTAGGCAGCGCGTTAGCCATACCACTGGTATTGCCAATGTCTATGGGCGTCGGTGACCAGTTCCCATCAGATGGCCCGACTGCTCGTCTGCCTGCGAATGCCATAAAAAGAAACTAAAACGCTGTAGCCGCTCGTAAAGCCGTATTTAAAAGTATATTTCAGCCAATTTTTGCCATAAATTTAACGAAGCTGAATATAAATCTGTGAGGTTTCTCCTTATATCGCTTAATAGATTTACTTTAAGTTTACGTTAAAACAATACATTCAAAAAAATTCATACATTGTGTAATTAAATTGCAAACGCTGCCAAAGCCGGAAAAGATAGGCTTAAATGTTTTACATAACTTTACTTCTTAAAATCGCCTATTACACAGTCCGCAAGCGTATACGTCTATGGTTCATGATTAACCCACAATAACCATTTCAATGTAAAACATTGCAATGAAGCATATTCAAAGCTCATTTAAGGTAAAATCCTGTAAGTTTACATAAAAGTTAATGCATTTAATAAATATTTTATATGCATAAAATAACTTATAAGATATTAGAGATTCTTGCATAGGGCACGTTGTCACCGTCTTATATTGCGGGAAATTTATATATTCTATTTGAATCCGCATTTTTTTTTTTAATTGCACTTGCATTGTATTTGATACTATTTAATAAAACAAAGACTATTAATGTTGCGAATAAATTTATGGTAATTGTTGTTATATTTTTATACATAATCTAAAACAAGCAACACAAACAAGCACGTGTGCTTGTTAATTAAATGTTACTTGTTCACATCTACACTTCTACAACAATGTTACAAAGAGAAAAGATTTGTATTTTCCTATTTATCCAAAAGTGTATAGCAAAATGTCCATCCGTGTGTAGCCAGGACGGGATGCTAATCGTAATTATAAAATAACAAACCCCTTGACCAATAAATATATCTGAGAACCTTTGCCTTATTATTCTTTTATAATCAATGACGGAAGTAATAAAATTTTGTACCCATTCAAGATACCATTTTCTGCAGGAGGTCATTAAAATTGACTTCTTGAAAGTATCAATTAAAATTTATAGTCCTTCAAATAACTTACTGTCAATGTCCTTACTAAAGCCTTATTGAAATATCTTCTCTTTAAACATTTGACTATATCAACGCAGAGTTTTGATCAAGTTTGTACTAAAATTTATATTTAGCAGTACTTAAAATTAAATAAAGGGATTTAAGTATTCACAAGAATACTGATCAAACAAATATATTTTATAATATATATATTGTAAAATATGTTATATTGTATGTTGATAATAAACTCATCGTACAATTTAACGAAGTATTGCCCCGAGGAACTCCCACTGAGATGAAACGGTAACCTGGATAAACTGTAAATCGTTTATCCAGGTTACCGTTACCGAAATAACATCAAAGAATTGCGAACCAAACAGATAAAACATTTTAATACCTTTGGACGATTACTTTCACATCATCATCAGCCTTTGTTAGTCCACTGCTGGACATAGGCCTCCCTAATACACCCCTATCCATTAGGGTTTGACGTAACCCACCACGCTGGTCCAGTGCGGTTGGTGGGTGGACCGACTTTTACATGCCCATCCGACGCATGGATCATCTTACTTTTCAGACAATTGGGTGATCGGCCCAAATTGCCCTAACCAACTAGGAAACAACAATGAAAATTTGTTGCGTCCCGCAGGATTCGAACCCACGACCTCCGGTTTCTAAAGCACACGCCCATACCACTAGGCTACGGAGGCAGTATGATTACTTTATCAATACATTTTTTGTATATTCATAAAGGTCATTTAAATATATCTAATTATAAGGTTCATACGTCCCAATGCTTCTAAATAAAAAGGTAAAGTTTAGACAATGATAAGTGGCTTTGGTAAATTACAGGATAATCTCAATAGTATTTACGTCTATCTCAGTTTTGTCAGTGTTAGGCATTCATAGTGACCTAATTAATGAATTAGGTAATTGATATTATATATCCCTAATATAATTATGTATGTCAAGCAGATTTAAAGTAAAATGGCTATCAGGAAGGTATTATTTTCAATAATGTAGCAGAGATTGTCGAACAAATATTCTATACTTTTATTTCTTATTAATATCAAATAAATAAGTGCATGTACTAACATCATCTACATTATTGATAATTACGTAAACTTGCGAATGTTTTATAAATAAATAAATTTTATATAGCATATCTATATATCTATCCACTTAATATTTTTCGTTGCAAAAGTCAGAATTAGTTTTTAGTACGCCTAGTGAAGCCTCATCACGTACTACAAAATTATATAAAAAATAAATGCCTCGGAAATTTTTTGCAAATAATCTGAAACGGAATAATTTGAAATTTAAAAATATAAATAATAATAATAATGTTCTCCACTCGATTACGACTACGGCGGCCGATCTATATTAGAGAACAGCAAATTACGCAGGAGATATATTATAATGCACAAATGTACGCACAAACACAGGCGCACTCCCTGTTCCTCTACACTCTCAAAGCCCGATGGGACGGATAACCGACACAACCGGAGAGAAAAAAGGCGCAGGAGCGACTTTTTACATGCCCATCCGACGCATAGATCATCTTACTTTTCAGACAATGGGTTGATCGGCCCAAATTGCCCTAACCAACTAGGAAACAACAATAAAAAATTTGTTGAGTCCCCGCAGAATTCAAACCTACGCCCTTCTAAAGCAAGCAAGCAGCAAGTTTCTAAAGCACGAGCCATTACCACTACGCTACGTAGGCAGTCAAAGAATATATGTATGACCTAGATGGCGGACGAACGGGATATTTTCCAGACAAGCTGTTTATCTATAGGTAAAATCTTTCTTTTCGATATAGATATCTCTTTATATTAATGATCACAACTAAGAAAAATCATTGCTTAGAAATGGGATCTAAAAGGTTTTATATAAAATAAAACGAGACGTCTGAATATTTCAGCCCATTTTATGAACACTGCACGCATGTCAATTATAAGAACCACTTGTCCTAGATAAACTTCCTACAGTCTAACGTAGCCAATTAAAGTTTATTAAAACTTCATTCGTATCACTTGTCAATGGCTTACGACCCAGTAATAAAATGGTTCAGCTGTATATTTTTTTTAAACCTAACAAATTATTTTCTGCTGTTTGATCACTGTCTTTACTATTTGTCAAGACAGTGATCAAATAGACCAGGAGAAGGTATTTCTAACATTTCGTGAATTCTAGTGAAATGATTATGGGTTGGTTGCTATGAATTTTCCCAACAAGTATTAAACATTAATCTAATTAGTGGACCGGTCACGTGGTCAGAAGAACCGATGGTATATGGGCAAATAAGGTTCTGGAGTGGAGACCGCGTTCGGGAAGTCAGAGCGTTGGTCGACCCCCGACAAGGTGGGATGCCGAACTCCGTGGAGTACCCGGTTCAAGTTAGCAGCGAGTAGCAAGGAATCAGCTGTCTTGGCGTTTATTGAAAAAGACCTATAACCAGCAGTGTTTATCCGTCCACTGTAGGTTATAAGCCTAGTAATGAAAAAAAAAATAAAAGTATAATTAATATTCTCTTCTATATGCCATTTTTTTTTAAATATTCATATAAATTAATGCTCTTATTTTCGTCATGTGTAAAGTATTTTTAATAAAAACAATAAGAACGATTGTAAGCCTAGTTATTTTAGAGCACTCTCAGTTTATTTTAGCGTTTATTTTATATTTTAGCGATAGGCGTTTAGTTAATTAAATAAACTGAAATAAGAAATATGTATTTCCTTTGTCATACCTATCCTCGCGCGGGCAAACACGACATTTGGTAAAAATACCACATCGTTTTCCTGTGTGCAACCCTTCTTTTTCCGCTCTTGTATTCATGTATGAATTAAACCGTAAATTATGATCAAACACTGCACTTTGTGGCTTGGTAACTACTTCTTGACCAATAATGCGATTTAGAGAGTATATTAAACTATACATTAGCTAAACTTAAAACAACAAAAAAAGTATAAAGACGACCTCTATAAGTTAAGGGATTGAAATTGACCGCAGTCCACGAATAAGAACGCTTTCGCTACTGATTCTGGTTTGACATCTAATTTGCTTATATTTATTCCGAGTCTAAATCTAAATTTCGTATAAATTAACTAAGCTCTGTACATAACACGGTGCTTTCAAGTACCCATGCAAAGCATACATTACTCTAATCAATGAAATATAATAAGATATAGATCTTGAGCCCACGAAAAGTTCGAACCGAAACTAATAGTTTTGTACACAAAGCTGAAACCCTCGACACTACAAGGACATCCACAGGCTACAATAAGTTAAACGAACAAACATTATTGTTATCATTGTCGTTTACTGCGTAATAAGCTGGACAATTAAATGTTTTGTACAAAGCTGATCAAAGGAATACACTGTAAACGAAACATGTTACTTAATATTTAGATAATAAACCCGCGCTCCAATTTAACGGAGTATTGCCTCAGGGAACTCTGACCGGGAACCAAGGGAAACTAGGATAAACGTTTTACAGTAATAACATTAAAGTGTGTTCCAGTAGGCCTAAGCGTCATTACCCGCCGGATAACATTCAATTAAGTAATAATTTAATTTTATCTGTTAACTAGCTGATGCGCGCGACATCATCCGCTTGGTAATACAAAAAAATCTATTAGTTTTGCTACTTCTACTACACTACATAGTATAAAATGTATGCTTAAATCTTTAAAACAACGCAACGGATTTTGATGCATTTCTTAACAGATAGAGTGATTGAAGAGGAAGGTTTATATGCATAAGTTTATTAATTTTTCCATAAACTTTACAGAAATCAGTATTGCACTCGTGCGGAGCCGGGGCAGATCGCTAGCTTTTTTATAAGAAAAAGTAAGTATGTAGCCTAAATTAATCCCAGTTACATCGGTAATGTTCCAATAAGTCCTGTTGAATCCGGACCAGCCATTCCAGAGATAAGTCAGAACAAACAGAACAGGCAGCCAGACAAAAACGTTGAAAAACGTTGTTTTGTTATATTTATCAGTTGTTTATATTATTTATAATTTAAAAAGACTTTTTTTAATGTTACAAACATACACTCCAATTTCATTTACTTGTATATAGTATATACATTATGTGCTTATCGTTTTTATGATATTTGTGTTCTTTGTGAACAAAATTATGTAATTTTAATATCTTTTCGTTTTTAAATCTTTACATCCGACATTTAATGTGGATATTACTATATATATATATATTTGACACTAGACCACTCATTATAAGTTTTGGCATTCGGTGTAAGACAGATTTTGCTTACATATTATGGATAAATATAATGGATACTAAAAACTGTTAAAAAATGACTTCAATGATAAATTTTAACTTTAAACATCTTTTTCTTGTTATTTGCTATATAATCCAGCGTGCAGCGTTATCATGAAATTTTATTAGCTATAAGAACTAACCTTAATTCTATTCTCCAAAGTTATCCGCTTGTCTTTGTAAGTTTTATGAATATTAGTCGTAAAGAAGAGATAAAGTTAAGGGCGCAAACAATTTTATTTTGTGATCACAATAAAAACAGTAAAAGTTGATTGCTTTTATGATCTATAATATGAATCTTAACGGGACTAAGGACTGCTTTGATTTATAATTAAATTAAATGTCACTCTCTTTATATATATAGAAAATAAGGGATTCCGTTTTTAAACTCTCAGATAACTCTCTCTAGCTACAGGGCCGATTGACTAGAAATTTGCTATGAATATTACTTTTGTCAAGTAGAGATGAACTTCCGGTTTTTATAAAATTCCAACCTTAAAGGGGATTGCGGGAGTTACCACACGGACGAAGTCGCGGACAACCGATAGTATTAAATAAAAGTAGTGACAACTTGATCGGCTAAAAAATATCGGCTATAAATTATCATTATATTATTGTAACTAAAAATCCAACCAATTTAGGAATAAAGTGCTAAGGTTAAAAGTCGCAACACATTTGCAACAAACTTAACGACTCCAAAATTATAATAATGTTTATTGCGTGCAAGACAAAACTCGTTTATGATACTATTCTGAGCCCCTGTTTTATTTTCTATTTAGGGTATTTTTTAATAAATTATTATCCAATAACAGGCTTTACGCAGAAAACTCCCTTTAGGTTTTGAAGATAATACCGTCTAAATTAAAATTATTTGAATAGGTGTCAATTAACTTAAAGCGTCGATTTCCTATAATAGCAGACGTAGTTTTTGGTCACTGGGACTGACTTCTAAATGCCTGTCTGATGCATAAATCATCTTACTTTCTAAGTAATTAGATAATCCGCAGAGATTTTTTTTATGGCATATGCAGGCAGACGATTATTCGGCCACCTGATGGGAAGTGATCACCGTCGCCCATAGACATTGACAATACCAGTGGTATCGCCGACGCGCTGCCTACCGTGAGACATAGGGTGTTAAGTCCTCGCTTTACCTAGTAACAACACTGGCTACGGTGCCCTTCAAACCGGAACACAGCAGTGTTTTCACACTACGCTTCGCGGCAGAAATAGGCACCGTGGTGGTCCACCAGACGGTCTCCTGTAAACAGGGGACCTACCACCGGTATAGGGTATGATGCTAACAAACCAATAAACATCAACAAAATAAAGTTGTTTTCCGACAAGATTCGAACCCATGACCTCCGGTTTAAAAAGCTCGTGCCAAACGCCCTAAAGTGCCAAACGCCCTAAAGGTTACAAAGTAAAGTTTACATTTGTGTTGTAAGCCGTTGTAAAGTCACAATAAACATTTCTAATTGAACCATATTGAAAACTTTTAAATTTAAACTCAGGTTAAAAGACCGTTTCATTTCCTCAATTACCTCCACACAGCAGCAGCGTTTTACATATTGTTTATAATTTTAACATTACAGTCATTAAAAAAGGTGTACAAACATTAATGTTCTTTGGCAGAAATAGGTTACTTTTCTTGCTTTTTTATTTGTCAATCAAACCATTTATTTCTTCTTTCATACGATCTTTAACTTTTTCAGAATGAAACCAAATAATTGTAACATATTGTTGTAGATATTTCATCGGTTTTCTTTCTTAAAAATGGTTAGTGCTTCACGTTTAATTCGTTGTTTATAAAGGCCATATCACATACGATACTGAAAATGCAACTATTGCCTTAAAACTTGACACATAGTACACAATTTCAAGATAAATAAATAAATGTCTAAAATTCCATCAAGCGCTCGCAGGATTTGACTCCCACGACAAATCAACGTTCAGATAGATGTGAATCTGTTTACATATAAATCATTTGCATCGAGCAAGTGGCGCCGTCTGGCCGCCTTTGTCTATCACGTTGAAGGTCGTCTCGTCCTGATGTTTAGGTTTTATAAACGGACTTAAATAGTATCATGTAATTCAAACAAAATATCCAGTCTTATTTATTCGATGTCATTTCGAACAATTATCATAAATGTACACATCGATAAAAATAAAAGATGTTTAAGTGAATGAATTAGACCTTGGCGTTGCACCTAAAGGATGTGTCGATGTATTTTGGTCGTCCTTTAAATATTTTAGGTTATAATCGAAGAAGACATGACTAGTACAGCTTTAAGACAAAGAGACGAAATGCAGTTATTGATCTTTATATGTTCACTGCATTCGATGAATCAATTAGCTTTTTAGATGAGTTTCTGTGATCTTACTTTTTTTGATTTTTATGCCTACTCGACGCTTATATGTTCCCTTTCTAGACTAGCAGTTAATTAATTAACTTGTAACTAATTAATAAAAATGTTTACGCAGCTGTTTTCAAAAAAAATTGTACAGAAAAAAATAAAAGCTAATTAAGTGCTATTCGTGTAATAAAATTAACTTAAAAAAAACAGTGAGTAAATATATATTTTGAGTAAAAATAGACTAATATGGACTACATATATTTGATGAATTCCTTTTTATGTTTGTTATGTATTTACCGAAAATATCAAAGCGGAATGAGGTAGTAAGTAAAACGAAATAAACAACTTAATAATAAACTGATACATTGAATATAAAGGTTATGGATATTTGTGCACCGTTTTCTTTACTTGCAATTGTAATTGCAAAACTTTTTTATTATTCGAGAGATTCTTGAGGCAAAAAAGGGAAAAACATCATACATTTTAAATTTTTGCTCATAAAAAAATAACACATTCTAATAAGTTCGTAATTCACACGGAAGTAAATTAGGAGGCACTGAAATCCTATACCGAATAGCCAAAGATGGTCTTTACAACGTAAAATAATATATCACATGCCCATCCGATGCATAAACATATTTTCAGATAGTAAGTGATTGACACATGAAGTCCCAACCAACCAAAAAAATTATTCGAACCCACGACTTGCAGGTTTGTGAAGCAACTACCAATACATTCAGGCCACGGAGTCGGTTTTAAACTATATAATAGATTATATCCAAACAATCCTAACGATACGCACAATGGATTCTTCACATGAATATAAATAGAAAGAGGTTCACTCGTGCACGTACACTTTATAAATTCATGACTTTTAAAAAGCACGTTTGAATCGCGAAGACGAGACGAGATCAAACATAAGAGAATTCATTTCACAAAACCTAAGACGTTACGGCGCACTCTTATATAAAACCCTCGAATAAATTGCTGCCAGCTATGGAAGCTGCGCTAATGACTTAGTTTTTGTTTAGCTCGCAAGGCCCATTGCTTGTATCATTGTCGTCATATTTCTAATATGATAAAAGATTTCACTGTTTCACTGTTCTACAACTGAAATATTCAGTTATTAAAGACTTGGACTAATTTAGAAGATCACTACACGTGTTTCGTGAAATGGCCTTAAAAATATCATGTAGTTATAAATTAGTTATCCACACGAGAATGGTTGAACATCGTCATCATCAGACTGCTGGACATAGGCTACCCGTAATGGCGTACATAGGGGGTTTTATCCTCCATTAGGGGGTTTTCGGACTGTATTTTCAGCCAATTGGGTGATCGGCCCAAATTGCCCTAACCAACTAGGAAACAACAATAAAAAATTGTTGAGCCCCGCAGGATTCGAACCCAAGACTAGGTTACTTAACACACGCCCATATCACGAGGTTACGGAGCAGTCAAGACAGTGGTTAGATAATGGTTTATTTTATATTATATATTGTCATAGTGGAATTCAATATGAACAATCCGCATTTTTAATGCTTTAGTGAATCTAAAAAAAAATATTTCTAATTTCTTTGTTAACAATAGTAGTTGAAAATTTCTGTCTTTATTTAACCTCGTCTTTTAAAAAATTACATCTATTATTTGTTTTGTGACACTATATAGTTAATACCTGAGTTTTATGTTTTCAACTTATTTCATATACAGTCTTTTTTATTTCGTTCATGCAATGCGACCTAAATACAAATCATTGTTTCAGTTCAAATGTATTATTATAAGCATGGTGTACGATAAACAAAAGTAAGGAAATTAATGACGGAAATTCGTTGCGATTAGCACAGTGATTAAGCAAACCTGCCATTTGCACAAGAGGAAGTAAGTAAATGAGTATCGTGTATCATATTTAAATTTCGCAGTCCTCGACACAAATATAATTACTAATAGGCAGTTTGTATATTTTTTTCAATTAAATGGACAAAAATGAGTTTATGGCTTGGCCTAATGGTAAATGAATTTAATTTTCTCGTCCACCCAGCCATTTTCCCAAGTTACCGTTGGGTTGGTTTTTCATACATCCAGATTGTCAGAATATTTTTTTAACACAGAGAGACTGGCATATAACGTGCACAACTCAGAAAGTTAAAACTTATTTCTTTAATTAACTCGATTTTTATACATATAAAATCCACTAATTTATGATCATGAAGGCTGGAAAGAGTCCAATATCAGGAATAAATTTATATAACTAACACGAAAAATCCGTAAATAAATGGATTTCAAATACATTTCATGGATAATTATGTTGTCAGTAAATTGACACAAGAATGCATACCCATATAACGACTGTAAAATTGGCCTTGACAACTGAAATCCACTTTTTACGTTTTTATTCGATGCTTGAGCCATCATAAATTGGGCAATTGGATAATCCGCCCGTATCGTCCTAAACAACCAGAACACTGTGATAGCACTAAAACCTGACTTCCCGCAGGATTCAGAAACCACCTAGAATCATATTGAATTTATTAATTACCGTAGAGAAGGATCAATCTTTTGAAAAATACCTAAATTATTCAATTTCGTTACATCCTTTTTTTCTTCATTTTCCTTTAATGACGAAGTAGTACAGCATTAGAAAGCTTCGTCTAATTACGTATCCTTTTGCATAGGGCCCTAAAAGGTTTTCCAATATCATTAGGGCCTACGTAAAATCAAACTTAAAGTCAGCATTATAGTGTTCTGAGCGAAATTAATGCAAACTCGGGTACTTCTAATTTGAGGTCGAGAAATTTATTTGAACATTTGAGTTTATAAATACAAACAAAAATAATAATTTAGCCTGAATCGTAATAACAGATCAATCTTATTGTAATTACGTCAGTTTTGATTATTTTGAAATTAATTTGACGACCCGCTCGGCGTAGTGGTAACCTGACTATTACGCCAGAGGTTGTCGGTTCGATTATTTTTCTTGTGTCTGGGTGTTTGTATCTATTTGACATGTTCTTACTTACAAAAGAAAAATAAGTATATATATCTATCAGCTACCTGGTTTCCATAGCACAAGCTTTGCTTAATTCGGGTCAGTTTTGTTAATCGTCCGTTAATCAATCGACAAGTCGTGTATTGTAAATATCTTAAAGTATAGATTTGGTTTAAATTTCCTAAAAAAACTAATTATAGTTTGTATTACAATAATTTTCAATTCTTACGTAAATGCCATAAAACAAATCGGTTGTGAATCCTGTACGTATATTTATTAATGTCACTTGGTTATTCAGAAAAAAATATACTAAGACATAAATATGGAGGATCGTAAGGGAAACGTTGTTATGACTTGGCATCAGTTCCAAGTGTGTTAGTGTGGCGCCGTCTGGCTCACATTTCCTGTCTTAGTTTATGGCCCGATGCAATTAAGAGCATATAATCTTTCGCTTAATGGTGTTCCAATTTACCCATCCATTCGCCTGTCTATACATAATAACAATTACTTATCTGTTCTCCGTAGCCTAGTGGTATGGGCGTGTGCTTTAGAAACCGGAGGTCGTGGGGTCGCATTCTGCGGGGAATCAACACATTTTCATTGTTGTTTCCTATTCTGAAAAGTAAGATGATCGATGCGTCGGATGGGCATGTAAAAAGTCGTTCCACCCACCAACCCGCATTGGACCAGCGTGGTGGGGTACGGTTCAAAACCTCTAATGGATAGGGGTGTATTAGAGGAGTCCTATGTCCAGCAGTGGACTATCACAGGTTGATGATGACTTTGTCATTGACAGGGTTTTAAGTAGTGTCCGACCGAACTTTCGGTTTCGGTTTCGGCCGAGTTTCGGCCAAAAATCAAGTTTCGGCCGCAGTTTCGGTTTCGAATTTGGCCGAAACTTTTGCCGAAACCGAAACTGGTTTCAGAAGTGTTTTCAATTTTAAAATAGTAGCGAAAGTTAAATGTATCTATGCTGCAATTGTGCTCTGATCAGTCGATTTTAGTTCAGAAAAACATTCCAAGTTTGACAAAAGAAATTGATGATTCTTCTAGAAAGACGAGGAGGGGACAAATAGTAGTGAGAACTAAATATATTTTATCCTTGGTAACCAAAAATAAATACAAATAATACTGTAAAGCGTAGCTCAGATATTTGTTATGTTAATAAAAAAATCTTCTAGTCTCTTCACTTTTTTTCTGAATGTAGTCATTTGTATGCTATGTGTGGCGAAATGTTCTTGAAAATAGAGAAAATCCAAGTGCGATCTTGTTATTAAAAACCACTGTTATAAAAAGTAAACAACGCAAGAGATTTATTGCGTTTGCTCTGTCATAATCAATTGTCGCAAAGTGAACTTCTTAATTTCGAGTAGAGATATCTGATACCTAATCCAAAAAACGAGCATAGAGGTCTCAACGCATTTTGACACAAATTATGAAAATGAGAAAAGTTTCCGCAAGATGGGAGCCGAGAATCAGAAACAAAATCGACGTCGATCTTCGATCGACAAGTTTTAAGAAGATTCTAAAAATTTTAGATCTAGTTTTGTGACAGTGGTCGAAACATGGGTTTATCTCGAAGGATCTTCATGCCGTGGCCATGGTATATTGCCTGGCCGAAGTATGACCTCAATATTTTGGGACTCAGAAGTGATATTGTTGATTGATTACCTGGAGCGTGGAACCATCATTACAGGTTATGCAGCTGTAATACCGAGGTTTAGAAATCCGTCAATGACAAATAAGAAGCAAACTTTGAACGGGCGAGCTGCTTCATCTTGACAACGTACCGGCGCATAGGTTGGCATTAGCGATGGCCACCGTTCAGCATGCTAGCTATTTTTCATCTTCTCTCCAAATTGATACAATACTGAAGAGTAAACATGTGTTAAAACTATATATAAAAAGTAAACGATGCCGTGGAGAACTTTTTGTAGGACCAAGGCATCCTTTTTTTAAAGGAATTGAAGCATTGGAAACTTGAAACGCTGGACTTGGTGTGTAGGTGCACTCGGAGATTATGTAGAAAAATAAATAATTAAGCTATCATAGTCATTATATTCTATCTCAATTCTACAACTTTTTGATCCCTCCTCGGAACTACAAATACAAACCAAAGTATTAATTAGTAAGATTTCAAAATATCAATACTTAGTCTTTAATGCAACAGTCACAATTATTAATTTACTTATTAATATTGTTATTTACCTTAATTTATTATTACTTAATTAATTACTTATTATTAATATAATTATTATATTAACTCTATAATATATTTGAAAAAAAAAATGGTATATTTTAAATTTGTTGTTACATAAAAATATTATCAGCAACTGAAAAAAACGATTAGCATACGTTTAATATACTGTCTCCATTCCATGACTAAAATAAAGCAAAATAATAGGCATAAAAGCTCCATATTTTAGTATTTTAAGACTTCTTACACTTGATCACGTGAGTTTCGGTTTCGGTTTTGGTTTCGGCCGAAACTGAAGCCACGGCCGAACTTTCGGTTTCGGTTTCGGTTTCGGCCGGAAAAACAGTTTCGGTCGGACTCTAGTTTTAAGTTTTATTTTTATTTAAGTTCACTTAATAGTAATATAAAGTATGGCGTATGGCCATACGTATTCAACCTTGACTTTTGGTTGTCTGTGCTTTATATTGTTAGGAAAGTTCAAGTCCAAGCAAGATAAATGTTTAAGAGAATAAATGCCCAAATGTTTTAGTAACCGAGTGTTTGGTCAAACATGTAGGTTGTTTGAATGCGGTTTTTAACTAACTTTAATATTTTTGTAATACTAAAAGTATAAAAAACAATTTCTGATTCTTCTAAAAAATATGGCAATTGATTATATAAAATGACTATTTAAATACAATAGTTCATGCATCAATTCGATATGTTTCAAATCACTTAGAATAAGATATCAAACCCTTCATTAGGCAGAAATGCAATATCTTTCTGAAAAATGCGTTGTTTGCATCCCTTATTAGACAAGAGTTATTGGTGTTGATTAACAGTAAATAAAATAGGGTATAACACATTTATTGTTACTATTCTAGTAATGACTTCTGAATAACATTTCATAAAAATAGCCGATTTCGCGCCCAATCATTGTAAGTAGCGACTAGTTTCAAACCAATTGAAGGTCCTTTAACAGTTTGAAATGGATTTGTACCCGCTCGCGTCCAGTCTCGCACTTTATAGCGGCTGAACTTATTACAATATACTAGCGTGTACCTACGACTCTTTCCGTGTGATAAAGCGAGGTTATTCAATTATATGTAAAGTAATATAAATAAAGTATACCAATTGTATATGACATCAACAATTAAACAATGACAATGTTCCTTACTGTCATCATCCATTCAAACCCCAACCACTTTTTTCTTTTCGCAATAATTATAAGACTATGAGCTTTTTTTGAATCTGTTCTACAAATATTTTTAATATTATTCAATTCGGTTTAGTTGTTTAGACGGTTATGACTTACAGAAAGAGAAAGTAACTTTTACAATTGTATTAAACAATAAAAAGCGAGACGGGAAGCGACCGTAAAAATGTCCCAACTGTCCCTTTAGGTCCTAAAGTTATCATCATCAGCCTGTGTTAGTTTACCGTTGAACATAGGCCCCCTAGTGAACGCCTTCTCCATTTTCAGAGTGTTTTTGAACCGTATCCCACCCCGCTCGTCCGATGCCGGTTTGTGGGTGGACCGGCTTTCTACGTGCCCATCCGACGCATGGATGATCTTACTTTTTAGACAGTTGGGTGATCGGCCTAAATTGCCCTAACCAACTAGAAAACAACAATTATTATTTTTTAAGTACCCGCGGGTTTTGAACCTACGACCTCCGCTTTCTAAAGCACATGCCCTTATCACTAGGCTACAGAGGCAGTCCGAGGGCAGGTACAAAACTAGTCGGCAACAATGCCGGTTTCTTGTGAGCTCTCACTTTGTAAAATATATTTTTAGATCATTTATATTATTAGTATGGACTAGGTTGGATTATTGGGTCAAATATCTTACAAAATTCATAATTACTTAATAGCAGCAACACCTTTTCTTTTCTTCGTAACTATTTTTGTTCCGTTATTGAACTTATTTAAATAGAGCATAGTAAGAGCAAAGAGGCTTGAATATTATTAGAGGCAGCGTCCAATGCTTCCGGCGCCGTCTAGGCGGTTATACAAGACTGGTGGGCGGGCGGTTTCAAGGTCTTATCGGGTTCACCGAAATAAAAGGCGGATCAAACGGTTTTTTTTGTTGGAGACGACTTGGCGTCGTTGAATATATGATTGTCGTTATTTATAGCACAGGCTACAGTATATGTGTACTAACGGTGGTTATTGAAGTAGAATGAAAAGCAACTTTTTAGGGTTATAATACTATTGTTCATTTTAACATTATTAAGGGTTTCTTGGTGTTGCAAAAATGATGTCAAAGTCAATGTAATAGATTAAGATTTAATTAATAATAATCTTATTAATACTTTAGAAATAAGTAATTCTATTTAACTAAAACCGAATTAATAGTTTATGACCCAACACCTTAAAGGTCTAATGGCCCTAGCTTTACAAACTGGACTTTAGGGGTTCAAATCCTGCTAAATTCTGTGCGTTTTGCCGATTGCCTCAAAAGTAAGAAGAACCATACGTATTGGCATATTAAAAGTCGGTGCCGATTATTGTAACCAGTTTTGACAATCATATACAATTAGCGAATGCAGTAAGTTCTTTACATTCTGGCGATAATGAGGTGGATAAGAAGCCAACCTAATAATAACTTGGAGAAATAGAGAGGAAAAAACAAGAACAACTCTTATTCGTTCTTTCGAGCAACAGATTTTGATTTTGCATTATAACAGATCGGATTGCAAAAATGCAAACGATTCGGATGAACAAATAGATGAATGATCATCACGTTATAGCTAATAAATATTTATTGATGTATAATAAAATACCACTTGCCTTAGTTGTTGGTGACCATAACTATTATTCCTAAGGGTGTGGGTTCAATTCCCACCACAAACGCACACATTATATTTACTAAAGAAAAGTGAGTCAATGTATTTATCAAGCATTTCGTTTCCTAGTTTCGGTTTGCACAATTTGGAACTAGGTGATGTAGGGTTGTTCGTCAAGAATATTAAAAAAACTTACCAAATGGTGGTTCGAACCTACAGTCAAGCAAAAGCGCGTGACCCGTAGGTCCGGTTGTGCCGACCACCGCTCCACCCCGCATCATCAACTGCGCTTCCAGCTCCACCCAGCGACCTCCACACTCCTGTGCGTAACCAATATTCTTACTGTCATAAACACTAAGTAATCAACTAATTAAAAACAAAAGTAAACATATCTGTTATCGTAATAACAAACGAAAAAAGGACTAAGTATGCGTTAACTCCGCGTTCAATTCGTGCTTGGTCTTCTATTTAAGCTGTAGTGCTCAAATATTTTAGATTCGTTAAACGGGTGCGACAATTTTTTAATGGCGAGTTCTTGTTTCTTTTTTTGGTATGTAATGTGCACAAGAGGAACGGGATAAATACGTTATAGTAAACAATACGCACTGCGTACAACGTTACAATCGATAGCAACACTGAGACGTGGAATATTATAAATTTACATTTACATTTATTATACTTTTACAAGTAAATTATTATAAATGCTTTACACTATTTTGTTAATCATCAATTAGTCTTCAACCGTTTCAAAAATGGAAACCCCTGAACTGAAAAGATCCGTCGTAAGAAACTCAGCGGGAATATTTTTTTTCCTTTTTACAAAAAGATCTTTACAAAATAAAAAAACAATACCACATATTTTTCTGAGATGTAAATAGCCTGTAGATTTAAGTTTCTGGCTTTTATTTCAATACTATCTGCTTAACATGGTTTGTAACCGTATCTTTTAGTTAAATTAAGAATCCCTTTGAATAAAGCAACCGTTGAGCTTATGGGTTCCATGAAAAGCTTAGAAATGCTGATAATGATCTGTTCATTTCCGTTCATGCCCATTTACACTTAATAACTCCTTCTTAATGTTATTTACTTATTGAAGATAGATTATTCATTGGCTCATATATATTGGTAATTACTCTGATGGTTTTGATACCAAAGTTATTTATTTAACTATACACGAAGTACAGTTCATAGAACTGTATGTTTGTGTGTATGTAGACAATATACACTATTTCGTTACTTGATGCCAAGTTGAATGATGATTTGAGTCACATTGATGTGTTTTTTCAATAAACTTTTAAATATATGTGTAAGGAGATATATTGGTGATATAAGTAATTTAGTGATAGTTTTTAAACACTTTTGTATGACCGCAGATTAGGAATTGCTTTGTTCCCAAACGCTGAGACAAATTACCGGAGCGAGTAAAAGGTTTTATGTATACCGTTTTACATTGGCAATTCCTAACGCGGTCATACAAAAGTGTTTTAAAAAATATCACCAAATTACTTATATCACCAATATATCTCCTTTACCCTATGTATTAAAAGCTGTTTAAAGGATGGTTAGCATTGTTAAGTGCTACAAAATGCATCATGACATACCCAACCCTAGTGTACAAGATTTTACTTCCGTTTTATTTAATAAGCATACCAGGTTCTGTATCCTATACACGATAGCGTTATTAATTTAAAGGTATGCAGATTAGATTAGTCGTATTAACAACTTCAATACGGAAGGTCTTCGTATGTTAGCGGTATCAGCCATCGCATTACAAACCAGAAGTCGTGGGTTTTAATTCTGCAGAAAACAACTTTGTGGTATATCCCGAATAGTAAGATCCGCTTATCGGATGGGTATGTAACGCAAAATATTCGTGTCGGTTGTTAATAAAATCTTAAGCAGTTGTTATAAGACATAATATAGATTTAAATAAATAGTAGATGCTGCTATTTAGTTAAATCTGGATGAATTAGCAAATAATCTCATGATAATTTAAGAAATAGACAATTAGAAAGGTAAAAAAATTACCAAAATTAAAAAAGAAATGGTGAAAATAATAACAAAATCATATGAAGCAATTACCTCGTTAAATGCCACCGAAGTGAGGGGCAGATAGTGATAACCGAGTGCTCGGTCCCAAATAACTCCCTTGTTCCACACTTCTACGAGGAGGCCCAAGTTGATGTCGTTGATTTCACTGTCAAGAGAAATGGTTTAGTATTATATAGTCCATTCAGTTGCTTTCGTGAATACTATACATGATAAATATATAGGGTTACTGAAGTTAAGGCTCAAAATTACTTACCACCCTTAAGAAATTTATTATACGTACACAGGAGACTCGGTCCCGTGAACATGATGGTGATTTTCAAATAATTGTAGTTACCAAAAGCGATAATACGTAAGGCTGTATTATTTTTCATATGAGTCAGTCGTTAACTGTTTCCATAGCTAAACGGTAATAACTTGGCTCAAGGGACCATGGAATTTACAATTTTAAATATAATTTCATTCACCATCACCCGATTGCGTGTAAAGTAAGAGGATCCATGCATAGGATGCGGTAGGCATAAAACTAGGCCTGCGCCTGACCTTTTTCCGATCGAGATAGTTAACCCCCTCCAACTTAGAGATTGAAGGAAGGGGAAATGCTCAAATGTTTGCGCGTACCCTTGTGCACTTTAATATCTCCTACGTTAGTGGATTAAAAAATCTGTAGTATAGATAAGCTTTCGTAGTCATAATCTAATTTTAGTATATTATAATGTTATATAATGCAGTTGTCAACAAATACTATAATAGTAAATTAAATTAGCTTAATATTTTTCATTTGATGACTTAAGATTAAAATTTAACAATAATTTGACTGTTTAAGTCAAGCTTAACAATTGATTAAAATCTTAAAAGAGTTTTACCACACGAATCTCCTCAAATAAAGCTACACATGGATCCGAATTTTCTCTTACGGATTTGTAGTTTTACAATTTTTTTCTTGTTACTGTTCGACTAAAATCAACTTTTATTCATCATTTTGTCCAATTATTTCGTTATATATTTCTATAAAGCTGACGCAAACTGTAATAATTAAACAGAGAGACATAGATTTAACTAATTTTTTTTATAAATCCATATTATTATTTACAAACAAGAGGACGTTTCTCCTGCGATACGTTTGTCTTTCAATTGGTATCTGTAAAATCTTTGTTTAATAGTGTTAAAAGTTTAATGTTCTCGTATTGTGACACTTGAATTAAATTATTCAAATATATTTGTATATATAAGTTCATTAATGCCTTGCTAGCCACCATAAAACTAAACAATTGTAATTAAGTAAGAAGATCCGATGTCACAATACAATACAATGTCCATTACACTTGAATGTAAAAGCTCAAACACATATCAAAGTTAAAACGTCCGTTCATACACACAAAGCTTACACCTTCGTTTCATGGACGTACGCTATTTACAAAAAAACTGCACTACTTAGCTTAATCAGTCACCTTTCGTACTTTGTGAGCATTCACAATTATTTTTATGCAACTACTTTTGTTCTTTCCACTGCGAATTCAGAATTCAAAAATGCATTTGAGTAATTAAAAATGGTTGTTTATAACCTTTACCCTTGATAAAAGGGAAAATTATCGACGACAACGACTTCAAAACGCTTACCAACATCGAAAATTTAATCTACTTTTAAGTCCAGAAAATTTGTTATGTTTATTATTACGGAAACATTTATTTATGACAGAGAACGCAACCTTTAACACGCACTCTACCCTTTGTAAGGATAAAGTTATTTTAAGAAGCCTTATAAGCATTTGCTTGATGTAGAAAAAAGCTAGGCCTTGATTTTGTTTAGTTAGTTTATTTGCTTATTTTTAAATTAAAACATTGCAGATTATAGGAGACATGATCAAATGTTATTAAATGCAGTCATTATATTTTATCAAGCGGTTTTTTATATATATCAAACAACTTATAAACTAATACGCAAATTATTTTTGAACTTTTGTTTCCGACATTTGTGACATTTCTAAGGTTACTGCATAAAAATATACGCTACAAACGTATTTTTCATTATAAGTGAAGTAGACATAAGTCTATTTTGTTGTAAATTACGTTTTGGAACACTCAATACCAAAGCGACAAATATAAATGCAAATCCACTCTTAAATTCGCTCTGAAAACGGCTTAAAGAGCCCAATAAATCATATTAAGCCCTATGTCTAAGACTCAAACACCATCCGTAGCCTGGTGGTAAGCGCTTCCGCTTTAGAAATTCACGCCCGCAGGTTCGAATCCTGCGGAAACTACTTTTAATTGTTGTTCTCTAGTAGGTAAGGGTAATGCCAACTTATCACCCGATTGACTGTAAAGTAAGAAAGATGGTTCGTGTGTCGGATGGGCAGGTGAAAAGTCGAAACTGCGCCTGATCCCTTTCCGGAAATGTCGTTTAACCGTCCTATTGGACTATGAAACTAAAGAAATAGGGTGTGCATTTGTATCCGTCCGTATACTTGTTCACTATAATGTCTCCAGCGAGGTTGTCTGATCTCTAATATCTATATCACCCAACCGAGTGGGAATCGACTAGGACATTATTATATTTAGATAAGAAATATTGAAAGCGCTATGCTTAGCCACATCTGTATTTTATAAATGTTCAAACATTCTAATATAATTTTCTCGATTCTACTTTCTAGACACCATCTGTTCATTCTCACCTGTCGCAAAAAAATTATTCCAAATTTTGCGTCAATCCGCGAATAAATTAAACTTTTTCAAACAAACAATTTTCATTATTGCGAAGTTGTCTAAAAAAGCATTTCGTTTGTCATTTCTTTGCATTCACCGCAACATTATTTATTTTATATTACTATATTTATTATTAAATATTTGTAAATACTAATTTACCATATTAACAAAGAGCATTGCTAATGTAATTATTACTTTGACCGACAAGTAAATAACTATTGATAAATTCTTTATCTTTGTTCATAGATACGTTCTTTTTTTACTCACACACATTTTGTATAAATTCCAACATAAAGCATATAAAAATTTTAAAACATTTAAACGATTTCTTTTAATCGTTTAATGTATGTACAAAGATCGGACGTAACTATATTAACGGTTCAGTTACCATATTGTTCTATTTCAATTATTTGTGTGTCTAATATCGAAAACTGACCTAATTTCACCCAAATAGTCCTAAAGTTACATATGACTAAAATAAATATAATTATTAATTCACATCACATCACACATCATCAGCCTTGTTAGTCCACTGCTGGACATAGGCCTCCCTAATACACCCTATCCATTAGGAGGTTTGGACCGTATCCCACCACGCTGGTCCAATGCGGTTGGTGGTGGACCGACTTTTACATGCCCATCCGACGCATGGATCATCTTACTTTTCAGACAATTGGGTGATCGGCCAAATTGCCCTAACCTACTAGGAAACAACAATGAAAATTTGTTGGTCCCGCAGGATTCGAACCCACGACCTCCGGTTCTAAAGCACACGCCCATACCACTAGGCTACGGAGGCAGTTTATTAATTACTAACATGTATAAATTATATATTTTACGTGATATAACTGAGTGAGTACGGAAATTCTTGTAGTGCTACGCCTGTACAGCGCCCACCTAAAACTAGCGTAGAAGTTATAAGCTCCTTTAATAGCAGTAGGCGCTTACAATAGCGCCGCTCAATAAGCATTAAGAGTCTAAAATTAGAGATGTTTAACTCTACAATATTATGTGATTGTACATAAATAGCCTACCCTCTTACCCCTAGGAATACAAAGTCTACTCCTTCCTCAAGGAATACAAAGCAAGCTTCGAGAAACATTGAGTAAAGGAACAACCCAGATTCGAATTAATTTCCATAGTTATAAAAACGTGACAGGTGGCAATACAAAATTTTATACAAGTCAGTTATTTCATTGTCCCTTATGATAAACATTGATTACAGTATTTACCGAAAGAAATTGTTAAACGGAAAGTAAAAACGATATTGATATCTCTTCCGAAATTATGAGGCAGTTGAGATGTTTTAGTTTTAATGAAGTAACATATTTTCTAAGACGTAAATAAGATTTGATATCAAAACTAATTATCGTTATATAATCATCGGGATGTAAAGTTCGGCCAATCTTAATTTCCGATATATACAAATAAATCTAATGTCAAAAGCTATTGGCGGCAGAATCGACCGCGTTCTTATTGGTAATCTGCTATTTTCAATCGCCACGCGATTTTGTGGATGATCAGACATCATTAGACCGTATCCCACCACGCTGGCCCAATGCGGATTGGTAAGTGAACCGATTTTTTACATGCCTATCCGATGCATGGATCATCTTACTTTTCAGACAATTAGGGGATCGGCCCAAGTTGCCCTAAACAACTAGGAAACAACAATGAAAGATTTGTCGAGTCCCCTCAGGATTCGAACCCATGACCTAAGCTCTCTAAAGCATACGCCCTTACCAAACCTTTGTTTTCGCAACGTATATCTTTTATTTATCTAAACTATAAATATTATACCGTATTACCGAAACGTTTATCCTGCAATGTCATTGAGGCATAGTAAAAGAAAAAACTTAACAATCTTTGTGCGTAGTTATTTTAATTGCAATACACTTTTTGTGAAGCATTGTCCGATATGTATGTATGCATATCTTTATGATTTTGATCGAACTGAAAAAGTGAAATGACTGATTGCAACCATTCACGTTTTCAAAGAAATTATGAAAGCACTTTTATGAATACCTCATTATGCGGCACAATAAATATACGACAGCGTTTGATTTTTTGCGCGTTCGCAATTCCCGAAGGTCATTAAAAATCATATTAAAGTTGTTGTACTTTAAATTTTTACTAATATCTTTCGAATATCAAATAATTAATAATTTTGTGACACAAAAACATTTTCCACTTTTTGACCGACTTGCCAAAAGAAAGTGGTTGGTACTGAATTCGGAGCGGTTATTGCGCGAATGATTTTTTTATATATGTTACCTAGTTGCTCCGTTCCTAGGAGTCCAATTTCCTTGGTCCTTTTTTTTAAATTATTATATTAGCTTCCCATTGGTCCCATTTTTTTTTATAATTCTTGTGATAAGTAATTTAACAGATATTTGAGAAATTTAAAATTATGGCACCGAACCTCGTGCGATTGAATTACAAACGCTGCCGAAATCACAAAAATAGACATAAATAATGTTTTACAAATAACGCAAAATTAAGCATTTTAATGTAAACATTTTTAAAATTGTAATCAGACACATTCAAAGCTTATTTAAGATTATTAAATTCACATAAAAGTTAAGTTCATTCTATGTACATAAAACGTGTCATATATGACGGTAGAAAACCGGAATTTTGAAAGGATTGCACGTTGTCACCTGCTCATATTGCGTATAATATTTATACGCTGTTTGAAATCGGTCATATTTTTTTATTATGATTTCATTTAAATTAGAAAAGTACATTTACAACAGCTTACCATTCAGTAGTGAATTATAGTGCGTGATAAATTATAAAGTGCGTAGTATTACATAGAAAACAATTGAAAGTTTAGCGTAGACCTTTGTATTATTAAGTTATCTTCTGTTTTATCGCCATCGATACATTGTCATGTCGTGTCTATGAATTGCAACAGCTATATAACTTACGCAGGTTAATTAAACAAGGTAAGCTGTCAAAATTTAATGACGCCAAAACATAATCCGTTCTTATTGGTAGGTCGAAGGCATAGCAATTTCCACACAAAGTGTAAGGCCAATAGCGTTTCCTAGATTTTGAAGCTAATAGAGTACAACTTAAGCGTTGTTTACGTTAATTCCACGTCTTATATGGCTCAAATATAAACTCTAAACATAGATAACTCTTATAAAAAGTTTTCGGTTATGAAAATGTTAGAAATTATATTGACAAAGCTCAGGAACCAGCATAGTGGATGACCTTTAACCCCGCCTCAACGGATAAAGAAACCTTAGAAGTAAAACTTAAGGAAGGCTTACTGGGAATAACTGAACGTTCAGTTTTATTTCGTAATACATTACGTGGATACGACAGTAAAACTTTGAAAAGTTTAAATTAAAAGTTAGTATTGGCACTATGTACTTTTTTCAAAGTTAGTGTGATTTCAAGATTGTTGTGTATTTAAAAAAAAAAAGTAAAAAATTTTATTGTTGTCTTAGAAAAATTCTGTCATGAATATATATTTAGTTATAATATAGTTGTTGTTTGTTATTGTATCGCAACAAATAAACAACGATGAGATGAAGATAAGATAAGATAAACGGAAAATTTTCTATAATAGAAGCTTTCCTCGACTAGGACTGGGATGATACTATCAGCGAATCATTGTCCAGTTCTTGACGAACCAAATATCATAACGATAAGTGTATGAAATTAAAAGGTATTTATTAGATACATAATATATGCGTTCTAATAGTATAAATATATGCGTAAATATTATGTACATTATTTCTAAAAAATTACATTTATTTATACACATATTTATCGTTTACTAATAAACATTTCTGTAAGGAAACTCGTAACGAAAAAGGCCTCAAAGGAAATTTAATTTTATTCATTAATTTTCTAATAAACATGTTTATAATAAAACTGTGCCAGCACAATGCTCTCTGACACTATTCCCAAAAAAAGTAATAACCCATCAAAATTAAACATAAAATCATCTTCAAACGACCATATAAATAAGACTATATCTAGAAATAATGATTAAACATTAAAACCATTGTCATCAAACATTATTTCCATTGCCAAAGTGGGTTGATTTCTTTTGATACCAAATCTCGCTCTACGTTGTTCCAAGATACACGTGCTTCCTAGATGCACGTAGCCTGCCTATATTACTAAAACCTTTAAATATGAGCCAACCGGTTGCCGCATTTACGAAAAGCTTGGCAAGTCCTATGCGCTTTCAAAGCTTTATGCCGCCCTCTGTACATCAAATGTCCTTTGTAACTATTGTCTCGAGCCACATTGTCGTTGGTGTTGAACAAAGATAATATTACAGTCACCCTACTAAATGTCAAAGGAAACTATAACAAAAGCTTGAGATATCAACACTTTAAATTTGCTTGCTGTATCGTTTAAATGGATCTTATACCTCTGGCGTATATGTATTTGGGGTAATCGCGTACTTTGACTTTTTGACATAAAACTAATTCAATAAAAAACATTAGTATGTTTATATATACCGTTGTGGTACTTTGTTAAGGCATAATTTTCTAATATACGATTCCGTGGCCTAGCGGTATTGGCACTAGCCTTATAAACAGGATGTCGAATTCGAATCCCGCGGGGAAACAACTTTGTGTTATCGTTGGTTAGGATAAATTGGGCCGACCACCCAATTGTCCATGCTCCATGATGATGATCCATGCATCGGATGACAAAAAATTATCGCCACTTTTGGACGTCACTAGCATTGACCAGTTTACTATAATTGTTTGAATATTATCTTATAATATTACATAGAAATCCCGTATCTTATTTATATTGTAGCATATAGTATGAGTATAGCAAGTATAGAATAAATCAGTTAAAAGGTCATTCCGATTAAAACACATCTTGTTCAAAATTGGGCAACGCTTTAACTGAATCCATTCGTAATATTCACTCTCAGCGACAAATAAAAAAGCCAACATTTTTTCATTTCATTTCAAAAAGCTATATTAGCGTTCCTATATTTAAAAAAAAAACTCGCCAAAGAAAATGGGGTCGACAAATATTAAAGCAAGTCCTAGAAAAAAAGAATGCACTATGTATAATTTGTCACATAATCACGTAATATATATCGAAAATATTTATACTTAAGTTTAATGAATTTTTTTTTATAAACTTTCGTGTCACAATGCTCGTAACCCATACTCCTCCGAAACGGGTTGACCGATTCTTATGAGTTTTTTTATGCTTATTTAATAAGTATAATTCAAAAAAGTGGCCTACTATCTATTTTTCAAACCCCTAAGTGATAAAAAAAAATCGGTTTATTTTTTAGTATTTTACTATTTTGTGGCATTGAAAATACAAACAACCTTAAATTTTCACTTTTCTATAACCAACCCTGCTCTTTGTTAGTCATTTTAACAATTTCATACATTTTTGTCCCACTCTATAACATCAAGTATTATCACTTGGTTATCCCCTCTGTGTGTCTACCGGTTTATGGAATATTATCAAATGAAATTATTTACATGGCAAAACAACGTTTTGCTAGTATATCTATAGAAAATTCCTACCAAAGCCTTAAACGTACTAACAAACTCATCTCACGAAAACCATTTTACAGTTCTAGAATAGCTAGTACATTTCGTTACTCGAGGAATTATAATCCGCGTAAGCTAAGGAATTTAAAGGTTTATTTACTGACAGTGGACATCGGGCGAACAAACTCTAGACTCCGTAACATTATTTGTCTCTCCTTATTTAATTAACAACAAATATGAATTTTACCCGAAAATAAGTTAAAAATAAGTCATATATCTAAGTATATTAGTGCAAAAATATACGGCAATGTTATTGTTTCGATATTATAAAAAAAATTGGCATTACATTTTGACATTATTAAAGATTTAGATCTGAACTTTGTTTACTGATATTTTACAACTATTATGGTTATAAATTAGTGCAGCTTTTTCTTCTACACTAATTTATAAACATAACAGTTGCGAAAATTATATCTCATCCTATACTTGTTATTAAAAAGACCGTGTATAAAACATAATTCTAATCGACACAGAGACTCGTCATTTTGTATTATCAAATTCTATAAATTATCAATAAGATGCAGATCTTTGCAATATTTTTACAATATAAAATTAGTAGGACGATAACTGCCTCCGTAGCCTAGTGGTAAGGGCGTGTTCTTTAGAAACCGGGGCCGTTAGGGCCATTTGGGCCTATCACCCAATTGTATGAAAAGTAAGATGATCCATGCGTCAGATAGGCTCGTAAAAAGTCGGTCCACCCACCAATCCGCATTGGAACAGCGTTGTGGGATACTGTCCAAATACCCCCTAAAAACAAAGTCGTACCTTAGGGGAAGCTCATATCCAGCAGTGCACTAACACAGGCTGATGATGATGATGATGACGACGGTATCTTAGTAAGACATTGCTAAATAGAAGTCATAGTAAAACCCGCCTACTTGTTAATGTCAAAAATGAATTGCATTCAGATAATTATGCTACCAATAAATAAAATGATTTTTTTCTGTTTTGTGATGGAAATTTAGAATTGCACTTGCATGATTTATTTTGACCGACTTCCAACAAGAAGTACTCAATTCGGAGTAAATGTTTTTTCTTCGATTTTATATAGTGTTTATTATTTTTAACGTTAGGCTGTGATGTAATCCCTTTTTATTAATAACTTTATGATAGATAGTTTAATAGATATTTGGAAATAAAAAAAATTACAACACCAAAAATCACAACCTCGTGCAATTAGATTGCAAACGCTACCAAAACTGTAAAAGATAGACATAAAGTAGTGGGTACATAATAGTAGTTCTCAAATGTTCTACAATAAAGTCCGGGACAGCATATATCTTTTTTTTTAATAAACCAAAATAGGCATTGTAAAGTAAAGCGTTTTTAAAAATTGCAATGAGGCATATTCTTAGCTCATTTAAGGTAATACAAAGTAAGTTTAAATGAAAGTTAATATATTTAAAAAACTCTTAATTTTATTTATATTAAATGTGTCATTAATGACATGCTGATAAAATTATTTCTTAAAAAGATATAAGAGATATAAATTGCGGTGGCAGAAATTGCGGGCCAGTTGCGTGTAGCGAGCACGTTGTTATCCGCTTATATTGCGATAATGTTTGAAATCGGTCACATATATAGTTTATTAAAATTTCACTTGTTAAGTATTAAGTCAGCAGTTAAAAAAATAAAATGTGCTATTTTTTTTTGGCATTTGGCAGCTACAGCTACAGCTAGCTAGAAAAGCACAAACAACCAGTTAAAACCAATTCTTATCACAACACATCTACCCGATGTAGTCGCTACGCCACTACATCTATAGTCATCAAATGACTGATGACTATAGATGTTGTTAGAAATGATTTTCCTTCGGGGAAACTCGGATCTTAATCGGAACACGATGACACCCGAACTGTCATTAAATGATCGTAAATGAAGGATATTTTTGTCATTATATAATATAGAGATGCATTGGTACTGAAAATATTTGTGGGAGCAAGATAAGTACGAACTTTTCCACAAAACGAAACTACTAAACTAAACTAAACGAAGGAAAATCTTTACTCACTATATCCATACGCTTATTATAAGTACGTCCAAAGGTATAAAGCGATAATTCTACATTTCTACAAAGTTGGCCACAACTGTCTGTTGCAATAAACAATACCTATAATTTAGCTAATTAGCACATAGAATTAACTTAAAAAAAGTTAAATGTCAAAGTCGATTGTGCCAAAATGTTCGGAGATATAAACGGTTAAACATCAGATAGGATTGAAAATGGATATTAGACTAATAACGCATTTGCTTCTGGCGCGAACTATGTGACATATGTTAACTTGTCATACAGCCTGTTTGTGCCAAAATAAAAGAAAAAAAACTGGTGGGCTGTCACTTCAAAATGGCGGCGCGTGATGCACCATAGGCATCTCTTGTGTATAATGAATTCTTTGATCCTTTAGCTAACCAGTAATGTATAAATTGAATTTAGACAAAGATGGTAGATATGAATCTGTAACACCAAACTGTATCCGATTTTGTTATGAGTCATTTTTTGATTGCCTCCTCTGTGAAACAATTTTAAAGACGTATTCACGTCAAAAAAAAAACAATGCCCCTTCCACCGTTAAAGATGCCCTGCATTGTTTTAATTGTCGACGGAGACATTCCGAGTGAATGAAAATAGTTCGCTCCAGTTATCGTACAACTATAAGGCGGGTACTCACAATAGAAAATCTTGTTCCCAACATGGCGCCGGGCCCTTCACTGTCACCGTCGTAGACTTGACATTTTGCAGTTTGAGTGTCACGTACGTGTTGAATTGTGCAGCTGCAACGGAAAATGTACCTTAATGTCATAGCACAGGGTTTATTAAAGCATGGCTACTGGAAATTAACTAAATGTTGAAAAATTTGTTACATAAACATCTTTTAATTTGTTCCTTCTATTAGCTATTTTTATTAAAAACATCGATAACTTCAGTAGCCTGGAAGTACAAGCCATCGCTTTCGAAACTGTGTGTCCCATTACCGAATTCTGCGATAGAACAATTTTATGGGATTATTTTAGTTGGTTAGGGCAACGAAGACTGACTGCTTAATTGCCTGATAAGTAAAACGAGCCACGTTTACTTAGTAAATATTTTTTAAATTTTGGACATAACTTTGTAAGTTGTATCAAAGTCACATTACATTTAAATATTGTTCAAAACAAAGAAACAAGATGGCGTCTTATCATAAAGCGCTCGTATTGGTTGAAAATTCAATACTGTCTTTTTTATATTATACATAGGAAGACAAACAGTCACGGGCCACCTGATGGAAAGTAATCACCGACGCCTGTTGACATCGTCAATACCAAGGGTATAACCAACGATGCTGACATAGGATATTAAGTCTCGTTTGTCCAGTAAATACACTGGCTACGGTGCCCTTAAAACCGGAACACAGCAGTATTTACACACAACTGATTTGTAGCAGAAATAGAATCCCTGCGGTGGTACCACCCCAGATGGCCCTATGTAAATATCATCATCATTATCAGCCCGTGATAGCTGGACATAGGCCAATTGGCCGTTGGTCCAATGCGGGTTGGTGGGTGAAAAGGGGTACCCTCTAAAAGATTGGCTTATAGTAACGTTCCATAATCCTACAAAATTGATTTTAAATTTTCTTATTTCTTTCCTTTTTTTCCTTAGAAAAATCAATTCTAATATACTAGTAGTTAAGGCGAGGAGCTTACTAGCATTTAGTAAAAATATGTTCTATAGGGTCATAGGGTCAGAACGACTTTTAGCTAAGGTCATCTTTATATAAACTTAATCCATAGACTTTAAGGTTAATCAAGCAAACATGGATCGGTGATTTAATCGCTTATACTGCCAGCAGTTTAATTAAAACCACATGATTAATGGTGATTTCTTATGGTTTTACCAGTCTGTAATGTTCAATATTAATCATTATTTTATGTTGTTTACGCGAATACTATTTATATTCATAATAAATATAGTTCATGTAATATAATTCTACAGATTTTATCGATTTAATTGCTTTATAATTGTACGCAATTATTCAGAACGTTGCTAGCGTTTATAATAGTCTGCCCCGTGACCTAGGACGCTGATAAGGGTCATTGAACTGTATATAACGTTTGAGTGTTTTAAGATAATTAGTAATTACGATAACTTACCTTGTGTACCAACAAAACGCGCCTTTTTTACTGTAACAAAGTAAAAAAAATACAAGTTAATTATAATCTGTGCATCAAAAATCTAAATATAATGTTATGAACTTAACTTACGAACTAAAAATATTGTCTAGAAATATTTAAGATCGATTTATTTAGCCACTAATAAAAAATTACACAAAATTCATACACTTAAAGTTTAAATATCTTTAATGATATTTGCAGGGTAACACAACTCCACACAAATAAACACTGAAATTATTCATCATCATCATCATCATCAGCCTGTGATAGTCCACTGCTGGACATAGGCCTCCCTAATACACCGCTACCCATCAGGTGGTTTTGGATCGTATCCACCACGCTGGTCCAATGCGGGTTGGTGGGTGGACGACTATTTACATGCCCATCCGACGCATGGATTATCTTACTTTTCAGACAATTGGGTGATTGGCCCAAATTACCCTAACCAACTAAGAAATAACAATGAAAATTTGTTGAGTCCCCACAGGATTCAAACCCATGACCTCTGGTTTCTAAAGGACACGCCCATACCACTAGGCTACGGAGGTAGTTAAATTGCTGAAATTATTATAAAATAGTATATAAAGATAAAATATTATCTCTAATATCTGTTAAGTTAATATTTTAATATATTTTTATGTACAACACGGTGTATACACAAATAATGGAGAGTTTTTATGCATTATTACTATATCTCATTATTTCAACAGTATTCAAACATGCAGTATTTACATGCTGCCTGTACATAAATAATGTACAGGCAGCACGTAAATACCTGCGTCCACAACGTCCTTGGAAACGATTGCATGAAATCAAGCAATAACCCAGTTTCCTTTTTTAAAACAACAATTTTATAATGGACGATTATTTCAGGTAACATACATTAATAATGGCGTCGTAGTAGGGCAGGCCTCCGTCTATTTATAATTTAAACAATACATCGCATACACTACTCAATCAGATTAGTAAATTAACTTTTTTACCTCAGTTAAAAAGTTAAAGTCAAGAGATCCATTTTTTATAAACTACGATATTAGTATCTTATTTATTTATTAGTAGACATATTGTATATAATCTAACTATACTTAAGTTATTAGTAATAATTTACATTTTTACTAATTAATTAGGCAATCCAAAGCTATGCATCCTACTTATACGAAATTCGGCGTAAGACTACAAAGGTGTCGCTTTCTCTGTTCGTTCGTGTCTGTTCGTGGACATAGGCCTCCCCTAATACACTCCTATCCATTAGGGAGTTTTGGACCGCATCCCACCACGCTGGGCCAATGCGGGTTGGTGGGTGGACCGACTTTTTATATGCCTATCCGACTAATGGATCATATTGCTTTTCAAACAATTGGGAGATCGGCCCAAATTGCTCTAACCAACTAGGAAACAACAGTGGAAATTTGTTCAGTCCCCGCGGGATTCGAACCCATGACCTCCGGTTTCTAAAGCACACGCCCATACCACTAGGCTAAGGAGGCCGTCACCTTGAGTCAGCACTTTCTATTAATAAAAGAACATTTACGAGTGTTGAAAAAAGTAAAGAGCTCTAACAAAGAATTATAAATATTGCTAAGCGTATACAACAATGAAGAAATTATTGTTGCGTGCACTATGCCGTTAAACGAATGAGCCGAAAATCGATCGCTTTTACCCCCGCAGCTTGTTTTAGTTTTCGTAATTAATGACGTTATGAAAATAACTTGACCGGGTAAAGAATTAATAAGCAGTATTGTCCAATTTTAAGAAACGTACCCGTGTATTTATACGTGAGAGATAAGTAATATAATTTTAGCACGGCAATTATAAAAGCATTTCGTCTAATCATTAGACAATTATTAAAGAAAAAAAAATTGATCGATTTTGGCTATAGACTGAATTTTACTGAAGCGATTATAGGAATTCGAAAAAGTGACATTTATTAGTTATTTTGTTGGTAATTAGTTCATACTTTTTTCTGATTTGTAATAAATATAATATTGAAATCAATAAAAGACATCTCTTAAATAGTTTTCGAACTAAAAGATCAGAGATTAGTAGCAACTACGAAATATTTGGGAAAATATAACAAATGATGTTTACATTATTATTTTAAACTCATATTTTGTATATTTGCTTTTACGAATACGAATAAATGTAATAAAACATATTACTTTGCAAACAAAAGAATGTATTTTAAAAACAGTCGTAATTGTTAGACATAGCGAATTTGTGTTGCCACAAACGCTTTGTCATTTAACCTTCACAATTCCTCGCGTAACTCAAATAGTCGACATTACAGCGACTGCTTGGTTAATGTTACAATGATATAAAACTCATAACTAATAGTTGCACAGGTAACTCTAAAAACATAATTATAACGTAATAAAAGATTTGTAGAGTTTTCTTCAAATTTGCAAACAAAGGCAAAAGAGCAGCCGGGCCACCTGATGGAAAGTGGTCATCGACGCCCATCGGCATTAACAGGGGTATCAACAACGCGCTATCTTGAGACAGCCTGTCAAGCTTCGTTTACCCAGTGAATACGGTGGCTACCACACCCTTCAAACTGGAACACGATAGTGATATTACATAACTGCTTAGCGGCAGAGATACACACCGCGGTGATACTACCCAAGGCCTCCGGTAAACAGGAAACCTACCATCTTAAACTATTTGAGTTTTTTAATAGATATTTAGTTTCTTTCCTATGATGTTAACTCAAAGTATTTACAGTAACGAGTATATGCTTGTAACTAACTAACTGTAATTTACTATTGTTCACAATAATCATAAAAGTCTTTCTAATAAAATCAGTTTTAAAAAACATTTTAAAATACACAAAAGAGATTTGAACATCAAAAATGAAGAGCTAAAACGGGCCTTAAAACATGACCGCATTGCAAGTTTCCAAGCGTACTTAGAAGGACTAGACCCAACTGCAGCTACGGATTACTCTTTGGAAGGCCACTAAGACTATCAAAAGGCCCATAGTAAACTGTCCACCGCTTAGAAACTTAATTAGTCACGCAGTGACTAAGAAAAAGGTAACACATTCGCGGATCATTTAACCAAAGTTTTCCAGCCTCACCCATACGAAGGACCATCAGATCATGAAAAACAGATAATAGAATTTATTAATACCCAGAATTCGATTATGTAGAACCTGTAAGCTTTAGTAAGAACAAATTAAGAGGATAATTTTAAAATCATATAGGCCAGTTAGCTTACTACCTATACCATCAAAAATTTACGAATCGCTGATATCCCTTCACTGCCTCCGTAGCCTAGTGGTATAAGCGTTTGCTTTAGAAACCAGAGGTCGTGGGTATGAATCCTGCGGGGACACAACAAATTTTCATTGTTGTTTCCTAGTTGGTTAGGACAATTTGGGCCGAACACCCAATTGTCTGAAAAGTAAGATGATCCATGCGTCGGATGGGCATGTAAAAAGGCGGTCCACCCACCAACCCGCATTGGACCAGCGTGGTGCGATACGGTCCAAAACCCCCTAATGGATAGGGGTGTATTAGGGGAGGCCTATGTCCAGCAGTGGACTATTAAAGGCTGATGGTGTGGTGTGTGGTGTGTGTTATCCCTTCCATCTAAAACCTCTGATTGAAGAATGCAAACTCATTTCAGATCATTCATTTGGGTTTCGTCCAATTTTTGTCGACACTCCACAATTGATCAAGTCCACAGGGTCATAAATAAAATCTTCTCTATTTTATTCATATGAATCCAAAAACTATTGTACAAATGTTTTCTTAGACATTTCGCAAGTATTTGGCAGAGTGTGGCATGAGGGCTTATTATTTAAAATAAAATCTCTCTTACTTCAGCCCATATACAAAATTTTGAAATCTGATATTTAATGGTCCACATTGGGGAAGCTCTCTCAAATCTATATCCTATTAATGCAGGTGACCCACAGGGAAGCGTATTGGGCCCGTTGTTATACCTTAAATACACATCTGACTTATCAACTTCAGAATGCATAACTACTGGAACCTATGCAGATGACACAGCAATTTTAGCATCTCACCAAGACCCCATTGTAACAGCACAAATCCTGCAATTGGGGCTTGACGATATATCATTGTGGTTGAAGAAATGGAGAATAAAGCCAAACGAGACAAAATCCGTTAATGTAACCTTTACACTAAGAAGAGGCACATGCCCGCCTGTTAAACTTAACAACCAAGAAGTTCCACAGACAGACAACGTTAAGTACTTAGGATTACATCTCGACAAACGCCTCTCCTGGCATATTAACTAAAAAGAAAGCAATTTGTATTAAAAGTTCGTAACCTATGGTTAATCGGCCGCCGATCACAATTGTCGCCTTATAACAAACTTCTTGTGTACAGAGCAGTACTCAAACCAATCTGGACGTACGGAATACAGCTCTGGGGAACTGCTTCTCACTTAAACATAGAAATCATTCAAAGGTTCAAATAAGAGACACGAAGGTTCTAACGCGCCTATGGTTTGCTACAATGATCAACTTCATCGTGACTAAATATGTCTCAGTAAAACAAAATTATCAGACAAAAAAACATACAAAGAAGAAAAGAAAACACTTAATAGTTTAACTATACCAATGGATGATGTCACACATGATCGAAGATTGAAAGAAAAAGCCAAAGACCATAAGAATTGTAATTAAATAAAATAATGTAAGTCGCGAAGACGACTGGTTCTGAATTATAACGTCAAAATATAATTACAGACCAAACCAACTAAATGTCCTATAAGGTAAGCAGATCGATAGATGAATGAGAGCATAAAAAAGAAACATGATATAAGTCGTATCAGTTGTCAAACGATGTTTTAAAATATATTTAACAGATGTAAGAATCAAGAACGTGACATAAACCAATAGTCCTTACAGTTTTAAAGTCACTTATAATGAATTTTTTAAGGAGTTGTATACGAAGATGACAATCGCTCCATGGTCAATGGCGTGATTAGGCCTGTGCTTTATAAATACGAGGCCTGAGTCGAATTCTGGGGAAACAATATTCTATAATAATGTCTGGTTGGTCAGGAAGTTTGTCGATCAACCAACCAAAATGAGATGAATTATGGTGACAGATGGACGATAAAGTTGGTCACCATGACAACCCCTATTGGACCAGCGTGGTGGGATACGGTCCATATACCCCCTCATAGAGAAGGCTTTCATAGCGGAAGACCAATGTCTAGAAGCGGACTAACACAGGCTGATGATGATGATGATAGAGACGTATTTTTTATTAAAACTAAAAATAAAACTCATTTTTTGTACTAGTCTATTTCTTTTAAATCATCATGATTTCCAATACGTGCTTACTTACGTTTCGAAACGACATTCAATACATAAAACGAAACAATTTAAATATTTCTCAGGCAGCAGACAGTTATTGTCGAATAGTACAAAGGAAATTTCTTCGAAGGCATAAATATAAATTAATTCCCCAGAGGATTTTTTCGATCTTGTGAAGCATAGAAAATGAGTTCTTAACAGCTTTAGCGATATTCAGAACCGCCCACGATTCTCGGGTAGCGCTTGTTTTCTTGACGTTCGTCTGCGATTGACATGGGCGCTCATAAGAAATCGGGAAATTGATGGAAAATTATTTTCCTATAAATAGTAAGGTTAATTATTTCATAGGGAAAATATATTTAGCAAAATACAGAAATAATAATGCAGAATAAGTTCTATGATATATGGACATTAACAGTTGAATTAACTGTATAGCAATAAAATACAATTGGAAATAAGGTAAATTTATGACATTCATAGATAATTATTTCTATTGCTTACGCGAATATTATAAATTATTAAATAAAATGACTTTACGGATTATATCGCGTTTATTTTACATTTTAAATTCCCGACGTTTCGACCACTTTCCAGCGGCCGTGGACACGGGGTAGACTGAGATGTTATAAGTCTTGTTGCCAGTGCTGAAGCGGGGTTTCCAGATCTTAATTGTAATTAATTATTTTTAGCCTGTGCTCCGACCTATGCAAAATGAACTGGTTTTATTGTTAGAGTTCGTTTATGCTTGGTTTAAATTTAATTTATTAATTATAGGGTCCATGCAGGTGGTAGAACCCAACCATCTTCTATATTAAAATTTGATGTTTTCTAATCTCAATAGCCTCACGGATCATCCTTGTAGAATCGGTGTTCTTAGCGAGGATTTGTGGTCGATCAAATCTGATGTAATGGTTTGGTGATTTTAGGTATGGTCACACACGCCGACTTGTTCGGCCTTTTGTTTAATGATAAGCATAGTCTCCTTACCACCGTCAGGTATATTATCTACAAGATCAGAAGTTTGTATTGGTCCTATATTAGACAAAAAGAGTAAACCGCTGAAGAACAAGTGACTTAAACATAAGACCATTGGCAATGTGACATCCTGTCACAATCTTAGTAGTGAGACAACTCGCTAAAAACACGATTCACTGACAGGATGATCCGTGAGGTATTGAGTTTAGAACAATCATTTCAAAGAGAAGATAGTTTACCTGATTGAATCCCTATCCTCTAAAATGTAACCAATCTATACCACTGCTGTCTCGACAAAAAGGTATTGAACAGTCGAGTACAACTAAATACATCATAGATCTGGACCTGCTTCACTTTCAACAAGACGCAAGACATCTTAGTCTACCCCGAGACCACGGCCGCTGGAAAGTGTTCGAAACGTCGGGAATTTAAAAATGTAAAATAAACGCGATAAAATCCGTAAAGTCATTTTATTTAATAACATTCATAGATGCTTAGTACGTCCTAGTAGTAAGTCAATAAATAATTTTTGTTTTTTTTTTCTTTTCCCTAGATATAAAGTATTTAAAAAAAAATAATATAAAGCACAGCCCTAAATACATAATGTAAGGTACATGCGCCGATGAAGGCCCACTTAATTTCTTGTAAAATCTTGCAGGTAATTAGAGTAAGCAAAAAATCTAATGGAAGTTTTAATATATTTATTCGAGAAACAAGATTTCTAAAAAAGTAGTACAGCTTTTAGCATTTTAACACAAATGTAAACACTTTTTGAAAACATGGCACAATATTTGGCTATCTTGGGAAGATGGTCACTTAAGATGGCCCGAAAAATATTAATGAAAATATATGCATTACAAGCACATTAACACTTTTATCATAAAACATCAAAATAAAAACACATCTTTCTCATAACATTATTCATAAAACGTAATAAAATCAACCAAAAATTTTAATGTGGGCTATCTTAAATATATCAAAATAAAATAAGAACAAACAACTAGATAAAATTAAATTTAACTTGGAAATCAACTTTGAAAGTAATTTATCAAAATAAAAATAAATTAGTTCTATTGCTTAAATATTTTTTATGCCATTCATAGGTGGGCTATCAAAGGAATACTGAAAATTATTTGAGACCAATCAAAATATACTTTTAAAACAACAACTAAAAACAACTATTTTTCGGTCTATTCCCTAGCGTTTCTTAGTAGAAGGTTCCATTTCAATCTGCGATAAAAAATAGGGTTAAACAAAGAAAAAGTTGGTAGGTACCTCCAATAGTTAATTAAAAATAAAATTACTGACTTCAAAATTAATACATGCTTATTCAATCTCAAAGAACCGCTTGAGCGATTTTGTTGAAACTTGCCCTATTTTTAAGTTGGACTATAGGTACCTAATTCAAGATTGAATGCAATACAACAAAGAGTCCGAAACGTGCACAGACAGAAAATACAATCATACAAACACAAAAATATACTAACACTGTATTCCAATAACCCTAGAAAGGCCCGTGCTATCTTTGGGAATTATGCTATGGGCCATATAGAAAATTACACTCGGATTGAATATAATCTTGAAAAATACAAAAACGAAATAAAATAATAACACTCTTATGTAATTAGCTAATAAATAGATTAAATATGAATTTTCACAGAGTTTTTAGAGTAAAGTTTTGTTTTAAATTTGTTAATTTTTGAAGATTAGTGGTGGAGGTTATAAAACGTGTATCGTCTTGATATGAACGAGCAAACTGTCATCTGTCTTCCAAATGGCGACGCGCCGGTAATGAAATACACTTGCACTTTTGTATATGGTATTAGTAGAATACACCCGCAAATTAGTGTTTCGAATTATCATAGGTGTATTTTTTTAAGAGTGGGCTATCCTAGGAACTGGGCCATCTTCGGCGACACTACCTTATTAATAATTATATTCATAGTTTTACGCAAAACCAGGTCAATTAATAAATCGATAATAAACTCTCTAGTGAAAAGAAGATTGGTCAGATTACGTCATCTTCAAAAATGTCTAAAGCGCGTACAACATACTAAAAATAAACAAAATATGCTTAACTTTCATTAATAAATACGACTGCATACTTTAAGTCTTACATCCATCGTACTTCAGAAGTTTTCAACTTCATTACTCACAATAACTTACGGCTCCGATAAAATTCGATGTTTTATATTGAGTAAGATTTTTATCATCAATATCAGAAAATTTAATGTATGTTACGTGTAGTGTAAAGCAACATTTTGTATAATTTTATTTTATTTTTATTAATGGTATACGCCATGTTTATCTATAAGAGATTGTAAAACTCACATCTATTGTTTGTTAAACGATATTTACTTATACAGTGTTAACAACTGTTAGAAGTTTTATCATTTTATTTTTTTAGTTAAAATATCATATAAGATTGGTCAATATAATAAACAATGTAACACATAAAACACCGATTCGTCATGCAAAAGTTGTTTAGTTCAGAGAAAATATAACAAAATACAGATCACATTAAATTTGTTTAATCCCGTGAAAAATCAATTTTTACAACAGAAACTATTTTTGTTACAAGTATACCAATTCTAAAATTAAGATAGGAATGTGCTAATATATATATAAATTAAATTTAACTTCTTTTGATCGATCTTAATGTTTGTATATAAATATAAAACGATGCCCAACATTATGAAGGACTGTTATGAAAAATAACGGTAAGAAATGTTATTTTACATACGACCCGCCCCTGCTTCGCACGGGAGCTATGCTAATGGGTTATATGCCTATAATATTAAGCATATGTAATACATATAAACCTTCCTCTTCAATCACTCTGTCTATTAAAAAAAAACGCATCGAAATTCGTTGCGTAGTTTAAAACATTTAAACATTCATAGGGATATAGGGACAAAATAGCGACTTTTTTTATAGAATGTAGTGATTGCACTGCTTCCGTAGCCTAGAGGTAAGGGTGTCCGCTTTAGTCATATAAAATACTGTTAAAAATAAAAGTATTCGTTCGCAATCATTTGTCCTATTACTTTCTCTTGCTCATATAGTACCACACAAAACGTCACTTTCTCTTTGTATCCTTACTAACCTATATCTCCCTCTCGTCCGTTAGCCCCCTCAATTACACTTTTCGTAATTCTCAGACTCTTCTGATAAAAGAAATTTTACCTTAAAAAGCCTATCCAGCTTACTATACATTACACATTAGACAGCAACAACATGCCACTTTTTACGTTAATAATTGTTTACTTACCTCGATTTCTTTCGCCATGATACGATTTCGCTTACCGAATTACTTCCATCAAAGATGTCTTGTGAAATTTTTATCAACGCCTAATATAATTCTCGTATGCGAGACGTAAGTAATATTACTTTCGACACGTGCCTAAAAGTCAACCATCTTCTAAGAGTTTCAGTTTTAGAGGTTGAAAAGTTAAACACAAGACATTACTTCGCCACCAAGTACTGTGCATAGAGCGTTATAACATGTGATATTACTTAGAGCCTTTTCAGGTTGTGCAAAATATTATTGATTTACGTTTTTTTATTCACAAAGAAATAATAAAACTTATTACCGTAATGGCTACTACAAAGTACTTAGATAGTAGTTTTTGGACTTTCAAATAAAAAAGGCGCACTTTTTGCTTTTATATACCAGATAACTTATACCTTCTGTACAACAAAATTTTTAGTCTGAGTTAATGCTGGACATAGACCTCCCCTAATTCACGTCTACTCCATTAGGAATTTCTTAATTAGGGTTTTTGACAGGGTGGATCGACTTTTTACATGCCCATCCAACGCATGGATCATCTTACTTTTCAGACAATTAGCTGATCGGCCCAAATTGCCCAAACCAATTAGGAAGCAACAATTAAAATTTATTAAGTCCCCACAGGATTCGAACACACGACGCCGGTTGCTAGAGAACACGCCCTTACCACAAGACTACGAAGGCAGGTTATACCTTCTGTAACCTGATTTTAATAAATCAATGTAAATGCACAAAGATATGTTAAATACAAACGAACAACATTGATACAAACTAACAAAGAAAGAATTTAAAGTATTAATTTTTAAAGTTTAAATGAAAAACGTAATGTTGATATGTCATACGTCTTATTGTAAGTTTCTCTTTATATAGTTAATCCATTTTCTGGATACAGTTAGAGTAATTTATCATCGTTATAATGGCTTACGCAATTCAACGGAGTACAGGCTATCACGCAATATGATTATATAAACTGAATAGGGTTATGCGTTGATCCTGGCAGCATTCAGTTACAATAATTTTCGTAAACCATATTATTATTACGAATACTCGTTTATTTTTGCACGATTAACAACAATTAACAAGAACTATTTACAAATTCGATGTAATATTAGTAATCTATATATACTTTTGTTAACTTACATTTGTGTATGATAAAACACATACACTTGACAACACATTTAACCAACTTCTATTCACCTTACCAACATTTAGATTATCCGACAAATAAAGCCTAAGCCTCGCCTTTTTATATTTATCTTTTTAAAAGACTTTTAAATAACTGCTAATAATTTGAAAATATAATTTTTAGTTCACAAAACTTTTATGGTAAATTCAAAAAACTTTATAACGATAAAGTTTAGAAATTAGCAGAGTAGAACGGAATTTAAATGGCTTTTTAAGCTTTAACTACATTATTATATTTATTTTATTTAACTAACAATGAAACGCAGTAAAAACTGCAAGTCGTACTCATTATACGAAACAATTAAACTATAACTTTATATTATAAACAAGAAGTGAAACTGCTGAGCAAAAAACTAAATGCCCACTGCGCTGCGACAACGTTTTTCTTATAATAAAAACGAATTTAACCCTTAAGTGCAGTATAAAAGAATTCGCCAACGATATTGTATCGTGGCTTCATTGTGAATACTTTAAATGCGCCCAAAAAAGATTGGTCTCTACCGAACACACATTTACCGTCTCCGCTTTCAACGTTGGATATCGTTCATCTTTTGTTTCCTATTCATGGGCCATGACCTTCTTAAACTAGTTGCATAATCGATAAGAAAATTTGTCTATAAGTAAGTTGGTATTTTGGTAAGACCACGCCACAATAAAGTAACAATTTCCTGACTAGATATTCGACAAACTAACTTTGATTATGTAAATTAACATGCGTTATAGATTTGTAACTTCTTGGGTTACTTAACCTTTTATATTTACTAGCTTGTTTTACCTGAATACAGGTTCAGCGTAGCGCGATAAGCATCCGCCCTCCACGACCCAAAGGGTTAGCTGATGAATAGATAAGTTTTTAGTAAATTATAAGACACCGACATCCTATACACTTTTCCGAAACATCAAATTGACTAACTTAACGTTCGTATGGATTATCTTACTTTTCACAAACATGGGTCATCGTCCATATAGCCCTAAACAACCAGAAAACAAAAAGTTATTTCCCTTAAGTACTCCCACTCCCTCCGATCTCTACAATTATATATATAGAGGCTCCACAATAAACACACAACATATACACAATGTCATTTTCTACATTATAAAACAAGGGTTTTAATTGACGTAAGAGTCAGGGTTCAAACCAATACATAGTCTAGATGATATTAAACAAATGATACTGAAACTAAATGATACATATATATATATATATATATATATATATATATATATATATATATAAATAGATACATAAATTGACAAACAGGGTTAAATTTTTAATAAATTTGTGAATTCCACTATGCAATCAAGAACGCAATAAATTAACTAATATAGTTCTTTAAGCGAAACCGCTTGAAGTACACACAAGTTAGGTAAGTGGTCATGGTTGTTGAGTCAGAGGGTATGGGTTCGACTCCCATCGCAAGACAAATAATACATCAAAAGTAATAGTAGTAGTATCTAAAATATGTTAACTTATTTACAAAAGTAAAATTTATTTATTTTTCAGTGATATTATTTCAATAGATGACTCAAAAATATATAGACTAAAATGTCGGGTTGCCACGAAATTTTTATTTGACATGGAATTTTTTAAACAAAACTGAAGAGTTTCTTGGATCGTATTATTGAGAGTTTTATCAGAGAAAGTTAGGTTGGATCAAAATAAAATCAATATCAGATGACCCATATATCGAAGAAAGGCTTTGACAAATACTAGCAAAACAGAAAAATATTATTTAAAGACGCGTAAATTCGTCTTTATATAGAAGACAAAATTCCCTAGTTTTATTTGTGATAGGGTTATAAATATGCGAATAACATATTGTACGTAAACATAATTAAAAAACCGAATCATTCTTTTTTTTTTCATTTTTATATGCATACAAAGACGTAGAGACGAGCCATTTGATGGAAAGTCGTTATCGACGCCCACTGTCATCGACAATAACCTCTGGTAATGTCTATATTATAAGGGGTACCAACGCGCTGCTCACCGTGAGCCATGGGATATCACGTCTCGTTTAGTGTCCCAGTTTTATGGGCCACTTCCATGAAATCAAATGTTTTGGTTTCGGAACACGATAGTATTTTCAGTAATAATAGGCACCGCGGTGGGGTGATAACCCCACATGGCCTCCTGTGAAAAGGATGGTAGGTCTACCACCTCTAATTGCGCATTTCTAGCTGTAATCTACCGAAATTTGCGATATCCCAAACTTTCAATATACCGAGTTATAAGCGAGTCAAATAACATCAAATAGAGGTAAACAAAGTGTAAGATGCTTATACAAAGCGTTGTTATTGGTCGATTGTGTCTCTGCGAAAGTAACGTTGTCTGTGTGACAATATCTGTCTGTACATCTTTACCGTAAATGTGAACCGACAACAGCGATTTTTGTGAAATTTTGAAGTTTTGAAATTTTGCGTAAAATAGATCCTAAGAAAGGACATAGGCCACTTACTGTTGCGAAAAAAGTGTTTACAATTTATAGAAAAAAATATGAAAATTTGTGACTTATTACAGACTATAAAAAATAATATTTATATTATTTATGCATAAAATTCGAACACACATCGCGATTCCATGTTGTTAATGTCGGTGTAACGACTAGTATTTCATAAAATGAACAGTAAATTTAATGTTGCGACCAAAACATTTTCCGTACAGCGTGCGTCCGCATTTGTTCCGCACATTTCCGTTGCATAAGGGATCAAATCAATCCGCACGAAAACAATTACGCGAAACCCGGCACAGTGCCGTGCGAATTTTGCAATTTGTCCGCTGCACAACGTAAATAATCCTCTGCCGGCCAAAGCGAGCAAGCGTCATAACAGATACATTCGTTATTAAATTTTAGACAGTGCTATGTTAGTTCGTTTGCTTAATACTTGTACGTTATAGTACATGATTTAGAAATTATATTTATATCGTACTGTCTGTTGCTTACGGAATATTGTACATGATAAAAAATACAGTTTTTACGGATTTTATCGCTTTTTCTCATTCATTTCGATGCCCAACATCTTAGGCTGGTCCTGGTCCCTTGACCTGGGAAGGGTTTAAATGTTAAGAATAGTTTAAAAAACTGTAAAGTAATGTAACACGAATCACAAATTCCTAAAAACTGACAATTTGTCATTTATTTATATCGATATAATGTTATTTGTTGGTGTATTAGATACATCAGTTAGATCTCTTTTTATTATTATCTATATTTAACCATAGTAGAACGATTTTATTAATCAATATAATCACAAAGGACCGGCCAAACTTACAAAGTTTTTTGTATCGTTATCGCAAAACGACCAAAACATACTTGTTGTTTTTAATATTTGAATTCAAAGTAGCCACAGAAATTCATCATGTCATCATCTATGAAAACTTTACCTATCGAACAAGCGAAACCTAGAAAAGACGTGTTTACGACAAAGTTTATTCATTGAAATAAAACCCACACCCGATAATAAACAATCCAAAATAACTTGCTATAACTACTAAATCTTTAGCACATAGAAGGCCTTTTTATTAGACCAAAGCAATATATGTCAGCCAGTTCGTATAAAGGTCCTTCATTGCTACGAACTGGCTACGTAAGCTCTACGAGACCCATCCTAGATCCATAACCGATATTATCTTGCGAAACACCCAATGAATTTTGAGCGTGACACGCACTTTATCATATCTGAAGCTGGTTATATTTCACCACATGTATATATATATATATACATATATATTGACAGAAATAGCACGTCCGCGTGTGTGCTTCTATATTCTCAGCACGTGCTGCGAACGGAACAAACTGAGACGACAATTACTTCGGGTATATTTGTATCGGCGGCCTCAATTCTAAATCCATATACATATTTATGAGTGATCCCGAAATTTCAAGAAAGAAGTGTATACATCATTTCCTTGATTCACAAAATTCATGAGTAGCTTTACTTATTGGTGAATGAAGTAAAACGACTTCCTTAGTGTATATTAGTGTATATATGAATAATGTTTTTGATAAAATGGGCTAGTTTTTAATTGAATAAATATGGTGTATTAAAATATAAAAAGTATTAACAAGCAAAATTTTTATTAAAGACCATATCTAATTTGCATTTTACATACCGCTATATCATCACTTTCATCACAATTTCAATTGCACTGTAAAAATAATGACAAAAGTAATCAATTTTATGCGCGTAGAATGTACACGCATCTAGTACAATTTCTAGAATATGTTTAAAGTTTAACTAATGTTACAATCGAAAGAAAAAATAGTTTTGGGAATACGATATTATAAAGTGTTTTTTAAATAACAAGCAATAGAAGACAAATAAAATCGGTATTTTTACCAATAATGTTCGAGAGAATAGAAAGAATTTTAAATCCGTTTCATTTTAAAAATGCTACTAATTCAAATTAATGAGATATAAATTTAGTTATATATGATCAACACAGTTAATTGTTACTGAAAATACAACGGCTGATGCTTTACATAAATAAGTACATAATAAAATAACAGCGTACTGTAAATATACAACATGTTAAAAATGTTGTGTAATTCAGTATTCTTTCGAAAGCGCATAAGTCTTAAATATTTTACTTTAATAACACATATAAAATCTGCGATAAATTTTACTCTTTTATTTAACGCATACGGAACTAAAACCCAAACAGGATCAACAAAAGCGTTAAAACTCTTGTTTGTGTACATACACAGCGTTGAGAGAATTTTTTGTTCGTTGTCGTTGTGGGTTTAAATCAACACGTGCACAGTTTGTGTTTTGTTTTGTTTTGATTTTATCCTTCGTTAACTCGGCTTTGATACGTTTCATACGAATTTTGTACGGAAATGTGGCATGGGACGATGTTATTATTATTTCTAAATGTTATACATCAGTACATAGTATAAAACAAAGTCGCTTTCTCGTCCCTATATCCTTATGTATGCTTAAATCTTTGAAACTAAGCAACGGATTTCGATTTTTAATAGATTGAGTGTTTGGAGACAAGGGTTTCTATGTGCATATAGAACATGCCTAATACGCATTTATTATCAGCGTAGCACCCGTGCGAAGCAGGCGTGGATCTCTAGTATTCATATAAATAAAATAGTTTAAACTTAACGGTAGTAGATTTTTCACAATGTATCTCATACTGACGTACACATGATTTCATTATGAACGAAGAAAATTTGAATTTTTATTCTCAAGTCACATAATGTATTAATGATAACAACGTCGAAATGCAATTTTTTTTAAATTATACCTTAGAGTTACTTCCACGTGGAATAATTTATTTTATGGACCCCCTACACCTTAAAACATTTGTTAATCGTACTAATTGTCTATGCTATTAACCATGCTTGATAGATTACGACATTTTCTAGTTTAATACATTAATTTATCCAAAATTATATTTTAAATACCGAAACGACGTTTACATTTTAAAACTAAACATTTCGATTCCTAAATGCAAATAGTAATATATTATTAATATTTCCATCTCTCTTTATTAAATCCACTTTTTCACGAATTCACCGCATTAATTATATACATTTATTCCCGATATTGCAGACTCTTTCCAGCATTCATAATCACGGACAACATCAGGACTTTATTTCGGTTGTTATTAACAAAAATTTTAATCCAAAATCTGCAATTAAACGACTACTTCGTACCGAAAAACATTTTTAATTGCTAACATGAGCCTACGGATAATAATTGCCGTCTACCAGTACCGTCAATGTAATAATACACCGCAGTTTTCAATAGCCAAATTGTCTACTAATGAGGCAATTCTCAATACCGCCTTTGTCTATACTAACGAGCTATAACGAGGGAAGAGACAAGAGACATCTGAGAATCGATTTTTTATTCGTATCCGATCGCCTCTATTCTTTAATTAATTCGCATTATTCCGAAATGAATATTTTTGTCCCGTATTTAAAAAAAAACTGCCTCTGTAGCCTAATGGTATGGGCGTGTGCCTTAGAAACCGTAGGTCGTGGGTTTAAATCCTGTGGGGACTCAAATTTTCATTGTTGTTTCATAGTTCGTTAGGAAAATTTGCATGCCCATCCGACGCATGGATCATCTTACTTTTCAGACATTTCGGTGATCGGCCCAGATTGCCCTAACCAACCAGAAAAAACGATAAAACAAAGTTGTTTCTGCGGGATCCGAGCCCACGATCTCCGGTTTATAAAGCAAGGCCAATACCGCTACACCACGAAGGCGTTTTTCAATTAAGGTTTTTTTTATTTAGAAATTTGATCCAGAAATGGACGTCACGATTTAAAAGCAACAAGACGCATGATATCTCAATCTATTGTGCTGCGTTGTTCTCGATCTGTCAATAGTTAAAATATAATTTAAGTGTCAATAAACTTAATACAAAGTCCTTTTACTACATTATTACCGAATTGTTTAACTCCTCTTTTACCAACACACTTAAAACGCACTTCTTCTCTTATGGCTAGACAAATAAAAGTATCCAATTTTAATAGACTCTTTTTTTTCTGCTTCCCGTAATATGAAGGTACGGGAAACACAGAAGAGTAGGATTATTGGAGTTCTACGTCCAGAAGTGGACAAACACAGGCTGATGATGATTCTTCTTCGTTTATGAATAAATAAACTCGATAAAGTACTATCAGTTTAAGAATATTTTCTTTTTTCTCACCAAATAGCATTAAAATTCAAATAACATAATTAATGTTTTTAATAAAACCAGTAAACGTTACGACATCCATTATTTGTAACGCTTGTAAACCCTGGAGGGTTGCACATGAAGGTCACATTTTGCCCGACCTTGTTTCCGCCGATCTTGAGGCCGAGGTCATACTGCGTTTTTGAAATCATCTAAGGTCACCTTTATTTATAGAGTGAACTTGAATTATTGTCATTTTTACTAACAGTCGGAGAAATGTACGTATTCATTTATTGCAAAAAATGTGCAACGTAGCAATTTAATTTAAAATATTTGTAGAGAGGAGTTAAATGTTGTATTAAATCAAGCGTCAAGATGTGTAAAAATTATTTATAAATGATGATGCCTGATCTGGCTTATTCTCTGGCAACTGCTTTATTCATGTAATATGTGTTACATGTAAGATGATTATGATGTATTTATTAAACACTTATTTAATAAATAGCAATAGCTGTTTCTTGCCGGTTCTGGACAGGTCAAAACTTCGGAACCGGTGTTAGATTGATGTTCGTAAACGCTCATCATCATCATTAGCTTCTAACAGTCAATTGCTGGAAATATGCCTTCTTCAATGAGCATCGATCGCTAGCCACTCGTCACCAACTTAAACCGGCTACTGCACGGAGATCGGCATCCCACTAAGTCGGGGGTCGACCAACGCTGTTCTCAAACGTGGCCTACGCTCTAGAACCTTATAAGCCTATCGGCTATCCGTTCTTCGGACTACATGACCGGCCCACTGCGACTGCCCAACGTGTTAACCCTGAGCATCCTTTGCACAATTCATTTTTCCGACAAAGAGACTCCGAGCATAGCGCGTCCCATAGCACGTTGAGTTTCGGCAAGCTTGTGTCTTGTACACATCATATAGTCAGAGGCTATGTTTCCAACCCGTAGTGTGATGAACATCACAGGGAATACGCATTGAGTTAAAACTTTCATCTTTAAGTTATTTGCATTGATAAATAAATGTACACTTAAGTGTTATTTGGCAAAACCATTTTAAAGTTACTGGATTAAGGAGACATTACGTCTAATGTCTCAGAGTACCGGGAAAATTAGATAAGTTTTGTACTGCAATATCAATTACCATCAGGTAATTGATCTTGTTCGTCTCGTTGCTCTATGGCACAATGTAACCTACGGCAACGTAACGTCTAGCATTGATGAATTGAAAATAAGAAGTCAATAACTGAGCGACTCTCAACTAATAACAATGCGGTACATACGACGGCACTTCTTTGCTACGAGGCGCATTGTTTATATTAATTCTATCTTTTCTTCAGCTAACTCAGGTAGCTTGGAATTTAAAGCTGTTATGATCAAAATTTAAAATTTTTCCGTTATTATTTGTTTGATTAGTAATGTTTTTAGTATTTAAGGATTTAAGAGGTTTTATATGAATGAGTAATTTTTCCGCATCCAAGAAGACAGGATTTTTTTAACTTAATTAAACCTAAAAAAATCATTAAATAGTTTTCTAAAGAATCAAAATGAAAACAAATATATTCGATGTATAAATGTTTCGGCATCTTTAAAATAGCGCTTACTAGCTTTAAATAAATTTTCAATAGATTTGTTTTTCATTCTTGAAGCATAAACAAATGTTATACAAACATTTGGCGAAGACTAGACAATAACTTTAACCTTTCTTATCGTATAAATAGCTTGAAGAAAAGTTTCAACATCGTTAGCCCATTAAAAAGTTTGGAAAACATTAAGCTGTGGCGAAATCCCACTGATTCTATTTTTACTCTTTGAGCGTTGTTTGTAAGTTCTTTAGAAAATAATAAACCGAGATAAAATAAAAATACCTATAAGAACAATTTCCTTTCAAACAATTAATTGACGTGAAAAGTCTAACTAAAATTCGTAAGTTGTTGCTGATCTGAGGGTTTATCTTTCAAACTACGGATTTCAATGCGGTTTTCTTTAATAGATAGAATGATTGAAGAGGAAGGTTTATAACACATGCTTAATATTTTTTTTATCAGCATAGCTCCCGTGCGGAGCAGGGGCGGGTATAAATATAAAACCAAATTTGAGGTAAAAAATATTTTTATTTTTTAATATATTTGGCGGATTGTATTTTTGAATATTAGATTTACTTTAAAAGATAGATTAAGACAATCTTCAATGTTATTTATTTGTACGCGCATACTTCAAATAAATAATTGATTAATATAAGACTTTATGGATTTACTACGTTTAGTTTTGTTTAAAGTATTCTCGACAATTCAGACATTTTATTTGAGGTATAGCAGTAATTATATAGGTCTGATATGTCCGATACATTTTCATAGAAAAATTGTTAATTAAATATATTTGTAAGGTAATTCAAAATATAATTGTCGTGCATTCAGTAAGGGTTGTGCTTGAACCACCTGCATCCATTGGCCCGTAAAATTACACGTCACTTCAGCAATACAACCGTACAAACCAACAAATTGAAAACCGATGATAGAATAAAAAAAAATTAGATGTAGATTTAACAATAAAACAATAATTTAGTGAACAATGCTTATTTACTTATGATGGGTCAGTTCTTGTAACTTTAATATTCAATTAATTAAAATTTTCCATTTTAAAATAGACAAATGATATAGTTTAATGTATCATTCATACAACTTATAAATTTATTCGATATTTTATTTCCATCTAAACCGTGAATTCTATAGTTTCATTCATATTCACAGATTAGGTAAGTAACTTCATACATATATTGAAACATATTTTATATTAATTAATTTCTATTTAAAAGCCGTAAGTTATCCCAATGTAACTTTAATAGTGTGAAGTTTCATTTAAACTGTAGGTAGATCTTTCACAGTTGTATACACGCCTTATATTTTTGGCGGTTAGGGTTTACGGTTTTTTCCAAACATATATTATACATAAAATAAAAATAAACGTAACGACTCATTACGTTGTTTACGTCTATTTTTAGTGTAGTCTGGCTAAACTAGGTATGCATACATTCCTAAAAATTTAGGACTTAATATATTATTGAACAAATTAAATTGAAAAGCAAGCAGTTTTAAATTTAAAAAAAAATAGTAAGGCTAACGTACAGACGGATGTAAATGTATATTTTTTTGGTTAGAGCAATGAAATTAGGAGGTCGTTCAACTTTTGGAAAGTGACTTTAAGAAAAGCTGCCTAAGACGCTCTAATCCTCTTACGGCTCCAAGACATGGGATGTTACGTCTCGTTTCCTGACTTATTACGCAGGCTCTTCACACCGAAAGATAGCAGTTTTTGCACATTACCGATTTGCAGTAAAAATAGGCATCGTGGTGGTTCTATACTACTACCCCAGATGATTTCTTGTAAAAAAGAGGCCTACCACATTTAAAATCACCATCCTAATTTTTTTTTAAATCATCATCATCAGCCTGTGATAGTCAACTGCTGCACTGTCCGTGGGTCCACCCACCAACCCGCATAGGACCAGCGTGGTGGGATACGGTCCAAAACCCCTAATGGAAAGAAGTGTAGAGGCTATGTCCAGCAGTGGGCTAACACAGACTGATGATGACAATGATGATAGTGTGTATTTTGGTTTAGTTTCTTATATTTTGGTATGGACAGACTAAATGTAAGAATATATATTATACTGTAATAAAAAAACCTTGCATAAATAGAAAATTATTGGATCATTGGCAAATATTTAACTAGTACTTGTAAATTATTCAATACGTAAAACTTTTGAGCAAGGTTACTGCCCGCTTATCACTTATCTAACAATGGTTACGACGAACTCTGTACAGAAATTGAGTCCCTTTAAAATTCAGTACATACCGTATCCACTTCATGATTATGTCTCTAATGAAACTAGTATCAAAATACTAGTTTTATTACATACTACTGTAACAAAATTATTTAATATATAAACAGCAGAACAGTTTACATTGTCACAATCAGTTTGTGCAGTGTTAATAGTATTTCTTTTAATCGCCGAAATGTAATGTCAATGCAGGTAAAAGGCCCATCGCCCTGGCAGGATTTTAAGAGTATTACTTTATTTAATAGGCTACAAAACTTACTAAGTTTTATTATTATAAAAAAAATAGACGATGACGCTAGTCCGATAAACATACGATGATAAACATTTATCATGCCTATATAAAATACTGAACTGCCTCCGTAGCCTAGTGGTATAGGCGTTTCCTTTAGAAACCGGAGGTCGTGGGTTCGAATCTGCGGGACTCAACAAATTTTCAATGTTGTTTCCTAGTTGGTTAGGACAATTTGGGCCGATCACTCAATTGTCTGAAAAGTAAGATGATCTGTGTATCGGAGGGGATGTAAAGTCGTTCCACCCACCAACCCGCATTGGACCAGCGTGGTGGGATACGGTTCCAAACCCACTAATGGAAAGGGGTGTATTAGGGGAGGCCTATGTCCAGCAGTGGACTATCAAAGGCTGATGATGATGATACAGCTTAGATATAAAATACAGCCTAATATGATAATTCATTTTAAATGAAAATTTATTTATTTAAAATTTATCAATAATGCTACCATTGGTTCTGAATAAGACACCTCTGATCTGAACCGGCGAATAAAATTCACCAAAATTGTTATTGTTATCTCTTACAATGAAATGAATACAATTGATAAACAATTTTAACAATAATCTTATTGAAAAAATCTGGAGCGAACGTTTCATTGTCAGATTATGTGTATTTAAAATTTATTATTTTTTATAACCTCAAAACGCATCTTAACAACTTTTTTATTTTTGTTAATAGTTATATTTGATTTTGTTGACATTTACATACACAAAGTGACACACTTTATAAAATAAGCTATACTCGCAGTGTAAAGTAAGTGCTTCAAGTAGTTTCCTTAAAAATCGTATCTTTTTCTTTTTTAGTAAACAACTGTCTACGTGATTATTTAATTTTTAGATAATAGACTTCAATATAGTTTCTTGAAGGACTCAGACAGTTCTAATATGGGCCGCGTTTCCTTAAAGTAGTAATAATTTTCTCGTACAGTATACGATGAAATTATTATATAGAAATAACTGAAATATAATACATACCAAACGTTATCCATACTAATGTTGTGCGAAGCGAATGCGAAGGTTACTCAGTCGGCCCTTTTGAACGTGTAAACCATTGAACCGATTTCGATCTAATTTGAAACATACCTAAAACCCATTCCGAGAAGGGACTTAGGCTATTCAATGTGTGGATAAACGTGGTTTAAAGGGTTGAAATAGGGTATGAAAGTTTATATGGAAATCGTCTATGATCAACAAAAACGATGAAATATTCTGTCTAGAAGCCATAAGTGGAGATATAAGCAATTTTTTGGTTACAAACTTTACGATGGTGAAATTCGTTATCGTCGAAGCGAAAGCTATAAAACTTTGTGTCCGATGATAGACACATACAAAATAAATCTTATTATTGTATTATTTTTATTCCCTTATTTACATTAAAGTATTAAGTTAATTTCAATACACCTCGCGGACATTTCTCATAATTCGCGCGGACGATGTCGTGGGTAACAGTTGGTTTTTATGTTCCACTTATTTCTTCGTCAGTTAATGGTCTAATTTTCTTATTAAGTTTACATGGGAGGATCACTGTTATTTAGTTTCTATTGTTATGCAGAGAAACACATTAGAATTAACAAGGTGTACCGCTTCCCACCTAAACAAACATCAAAATACCTAATTCTAGATAATATTAACCATCTTCCTAAAACGTGGTACGTTGTGCAGTAGTTACACTATGGTTTATTTAATTCAGAGATAAAATATTTGTGAACAAGGTCCAACTACAAATTTAATTGACGACCAAAATTCTCGAACTTTTATAAGTAAAAGAACACGTGTTAAATATATTCGTTTCTGACGCCATCAGTGTTGTAATAAGAATTGGTTTACGTCAATTCTTTCTTCAATTTGGCTAAACTGTAGCTAATATGCCCTGGAAATAGGAAACAAGAGAGTTTGTAGATTTTCTTCGGATAGAGATAGGAATTATAAGTTCAACATTCATATTCAACAAGGAATATTAGAGATAAAACAACAGCTAATAAAGACCAATATCAAACAGACAATCTCGGATCGTTTCATCGAAATCAACATAATGACAATTCAACAAATCAACAGCCCTTGATAGTCCATTGCTGGACATTGGCCTCCCCTAATACACCCCTATACATTAGGAGGTTTTGGACCGATATCCCTTGTCCAATGCGGGTTTGTGAGTGGACCGACATTTTACATGCCCATCGGACGCATGGATCATCTTACTTTTCAGACAATTGGTGATCAAACCAAATTGCCCTAACCAACTAGAAAACAACAATGAAAATTTGTTGAGTTTACGCAGGATTCGAACTCATGACGCCCATACCACTAGGCTACGGAAGCAGTTTAATGACGATTAGCGTTCGAGATTTTCCATTACATTTACATACACCCAGTAAAAATGGTTCCCGGTTCGTGTCATATCATTATCTAAACATCACGCGGCGTTATACAGAAAGGGAACGAAGATATTACGCAACGCCGTGTCTAAACAAAACTGCCCCAAGTCAAACGAGGAAGGCTGCTGACGTAACAATACGCAACTCGATTCGCCCTTGAAAGCGGTCACGACGGCACGGTTGAAATGGCACAACGCCCACACAACGAACCCCCGGATACGTTATAGTAAACGATTTTAAATTAGACACTCCTTACTACCGAGTTTGCTAAATAAATCTATTCAAGCGTGCGGACACGAAATAGCCGTAAATTTTATGTACATTTACAGTTTAGTAAATTATTGGACCGACTTCCCAAGAGAAGGAGGTACTCATTTCGGAGCATGTGTTTTTTTTATATATTTCGTCGTTGCACCGCTCCTAGTGCTCCGATTTTGTTCATTTTTGTTTTAAATTTTGCATAGATATTAGTTTAGTTAGTTGATTGGTCTAATTTTTTTTAATTTTTAATTAGTAGTTTAATAAAAATTTCGGCGTCAAAATTCACAACTTTGTGCAATTTAATTGCAAACGCTGCCAAAGCCGTAATTGATATGTTGTACAAAATTGTGCTTCTTAAAATGGTCTATAATTAAGTCCGCAAGCGCATATATCTGTGTTGCAAGAATAACTCGCAATAACTATTAGTAGCATATTTATATAAAAGCTAATGCATTTCAAAAAATCTTAATTTTATGTCTATAAAACGTGTCATACGTGACATTGGTTAAACGAATACCTTATAAGATATTTTAGATTTAAAATACAGTGGCAAAAACCGCGCGATAGTTTTTTGCAAATGGCGCGTTGGGACCCTCTTATATTACGCAAAATAGTTATATACAGTTTGAAGTCGATCATATTTTCGGCTAAAATTTAACTAGTTTATATATTAACCAAATTACTTTTGATTTCATTGTTTTTCGTGTGTAAAGCACGTGTAAATTCTGTACTTTAGCCAAATTGGAGTTTAGAAGTCAAAGTTAACAAATTGTCATCGGTAAATACGAGTAAGCGATAGAGTAGGCTTAAGCCAAATCTGACTTCGAATAAATGTAAACACAGTAACCATTAGGTTAGGGCAATTTGGGCTGATCACCCAATTGTCTGAAAAGTAAGATGATTCATGCGTCGGATAGACATGTAAAAAGTCGTTCCACCCACCAACACACATTGTGGCGGATAGGATACGGGTAGGATATGGTCCATAACCCCTAATCGATAGGGGTATATTAGGAAACCTATGCCAGCAGTGGACTCTCACAGGCTGATGATGATGATTACAGCAACCATGGCAACGAAGTTACTTGATACCTTATTTATTACAAATTATCTGTTACCGAAACGTTAATCACATACGGCAATGCCATACTTCCGACGCCGCTTCGTTGCCATTGGTTACCCTGTTTACATTTATTCCCAATCAAACTTGGTCAACTCTTTTGTACAACGTATACGTATTTGCTATTGTTATTTTTTTTTATTTTAACTCCGAGTCACATTTGGCTCAACTGCAGATTTCGATACTGCTTCGCACGTGTTACCTATGCATATCCCACACTTTGTTATACATAAATACACATATTAATATTTCATATCATAAGAATACGATGAATGCCGGTAACGTGAAGCTCTCATTGTTGCGAAATTTCAGTATAATTATTAAGCATTTAAGTAATTCCACGGAAATGCTGACGATACAAAGTGGACGCTCGTGGGACACTCGGACCAGCATGTGGAGGACAATCTCGCTCGATCGCCGTAGCTGGAGGTTGTGTTTGTAGAATTAAGTCAGTTTAAGTTTTACTTTGTAATTTTCTATTAATTAAATGTAGTAAAAGGACATAAATTGCCTTTTTAAAAACTCCTACCCAACGGCCAAGTACGTATCTCACGCGTAAATCAAATCACAAAATCTTTATTCATGGTAACCTATATGTTGTTATACCGTATTAAAGTTCATCTCTTTTACAACATTACTCTGATAAAATTAAGTAATCTATACATATTAATAAAATTTAAATGTCTATTTGAAACATTAAAATAACTAATTTTACTAAAAACATCACGTTATGCAAAAGCTGCATCCTTAGAAAGGTTCTTAATACTTTAAGAATGGCGGTTAAATTAAATTAAACTTTGGAATACTTCCAGATACATATCGAACGACATCAACGTCTGCAATTTCCTAGATGGTCAATCTCCGGTCTAACATAATGAGATGACATTTTACTGAAATTCAACCCTTTAGATACAGTTGAAATTTATTTTGTGCCGTTTGCTTTCGTTTTAAATCTAAAACTTTTCACTTAACAAAAAAATATACTGGAATGGAATATTCTAGAAGATTCTATCGGTATTGTTTCAGGGAAAATCTCTTCTTAAAGTTTTTTTTTACTTTAACATATTTCAATTATACTGTATAATATACATAATCATACAGAGGAAAAACCATTAGCGTCAACATAAATGTTTTAGAATTAAGGTTAAATCTATATATAAAAAGAGATTCCCGCCTATATTGACTCATCACGATATCTCTGGAACCATAAGGCGTTAGCGACTTGAAATTTGGTAGGAATATCCCTTTCGCCGAGTAGAGGTCAGCTAAGAACGGATTTTACGAAATTCCACCCGCAAGAGGGGTTGAGGGGTTGCTAGTGTATAATAAAGTCTTCATAGTCGAATGAGGCGAGGCGACCACGGCGTCCAATCTGTATTAGAGATCAGCCAACTGCGTAGGAAATATTATAATGCAAAAATATACGCGCAAACACAGGTGCACTCCCTATTCCGTCACTCTCATAGTCCAATGAAGAACCGTCACAGCCGGAGAGAGATCCGGCTTTTTACATGCCCATCCGACGCACAGATCGTACTTTACAATCACTCGGGTGATTAGACCGCATTGCCCTAACCAATTACGAAACAACAATGAACATTTTTTGAGCCCCAGGATGCGAACCAACGACCTCCAATTTCTAAAGCACATGCCCTTGCCACTAGGCTACGGAAGCAGATTAAATGTATAGCATGCAATAATATTGAAAAAATGTTTTAATTTTTTTACAGATTTACGCACTACTTTACTAAGTATACGAAGGATAATTATTAATATCTCTGCTATTATACAATAATACTTTATACAGTTGCAATATTATAAATTTCAGTAATACTTTATCGGGTATATCATACGACAATCAAAGTGTTTAATGGAATATATCGCACATTGTTGACCTCACGCTGGATACTGTAAGCCGTTTATAGTGATATGTAGCCACAGATAATCTCTTATAAATTGAACGATGGAGTAACAAGATTATATTTGAACTTGGTAAATAGAAACAATAGCCCCGTTACGTTCACAGAACGTTTAGAAATGAAATGATTCTGTTATTTCGTGTATAATTTAATCACTTTACAAAATAATTCACGATATTAACAGTTATTAAATTTCGTGTGCTTACGCTATGTTTAAAAGTTAATTGTTAAGTTTAATAGATATTATAAAACTATTGTTTACGTTGATCTATTCTAAACAGACAGTTTCTACTTAAATAACAAAACGGAAAATCATTCAATCATAACATGCCTTCATATCCCAGTTTTTGCGTTTCTACCTTAGTATTAGTATCCTTTTAAATGATTTTTATTTTTATCAAATTTAAAAGCAATATTTAAACAATGATTATTGATTTTTAAAAAATTCGCTAATGAAAATTGCTTTTTGTAGTCACCACAAGATGTAGAATTTATATAAAACTCCAAATGTTTTATGATTTATGATTATGTTACACACTAATAAGCAATAATTTTTATCTGATTTGCTTTTTACGCTGCCCATTTACAAACATGGAGCATTTTTGAACTATATTTCTGTAATCAACCACTCTAATTAAATTGTGTGAAACTCATATACTTATCGAGACTTATCGTAATTGTCGAGAAAATATCTATTAAATAACTTCACAAACAAACATTTTCTCGAGTTTTTAACAATAAGAAAGGATTGATTACTTAAGGCTGATCACTTATATGAATTAACATATTACGTATAGGCGATATCGAAGGCTACTACTGGGATTCTGCAATTGCATCACGCATGTGGATTATTCGATACGGTTCAAAGTAGCTTTGAATTTATTTGATGCGAGTTTTATTTCTACGCTTGCTTCATATTACTTCTATGTTAGCTACATATTACGTTGGAGTACGTAACAAGGAGCTAACATACAAGTATATATAATATAATATATGATAAATAAAACTACGGGTATCTGATTTTAATAACAAAACAAGTAAATGTAAACAAACAATATAATATAACCAGACGGTGAGAAGGTGCTATCTGCATTCAATCTCTAATATCTTTTAAAAGTATTAGTAAACTATAGTGATGTGTGTGACAAGTTTTATAATACACATAAAACGATTTATTTATTAAAGGCATTAACTTTTATATAAATATACACAACATTGTTTTACATTTATGCAATGTTTTAAACTTTTATATTACTTTAAATATGTTAGTATAGATTTTTAAAAATGGTTCACTTTAAAATACTTTCCGTGGGTTATTCTTCAAAAATAAATGTACGCACTCGAGGAATTTTAGTGCCGGATTTTTTATTTGTCAAATATCTGTGGAGCAACGAGGTAACATATATACAATATATATATATATATATGTATATATATATATATATATATATATATATATATATATATATATACATATATATGACAATATATAAATATATAATCTACGCTCCGAATTGAGTAGTCCGAATATCAAAAAGGGATCCAACAATTATAAATAATTACACCCAACCTTTAGTTCTATGTTCATAACTGATTGGGATTCCATTTTACTAAGCAACCATGAAACAAAAATACAATAAGCTCGGTACGCTAAATGATCGAATGACAATAATTCACTTTGAGAGGGGTAAACTTTGACATCCATACGAACAATACCTCCCTTTGATCCATAGATCCGAAGAAGCTTCAAAGAAGCTACATCATCGGGACTACTATAAAAAATCTTAAGGCATAAAATCCGTAATACTATGTGTATCTTTATTTATGTGTATCTAGTAACCAGACCCGGTTCCGCCCGGGCGCAATACTAATATCCGTAAAAAATTTGGAAAAATATATAAATTTATTAGCGTTTCTCTACAATGTTATCCATGAATTATATATATAAACCGTCCTCTTCAATCAACCTACCTATTTAAAAAAATCGCCACAAAATCTGTTTAGTAGTTTTAAAGATTTTAGCATAGGTATACATGGACAGAGAAAGCGACTTTGTTTTATACTATGTACTGTAAAAATCGCTTAAATACAGAAAACTTTCGTCTTCTTAGATTATTTAATGTTCAATTCCTTAAAAGCATAAACATTTTAAAGTTACAAACTAAACTATCCGATTAATCAAAAAAGGATATCAAATATAATATCAAATTGATGATATTAAATCGTTGTTCCACCTCTGACACTCAAATGCTACAGATGATTACGAATTAATACCACGTTAATCTGTGCACACGTGGAAAGCTTGTTTACCATCACCTTAATAGGAAATTGTATTAAACACAAATACCTTTAATGTTAAATTAATTACATCCAGGACTTTTTAATAATTAAAAGATTTATCAATTTTACTCCGTTATTTTTAAATTAAAACTTTCAATTTACAAAATGAGATCTAATTAATATTGATATGTGAAGTTACACTGTACGAGTATTAACTTGAATGAGCTTTTAATATGCCTCATTGCAATTTTAAAATTGGTCATATTGAAATGGTTATTGTGGGTTATTTTTATAGCCAAGATATATGCTCTCGCGAAATTTATTGTAGACCATTTTAAGAAGTACAATTATGTATAGCATGTTTTAACTCTATCATTTACGGTTTCGCCAGCGTTTGCAATTTAATCGCACAACATTGTGATTTTTGACGCCGTAATTTTCTTAATATCTTAAATATCTATTAAACTACTTATAAAATAATAATTAAAAAGGGACCCAATGACATGTAATACCTTTCAATTAAAATGAATTTAACACCTTCTTCTTTTGGGAAGTCGGTCAAAAACAAAAAATAAAACTATATCCTTTAATAAATATGTGTTAATGTAAATATTATGGAAACAAATATAAAAAAAAAGTTTATCATTAAGTATATTGACAATTATTTAAGTCTATGTATTCAAACAGTATGATTTGCTTTTTATACGTTTTTCTCCGTATTGTTTTCCTCTGGCTGTATTTCTCGAAACAATGGTTCGAAAAGTGAAACTCTCTGATTAAAAATGGTCACCAATTTCTTAAGATGTCAAAACTCTCCGATATTAGAACATTAAAATTTGCTCATATTTTTTTGGAGTTTTTAGGTGATTGAATAAATTAATAGTCGTCGTAAACTTTATAAATGTGTACATGATGTTTCTACACATTTTTCTATAAGTAATTATAAGTAATTTGTTGAGGATTAATAAAGTCTAGCGTGACATATTAAAGCATAAGTTTAAATAACATTAAACTTTAAAATTCAAAAATGCAAAAATAATCACGGAGAAACGTTTTCAAGAGCAAAATTTTCAAGTGAGTCAAGTTTAAGTTATGACTCTTATGTCAAAATGCTCGGAATAGCTAATAATTTGTCTAAATAGACAATTTTTCTCATATAAATATAGTAAACTTAACTGGTGATATTAAAAAAAGAATTAGAAATGAAAATATAAACAGAATTTTCTGCGCAATATAACCTATAGATATGAGTTTAAATTATCTTTTTCTAACAAAGTAAAACCACTTATTATAAAGAATAATTATCTTTATTGGAGAAATACATGGAAATATCATGTATGGGTAGCCCCATAGCCACATCTAGTAGCGCAACATCAAAAATACGTAATTTGCGATATTAAATAAAATCACAAATATAATATGCTATGTCCCTTCCAATCAATATGGTGTATATTGAATGAAATATTGATCACAATCCACATAATGGGCACTGAATCCAAGATTCACTCTGGTGGTCGTTTGTCGTAGATTCAGAACAAAAAATGCCATAAGTGTCATTTGCGGTATCGTTGACTATATCTACATTGTTACCTGAAGAAACAGATGACATGTCATACTCCGAGTACGTCATCTGTTTCTTACTACGAGTATGTCACCTGTTTCTTCGGGTAATAATGTAGATGTAGTCAACAGGCAGGAATCTACTTGTTCAGAGTGGATTCCTGCCTTTTCGAACGAGAGAAGAGTTTACGATAACGCCTACCACTATTACCACTAGGTCCCTGAGCTCGGTATCTTCCTCTTAAAGCGAGCATGAATATAATGCAAGTAATTTAGAATCCGCTTCCAATATAGAAGGCAACTACGGAGTCTCAAATAATAACCTTATATAATAATTAAAAGTTACTTACGAAAATGTGATGTTGTGCGTACAGATTTCCTATAACACCTACTGACTTTGTGTTAATTGAAATCAAAAATTTTATGCAATAATTTCAAAGGAAGGAAAAAGCATTTTTATATAATTCACTGGCAGTTTCCAAGATAATTTAAGAATCCAAATAATCAACAGGGTAGTTTAACCACCTCTTCCGTTTATATACATTGAGTATTTTGCACCGATAATTTAAAAATATTAAATGGTTTCCTTAATAAACTTTTTAATATTACATTAAAGCATATTTTAAGATTATATTTTTAGCCTATTATTTGAAATTGGTGCGGGTAAACGTTAAGCAAAACGAGCATTCATATTTCTAACGAAGCAAAATCTAAATATTTTTAGACTCAAAATGCAATGAATTGGGTCAGTAAAAATCTGTTCACAAAACGTAAATAGTTTTTATAAACTCTAACTAAAATTTCATTTTGTTTGACTCGCATGGCGCAGTGGTTGCTGACTGTTGGTCGATCTCAGACCGCAGAAATCTTCTGAAATGGGTTATTCAATTGCGAATCAATTATGATTGATCAGGACATGAGAAAACACATGCTTGATCAATATTGTATGTAATATTTACAAAAGGTACGAAAGTATGTATTTACCAGTCATCTAATTACATAATACAAGCTTTGCTTAGTTTGAAATTAGATGATGTTGCGTAATAAGTCAAGAATAAAATACTATTTCTATCCAGCAGTCTATCACAAATCTCAGAGGCAATTATAAAAAGCAGTTAAGGATGTGTCCTGCACAGATGCCTTTCTGTAGAAGTCTAGAGAATTAAACTTATATTCAACAAAAAAGTGGCGCAAAAATGACGCGCAGTTTTTTATTATGTGTAAGCTTTTTACGCAAAAAAATCCCTTGTAGTGACGGGCTTTTAATTATATTTTATTTTATCTTACATATATCGTACAGTACAAGCACGAGAAATATAATGTTATAAAGTTAACTTTTGTATTAATTGATTTTATTATTAAAATAAAAAACTAAATATCGTCATTTATGTGTCTAAGATTTCTTTATTTACTTTACGCATATATTTAGTTAATTTAATATCTATGTTCATTTCCATTTACATCAAATTAATCATACATTGATCATTACATTAATAATAAGCAAAATGTTGCTGCATAAAATGGAGTTACATCACATGACAACTCCCCCCGTCCGTAAGAAAAAGTTTGTTGTCATTTTGCTTCAATGCAGAATATTTTCCCATCCGTTGAATTATTTCCATTGTGCCATTGAGAGTACAATACAAAACTGATACGACATTGCCTATTGTCACTTATTGAAAGCTTTAATGTATATTAACAAAAACATGTAAGCACGGCCTTGTTATAAGCCCTTAGTTTGGACTTTTATGTATCATCATCATCAGCCTGTGATAGTCCACTGCTGGACATAGGCCTCCCCTAATACACTATTAGAGGGTTTTTGGACCGTTGGTCACGCTGGTCCAATGCGGGTTGGTGGGTGGACCGACTTTTTACATACCCATCCGACGCATGGATCATCTTACTTTTCAGACAATTGGGTGATCGGCCCAAATTGCCCTAACCAACTAGGAAACAACAATGAAAATTTGTTAGTCCCCGCAGGATTCGAACCCACGACCTCTGGTTTCTAAGCCACACGCCTATACCACTAGGCCACTAGGCTGCAGTACTTTTATGTTTAGACTTCTTAAACAAAATATTTCGGAGTTTGCTTCTTATCCACTTACTTATATCATATATAACAGAACGGCAACCGTTTAACCTTTAAAACCCAATGCAAGCCACATTTGAAGAAATAGATATCATATAATTTTCAGGCACAGAAAAGTTAGTTTATATCAACTACGTAAGATGGTTTTGGCAACCAGAACACCCTGTTTCTAAAGCGAGGGCTTTCTGGAGATGGCAAAAGGAAAAAGTTCACAGTTATAAATTTTATGTCTTCATTTAAAGATATGTAATTCTTTTGAGGTAGTAATGTAGTAGAAGTAATATTATTTAGCCTTATCCTCTATAGGCTAGTGGATTATTAAACCTTTTTAAAAAGTTAATTATTGAAAAAGATGATCCCGACATTAATTGAAAAGACAATTGCAAATAATTCATTCGATTACAGACGTACATGCTCTACCATTAAAATACTCAATAAATATTACTTTAAAGAAAAACCATAAGAAATAAAAAATATGTTACATATTATTTTACTTCCATCACTTTAAGTGTCTATTCAATGAATGCTAACTTTTATGCACAAAAGATATTACTCAATTTGTAAGTACACATAATATCTTAACGGATACATTTAAAAAACCTTTCATAAATGTTGAGAAATTTAATATCTTCAACAAAAAATCGTAATCTAAAATTTCGTCATATTAAAATGCATCAGAAAATTATAGTATTAAAGAATGTAAAAAATGTACTCTGTACTCATTATGTTACTTCAAAGCCCGTTTCATCACGCAAATACGTGACCAAATACTTAACTTACTTCGCAACACCGTCTATCGCCTTGAGCCGTGTGAACTCATTTAAATTACTGAAGCAAAGTCGAATAAACAGTTTTACATTTAACTTTATATATTAATGTGAACTTTTCAAATTAACTTCACTAACACCTAACGACTGTGGGCTTGTTTTTCGATTTAAGTTGGAAAATGTTAATAAATGAGTGCTTTCAATTCTAAACTTTCTTTTTATTTTCATCATCATTATGATCATTATCAGCCTGTTTCGGTCCACTGCTGGGCATAGGCATCCTTTAATGCAGGTTACGTGTTTTCCTTCAGCCCATACCAACCATTTTGCGAATGTCATCACTCCATCTTGCCACTGGGCGTCCCACATTACGTTTGCCAAGTCAACTCAAAGTGTCAGACGGTACTTTTATTGACCTTTGAATGTAATGTACTATTTGAGTAACTTTTTCTGGTTTATCGACAATTACATCCAAGAAATAATAATTTGAAATAATGAGAAAACTGTATTTGACACAGGATAAAACACATTCGTGGTCCATTTAAACATTTACGGAGATTAGCCAAAAAACAAAGAGTCCTTCATCAGTTTTCTAATTGACACTTTTTTCACAGAGCGACTGGCGTAGAACGTCTATATCTATAAACTTAGATGAATGAACTTGAACTTGTTGTTAGATAATTTAAGGTCACCTATCATTTGTATCAGGACAACAAGTTCAAAATAAGGTCTCGATAACTGTGACCAACAAGGCAATTAGGCGATCAGTACGTATTGTCCCAAACTACCAGAATTCAACGCAAACAAGAAGTAGTTCTGACCTCTAGTTTATATTATGAGAAAGTCTCATTTGGCTAACTATACTAAGGTTTGAGTGCATTACATAAATAAAAGTGGCAGATATAAAAAACAAAACTAACTTAAATATTATCCTGCAATGTGCAACGTTCACAATTAAAATCGCGAATCAATATTCCCAATATCGATTATAGATTACTTTCCCGTCGTGGGCATATATATCCTAATCTCTTTGATTCACCTGCAATGACGTAAGTGCTCTTTTATTTGTCCTAACGTCATAATTTTATTTATTATTATGACTGTATTTTAATAGATACCTAATGCGGAATAAAAAGTAAAACACATAGTTAATGTGCTTAAGGTTCCAGATGCTCTGTTTACAGGAGACCATCTGAGGTAACAAAACAGTAGCCTTATTAATTCATTACCATTGTGTTCCGGTTCTAAGGACAACAAAACCAGCGTGATTACTGCGTCTATGAGACGTAACATACCATGTTTTAGAGCTGCTAGAGGACTTGTAGCGTCACAAGAGGGCAGTGTTTTTATTTTATTTGGAAAGTGTATTACCCACCATCAGGAACACCCCGTTAGCCAAGTCAATAAAAAATAAATAAATGGACATTAATATGTTCATTATAGAACTGTTATGTATCCACACAGAAATTTCTAGTAAGGCCACAGATCAGACAGACCATGAGCACAAAAAGTGTAAAAATATCTAAAATAGTTTTCAAATAATAAGACGCAGAAATATTTCATAAAAAAATTTACACATGTGTAATCTTCGCTTAAGTAATAATCTTACACATTTTATAATTATTTTTATACTTTTACTATTTAAATCCTGACATTTTTTTTAAAAGCTATTATGATGTTTAATCTGTGCGTCTGAAATCTGTATCTGTATCTGAAAAACTTTTATATTTATAATATTTTTAGGCTAGTTGGATCAGTCGTGAGAAATTATATTGTTTTTAAATATTTGTAAACAATTGTGAAAGTTAATATAAACTACTAAGTTAATAACGCTGTTTAGATATAGCGTCAGTAAAAACATTTCATAAATTTGTTCTATATAATTAATGATAACCGTTAAAATATAACAAATTGTCTTGTTCTTAAATTTGCGCTTAAAATAGAATAGAACGTTTTATTTGTTAATACATATTATTATACATTTTAATTCTTTCAACATACATTATTATTATAACGAAAGAAGGATTATCTTCCCTCTAAATTGATTTTATACTCTTCAGATAAGATTTAGCAGCAGATATTTTGTAAGAATTCGGTTTTAAGAATGGACGAAACATTAAAATTGTCATCGTCTAAAGAAAATATATCTTTGCTGAAACAAAGGTAAACTTAAAACATTCACAAAATACATTTCGATGAAACTATTTTATTTAATAGCGACTTATCTTTAAATAAATAAAACAATGATGGCAGATGCAATTCACGATATCTTTTCGAATCTAATTCTGAATGATTTTAATGTGTATTCCCATTTTTCAAATAACAAGCAATTAATGCTAACGAGTAGATGCAGCCCTTGAGAGTGCATTCAGCGAACCATAAATGATATCCGATAATATTTACAGCGGGATTATTTTGATTCGAAAGGCTATACTCTAGAAAACATTTTATAATATAACTAAAACTAGAATTTGTATCGACAGTGCATAAATTTTTAAAAAGAAAGATGTTCAGCACCTATTTTTGGACCACACTTTGCATGTTTTGAAGTGGATATTTTAATAATTCCACGAAATTCAAGACCTTTGTGCATCAATAAATACTTGAACAATATAAAATCTGAAATACAGTTGGTAGGTCTCCTTTTACAAGGGACTTTTTATGGTCGTGCCACTGTGGTGCCCATTTGTGCCGCAAATCTGTAGTATGCAAACACTACTGTTTTTAAAATTTAACTATTAACAATTTAAACAAGTTGTAAAGGAACGTTTGAGTGTTAAAGGTTACAAAGAGTGACTTTTTAAATGATAGCACAATCTGGTAACGGAATGCTCGCTCCAAGTTTTTTTCAATGGTACGAGATTGGTATACTTAAATTTTTGTTTAATGCAGTATAAATCTTATAATAAAAAATGACAAAAATAGACCCGCTGGGTCTATTTTTTGTCATTTATAAAAATTAAAATATTTGTATAAAAATTAAAATATTGTACAAAAATAGACCCAGCGGGTCTATTTTTAGTCATATATATATTTTTGTCTGTTCTTCTCAGGTCAGAAGCGTCCTTCTCCGAGCCGGTGGTAGCATTCTTGGCAATCAATCAATAAGTGTAATTCTTCTATGATGAATTTGAATTTGTCTTACAGTTTGAAAGAAAGTTCAAAAACAGCCTCCGTAATTACGAGGTAAACGAGACGTAACATCTTACGGAGGCAGTGAGTGCATTATTATCATCATGTGATGATGCACTGATCATCACATCATCATAATAATGACAAGCGCATTTGTAGCGCTTTACGCTGCTTTTCTGATGATCGGGACGTATCACTTACCACCAGGTGAAAGTCCAGCTCGTTGCATCGCTTTAACCAATTTTATAAAAATCTACATTAACAGAGCCTAATGCTTAACTAAGAAAGCGATAAAATGTAAAGCTTTCTAAATAGTTTCCATTCTTTTCAGTGTCGCTATAATTGATACGGCTGATAAATATTACATCTGTATGATCTTAAATGTCTTATGAAAGGTCGGTTTTGTCACTCACAAAAACTACGTAAGAAATACCTACATTAAAAGCAATATTTTATTGTATCATGAATAGACAATGGACGCTGGAAAAAAATTGAAAAGTCTGAAACTGTAAAAGCTGATTTAGTACGCTACATAATTGCGTTAACAAAATAAATAGTAATAGCAATTTATTTTAACTCCTAAACTATAAATTAATCTGTTTAAATTTTGATACTTCGAGATTCTAGTCGTCCTCCGTAAAATCTATTATTCGTTACTTTGTTTTACTTAAACTTTTGAAGTTCGCATTTAAAATTTAAAAGTAGTACTAACTCACGAGAAATAACGTTAAGTTATATTTATAGCTTATCTACAAAAAGTTCTAGACAAGAAATTATTTCTGTTTTATTACTTCAAAAAATATGATTCTGTTATATTATTTTCATTTTAATGCCTTGTAAAAAGAATTTGGTTTAAGTCTTTGTTTTATTTTACTATACAAAATGCCACAGGTTAACGCTCCAGACGAGAGCTTTAATCTAAAAGGCAATAAATTGTACTAAACTTTAAAATGATTATTTTGTGTACCCTAGACTTTATGTTATCTTCACCAAGCAAGCATTTGTTTAAAAACAAAAACATTTAATTGTATGCAATTAAATGTTTTAAAATAATAGTAATCTCCTTTGAGTTTTATTCAAATTGTTTACTTTTTTTTTGTTTTATTATTAATGCAACTTGTATTACAATAGAAAAAGTGCATTCTTATGTTCGTGTGTTTGTTTTGAGTTAAAACTTTTGTATAAATATCCGAAATCTAAATCGCCTCGATTCATTAAATGGTACCTAAATATAAGTTAAGAATTGATTTCAAACGTAGTTAGTGAAGGTAAATGTCTGATTTCACTTCTAGTAAATAAATAATTATTATATTAGAGCTGCAAAAGACATGGATTTTAAATAAACGACATGTAATATGTATGATAGTAAGACTATTATTATCATAATGGACAATATTCGGTTGTTATGATATTTGACATTAGAGGATTAGATGATCTCTTATTGAATGAAAATCGGGCTAGAATTTTCTAAGGTAGTCTAAAAACCAGTTGCTTTTAGTTTCGGCGTCATAAGACAATGGTATTGGGCGTTTTAAAAGTATATAAAATTATATTACGATATTTATACGATGTGTAACCGTGTTGATGCATTGTAATAATGAAGAAATAATGATTAACTTTCTTACTACTTCTTGAAACATTAATGCTCAAGATACAAGTAATTGAATTTAATACATTTTCCTAAGATAGCTAGAATGGAAGTATGTTTTGAATAAAAGCTTTACTCTGAAATTCATATTTTCAAAATTACCTTATACAAGGAAATGGTTTTGGATTTTTCTTTATTTAAAGTCCTTATTAAATGCTTTTTTATTACTAATTTAGGGAATTTTTATAAACTTAATGGTGCGTAGTAAAACGTGTTATAAACATGACCACATATAAATTAATTATTTGCTAATTTTCAACTGCTTTTCATTAGACACATTTTAATTTAACTGAGCTGAAATAAAACACAACCCCTGTACACTTTTTACAGTTTTATAGAAACAAACAACTCATTTATGAATTATATTTTCCGCTACAGTGAAGTTGTGAGCACAATTATATGGTTAACGTGCTAAAATAATGTAACATAACAATTGTAGTGGTTTCTATATATAAATTATTATAAAAGCGGAAGCTGCGGCGGAAACAAGTGTTGGCATTCGAAACTCTAGTAGAACTTCAAGTGCATCGCATACATACAAGTTGAATAACTCTATGAGCACATAATAATTTATGTGAGACTTAAAAGCGAATCATAATTCCAAAAACTATTGTTAATTGCTTATTAATTTTGAGTCGTAAATAATTCTCATAATTTTTCTTCACGTAGGGCTTCAACGACCTATATTATATCGTTACAAAACTATACGAATTGTATCGTAATGCAGTTATTATATAACTCTTATATATTTTATGTTAAACAATTTAAACCTCAGTTCAGAAAACAACGTACTCATATTAGAAGAAAACCATAGGAAATACTCGTACAATACCAAATTCAAAGACATCTGTGATGTTGGTAATCCCTTCAATGGAGAATATCTCAAAGTAATACAATCATCATCATCATCATCATCAGCCTGTGATAGTCCACTGCTGGACATAGGCCTCCCCTAATACACCCCTGTCCATTAGAGGGTTTTTGGACCGTATCCCACCACGCTGGTCCAATGCGGGTTGATGGGTGAACCGACTTTTTACATGCCCATCCGACACATGGATCATCTTACTTTTCAGACAATTGGGTGATCGGCCCAAATTGCCCTAACCAACTAGGAAATAACAATGAAAATTTGTTGAGTCCCCGCAGGATTCGAACCCACGACCTCCGGTTTCTAAGCCACACGCCTATACCACTAGGCTGCGGAAGTAATACAATATCACACTGTAACCCATAACAACAAGAAATAATGAACACACTACTATGAGACGTAGACATCGGAAAGTAAGTTATTCTTTTTTTACGCTTTGAGATTAAAAGCCTTTTTTGTTTATAAAAATTATAATAATGTTTCTGGATGAATGATTCAACACTCTCTAGTCCCAAATTGAGCAAAGCTAGTTATATGGTAAGTATATGACTGATAAATACATACATTTAGTTTTCTTTTATAAATATATACTTATAAAATAGACACAAACACCCAGAGATGAGAAAGACAAAATGTTCATCAAACAATATTTTTCCCGTGGCAGGAATCGATCCCACACCCTTTGGTACAACAGAGTGACTAACGACTACACCAAACGTATCTTCTATTGAAACGAGACGCCAACTTAATGGTAACCTAGACAAAAAATAATCAGTCAATCTCTTTTACTCCATAATTAATCTAGCGGTTATCAACCCTATGATAAAACAAGACCTAAAAATTATAAGCAAGTATTATTTTAAATACGGAATATATATATAATAAATGTAAATATAGAATGTTCTGCGCTACAGAGATTGCTTGTCTTGAAGTGTATGTGCTGTTTAAAATTTCAATAAACGAACAAGTGCAGTTCAACTTAGACACACATGTTGAATTTCGTGGGGTCTTAAGAGCATGACAGCTTTAGATTTTAACTTTTTTTATTTTATAAAGCTGCTTTTGTTTGGGAAATAGCGTCTGTCTGTAGTCTTGAATGTATAATGTCCATTTATTTTGTAGGTACCAATAATAAACATAATATTTCAACCAGAGGAAACCAGTTGACTGATAAATACATAGACTTACTTCTCTTCTGTAATCATATCATATCATATCATCAGCCTTTATTAGTCCACTGCTGGACATAGGCCTCCCCTAATACACCCCTATCCATTAGGGGGTTTGGACCGTATCCCACCACGCTGGTCCAATGCGGGTTGGTGGGTGGACCATGCCCATCCGACGCATGGATCATCTTACTTTTCTGACAATTGGGTGATCGGCCCAAATTGCCTTAACCAACTAGGAAACAACAATGAAAATTTGTTGCGTCCCCGCAGGATTCGAACCCACGACCTCCGGTTTCTAAAGCACACGCCCACACCACTAGGCTACGGAGGCAGCTCTTCTGTAAATAAATACGTATTATATAAATATAATCACCCATAAACGCGTGTAATACTATGTTCTTCACACAATATTTTTTTCTGTGGTGGGAATGTTGATGAATGAACAGTAAGTTCAAAATAATATTTATAATATACGTAAATAAAACCTTTTTGACAATAAACTGACGGAGATATTATTTTTGTTAACCCGATATTAAAAAAACTCAAAATTATATTGTCTAAGTAAATAGTCCCTTTTAATTTACGTTGCGTATTAGAAAACTTTACGTTGCGGTTTATAGCCAGCAGATATCAAACGATATGCTAATTTCTTGCCTCAGGACGAGATATTTAGCGTCTTTTTATTATTTTTACGTATCAAATCATACAGGGCTTACTGCTTAGCATTAGGTAAACGTCTACCTCAACTCGCCTGCATAAAAGTCATAATAAACTGCAAGAGAATTACGAAAATGTAAACATCCTTTGTTAAAGGACGGACGAGGTACACAAACGACGCTAGTGTTCTTACAAGGGTTAACGCACCAGACAATCTCATTACCTACCACAAGCCGCAAAACCCGATAGATTCCGACACGATATCATAAAGGGAGGGAAATATTTACGGTTTAATTTTTCTAACGCAACATTCTTCACGGGCTGTACTTTGAAACTAGGCCACGTGTGAAGCGTAAAAATTGAATTGGTAGCGTGAAATAATTTCGATTCTGCACTTTTTAATTGGTGCAAAATATAACTATTTAACTGTTAGTTTTTTAGTTAATATATTAGCAATATATTTTGTGGCTTCCGCTGCTACTTAAATGTAGTGTTTACATTTTATAGGTATTTTCTCTTGTATTTATTTATTTTTAAAACAGCAGTATTTCTTTTTCATTCATTATTTTCTTCTTTATTCATTAGTTATTGTTGATCTATGTCAGTTTTATATTATATATTTTTTATCTCATAAAGAATTAATATTATAATTTTTATAAAAATGTGTTTTTATATTTTATTTATATTAATGTGATGTTATGAAATATTAGTTTAAAATAACTGTTTGAGTATTTTACAGTGTATCTAATATCATTCGCGTTTTACCTTATTTAATTCTAGTCTAAGTAGGCCAAAGCGTAATCGTAATGCTTCAAATAAATTATTTAACATAACATTAAGCACATTAAGTTACGTAACCATTTCGTGATCTTTAAATCATTACTTAATAATTAAGTATTATAAAATTTTGCGTATTTTGATGACTTTTTCTCGATACTGCTTACTCCAATGCTTTCATTTGTAATGAAAAGCGTAACAATCACACCGAATAATCATTTTATACTTGTTATTAATTTCGGAAGCCTGTATACGTGATCGAAATATCGCCACAAGGATTGTAATAACAATTTTGCGCTCCGTTTTATAAATATAAGTAATTTCATATAATCGTTTCAATCTTCATGTACTTTTCACTTAAATTATTAGGTACGATAAATTAAAAAAGAGCTTATCAAATTTAATTTATATTAGCAAGATGAATTTTAAAAGATCTCCGTAGTTAATGAGGTCAATAAATAATTATAAAGTTATATTGGGAATGTTATGGAATTGATTAATAGAAAACTTGGTTATTTTCTCTCTTGCGTAATACGCGACGCGGTGGCGTAGGCGGGTGTTACGACGTGCTACGACGTGCTACGTATAAATGTAGAGTACTCAAAACATTCAAGAGTACGTGTGCTAAAAATAAAACCAATTTGAATAAAAACATCAAAAGAATATTTTTTTATAAGACTGAATACTCATCACGTGATGTTACCGCGTTTTAGTATAAATAAAAGCTTTTTAAGTATTTAATCATTGAAACTAGTTTCGTAGGCTACTCAAACGCAAACTCATTTTTGTAATAACTTTAGTATGAGTTAACATTATTGCATGAAAGGACTTTTTGCGGATTTTAAATCTTCGTGTTGCCAGCACTCAAGTGGGATGCAAAATTAACTTATTTTATAAAAATAAATGAGTAAATTTTGCATAGGTCGGAGTACAGACTGAAAATATTTAATTACAATTAATTTCTGCGAATGCCGCTTCAGCACTGGCAACAAGACGCATGATATCTCCGTCTACCCCGTAACCACGGCCGCTGACAGAGTGTTCGAAACGTCGGGAATTTAAAATGTAAAATAAACGCGATAAAATCCTTAAAAATTCGTGTTGTATTTGCGTAAACAAAAGAATTAATTATGATTCAACATTTACATTGTGCTTAAAATTTCAATATAAGAATCTTATAAATGTTTGTTTAATTATTAAGACCTTTCCGACCGTAAAATTATTTTCACATTAAACTACCCATTCCCAACACGAAAGAGTCAAAATCGACAAAATTAAACTTTTTAACATAAACTGTTCTCCGAGTAATGGGTAACATGTCTATATCAGTTAACTCAACGTAAATAACCTTTTGGAAAAAACTATGACTTTCGTGCAAGTGCCCGCATTAAAAAGCTTTCATTAATAACCCTTTCTCTAAACAATTACGTACGCATTAAACTACACAAAAAAGGGCGGAAGTTAACGCTCGATATTTATGACCCGTCATATCGCCACTTTAGCCCCTTAATAGAGGGGACGTGACTAACTCGGAGCATTCTCGAAGCCTCGGTCAGAAGTTTCGCATTACGCAAATATTCAGTGCATGTACATCCAATGAGCTTAATATGGAGGCTTAATGAAATAACGCTCGAAATGCGCAGATTTAACGCGCGGTATTATCACTTAGACAAATTTAATCAGCCCGCGTTCAGCTCGTATTTTCATAGAGATGAGGCGACATTATCGTCATATATATATATATTAAATATATATATTATGTTCGTAATGTTGTTAGATCTTTTATTAGATGCGATGAAACGAGCAAGACTTTACCTTATGCCTAACTGTACGTTTCCTTTTAGAAAAACATATTTTAACTATTTATGGATGTAATGATGTTTATTTAAATACGATTGTAGTAAATAAAGTTTATTTTCGGCACACATTTCTCAAATACTTTACTATGCGGTAGAAACATCACAGCAATACTGGCTTAGGTAGAAATAATTTGTTAACAATAATATTGTCATTCGATTCTGCAGTGTATTTATTTTGATCTTTTAAATGCGTTATATAAAAAAAGAGGAAGCAATTTCATTGTATCCATTTTAAGCAATCGTTGGCACATTAAAAACGTGCGCAGCATGAAGCGACCCTTATTGATTCAGGAATATTAAGATACAGTATTGGCGCAAAAAAAACTCAATTAACAAATAATACGAATCTTAAAAATTAAGCCTTTGTATATTAAGCAAACTAATAAAAACTTAATGTACAATAAAACATATAAATTAACGTAAAAAGAAATAATTTAGGTGTGAATAATTATAGTAAAAAACGTTGAAGGAAATAATACAGTTTGTTTATTTATTTAGGTATTAAAATTGTTCTGTTGCATAATATATTTATGTTTTTACAATACAGTGTGTGTGTGTGTATACATTTGCTGTTTCCGTAGCAAGTATTTCAAGAGATGCCAAAAATTTTTCATGTTTAACATTAAGTATCGCGGCGGCAATTTTGGTTGTACGCAACATTTTTAGTTAAAGTAAGCGAACGAATCCACTGACCTATTTGGCTTTGAAATGAAACGTACGAGGAACACAAAGAATGGAGGGGGAGGGGAGCTCTGAATACGAAATGCTGAATCAACGCCTCCACTGTTATACGGCTAACGGGGCGCATTGTCGAGTAATATTTGGTATGGCATGTTACTTGTGATTCCGAGTGTCGTAATGTGCAATCACGATAATTATCTGTGGTATTTCAGCTATAAAAAAAAAACTTTTTTCAGCTTTTAAATTTATCGGTTCAGACTTACAGACAGATTAACTTGAAGAGATATCAGTAAATAAGAGTTGAAATATTATTGTGATCGCGTAAATAAAAATGTTCTTGACCTGCAATATTTAAATTTTATTGTGTATCGAAAATTATTCGAATAAAAAAAGATTTCATCTCTAACATATTTGCGATGTTAATTCTGTATTGAATTATTATTAGCGTTAAAAAGATATTATTCGTTGTATATAAACAGAAGCAAAAAAATTACATCAAATTGTAAGGATATTAACAAAACTTGAATCTTGAAATTGAGGAGCTTAAAAACTGGTTGACAAAATTTTTATTTGCAACATATATATTATATATACATTGGATTAAGTCTCCACTAAAATACTACAAAGAATAAAACGCATACAAATGCGACATCGATATCATCATACGTGACTGATAATCTTTAACTTCGCTTGTATAGGAAACAAATATTTAATAACGATTATTCATCACGACATAATACAAAAAAGTGTCACAAAAACGATAAAAATATTGATTGTCAACCTATAATAGTCGTATAAACTTTTAAGCATTTAAATAATAGTGTACATTACTTCGTCCGATTATGTGGATAAAGAAAAACTTACTGAAAAGGATCATTGTTGTTATTCAAATAACTTTAGGTTACTGTCGTGTTGTGGATTACATTTTTTTCACTTTATCATTTTATTTTATGGCATAATTTTAGATTTTTATGCTACTATTTGTAGTAAAAAAATTAAAAAGAAAATTAACTTTATCATACAAAATTGTTAGGCAGTTTTAAACGTAAAAAGAATTTACGATTGATATAATATCCTTATAGCGTATAGTATATATAATATAATATCCTATATACTTATATCGTTATAGACATAGTGTCTCAAAACATACATAAAATCATAAAAGTAAAAATAAGCTAAATTACTAAAAGTTAAAAATAAAAGGTTTGTCTGTTAGAATTTTTTTTATAATCAATTCTATTATACAGGTACATAAGTGTATAAATGGTATATAAATCGAGAAGAAATTGACCTTTAAATCAACTCCGTAATGCCGCCATCTTTGTTAGCAGCGAAATGGCAAAAGGCATGCCTATTGCAACACCTGACAAGAACAAAAACGCGTATTCAGAGGCCCGAGTTAATTTTCCGCTTCGGCATTAACAATGAGGCGATGCGATGTTGGGTGAAGGTTACTCAATGAATGCCCACGAGATTCAATTTCGTCTCGCTTTTCCACGCATAATTATCGTAACCGCCTGAAAATTATTTATTTAATAACTCCGTTGAGAGTCAGTGAATTACCGTTGTAGAACTTTCTAAAGAGACTACGGTTTTTCATCGTTATTATACCCGCAAAAATAAATTGGTAACCTAGATTTCTTTTGTTTACGCGAATACTACACATTATTGACTTAAAGGACTTTTTACAAATTTTATCGCTTATGTTTTACATATTTAAAATTCCCGACGTTTCGAACACTTTCCTAGCGGCCGTGGTCACGGTGTAGACTTTTATCTAGATTAACTTGTTGAATTATTTTTTTAATATAACCTTTAATGAAAATCAAAATGAAAAGTTAAAGAAAATATGCTTAATATAGATAATAAATTAATGTATTTAAAATTAACTCAGATCGGTGAAAAGTACATGACATTGTTTCTGACATTTGGTGGAGGAGTATAAAGAGCATCCTAAAATTCTATCACATTTTGGTTCCCTGAACATATACAGACAATGACGTATTTTACCAGATTTTGAGAAGATAGCATAGTCGAAAATATTTTTGTATTAAGTTAAAAATTTAATAAAGAATGATAACACTCATATTTTGCTATAGCATATAAAGCATAAAGATTGCTGTAATATTAATAAACTTTGTTTTTAGCAAAAAGCTCTACTGTTAAAGCTAAAGAGATTATTTTCAGCTTATTCTGTAATACGTACTACAACATAATCATTATCTTTAAAGATAGTTCCACTAGAAAATTCTCGAAGAGCTCTCTAAACCCTTAAGGGGATTGTTAAATTCCTAGGTATCTTAATTTTATGTATAACTAGTAGTCCGTCCACGGCTCCACCCGTGTTTTAATCTTGTATTTTTGAAATGAATTTTCATAGTGTATGTATAGGGGTATAAACATGTATATTATGTGATAATAAAGGGTAACAGTAAACCACAAGGTAAGTAAAAGGCACAAGGATTATTAGTAGTGAAAGAATACCGAATTCGATTTAATAGTTTCGCCTTAAGCCTATTTATATTGAACAAACAAACAAAACTTTCCTCTTTACAGTATTAGAATTAGCATAGATACAACAGTAACAAGATCATTTTAATTTTACAAAGTACTTGCAGCGAATTACTTAAATAATACAAATATTTTAACATCTATTCTATTAAGTCGTATGGCGTAATAATTTTGCACCAACCCGCATTGGACCAGCGTGTTGGGATACGGTTCAAATACCCACTAATGGAGAAGGCTTGCATTAGAGGAGTCCTATGTCTAGCAGTGGGCTAGTAAAGGCTGATGATGTATATATGTATGTAAAAAATAATTAACGAAAGTTGGACGGTTGTCTTTTTTCTTTCTTTTTATATATTAATCCAAATTCCAAAAACTTGTTACAGAGTATTAACGAGGTTAGTTTACTTATCTCACAGTCATTCAGCGCTATATTAAAATAGGTACGCAATCTTATTAAATAAATCCGCTAAAACATATTTTTGCCGGGAATAAATAACGAAAACATGAAAAATTTATAATATCTGGACATCTTTTGTTGCAAAAATAACTTAGTAGGTGGGTAACCTCAGTATTTTATACTATTGTGTGGTCGAAAGGTGTCGTAGAACATGTATATTTTAATCATCTGTGAGCAAACTACTCCAGTTTTCGTTAACAACATACATCACACACATCATCAGCCTTTGTTAGTCCACTGCTGGACATAGGCTCCCCTAATACACCCCTATCCATTAAGGGTTTGGACCGTATCCCACCACGCTGGTCCAATGCGGGTTGGTGGTGGACCGACTTTTACATGCCCATCCGACGCATGGATCATCTTACTTTTCAGACAATTGGGTGATCGGCCCAAATTGCCCTAACCAACTAGGAAACCACAATGAAAATTTGTTGCGTCCCGCAGATTCGAACCCACGACCTCCGGTTTCTAAATCACACGCCCATACCACTAGGCTACGGAGGCAGAGGCAGCAACAACATGGTTTGATAATAATTTTGAAAAATTGTCATCAAACCATGTTGGTAACATTTTTAAACATATTTTTTTTTATCACCGATCCTTCTTCAGCCCGACATAAAGATAGTCTTAACTTAAAATTAAAGAAAACTATTACAAATCAGATAAGAAACCGATAAGAGTTCAGTTTATTGTCGTTTTGCGTAATATTTTTCCATGAAAATACTTGTCCTTTACATTACTCCTTGTCAGTTTTATTTTCGCTGTTCTGCTACGAAAACGAACAAATCCAGCGGCATTAAAGATTGCGGTCAACGGAACTTGTTTATTTTAACCTACTTTCTAATCTTTAGCTATTAAAGAAAATTTGAGTGCTACTCAATTTTTGTTTGTTCATAATTCACAGTTCGTTGTTCCTTGGTTACTCTTTTCAATATTAGAATGTGACTTTTATAAGCCGTAGTGGTATTGTATATGCAATAACAAACGGAATGTTCGTTGTTTCTGAATTATATTTTTGACTAATAATATTCCAAAAAACAAACCAGAAGTTTTAATCATAAATGATTCATTTTTAAAGTCAAAGTCAAAAATATTTATTCAATTTAGGCTCTACTAAGCACCTATGAACGTTGAAAATTTTCCATTTTCCACTGGTTCACAAACTCAGATAAATAAACTTTCTTTCAAAAAAGTGAATTTTTATAGTTGATATACACATCTCCATCTCTATCCTAGATCCTGTTAATAGTTGCAATTTAACGAGAAAACTTTTGTCATATTATTAACTATTTTCCAATATTATTTTAATATTCAACGTACATAACAACATTTCCGTTTCGAAGCGTGGCCTACAAACTACGTTGATGGTAACTGAATTTAAACGCGCTCCTATGCGCAAGGATGCGACTAAATTAGTTATGGCCGCAAGATAGCTCGCTTCCTTAAGAGGAACTACAAATTAATAAGTTCCTTATGAACTTTCACTCATTTAGTCTTCGATAAATTTGTTATTCTATTAGGGACGAGTACAAAGTATACAGTATGCTAAAAGCCACCATTTGTCTACTAAGCCATTCGATGTTATGTCTCTGCCGTACACAGTAGTTACAAAGCCCTTCAAACCGGAAGTAAGTGAAATTCTACTGTGGTACTACTTTTCGAACTTCCTCTGTATGCTCCAATTTAACATTGTTTTGAAGCAGGACTTGTAAATGTACCACACTGCACTTATAAAACAATGTTTGTTGTAATTAAAACCATGCAAATTACCACCCGGGACGGCGATGACGTAAACCTTTAATATAATTCTTTGTTGTTCTGAAAAGAACTGGTTTTCAGCAAGTGCTCCCCTGTAACAGCGGCCCGCTATAAAATGGGCCGACTTGACACACTTAGTTGAGAACACCTGACATTGGCGCTCTAGAAGAACCTACAGCAGAGTAGACACATATTATTATAAATGAAACTCTATCGTATCATTTCATTTATTCTTAGCGAAACATCGTAAACAAATAAAGGTAAATAAACTTTTCTAAAATTACTTAAACAATTACTAGTCTTGTTTGGTAATTTTTCGTTTATTTATTTAGCACATCGTACTTGAAGCATAAAATAACGAATTATTATCAAAGAGAAACGATAATGTTGTTAAATGTAAATTCCTAGTTACGCATTGCTAAGACGACGAATGAACGCCTATAAAATAATGTTTTGTATTATATATATATAAATCAACGTATATGTTACCTAGTACATATTGAAAAATTTGTAAACAGCGACTAAAAGTTTAATTTTTAACGAAACTCTTATAAAATTATTTTCATCCTATTAGATAACTTGTATAGAAAGTTTCAAAGATTTATTCGTTATAATAATTACATAATAATTTTCTACTATTGCAATTGCATTGCGAATTTTGGCGCCAAACCTACCACGTAACGTAATTTTATCTTTCTGTGCAACGAAACGGCCACAATAACATTGTACTAACTTATTAAAAAAAAATCATAAAAAATATTAAAATAGACGTTAAGGTTAAGCAATAAAAATACACATTTATATAATTTTAACTATAAGACCTCCGTAGCCTAGTGGTATGGGGTTCGAATCCTGCGGGGACTCATTAAATTTTCATGTAAAAATTCCGTCCACCCAATAACCCGCATTGGAACATTAGTGGGATACGGTCCAAAACCCTCTAAAGGAGAAGGTGTACATTAAAGGAGGCCTATGTCCAGCAGTGGACTATCATAGGCTGAGGATGATGATGATGATGATGAACTATAAGACGCATAAAACTAATATAAGATGTACTTCAGAATCGGAAAATCTTCGAAAATTCTTAACACGATATTTCACGATAGTTAAATGTAAAAAAAACTACACAAACTATAATCGTCAACTCATTATAAAATGAGAAATTCCGTCTTTAACAAAACAAAGTCAACCTCTGTTGTTTGCTGAAAAATAGTACCACTCCGTATGTTAATACGCTGAATAAATTATACGAAAATGTTTAACCCCGTTTTTCTCGCATAATAAACACTACAAAATATTTACAATTTTCAACAGGTACTGTATTTCTCAAAGTTTCGCCATGGTAACATGTCTGAAATAATAGTACAATTGATTTAATATAATAACAATATTATATAAATTCAATAAACAATTGTTTTACTTTATCAATAAAAGAAGAAATTATAACCACAAAAAATAGTAAGAAACCTAATTTGTACAGCAACAATGCTGTTCAAATCTATTTCTTATTCGTTCAATTTTATTGGAATTGTCATTTTCTATCATCCTATACCGTGAAAGGAAAGTAGTGCCTCTCGGGAAATCTAAACCATCTATAGATTTTAAAAGAATCTGCCATGTATGGAGTTTAATATTCACACATGATTTTTCCATAACGTACGTAAATATCTAACTGAAGTTTACTTTTATTAGTGAATTGTTGGATTAGAATTTTCGACTTTTATAACGCCTATTACGACAAACCTACCTATCAAACAATATAAAAAGTTCTTATTGTTCGATGAATGGTATAAGATATTTAATGATTAATAAAATAAAAGATATCTTAGCATTGTTTATAATCTTCCTTATCTTTTGTTACCACCCGTGATTCGTCCTATTTATCTTTTGTATAGTATGTCAAATATATCTGTGCGATATTTCGTATATATTTAGCGAAGATACACGTGCTCCACGTAACGCTTTGAGGGGAACTTTTCAAGGCCGCATCATGACACGTTTTGAACTGTTTTGTGCTTCTAAAATATTAAATTCTGCACTCTTTGAGTGGCGTTGTTATTAGAAAACATTTTAAAGATTTTTATTATATTACCCATTTTTATAGGACATATTTTTGTGTCATTAGAAAACATTACAATATCATTCACCTTTATTTCTAGCTTACGTTTTTAATATATATTTGATCACGTAGATTCATCCAGTTATATGACAATATAACCACTGAAGAAAGTAACAATGAATGTCTGTCCACATTGTAATTATCAAAGCATCAGTAAAAAGGCAGTGAAACACATAAATTATTGCTTTATCATTAGGCTTAATCGAGAAAGTTTACGGAAAAGTTGTACCACACCATTTTCCACAACTGCTACGGTGCTACGAAGATAAATAATATAGAATCGTAGAATTAATTCAAGTCTGTTGCTAATATAGGAGGAATACTTTATTTGTATATATAATGTTGATCAACTTCAGCAGTCTATTGTCGTATAAATATATGCTTAAAGCATTTTTTTCTCATTTGTCTCCCTGTCCCTGTGCATACACGTTGTTATCCCTACACTACCCAAAGGTGGACTAGTAGACAATGCAATAGGCATTAAGACTGCCTTCGTACATGATTTCTGCTAAAAGGGTAATTAAGTTAATAAATAAATAATAACCAAAGGTTAAACTAAACTAGAAATAGTTAAGTGCAATCTTTTGTTTTATTAGACGGATTTCCTTATACGTAAACCCTTCTAATGCATATAAATAGATCAATGCACCTTTGTAGCCGCCTCCTACTCAAACTTATACAGTGGCGCCAAGAACTTCCAAAGAAAATATTCTAAATATACCTTTACCTTTTATTAAATACTTTTATATCAACATCTAAGCTACCTAATAACAATGTGTAATCAATACATTAATTTTATTACTAAAGTATGAAAATCATCAAACTAAAAGTACAATATTTAACTAAGAGATATATTGTTTACGTATAGCACAACTATTTAACATTAAATGTGAGTACGTACGTAAATCTCCCCTTTACTTTTACCGCAAAATTAAAAAAAAACAATATATGTGTATGATATATCCATAGCTGAGCCCATAATAACAGCCCAAATAATATTAATAACAGTCAAGATTGGTAGTTATTACAATTTAACTTCATAAAACAAAATTATTGATACCCATTTTTACAGGTGCATTTTAATAAGAAATTGCGGGGTCTAGCGATTTCCTTAAAATATTAAACTGTTCCTCTGCGAAACGGCACACAAAATAAGTAAGCACGTTGTTGTGCCACACTTTTTTGTTCGTTTAATACAACATTGTCTTGTTTTTAACGTTATCAGCATTAGTAATCCAACTTCGATAACCTGTTATCGCATATTGATGCAAACAGGTAGGATGCATTAGTCATTTCTCTGTAATGGTTTTGTATGAAAAAAAAATATTCGTGACATCATAATTTTTGCAAACATTAAACTTATACATTGCAAAATGTTGTTATTAATGCGACAGTCATGTTGAATAAGAAATTTTCAAGTAGTGTTAAGTGTATTCAGAGTGCTTTCATAATAAATCCGAGGGGAAATTCTAAGAAATGGCTCTTGCAACATCAACAATTTCGGCACGTCGCGTCTACGGACGGCTGAATCTTAGCGTAGTTAACGAGCTGTATTGGCGCTTTTCGTTCGTGTGGTACCTGTGACGCTGAGCAAGGACATGGTGGGTCGGGCGTCCGTCAAGCCAGGCTGGCCCGTCGACCCGGGGCGGTCGGCGGGGCCGGCGCCTCACCGGCCGCCGCGGGGCGGCATCGCTCGCACTCGTGCCCACTCCACGCGGGCCGGGGGCCGACTGACGCCCAGCTAGTGACACCGAGGAGCTACGAGCCGCGCCAACGCGCTGGACCCCGACACCGGCACACGCGCGCACACATCGCCACCCACGCGTGTACAACGCGCCGCACGAAGCTACGCCGCTCCGTCGCGGCCGCAAATAACGCCACGGAGGCGCTTCCACGCGTTCTTGGCTTCGGCGAGGATGGCGCATGCGTGCACCGCGTCTCCTGACATCACCGGCCACCCGGATTATTTTCGCCCGCCGAGGTAAATAACCCTAACATCGATCGGGACCCGGTTAAACTGGATGCAATTATTGCACTGCCCCAGTGGCGTGGATGCAATTTTTAGTGCCGCAGACGGCGACGACGCCTCACCTACTTCGGGTCTACGAAAAAAGCTCTAATTTGTAGCACACGGTGTAAAAACGGTATATATAGTACTTAAAATTTATTTATTAAAAGCTTATATGTTTTGTGAGATAAATTGAGTGATATTCGAAAAGAAATAGAGTAATGCATCACGCTGAGGTTCAATTGTAAATATTTCGTAGTAAACAAAAACGAATCGCTCGCACCGTAACAGGTGTTGATTCTACAACCGTGTTGTCGTAGTTGTGGCGTGTGACAAATCGGTACACAAATTTGTGTCAGTCAAGCATTCTTTTATCTTTGCCAGGAAAGGCGACCGGACCGCATCAACTTGAACCCTGCAGTCGGTCATTGGTCGTAATAACCGCGCTAGAAAGTCTATCAAAGGGCACTAGCCTTTCATATTCCCCTGTTACAGCGACCTAGTCGGACACTAAAGAGGACAAAAGTGAAGATTGTATCATAGATCTGCAACTTAGATAGAAACTAGAAGCTTTTTAATTTACATAGTTCCCGGTTTTAATGTTGTTAATACGCTGTTCATTGCATTTTTTAATGTATCAGTGAAATGAACGCTACGTTAACTAATAAGTGTTCCTCTTTTTCCTTCACCTATCCATTTTTCATGGTGTCAGCTTCTAGTCCATCAAGATTAACTTGAATTACTGATTTTAACTAGAGCGATTGGCATCTGAATTCCGCAACCCAAAGAGTAAACTGCATTCTGAGGATGAATTTGTTGTCAGTAAATTTTGAAGGCACTGGCAAATCGCTGTTGGTGGACTTTTGACATTATTTTCCAACACCTAAATCATGTTAGTTTTCAGACTATTGGGTGATCCTAATAATAAGTATTCGTATAAAAGTATTTAAAACACTACTTATCTTGTTTTTAAATCATAACAGGTCAATATACTTTTAATCTTTCGATACTGCAGATTCTTATCCAGTATGGCAGAACTTGGGAACATCTAGCAATAATGCTGCCTTAAGGACGTTAAACATGAAAGGAGCAAAAGTTCTACAAGTATGAATAAAGCATTTTCAAGGTTGTAAGTCTCTTTTTTACAAGGGACCGTCTAAGGTAGTACCGCCGCGGTCCCTTCTGTCTTCTAGTTTAAAGTGCACCATAGCTATTGAACTGGTAAACAAGACGTAAAGTCTTAAGTCTGAAGACGGTGAAAGGATTTGTGGTTCCTACGGTGAATTTCTTATTAGTAGGGCGGATCACTTTTCATCAGGTGAACGTCCTGCTTTCGTCGTCTTAATCAATAGTAAAAGTATTATAAACGTAAACAGGACATAGCGAGATATAGAGGAAACAAATGGCAGGATGCGTTGTTTTAACGTGCATACATATATATATATATATATATGCATAGAGAAATTAAGCCGATTTCTTTGCACTAAAAAGTAAGAAAAGGAAGTCTCGGTCATCACAAATCCTTCCTCTGCCGCGTACTTTGCTTTTTTCTCCTAATACGGACAAGATCGATTAAATGAAAAAATTGTGTCAAAAGTGAATGATTCATTTTGTCAAAAAGTTTTGTCACAACTGTCTCTCCGTAAATTAGTTAACATCGAAGTTACCTAGTGTTTTTGACGCTTGTACATACAGAATTTATTTTTCCAGGTTATGTCTTCTTTGATTGGGTACCATAAAAGTGAAGTATATTTGTGTCCTTTTACGCACCGAGAGCGTATAGGAAGAAAGGACAAAGGGTGTAAATAAATTTGGCCCCTAGCGACGAACGACACAGTTGAAGTTCACGCAGTGCAAAAATAGTCGTTTCATTGATTAGATTTGAAGTTAGTTTTAAAATCTTTCTAACTTTAGATCGAGACGCGGAGTCAATCGATTTAACACAAATATTGCTTAGTAACATCAATTTTAGCGTAACGTCTGCGATATTTTACTATCTACATTGGTGAATGGATTAGTTCGGTTTCGTACATCCTAAAACGAATCATAGGTCTGAATTTCCTGAACCTATTCTGGTCCAACTGCCTCCGTAACCTAGTGGTAGGGGCGTGTGGTTTATAAACCGGAGGTCGTACGTTTGAATCCGTCGGGTACTTAACAAATATTCATTGTTGTTTCCTACATTGTTAGGGCAATATGGGCCGATCATCTCATTTTCTGAAAAGTAAGATGATCCATGCATTGGATTGGCATGTAAAAAGTCGGTCCCCCAACCCGCATTCGACCAGCGTGGTAGGATTATTTATTTATTTATTTAAACTTTTGCACTAAGTGTACATAGAGCGGACTTAATGCAAAGGCATTTTCTGCCAGTCAACCTTGGGGTGATGCAGAGATAAAAAGTAGGGGTGCAAATATCTGTAAGTTAGAAAAAGAGAAAGTAATTTAAATATATACTAATAAATAAATTCTATAATATATATATATGTATATATATACGCACAAACATATATAAATGTTTACATTTAAGCATTTGATGTATTAAATATATTTTACATATATATATACACATACATATCTAAAATAGTAATATTATATCTGTAAACATATCTGACTAAATAGTTAAATTTGAGTTCATAAGCAGTGCTCTTTACCTTTCTCTTAAAAGACACAAAACTTTCCTGTCTTGATTTCTAGAGGTAACTCATTCCATAAGAGGACAGACTGTACGAAAAGGAGGAATGCATGAAGTCAGAACGATGAATAGGGCATTGGAGTAGACGAGTATGCGTCGAACGAAGATTTTGTTGCTGACATCGCATAAGTATTGAAAATGGGAAGATATATAGGACGGGGCCACAGGAGAATTTAGAAACGAGTATAGAGTGGTAAGGGCTCGTAAGGAGCGTCGCTGGCGTATGGTAACCACTTAAGTTGGGAACGATGCGCAGAGACGTGGTCATATTACGAAGATTAAAACGAATCGAATGCAGTTATTTAGAAGTCGGTCAAGTTTATTAAGGTGATCTGCATTCAGGTCAAGATAGCACACGTCACCATAGTCGATAATCGGAAAAATTAGGGCCTGCACAAGCGTCACTTTCGTCTGAATGGGCAAAAACTTGTTAAATCGATACAAGCACCGCAGGATACCTGTGACTTTCTGAACAACACTAGCTATTTGGCTGTTCCAATTTAGTGTCTTGTCGATAAGCAGGCCTAGGTTCTTTACAGTTTCACTAAATAGAATGTGATTGCCGTTAAAATGTATGCATGGGATTACAGTTAAGTCCACCTAGGCCAAATTGCGTGAACTGCCAATAATTATATCTTGGCACTTAGACGGCTTAACAGCCAAACCAAATTTGTCACACCAGGTCTTTATTGTGGCTAAGTCCTTATTAATTTTACTGATTGCTATATTCAATTTATCGGTGGATTCGTTAGCGTACAGCTGTAGGTCATCGGCGTAAAGATGATACGCACATTGGAGATCAAGTGATAAAATTAATAAAAATCGAAAACAATAGTGGAGAAAGTATACCGCCTTGAGGAACACCAGACTTGAGATTCAGCCAGCACGATGACAGTTCATCAGCAACGACTGATTGTTGGCGCCCTCGAAGATAGGAGGAAAACCAATCCAGTACTTCCTCCGAAATCATAACATGGGATAGGACTGCAAGGAGTCGTGACTGACTGTATTGAAGGCATTCGTGAAATCAATGAGCACCAGAACTGTGACCATGGTGTTATCCATGGCCGCCTTTATATCGCCAGTCACTTTGAGCAGGGCAGTAGTCGTACTATGCCCAGGCCTGAACCCAGATTGCAATGGACTAATCAGTTTGTTGCTGAATATGAAGTTTGAAATTTGTTTATGAACACAAGACTCTAATACTTTAGAAAGGAAGGAGCAAAATAGAGATAGGTCGATAATGGTGAGAAGTAATGGGTTGGGGCACTTTGGGAGTGGACGAATAAAAGCTATACCAGGAGTAAGAAATGAACCTGAGCATAAGGAGAAATTAATAATGTGGGTGAGCGTTGGGAGAAGGAAATCTAAGATAAAAATAATCATTCTCCGGCCAATCTTGTCATAGCTCAACTGCACCTGATTTAATAGAAAGGATTGTTTTTATATCATCGAGTAACTGGAGGATACGGTCCAGAAACCCCCAAATGGAGATAGCGTGCAGTAGGGGAGGCCTTTGTCCAGCAGTGGACTAACACAGCCTGATGATGAATGAATGAAAAATTCTGGTCCACATTTCTCTGTTAATCTATATGCCTTTTTTTCATATATATTTTTTATATTATTGGCGGTAATACTGTAGAAATAGTTTTTTTTCAATAAATAAGTGCCAACGTCTTCCTGCGCCAATTTCAACGCATTAGAGAAACGAGCCCTCTATTTTGTAATGCGTCGCAACAGGAATATTGCAGCAAAGATATATGAATTCTGTCATGTGTGTCCTCTGGAAAATTAATGTTAACTGAACAGAACATTGAATAACAATGAATATGACAAAAGATCATCATCATAATCATCAGCCTGTATCACTAATACAGGCTGATGATGAGATCAGCCGTCTTGGCGTTCATTGAATAAGGCCTACGTCCAGCAGTGGATGGATATAGGCTGCTGATGATTATGATGATGATGATGATGGTAATATATATTATTTAAAGAATAGATAAACGTAAATAAATAAATCACCGACATAGTGCAAAGGATTAGCTCGTTGCAGTGGCAGTGGGCTGGTCACGTGGTCAGAAGAACCGATGGTCGATGGGCCAAAAAGGTTCTCGAGAGGAGGCCGCGTTCGGGAAGACGGAGCGTTGGTCGACCCTCGACCAGGTGGGATGCCGATATCCGTGTAGTAGCCGGCTCAAGTTGGCAGCGAGTAGCTAGGGATCGGCCGTCTTGGCGTTCATTGAGAAAGGCCTATGTCCAGCAGTTGACGGATAGAGGCTGATAATGATGATGATGATGAATAAATAAATTAATTAAAAAATTCGCAGACTTTCTTCCCGGTCTTGTCTAGATATGTATAAGTTTTTAACTGGTAGTGAATTTTAAGTATACTTAGTAGAGCCTAAACCTTAGAAATCATTTTTGACTTTGACTGTGAATTAGACTCTTTATTAAGAACTGACAACTCGATAAAGGTTAACTATATGCATTCATTATAATTACGATTGTATCCACAGGTAGATTTTAGAAAAAAATATAATTTAATATAATGTAATGTACATTCGGTCGAGTCTAAGGCTAGTATAACTTAGTCATAACTATTAATCATATATATTACGTCATATCAAATTAATAGCATTATTTATTCTGATAAACGTTCTATGTTTCCTCTTTAACTAAAACGCAAAAATGCCGTTAGTTGAAGGGGTGGTATCACGGCGTTGCCTATTTCCACCGCAAACCTGTAACGTGTATATTGACGTGTTCCTGCTTGATGAGCGCTGTTTTTATCGTAATTTATAAGAAGACGAGATGTAAAATCCGATGTAATCTCCGGTCGAATTTGCAGTAATCCTTACTAACATCTTATGGACAAGAATCATTTACGATCCTCCCCGTCTCAAATCATTCAACGACAAAAATAAAAAATAATAACCGTACTGGTATGAAAGTAACAAATGGTGTTTAATAAATAAAAAACGTTGATCGTATTAGAATTAACATAAAGGTTGACACACAAATGTGAGCTTAGCGGTGATGCTTCTTTACACAGATTCCCTGTCAATGAGCCGTCGTACATAGTTGTTACGTAAGGCAACGTGGCTGCGCGTCACTCGGCCAGCCCGAGTGCCGGCGGAAAACCACGAGCCCAAATTCGAATATCGATCGGAGGGAGCGCGCGAACGCGACACTCGTGACGTCACTTACGCTCGCGGCAGTATGTGCCGTTTATCGGTGTTATTTAATGTGCATCTTAGTATTTTGTGATAAAGTTTAAATTCATTTGTATCGAACGTCGTATACAATCGATTCGGAACTGTAGTAGCTCGAGCCAGCGCCACCGCCGAGTCTCCTGACCCACATTAAACGGTATAGTCGTAGCCTTAATGAAACGTTGCTCTGTCTTCAGTTTAGAACAGTTTTAAACTCCGATCGGACACTAAGAAGATTATTTTCATAATATTTTAAAAAACTTGTTTAAAAAGTTACGTCTATTTAGTTTTTTTTGTTTATTAAGGCAACAAAATGATACCCAACCTTCTTTCATGAATAGATTTTATATAATACCATCAGGTCTGAAATGACAAACTCTTGCAGGTAACATATTTTCTTAAAATGGACTCTTTATAATTCACAATTCTTGCATTCAAATAAGTTCTTAAATCCCGTAATATAACCCCGTTTAGAAAGATTGCAAATGAACTATGCAAAGTCTTCCCCATATCATTAAGAAGACATCATATTAGCACAGGAAAAGCTTATTATCATCACTTGATAAAAAATCATGACATGACATAGCTTGGTAAAAAAATTGTATATCTAACATTTAATAAATAGCTAAAAAGCGCCATCTGTAAATAAGCAGCGAAGGCTTTTATTTTCTACTTAACACTTCCATCCAAGCCAACAGTTGCCGCTGAAAAAGTTTTATAGCAATGGAGTAAAATGTAAGCGCCATCTATCTGTGTAATATACAACATAAGCCTTAGGAGGATTTATAGAATGAAAATGCAATAGAAACTTTTATATATAAGGCATTCCCAGTGAATATCACTCATCATCATCAGCCTTTAATAGTCCACTGCTGGACATAGGCCTCCCCTAATACACCCCTATCCATTAGGGGGTTTTTTTTGGACCGTATCCCACCACGCTGGTCCAATGCGGGTTGGTGGGTGGACCGCCTTTTTACATGCCCTTCCGACGCATGGATCATCTTACTTTTCAGACAATTGGGTGATCGGCCCAAACTGTCCTAACCAACTAGGAAACAACAACGAAAATTTGTTGAGTCCCGCAGGATTCGAACCCACGACCTCCGGTTTCAAATCAAACGCATGTGTCTCTGGAAAATTGATTTTAACTGAACGAACATTGAATAACGATGATTATGACAAAAGATCATCATAATCATCAGCCTGTATCACTAATACAGGCTGATGATGAGATCAACCATCTTGGCGTTCATTGAATAAGGCTATGTCAGCAGTGGATGGATATAGGCTGCTGATGATTATGATGATGATGATGATGGTATATATAATTATTTAAAGAATAGATTAACGGAATAAATAAATCACCGACATAGTGCAAAGCTTAGCTCGTTGCAGGTGGCAGTGCCGTCACGTGGTCAGAAGAAACAATGGTCGATGGGCCAAAAAGGTTCTCGAGAGGAGGCCGCGTTCGGGAAGACGGAGCGTTGGTCGACCCTCGACCAGGTGGGATGCCGATATCCGTGTAGTAGCCGGCTCAAGTTGGCAGCGAGTAGCTAGGGATCGGCCGTCTTGGCGTTCATTGAGAAAGGCCTATGTCCAGCAGTTGACGGATAGAGGCTGATAATGATGATGATGATGAATAAATAAATTAATTAAAAAATTCGCAGACTTTCTTGCCGGGTCTTGTCTAGATATGTACAAGTTTTTTAACTGGCAGTAAATTTTAAGTATACACTTAGTAGAGCCTAAAACTTAGAAATAATTTTTGACTTTGACTGTGAATTAGACTCTTTATTAAGAACTGACAACTCGATAAAGGTTAACTATATGCATTCATTATAATTACGATTGTATCCACACGAAGGTTTTAGAAAAAATTATAATTTTGAATTTAATGTTCATTCGGTCGAGTCTAAGGCTAGTATAACTTAGTCATAACTATTAATCATATATATTACGTCATATCATATTAATAGCATTATTTATTCCGATAAACGTTCTATGTTTCCTATTTAACTAAAACGCAAAAATGCCGTTAGTTGAAGGGGTGGTATCACGGCGGTGCCTATTTCCACCGCAAACCTGTAACGTGTATATTGACGTGTTCCGGCTTGATGAGCGCTGTTTTTATCGTAATTTATAAGAAGACGAGATGTAAAATCGGATGTAATCTCCGGTCGAATTTCCAGTAATCCTTACTAACATCATTTACGATTCTCCCCGTCTCAAATCATTCAACGACAATAATAAAAAATAATAACCGTACTGGTATGAAAGTAACAAATGGTGTTTAATAAATAAAAAACGTTGATCGTATTAGAATTAACATAAAGGTTGACACACAAATGTGAGCTTAGCGGTGATGCTTCTTTACACAGATTCCCTGTCAATGAGCCGTCGTACATAGTTGTTACGTAAGGCACACGTGGTCGCGGCGTCACTCGGCCAGCCCGAGTGCCGGCGGAAAACCACGAGCCCAAATTCGAATATCGATCGGAGGGAGCGCGCGAACGCGACACTCGTGACGTCACTTACGCTCGCGGCAGTATGTGCCGTTTATCGGTGTTATTTAATGTGCATCTTAGTGTTTTGTGATAAAGTTTAAATTCATTTGTATCGAACGTCGTATACAATCGATTCGGAACTGTAGTAGCTCGAGCCAGCGCCACCGCCGAGTCTCCTGACCCACATTAAACGGTATAGTCGTAGCCTTAATGAAACATTGCTCTGTCTTCAGTTTAGAACATTTTTAAACTCCGATCGGACGCTAAGAAGATTATTTTCATAATAGTTTAAAAAACTTGTTTAAAAAGTTACGTCTATTTCGTTTTTTTTTGTTTATTAAGACAAGATAATGATACCCAACCTTCTTTCATGAATAGATTTTATATAATACCATCAGGTCTGAAATGACAATCTCTTGCAGGTTAAGTACATATTTTCTTAAAATAGACTCTTTATAATTTACAATTCTTGCATTCAAATAAGTTCTTAAATCCCGTAATATAACCACGTTTAAAAAGATTGCAAATTAACTATGCAAAGTCTTCTCCATATCATTAAGAAGACATCATAATAGCACAGGAAAAGCTTATTATCATCACTTGATAAAAAATCATGACATGACATGGCTTGGTAAAAAAATTGTATATCTAACATTTAATAAATAGCTAAAAAGCGCCATCTGTAAATAAGCAGCGAAGGCTTTTATTTTCTACTTAACACTTCAGCCAACCAACCAACAGGCCAACAGTTTCCGCTGTCAAACTTTTATAGCAATGGAGTAAAATGTAAGCGCCATCTATCTGTGTAATATATAACATAAGCCTTAGGAGGATTTATAGAATGAAAATGCAATATAAACTTTTATATATAAGGCATTCCCAGTGAATATCACTACATAGTATAAAACTAAGTCGCTTTCTCTGTCCCTATATCCCCATGTATGCTTAAATCTTTAAAACTACGCAACGGATTGTGATGTGGTTGTCTTTAATATATAGAGTGATTTGAGAGGAAGGTTTATATGTATAACACATGCTTATTATTGTAGATATATTAATCATCAGTATAATACCCGTGCGAAGCACCAAGCCATTTTAAACCATCTGCAGAAGATGGTATAAATTATTAAGTTGCCGTCTAAATGGAAACAGATTATCGAACAAAACGGCTCATTTTTGAACTAAATCCGACTACTGTAACACGTTTTACAAGGCATTTAAAAAAGAGCAAAAAAAGCGGAAAGGAGATACTTGACAACCTGTTATATAAAAAAACATACGCTCCGTATTGGGTACTTTTTCTTTTTTAAAGTCGGTTAATAATTTAACCCAAGCAGAATCGCAAAGCTAAATAAATGTCGGTGTTCGGGTAAAAAACTTTCGTGACTATGGATCTTATAAAATATCTGAAACGTCTGGAAAATTGTAAAAACCAATCAAACGCGATAAAATCCGTAGTCTTTTATTAAATCAAATATCACTAACTTCAAAATAAAGCAGTTTATTACAAATGATTTGACGTCTTCGGCGACATAAGCACCACCTCAGCTTGTAAAGTAAATGACTCTTGACTAGTGACATATTCAATTATTATTTCTTAGCGGGTGTACCACCTGTTCCACCTCTCTATTAGTCAGAAAAGTGGTTAATTAGTAAAGACACTAACTGGGACGCCAGTGGGAGTAGGTTCGATTCCCATTACCTACAATAAAAAACGTGAACAAATTTTTATTCTCTCTTTGCTTGTTTCTTTATATATAGTACAATCGTATACTAGTGGGCTGATTACTTGTGTTAAAAAAACCTTACTGTCTAATTAAGTCAAAGTTCCAACTACCTCTATGGTCCATGGCATATATAAAAGTATTTAAAATATATAGCTATATAAGAAAGGCTAGCTTATAATCCAGAGATGTGATCTTTTTCTTAATCTTCTTAAAGTGGTTATGTCGTTTCGGATTGATCACCGGATTTTTTTAATGTGCATACGAAGGCAGACGAGCAGTCAGGCCACCTGATGGATATTAATAACATACGTCAGTGGAAGCCAAATAAAACTTTCGAAAGATAAGTATAATAATGAAAATATTAATGACGCTACAAAAACGTCTGAAAATAAATTTATGAAGGAATATGTTTGCCTGTACTAACCTGAGCTGAAACATGTCGAATCTTGGTAAATAAAAAAAAAGTTTATTATTTAACAGTATCTGTGACTTAATACTTTCTTAAAGCCACCTTAGAAGATAACTCAGTTTTTACCGCCTGTCAAGTATACGAGTGTTCACACTGCAAGGCCGATGAGGGTACAAGCTTGATTGTGAATGTCGTCTCTCTTATATAGACCAAACAAAGGAATCTATCATAACTAAAATAAAATAACACAGCTGGCGTGATGCCGGTGGAAGAAGTCTTCAGTATGCGACCATGTGCTTAATAACTCCAACCATTGTATAAGATTTGAGAAACCACAAATCCTTGACAAAGAACACCAATTCATACCCAGGATGATACGCGAGCCTACTGAAATTAAAAAACATCATATTTGCAACAGAGAATATTAAAACATTTATTGTGCGTTATTCTTAAAACATTTATTGTAGAGATTCTATTGTAGACCAATTCAAGTAGTACAATTATGTAATACATACTTTATGTGTATCTTTTACGGTTTTGGCAGAGTTTGTAATTTAATCGGCTCGAGGTTGAGATTTTTTGGTACCCTATTTTTTTATTTCTCAAATATCTATTAAACTACTTATCACAAAAATATTTTTAAAAGATAAGACCAATGGGAAGCTTAAGTTTATTATTTAAAAAAAATTATGAACATAATCGGAGTACTAGAACTGGAACAACGAGGTAGCATATAAGGTTGTCAAATATCTCCCTTCCGACTTTTTGTCTTTTGAATTTGGCGGCTATGTACAAAGCGCCTGAGCTCGTCTCTGGCAATGCTATACATGACTACTACGGTCTTAACGTACGGTAAAATTAACGCTGTACATGGTTAGTTTGGATATTGCGTTCAACAGTTATAGACGTGTATACATGGAGTTAACTAACGCCGAAATTCGCAATATTTTAAATATTTCCCTCGTTAAAGGCATATCCGCTAGATAAACATTTCGTGAATTATTTTGTGAGATGGTACTCTCTCGCTTCGAACCGTGGACGAACGGTTTTGAGGATTCAGAGTCGGTGAAAACGACACCATGAATAAGCCAGCCGGCGGAAGACCTGTGACGACAAATACAGATCAAATTATGGAAAACATCGAGTTAGACCGGCATGTGGCATCTCGTGACATCGCCCGATTGGAGTTAGTCGCCAAGCCATTTTAAACCATCTGCAGAAAATGGTTTAAAATGGTTTGGTGACAGGATGGGTGACTGGCTGGATATAAAAAAGCAGATGTTTGGGAGCTGCATGATTTGATGCAAAAAATCTTCTGGATCGTATCAACGCCTGCGATATGCTGCTAAAACGGGACGAACTCGACCCATTTTTGAAGCTGGCAATGAAAAATGGATCACATACGACAATATCAAGCGAAAATGGTCGTGGTTGAAGGCCGGTGAATCGTCCCAAACAGTGGCCAAGCCGAGATTGACGGCCAGGAAGATTTTGCTGTGTGTTTGGTGGGATTAGAAGAGAATCTTTTACTATAAGCTCCCATATGGCCAGACGCTTAATTCTACCATCTACTGAGAACAACTGGACTGCTTGAAGCAGGCGATCGACCAGAATAGTTAAGAACATTTACATATATATATATATTATTAAGTTGCCGTCTAAATGACACAGATTATCGAACAAAACGGCTCAATTTTCAACTAAATCCGACCGCTGTAACACGTTGAACGTGTTAATACTGTAACAAATTGAAAAAAGAGCAAAAAAGCGGAAAGGAGATACTTGACAAACGGTTATATAAAAAAACAAACGCTCCGTATTGAGTACCTCTTCTTTTAGGAAGTCGATTAATAATTTAACCCAAGCAAAATCGCAAAGCTAAATAAATGTCGGTGTTCGGGTAAACTTTCATTAACTTCAAAATAAAGCCGTTTATTACAAATGGTTTGACGTCTTCGGCGACATAAGCACCACCTCAGCTTGTAAGGTAAATTATTCTTGACTAGTGACATATTCTATTATTATTTCTTAGCGGGTGTACCACCTGTTCTAAAATTTTCTGAATTTCTTAATCAGAAAAGTGGTTAATTGGTAAAGACACTAACTTTAACGCCAGTGGGAGTAGGTTCGATTCCCATTACCTACAGTAAAAAACGTGAACAAATTTTTATTCTCTCTTTGGTTGTTTCTTTATATATAGTACAAACGTATACTAGTTGGCTGATTACTTGTGTTAAAAAAATCTTACTGTCTAATTAAGTCAAAGTTCCAACTACCTCTTTTTGTCCGTGGCATATATGAAAGTATTTTAAAATATATAGCTATATAAGAAAGGCTAGCTTATAATCCAGAGATGTGATCTTTTTCTTAATCTTCTTAAAGTGGTTATGTCGTTTCGGAGTGATCGCCGGATTTTTTATTTGCATACGAAGGCAGACGAGCAGTCGGGCCACCTGATGGAAAGTAGTCACCAACGCCCATAGACATCGGTTATACCACGGGTATCAACTACGCGTCGCCTACCGTGAAACATAGGACGGCAGAAATATGCACGGTGGTTGTTCTGCCCTAGACCTTAAACCCTGCAGCTTATAAACAACAAACTTATTGAATTCGATTATCAAACCTCAAGGCTGTACAGCGATGTATTCATCGATACGAACGGTAATGTGCCACTGTCGAGTTCAAAGTTAAGCTTGTAATAATATGGATACTAGCAGACTGATTTATACATAGACTTTCCCAACTTTCTAAACGATTCATACTTAATAAAAATTATGTGAATACGACTACGGCAGCCAATCTAATAGTGTGCAAGTGCAACTATATAGGTGCGTTTTTTTGACGGGATCTCGTGCTCTGCAAAAAAACCAATTAGAGCCTCGGCTTGGGTCGTCACTTTACAGTTTCCGTAAGCGTGCTGAATCGAAGGCTGCTGCGTGCTAATCGGCGAGGCCTCGGCCCAGATGGGCCGAGGCCTCGCCGATTGTCAGACAATTTTTCAAGGATTACCTTTTATAGCTTGAAGAGCTCTAACTAACATTACTACCACTTTTGAAAGCGTTGGCAGCAAAGGGTGTGTAAGTTCGACCTTATCGATGTGGCCGAAGTCATGTGTGTGTGTATTGTCCTACACTACTAAGTGTAGGGTGTGTATGACTACTGGGTGCGTGTCGCAACCTATTTTGCCTTAAGGGCGTTAACTAAATTCTTGTATTTAACAAGAATACTGAGCCTAGACTTCGCGTGACCTGCGGCAGCGAACTCGGTCGCGGCATTATTGAAGTCATCAAGATCAAAAAGGTCCAGCGACTTAATAAAAAGTGAAGAGTCTTGCTCAGTGCATCCATTGCTATGACTAGCATGCGGAGCGTTCAAGGTGGCGGCGGGCCGCTATGCGCTCAGAGTCGGCTCTGGCGCTGTCTGTTGCCACGAGGGGCAAAATTGCCTTGCGATTGCGGCAGTTAAGGCACGCTGGGGGCTCGAAGATTGCAAGAACTTCTTTGTCCTTGGATCTGGGCAAACATTAGTGCTATGATTGCCGAGGTATTTAACGCAACGACGGCGGGTGAGGCCGTATAACTAGCAGTTGCGACACTGCCCAGGGATTCCGTTGGAGTGCGGCCGTTCGAAAGTGAGACAACCGATTCCATAGAGCTGCTCGACGTCGTAAATGCGATTGCCTTCCTTGGAGCGCTCTAGAGCACCATGCCATGGCGTTTGGTGAGAGGGTGGTACATTCGTTATACCGAAAAGGAGAGGATGTTTTATGCTTTTTAGCATCAGCGATCTTCGAGCATGGGACCTTAGGCATTCCTTTAATTTTCATTCCGGGAATGTATGAAAATAGTGCCCCTTTTCACACACAGCTGGTGTGTGGAATGGATATACAATATAAATATGAGAAAAACAGAACATTCATTACATTGACTCCTATGATGATAATGTAAAAAATAAACTAATCCAATTTGTAAAAGTATTCCAATATATATAAATAAATGAAACAATATTCATTTATTATTACTTGGCTGTGTTTTATATCAAATTTTTTTCCTCCCCATCAACTTCATCAATTTCCTAGTGTGACTATAGAAAAGAGTATCAAGACAAGGTGATTTCAATAGATTCTTAGCAATGATTCCATCCCATAAAAATTATGGTACGATAATAGAATGCTTTAAGAGAAAAGCATATTTAGTACTGCATTGTTGCAGAATTAAGCACCATATTGAAGGGGAGCAATACCTTTAAATTCCAGGGCTGCTTTAAATTTTAATTATAAGATTTTCTATTGTAATTATCTAATTAACCTTTGATTATAATCAATTTCACTTCTCTGGTGGTTAGTGCCTTAGTGGTGTTAAGGGTAAAAGCTCTTACCGCTTTTATGGAAGTGCGTCACTTACCATAAAGTGAAGAGTTTACCCAACTCCTTACTTCATACAATTGAAAAACAATATTTTATCGCAATAAATGCAGTAAACAACAATATAGGTTTGCCAATTTACTTTTTTCTGGATGAGTGTTGCAAAGGACTGGCTCAATGGAGTGCTATTAGAGAGGTCATGTAGGCCAGATGATGATGATGTTTAACCTACATAGCAAAACTTTTTGGCAATAAGTTTTAAAGTACTTTGTTTAGCTCAATTCTATCTCTTGGCTAGCTAATGTACAGACATCATATGTAAAACTGTTTAAAGATACCGGTATATGGAGTTCATATAATAGACATCGGACCAATTAGTACGATAATAAAAAATGATTACAACTCCAAAAAAGAAGTAAAATTGGGAACTTACTGCATATTAAAATCTTGGCAAGTTATTAAAAAAATATTATAACAAACACATAAAATTTATTATATTGATCATATGATAAATAACATATTCAGTTAATTGGCAAGATCAAATTATAATATGTTACCAACTAATAACATACTTTCTCAAATAAACAATCAATATTCAAATATACACAAAGCATTTTAACAAAACTTACCTGAGACAAACACTTCAAATATGCACCATAAAGGGTGAACGCACCTAAAATCGGTAGTAGTATCAACTAGTTTCGGATTAATCGTCCTTAATCAAGACGAGTGGGATACTTCACGGTCATTTCCCATCTCACACAGTCCCAAACTAGTCATCACCAATACCAATTTCATAAGAGTTCAGCCGTTTGTAGTGCATATTTGAAAACACAAGCATACTTAAAATGTCTTTTAATAATATTTATTCTTCAAAACACAGATTGAAAACCTTCAACAAATTTGAGATATTTCTCATGACGATCTGCATAATTGTCCGACATGGTTCTCATTTCATTAATAAATTTTACTTCATGGGATGCTAAAACTTTAAAAAGGATGGTACAGTATACAAAATTGCTCTCGTACCTAACAGTCTTTGCTTGCTTTTGTCTTCCTTCGTCATAACAACATTTATTACACATGTTTCTAATTAATACACCATTACTTTGTGTTAAGCAAAAATATTCATAAATCAACCCCATAATTTCATGCACTATAAAACGTCTGTGATACCATAATGTCTCATGATGCTTATAAAATCTTATCAATTCATTATTTATAGATAATTCATTAAACAATACATCTAACTTTCTACATATTGCTACATTATTTAAAGCACAATTGCAATTTTTTACTGGATTTAATAGAATTAATTCAATTAGGTTATCCTCTGAACATAAAATCAAATCTTCTTCTGATAATTGAACTGATGAACCTTTGGGGAGTTACTCTTTAAGACCCGCAATAAATTACTTCTTAGGTTTATGTTTGTGCTATTACTAAATATGTTCCATGACTTTTCATTAAGTAAATAAATGTTTTTTATACAAAACTGATGATAATGAAAACAGCTGTAGTCAGATATATTCTTTGCTGTCCACTGTTCTGAGAAATTATATTCTTTAATGTACAAACTAAAAACATCAAACTTCTCTATGGTATTCAGTTTATTCACAAACCATGTGCGGTGATTCCAACTATGATAATTATTTGGACTTCTCTCTGATGCTTGCATGCATATGTTCATTTCTTCATTGATGAGCTCTTCAATATAGCTACTTTGCAAAGCTTCATCTGTGAATAATTTAAGTAAACATTGAGTACTATTGCAATCACTCTAATCGCTATAGGCAATTTCATATAAAAAAAATGTAATAGCATTTACACAAAAATTAAATTAAAAAATAAGGCAATACATACCCTGTAAAATAAGATCCAAGAGCCATCTTCTGTATGCAAAGGCATCATTACATTTTGGTTTCCTGGACAGTATAATTCTAGTAAAATGAAGTTCAGTTATCTTATCTATCATAGATTTCAAAACCAGCTCGCGCCTCTTGTTCCAAAGGAAACTCAAGTCAGGATTAAGCAAAAGTGTCACATTCAACAGTTTTATCATACGGTCACAATTACATGACGTCACTTTCAAGATTTTGCGCTTTCCTTTCGAGCAATACCTATCCATGATTTCCGAGTAACAGTACATATACACATGTTTGATGCACCAAGATTCTAGGCCAAGACAGTTTTCTAAATGTAAGACTGGTGACTTGTTTCGATAGTTAGTGTCCACCGGTATAAATTCGAAAGATTGCCTGGAAGTTTGAATAAGATAGTGAGTATAACAATACTAACAATTATAACATATAAAAATCCATTCCAACAGCTATTGCTTTCTAAGAGAAATCTAAAGTGAAAATATTATTAACAAATGTTTAATGGAAAAACACTTACAACTCAGCATTTTTAGATAAAACTGCATGGATATCTAAAATGATTTTTTCGACTAAAGCAAATTTGTCTTCATCCATTGTGAAAAGTATCTTGCCAAATAATTGATCGCAAATATTTGTGATAGTTAATTGCAACTTTCCTAACCCATTTCGATGTTTATGTTCTAAAAAAACAAGTAAAGTAACAGATAAAAGTTACATTCACATTCAGAAATAAAGATAAAATCAAAACAGACTATAAATACGTCACAATGGACTGACAAAAGATTAATTTATAGTTATACAAACAATTCTGAAGAGCAAGAATCTTGAAAAGAGGTTGTTCCTTGTACCTTTCAAATAAGAAATTCTTTGGCTTATTTTTTTCACTTCTATGTAATTCAGAATATTGAAACAACTGAGATTTTAGATTTAAGTTGTCTTTATTCCCGTGTCGCATTTAACGAAGATTATAAGAAGTGTTATTCTTAATTTAAATCACATATTTGCATTTTTTAGAATCTATAAAATCTGCTGGTATTATATTAGGTATATATTTATTAAATTTAATTTAATTAAAAATTTAAAATATGCATAAACTCATAGTGAACTAATCACTATTCAGAATATACTGCGGACCGGAACGAGGCTCCCGTCACCTAATCTTCACACCACACTAGTAGAGATAGCAGCATACAAACATCTGTTTTTTTACTTGGATGTTATGCTTCCAGACTCTTAGCTTTGATAAGCTTTATCTAACACAGAGTTCGTGTTAGCTCCCGTCCCCACGAACTAGGTGCCCAACATTTTTGGTAAACATGAGGGCCACACCTACAGAAGGTACGCGGTTTAGGCATTTGTTTATGTCTCCTAGGATCGTCGACGATCGGTTGACGGAACAGGACGCTGACGGTCTGGCGACTGTATTTATCGGTGGCTGCGGCGGTGAGAACCGCCTGAAACACAGATGTATCTAGTGTACGCGGTGTGTGTGTTCGCTGTGCTCGTAAGCTAGGGCGAACTATAAGTGAACGTGTTCTATCCCTACTCGTGTGGTGTTAGGGTCTGATGTCGGGTCTGATGTCCCGTTGGGTCCGGATACTCAAACACCCGTAGTTCACCTCACAACTTACACACCCGGTACACATCACCCCCGTTTCAGGGCGATTCTCGTCGTCCCTAGCAACCGATTAAGACAGTCGTCAGATCATCGGCGTCCTGGTCCGAAATCCGATCATCAACGATCCTTAGGCATACTAAACCACGCTTTACTCACGTACCTACTGTACGCTTGGCCTTTACTTTTCGCAAAAAAGCGTCAGCCACATAGTTCGCGAACTCTGTGTTAACTAAAGCTTACCAAAGAAATGAGTCTGAAAGCATAACATCCAAAAAAACACAAAAGAATTTAGACTGTATCTTGATAAATAAATATTTTTAAAATAGTGTGTGTACTTATGTAAGAAGTTAAACCTCTTTGCGTACATATTTTTCACCTTATTCTGCGTTTGTAGAAATGTCTATTTGAATTCAGTCGTCAGCCGACTTTAGTTAGCTTCAGGGTGTCGGTTGTTCGTCACGGTGTGCATGCACGTAATAAAAATTTTCTTTCATTATATTTTTCTAATGCACTAAACGAGCCTGTGATAATCCACTGCTGGACATCGGCCTCCCCTAATACACCCTTATCCATAAGGGGGTTTTTGGACCGTATCCCACCACGCTGGTACAATGCGGGTTGGTGAGTGGACCGACTTTTTACATGCCCATCCGACGCATGGATCATCTTACTTTTCAGACAATTGGGTGATGGGCCCAAATTGCCCTAACCAACTAGGAAACAACAATGAAAATTTGTTGAGTCCCCGCAGGATTCGAACTCACCTCCGGTTTCTTAAGCATACGCCTATACCACTAGGCTACGGAGATAAGTATAACTTCAATTTTAAAAAAAATATTGACTCATATATGTGCTACATGTATTAAAATAAATTATAACCATATCAAGTAGATAAATATCATAAGTATCGCTTTTATCATGGCTTTGAGGATTCACTAAAAACAATTCAGAACAAGTACGAAATCGACTAAGGTAGGCCTAGTAGTAGGTAGTCGTTACTTTCTCTCAAATCCATATAAGTTGCAAAAAAATACATTATATTGCAGTAATGCTGCCAATATAAAATCTAAATGAGAACTATCAATATAAACGCAAGTCACTACTTTAGCGTTACGTTATGCTTATATTGTCTGTCAAAATTATTCTTTTTTTTCTCCTAGCTCTTTACTAAATTAACATGCCACCCCATGATACCTAGCTTCTAATCCGTTTCTAATCTAAAATTAATTTCCATACAATTTCGCTGAAGCCTGTTTCTGATTATTGTTTTTTTACAGTTTTTGATAGGTTATCATCTATATTAGGCTGTCCATATCACGGCCCGACATGAATATTGCGGCCTCGCAGAATCTTTTTGTCTACTTTGTTTAAATACATTAAATGAGAAAATTATTTTCTTGCGACGAAATTGAAATGTTTTGGATATGTATTCGATTATGCCGCACACAACACTATTCACTCGTAAACTTGGGGAGTTCCCCGAACGCATAATAGGAACACCCCCCACCGCGCGTTGTTCATTTATTAGGTTTTGTCAATTGTCATTCAACGCGACGAATTTTTTAACCTCCCAAAATTTTCCCAAAACTGACGATTTCGGGCTATAAAATGGGCTCGATTATGATGATACCTACCTTTTCAAAAGTGCATATTGAACAATGAAATTTATAAAATTTAAATACAGTTTTTCATTGACAGATAATAACTTAAACATGTACTCCGTCTAGTTACTACTAATATTATGGTTGATGTTGACAGAAAGTAAAAGACAAATTAATGATAAAGTAGATAATAAAATAATGATACTTATTATACTTGTATTTTATTTTTATAAATATTTTGCGCCCCAATGTTTCTAACGGAAATCTAAAGAAAACATTAATAACAAATGTTTAATGGAAAACACTTACAACTCAGCATTTTTAGATAAAACTGCATGGATATCTAAAATGATTTTTTCGACTAAAGCAAATTTGTCTTCATCCATTGTGAAAAGTATCTTGCCAAATAATTGATCGCAAATATTTGTGATAGTTAATTGCAACTTTCCTAACCCATTTCGATGTTTATGTTCTAAAAAAACAAGTAAAGTAACAGATTAAAGTTACATTCACATTCAGAAATAAAGATAAAATCAAAAAAGACTATAAATACGTCACAATGGACTGACAAAAGATCAATTTATAGTTATACAAACAATTCTGAAGAGCAAGAATCTTGAAAAAAGGCTGTTCCTTGTACCTTTCAAATAAGAAATTCTTTGGCTTATTTTTTTCACTTCTATTTAATTCAGAATATTAAAACAACTGAGATTTTAGATTTAAGTTGTCTATATTCCCGGGTCGCATTTAACGAAGATTATAAGAAGTGTTATTCTTAATTTAAAACACATATTTGCTGGTATTATATTAGGTATATATTTATTAAATTTAATTTAATTAAAAAAATGCTAAGCTCATAGTGAACTAATCACTATTCAGAATATACTGCGGACCCGGGAATGGATCTCCCGTCACCTAATCTTACACACCACACTAGTAGGGATAGCAGCATACAAACACCCGTTTTTTTTTGACTTGGATTTTATGCTTCCAGACTCTTGGCTTTGATAAGCTTCATCTAACACATAGTTCACGGGAAGCTCCCAACCCCACGAACTAGGTAGCCAACATTTTTGCTAAACATGAGGGCCACACCTACAGAAGGTACGCGGTTTAGGCATTTGTTTATGATCTCTAAGGATCGTCGACGATCGGTTTACGGAACGGACGCTGACGGTCTGGCGACTGTATTTATCGGTGGCTGGGGGCGGTGAGAACCGCCCTGAAACGCAGATGTATCTAGTGTACGTGGTGTGTGTGTTTCGCTGTGCTCGTAAGCGAGGGCGAACTATAGGTGAATGTGTTCTATCCCTACTCTTGTGGTGTGTAGGGTCTGATGTCGGGACCCCCGTTGGGTCCGGATACTCAAACACCCGTAGTTCACCCTCACACCTTAACACACACCCGGTACACATCACCCCCGTTTCAGGGCGATTCTCGTCGTCCCTAGCAACCGATTAAGACAGTCGTCAGATCATCGGCGTCCTGGTCCGAAAACCGATCATCAACGATCCTTAGGCATGCTAAACGACGCTTTACTCACGTACCTACTGTACGCTTGGCCTTTACTTTTCGCAAAAAAGCGTCGGCCACATAGTTCGCGAACTCTGTGTTAACTAAAGCTTACCAAAGAAATAAGTCTGAAAGCATAACATCCAAAAAAACACAAAAGAATTTAGACTGTATCTTGACAAATAAATATTTTTAAAATAGTGTGTGTACTTATGTAAGAAGTTAAACCTCTTTGCGTACATATTTTTCGCCTTATTCTGCGTTTGTAGAAATGTCTATTTGAATTCAGTCGTCAGCCGACTTTAGTTAGCTTCAGGGTGTCGGTTGTTCGTCACGGTGTGCATGCACGTAATAAAAATTTTCTTTCATTATATTTTTCTAATGCACCAAACGAGCCTATGATAATACACTGCTGGACATCGGCCTCCCCTAATACACTCTTATCCATTAGGGGGTTTTTGGACCGTATCCCACCACGCTAGTCCAATGCGGGTTGGTGAGTGGACCGACTTTTTACATGCCCATCCGACGCATGGATCATCTTACTTTTCAGACAATTGGGTGATCGGCCCAAATTCACCTAACCAACTAGGAAAAAACAATGAAAATTTGTTGAGTCCCCGCAGGACTCGAACTCACCTCCGGTTTCTTAAGCATACGCCTATACCACTAGGCTACGGAGATAAGTATAACTTCAATTTTAAAAAAAATATTGACTCATATATGTGCTACATGTATTAAAATAAATTATAACCATATCAAGTAGATAAATATCATAAGTATCGCTTTTATCATGGCTTTGAGGATTCACTAAAAACAATTCAGAACAAGTACGAAATCGACTAAGGTAGGCCTAGTAGTAGGTAGTCGTTACTTTCTCTCAAATCCATATAAGTTGCAAAAAAATACATTATATTGCAGTAATGCTGCCAATATAAAATCTAAATGAGAACTAGCAATATAAACGCAAGTCACTACTTTAGCGTTACGTTATGCTTATATTGTCTGTCAAAATTATTCTTTTTTTTCTCCTAGCTCTTTTACTAAATTAACATGCCACCCAATGATACCTAGCTTCTAATCCGTTTCTAATCTAAAATTAATTTCCATACAATTTCGCTGAAGCCTGTTTCTGATCAAGATTTTGATATGTTATCGTCTATATTAGGGTTGTCCATACCACGGCCCGACATGAATTATTGCGGCCCGCAGAATCTTTTTGTCTACTTTGTTTAAATACATTAAATGAGAAAATTATTTTCTTGCGACGAAATTGAAATGTTTTGGATATGTATTCGATTATGCCGCACACAACACTATTCACTCAAAAACTTAGGGAATTCCCCGAACGTATAATAGGTACACCCGCCACCGCGCGTTGTTCATTTATTAGGCTTTGTCAATTGTCATTCAACGCGACGAATTTTTTAACCTCCCAAAATTTTCCCAAAACTGACGATTTGGCTATAAAATGGGCTCGATTATGATGATACCTTCCTTTTCAAAAGTGCATATTCAACAATGAAATTTATAAAATCTAAATACAGTTTTTCATTGACAGATAATTCACTTAAACATGTACTCCGTCTAGTTACTACTAATATTGTGGTTGATGTTGACAGAAAGTAAAAGACAAATTAATGATAAAGTAGATAACAAAATAATGATACTTATTATACTTGTATTTTATTTTTATAAATATTTTGCGGCCCCCAAATGTATTGAGTATTTTTGTTGGCCCTGGGTCCCATGTAGCTTGGACAGCCCTGATCTATATAGTTCATGTATTCATTTTAGAGAATGATGTGTCAGATTGTCAAAGTGACGTTTGTATTAACATCATAGTTTGGAACAGTTTAAACTTTAATTTTCCTCGGTGGAGCCATTATAAATAAAAGAACAACTTTAATTTTAATGTAAATCATAACTTTTAAATATGGTATACAAAAACTTATATTTCAACTTTATTTTATAGTATGAAGTTACTGATATTTAATTTGACTATTTTGTTTCAGAGTGCAATATTTAATTTTCAAAGCCTGTTATCTGTTATTTTACTTTTAATATGTACTTGTGCTTACCTACGATCTTTTTTCCCAAGTATTATGGATAGAAACAAAACTGGGTAAGTTATACAAAATAATCATGAATGGCTTCAACTATTATTATCTTCCAAAAAATTAAAACTTGAATAATAAAAAAATAAAAATTTGGTAGTAATCCCTTTCGATTGCTATACATATTGAAAGTCTTGGTTAAAAAAGTCATTTATTGAAAAAATATTGAACTGTATATTAACACATATAATATTTTGAACATTGTCTTGTAAAGAACTAACAGGGTTTAACTTTCGTTTTTAAAGTGTATTTGATGTAACTTTCTTTAGCCTACTGGTAAGGGTTCTATGGGGACTTAATAAATTTTCAATGTTGTGTCCAAGTTGTTACTGCCTCCGTAGCCTAGTGGTATAGGCATGTGGCTTAGAAACCGGAGGTCGTGGGTTTGAAACCTGCGGGGACTCAACAAATTTTCAATGTTGTGTCCAAGTTGGTTAGGGCTATTTGGGCTGATCACCCAATTGTCTGAAAAGTAAAATAATCCATGCATCAGATGGGCGTGTAAGTTACTCTTTATATGTTGTTCCACCCACCTGCAATGGACTAGCGTGGTGGGATACGGTCCATAAACCACCTAATGGAAAAGGGAAGGTCTATGTCAAGCAGTGGACTTACACAGGAGTATGATTATGATAATGATGTATCAGATCATCATATATATATATATATATATATATATATATATATATATATATATATATATATATATATATATATATATTTTTAAATAGTATTGTTCAACTGTTTTAAATTCTTTTCAGACTTCTTGGTACTTTCTGGAAATGTGCTAGAATTGGAGAAAGAAAATCACCATATGTTGCTGCTTGTTGTGTTTTAATGGCATTTTCAATATTATTTTTAACTTAATTACTCATAAGGTTTTGCAGTTTTCAATAAATAAAAGAAATTTTTCTCTTATTCTGTTACTGTTTAATCTCAGATTATTGACTCATTATTATTGATTTTTTATAAGGCTACACTAATATAAAATGTGCCAAAGTAAGTTAGTAACAAAATGTTTTTAACTAAATATGTGGAATAAAACAATAATTTGAGTTAACCTTTATTTTTAAATGTTTCTTCATAAACAAAACAAAACATGTGTTTAATGTTTTTCACAATTCAGTTATTGTTGCAGTATGCATTTAAATTTTTTTAAACAGTCTGACCAGGCTTCAATGTGTATTTTTCCATACTTATTTTGTATATATTAATTTGCAAAAATATAACATCACATATTATAATAATTTCCCCAAAAAATACTGATAGTCTCCTATTACTAATAAATAATAAAAATGGCTATTCGCATGTAATATATGCCAGTCATAGTGTTTGGTAATGGTTTAACAAAAACTTTCAATTAGAATTATTTTTTTATGTTTAGATTTATATAAATACAATTCTGAAATTTTGTAAAGAAAAAAAAATTGCCTAATACATATTTCAATATAACTTGAAAACATATTTATTTACATTGCAATGCAAATGCAAACTGCAACTATAAAAGGTGTTGAATTAATATTAAGATAAAATTGTAAATTATTGCATTGTTTATTGTAAGATTCTCTTCTTATGCATTCAAGCATTTGCTTATTCTCTTAATGCAGATGGCATTTTAGAAAATTGTGCGGATCATAACCAATATAGGACCTAATTAATTTGGTTATTTTTAAATTGTACACTGTGTACATAAACTTTGGTGGATAAATAATATTAACCTAAAATCATTAAAAATAATTAACCACATAAAAACAATGAAACATTTGACGTAAATGTCTTTTAACAGCGTTTAGGAGTGGGTGGTATGAACAATTGCCTCCTTTTTTAATATTTGCAATACTAAACAATTATCTGTTGGATAATTAATGTTGATTGATACTGAATAACAATACAAGATTAGAAACACAATTGTTTTATAAATTAAACATATTTAGACTACAGTTTCAATATGAGACTTAATAAAAGAGAAGAAAGTAATGCAAGCAAACGAAATCAATGTGCATATAAATAAATATATAAAACCGAAACAATATATGGCTATCATCATTTTGTAATTTTACTGGAATAAAGGGCCGTAATGGCGTTATAAGTTATTTTTTATCGCTACTCATACAAGCAAACATTCTGATATAAATGTTAAGTTATATCCTTTTTTACAAATTAAAAAAATAAATACAATATTCTTTTTAACATATACATAATACAAGCGGGAATAACATTAACGGTTCCGTGGTTCCCCCAGGCTTCGACCAAGATTAAAGCACATGTATTTAGTGAGCTCCTGGAAAAATTCGTAGCAACTTTGTTTGAAATTGCTCTGTCTATTAATTTTTAGGTTTTTTCCAAGAACATAAGTACATATAAGTTTTGCTGTAAAGTTGTACCAATTTTAAAATCAGTGATTTTAGAAAAATTTGTTTTCGTGAGAGATGTCTGCATATAATTTTTTACACTGTTTTAAGTCTTTCTAGAGGGAGATACTGAGCTATTAAAACGAAATTCATGTAAACAATACAATCCATAGCTACAAAGTTCATTATTAGTTGATAGTTGTTTTTATTAGAATTATTTGGTTTACGAATATTGTCTATATAATTTAATTATTCACAACACTAGGTATGTAACATACATATTTTTAATGCAATATTTCATATAACCTTGTTATACTGTCTGTAACATTCATAAAACAACGCCTTAAAGATCTTGCAAAGTAAATTATTTACAAAAAATCTCTGAAAATGAACATCAACTCGAAACACAGTTACAAAGAAAAGGAAGCAAATAAATAATGGAGTTTAAAAGATAGTAGACTTAATAGAAGAAGGTTTGCACAATCAGTTTTATATTTTAAGCATGTTATAATAAATAAAAAAAAAACCGTAAAACATCAGATAGGTTCAAAATTATTTTAAAGATATATTACAAGCTGCAGGGGAACCACTTTTTAAGTTTATGCTTCGATTCAAAAACAATCACAGACTCGGCATTGCGTTTATTAATTGCGATATTATAATCTCAACATTATTTTGTATAGTTAAATGGAAAATATTGCTTTCATCATAGGAATTGAACGACTAATTTCGAATAGATTACACCACACACACGATAGAGGAAGCTTACATCTATAATTTAGCCAAATTGAACTCTAAATTCATGTATATAAAGTAACTAATAGCAACGAAACGACGTCTTCTTCTTCATCCTTCATTTACTTATTGGCTCCTGCACGGCTTGTGCATTGGCCAGCGTTAAGTTACAAGAGATTTTTTTATTCACAATTTAATTAGCTATTTTAATTTGTACGTTCCTTTTCGATAAATTAAAAATGTAGTTATTCCATTTTCTATTAGTATACTCTTTTAATTGTTTCTTTATTTTCTTATGCACATGTTTATTTATAATATCGGAAATAACGTTGGACGGTCATACTTATAAAGGGGCATCTTACGTACGGTGTTGTTATTCGGCGATTTTTATATAGTTGTGATATCTTAATTCATCAATAGTAACAGTAGGTGTATGACGTCATCCCGTTGCCATAGGTTACAATGTTTACACATCCCGAGTCGAATTTGGCCTGGATATAATAGAAAATGGGAAGTGCCGTGTTCAATTAACTAGAATATAATAAAATGACGACGCGACGAACGTTAGTAGATTTTATTAGACTACGATAGAATATTCATTAAAAAGTACTTTGAAAACTTTATACGCTTAAGCCACGATTACATTATACGTTAGATTTGATATATTTTTTAATATAAATCTTTTATTATGCATTCAACAATGATTACATGCATTCATTTAACAAGCGTAACTGTATATTGGGTATTATAGAGGATATATTAGTGTATTGTACTGATCAGAAAAACCATGACATTTTGTCAACACATAAACTATATTCGAATTACCAGAGCCATTAGGTAAATAAATATTAGTAAGGAATTTACCTTTACAAAGTCTTATATCAAGATCAAATTCTAATGACGTTTGGAAAAAAATTATAGGTGACCGTTAGGTACTTTATTACCCCGGTGCCTATGTCTGCCGCAAAGCAGTACACTACTGCTTTAACAACACTACAGTGTTCCGGTTTGAAGGGCACCGAAGCTAGCGTATTTCCTGGGTAAACGAGACTTAACATCCTGTCTCACGGTAGGCAGCGGTTTGGTGATACCACTGTTATGCTAATGTTCATGGTCGTCGATGACCACTTTCCATCAGGTGGCCTGACTTCTCGTCTGCCTTCGTAGCCATAAAAAATGCGGTTAATTCTAATTGGTGGATCGGTGCCATATTGAATAATAACCGTACATTTGGCGCCAAAATTGTTCCACATTAGACTTTGCTTATGTGAATACTATACCATATCTGGCTCGGGTGTAGCTTTTTGTTCGGTGTTAGTGTTGTATCATTCGTTATCTACGAGGATGTCGATATTTTTCTGATCAGCTGAATAACATCGACTATAAACTATCGACATTCGAACGTCACCAGAAGTGACTGCATTCTCTAGTCCGCTCACAACGTTTATCAGTGACTCGTAGTCTAGTCGTTAGTCGTATAAGCCACGTCACACAAATCCAACACTATTCAAGGCGAGAGAACACGGTTAATAATTTCACTATACAACACGTAAAGGCATCATAAGTTAGCAGTGGCTATTATTGCACTCCTTATACCGAAATCGCTAATACACCCCAGCGCTCCAAACACTTAGGCCGTCCGTAACCGAGGGACCGAGCCGTGAACAAACAGCGTAATAAATAAATCATCATATATAACCTCTCATCTAGGACCTTCTACGACAAAAATAGCGTTTATTTCGTACTACTAACAACTAAAGATTCTTATACATTCCGAACACGCTAAGGATACAACATCGCCTGTACAGTGACTAGTCTGACGGCGTTATAATATTACTCGTAACATTTATATAGCAACAACGAATACATCACAAGGGGACGTCAGGGAATCCATTCTCGGCTTCGATATCGTCCGCTGGCGAACGCTCACTTCTGCGGAACGAAGAATATTTATTAATATATTAATACGCAATATGTATAATGCTTTCTTGATTATTTATTGTAGTTATTGGTAGTCATCTGTTTGTTGAAACGAAAATAAATCACGATAACACAACAGTCCTCTAACACAACAGTTGGCTCCTGCTTTATAAACTAAACATTACAGCCATTACATTGTTGTATTGAGTAAATGCTATCTAGATCGTGTGTCGACACGATCTAGCACGTACGGGGGAGTTGTGTGGGAGGGAGATGGACAGGATCATCATCATCATCATCAGCCTGTGTCAGTCCACTGCTAGACATATGCCTCCCCTATACAGGGGTGTATACCCCTATCCATTAGGGTTTTTGGACCGTATTGGCCCACCACGCTGGGCCAATGCGGGTTGGTGGGTGGACCGACGTTTCACATGCCCATCCGACGCCATGGATCATCTCACTTTCAGACAATTGGACGATCGGCCCAAATTGCCCTAACCAACTAAAAAACAAAAATTAAAATTTGTCGAGTCCCCGCAGGATTCGAACCCACGACCTCCGGTTTCTACAGCACACGCCCATACCACTAGGCTACGGAGGTTCAGCTACAGTTCCGCTTATATAGTAGTCGATTCCGGTTTTTCAGGACATCTTCCATAGTCGTTACCGTATGTCATAGCTACAAAATCCCCCGTTGTTGCCGATACAGGTTGCGGGACAACTATTATGTAATACTAGTTGATTTAGTGACCAACCCGATAGGGTGCTTTTTTTTATATTGCCTACGCAGGTGGTCCGACTGTCGAACAGTCGGACCACCTGATGGAAAGTGGTCACCGACGCCCATAAACATTGCCAATACCAGTGGTATCACCAAAGCGCTGCCTACCGTGAGATATAGGATGATAAGTCTCGTTTACCTAGTAAATACGTTGGCTACGGTGCCCTTCAAACCGGGACACAGTAGTGTTTCCACACAACTGCTTTGCGGTAGAAGTAGGCACCGCGGTGGTACCAACCCAGACGGTCCCCTGTAAAAAGGGGTCTTCACCACCGGTAAGGTGTTCAAAATAACTAGGCATTTAATAAGACTAATTAATCTGATCCATGTAATATCTCACACAGCAGATCGCCTTTGCAAACTTAATCGCTGATAGCTGATGGAAACCCTTTGACCTGTGCTCAATACTGCGGGTGGTGTAGCGGCGGCGCATCCCTCTCCGGCAGCTTTCGCACCTTCATCGTGCCGTCCGCGCCGCACGAGAACAATCGACCGGCATTATCTAGGAAAAGGAATAAGTGTAAAAAATAAATTAAAATAATTACAAAAGAAAAACAATATTGCTAAACCTTAAGCGGAATTATTTCGCTATAGACATATTCCAATTTTTTATTTTAATTCAATGTGAAGATAATCAATGCGATGATAATCAATACACTGAAAGATATTACTCAAATGTCATTTGGATTTTTCTGATATTTTCAAACCGCTAAAACTACATCAAAGTTGTAACAGTACTCGTGTAAAATTAAAATATTTAAAACGTTTTCATACAGTCATTGCATTTGCATTGGTGTTTCCTTGTGTATTAATGCCACTTACCAATGTGTATTTGTGTGACGCCTTGTCCGATGTGCTTGAAGAATGAGCTCCTAGCATGCTCCCCGGCAAAGGTGTGCAGCAGTTGATGTGTGGTCAGGGAGAACACCTGTTGACAAGAATATTTTTGAGTCCATCGGGAAAATAATGTTGCTTACATTAAATTTGAGACGCGCTTGAAAAATATTGAATTCTCTTTTATATTATTTGATGTAATAGTACATCATTCACCAAACTATATGTGGAATAATTTTGTGATCTCTTCATTATAATGGAATTCACGATTTTTCTACGATTTCCTCAAACTAATTTAACTTTATATAACAGGCTACGAATTTTTTTGCGTTAATCCAATTCACAATAAAACTTTGACACAGAAACAACACCTCGGCGTGCCTTGTGAGAATTGATATTATAAAGGCCCTTAAAATAAATGTTTTGGGTATCGGACTGCAGAGACTTTACATCTGTTGCGTCGAAAATATTGTATCAGGACAATTTTGCGAACAATGACACAGTTAAGAAACCTGTTACGATCGCCTAAGGACCAGGACCGTCTCAGCGGTCCGGGAGTCTTCGAAACTCCATGTGGTTGCAGTTAAAAGCTACATTGGGGAAACGGAACGAATCATAAATACCAGACTCATGGAGTACATACGCATACGCAAAGTGGACATCAAGGCCTCCGCGGTGGCAGAGCACGCCCTTAAATCAAACGTCTCACATTTTGTCCGTTTCGATAAGTTGAAAGTATTAGCGCGCGCGAAAGGCTTCGTTTCACGCAAGCTTTTGGAAGCCATCGAAATTTTTGACAGAGACAAGGGCTATCCCTTGGTGGTTGGTGGGTAGACCGACTTTACATGCCATCCGACGCTTGGATCATCTTTCTTTTCAGACAAAATGGGTGATCGGCCCAAATAGTCCTAAGCAACCAGAATACAACGATAATACAAAGGTGTTTTCGCAGTTTTTCCCGCACGATTCAATATCCACGACCTCCGGTTTATAAGGCAAAGGCCAATACCGCTAAACCGCGGAAGCGGTTACATAATTACACATCTAACCGACAAAAAATCCGTCAAATCTCACAAACTGCACACAGCGTTCACTTGAAAAAAGAGTACAGTATATCACCTTGATGTCGCCGTCGGCCGCCCCGATGGCGTAGTAGTCCTCCCTGGGCGACAGCGACACGCACTTGATGGGCGCGTGGTGCGCGTGCAGCTTGTGGCGCGGCGCCCTCGCGCGCAGGTCCCACACCAGCACGTCGCCGCGGCGCCCGCACGACACCAGCGCGCCCGCGCCGCCCGCCCACGCCACGCACGCCGCGCCGCCCTCGTGGCACGTCCACGCTGACGTCATAAATAATAACATACAAATTTCCCCAACTTATCATCGTCTTATTGATCCGGCTCCTTCCTGCTTTCAAATCCGTCTTCTAATCTCATACCAGTCGCTCTTTTATAACTTTTATTCTTGATATAAGTTTTTAGGCAAAGCGACTGGCGTCTGACCTCCACAACACAAAGGGTAAACTTTGTGTGGTAGCTGTGTGTGTTATACTGTGTATGTCTGTGGTATCATAGTAAGGAAGGAGTGTAGTCGAGAGAGTGTTGTGCAGAGAGACAAGGGATGGTGAACGAGTATTAGATATGAAGAGAGAAAATATTAAAACAAAATAAATAGGAACGTAAAGGTCAAATGAGATATGAAAATCACCAAAACGAAGTCTAGTCGTCAATAGTGAACGCGTTTTTACCTGTGGATGCCGTCGTTTTATGGCAATCTAATTCATTAAGCATCCCCGGACGATTAAAATAGAATCGCACGACGTTTCGGAACGATTAGAATTTGATATCAGATTTTGTCTACGTGAGTTCCATGTTTGATTTGGATAGAGTATTAGTTACATATAGTCAGAAATTAAATAAAAGTTATTCTAGATTATTTTAACTAAGATAACAACTCACAGACAACGAGCGCTTTCTTGATCGGCATCAACGTGTCCCAAATGGCGACATTTTTGCTTTCCGAACTGTGGCCGGCTAAAAACAAAAAGGCATGACAATTATTTTATAGAAAATCTTAAGAACTAATGACAATTAGTTATAGCCATCATAATTACCCGTCGCAACTAAACTGCACGAACCGAGGAAAACGAAGTCGCTTATTCCTTTACTGTGACACTGATGGGTCTGGACAGAAAAAAACACAACCATAATAGTATGTATTTTCAATTATAGTATTCTACACAATCGTTTAATACTATACAGTCAAATTTGACAGAATGTTATTTAATGAACATAAAAATTACAAAAAGGAATAATATCTTATCGTGACTACGTATGAGGCCACTTAGAACTTCAATTTCATGTTTAAATTGACGTAGAAGTTACAGACTTCTTTTATACTCTCAGACATGGTAAATTTCACAGTCATCATCATCATCAGCCTGTGTTAGTCCACTGCTGGACATAGGCCTTTCCTAATACCTGCCTTCTCTATTAGGGCATTTTTACCGTATCCGTATGGTGGGTGGACCGAATTTTTACATGCCCATCCGACGCATGGATCATCTTACTTTTCAGACAATTGGGTGATCGGTCTAAATAGCCTAACCAAGCAGAAAACGACAACACTAAGATGTTTTCCCGCAGGTTTAGAACCCACGACCTAATATATATGTAACATAATATAAACTACAAGACATTTCAACTCACAAAGAAGGGCCTAGGCGATGCGTGGGCAGTGGGCTGCGAGTGGGAGTTGTACTGTGGCGCGGGTGGGTGTAGCTGCCACAGTGCCAGGTTGCCGTCCGCGTCCGCCGCCGCGAACTTGTTGCCGTAGTCGGAGAAGCGGACCCGCGTCACCTTGGCGAAGGCACCGGGAGCCCGTGGGGACCAAACGCATGACGGGTGTCCCCACTCCCAAAGTTGCACAGAGCCGTCAGCGCCACCGGTCAGATCTGGTTGTGAATAGAGGCACATATATACAATATATACAAATGAGAGGAAGAGTCAGTGAAGCCACAGGCAGGCTCGGTGACAGAGTATTTGATAAATCTTCGGTTTATACAATTGAAAGACGGAGTCAGTGTTCGGCTATTGGAAGACAGGCAGGTGGCTGCCATGTGGATTGATATTAACTTTACCTGTCAACGGTTTGTAAAAATGATCAGCCAAAATAAAGAACGCAATAAAAAGTGTTCCCATTTTAATGTACTTTTAGGCAAACAATCCTCCACGAATTTTTAATTTATTTTTAGGTCGAATGTTACCACGAAAAAGTTAAAGTAGATGATACGACGTGATTTTTCGTTTAGCGCTAAGCTTATACACGCCAAAAAGAAATTCAGTTGAAGTGTGACAAAGTTACAAGCGTAACTTCATACTTTGTCAGTTTTCATTATATTTATTTCACTTTTAAACTTATTTAATACGTCTGAGATATTGTGAACATAAACTGTGAAAGAAAAAGTAACCTTAAGAATAACATTTTTTATTTTAAAATACGATAAATACTCACACAACGGTTGTGATGGGTGTGCCGCCATTCTCTTTATATTATCTATCTTGTGCTTCAGTACCTGCATAAACACATAGTTATAATGATCTACAATTTAATAAACATGTAAAGTTCAACAGTAACGACAAAAAATATATCGATGGCGCAAAGATAAACTGCAAACGAACATAACGAAAACAACAAAACCCAAAACTATAGAATAATCGCAATACAATGAACACAACGACCATACAACGTGACAAATCAACAAAATACCAACGAAAATAATCGAAATGACGACTAAAGGTTGTGACACACATCAGAAATAAAACGATGAGCTATACAAAAAAAAGAACAACAAAAATCAAATATAAAGAACAACACGACATCGACGGGAGAATCAAAGAAACTGGTGGGGCTAAGATGGGGAACCAAAGTTCGATGAGGGGTAAAAATTAAAAAATATATACGAGCGAGACGGCTAGGTAGCAAGCCAAGTGCAATGATCAAAGATGGTAAGAGGGTGTATTGTTTGGTGGTTGTTGGGTGTTTGGTAAGAGGAGGAGCAAAGGTTGTCGTGAGAGTGGGGAGCGAAAGTAACGGTGGTAGAAAGAGTTCGAATGTGTGGAGAGAGGGTGGAAGGTGTAGTAAGAGCAGAGAGAAAGGGTGCTTTAGAGCAAGGGAGTGTGGTGGGAGTTAAAAAGAGTGTAAGTGGGTGTGAGGAGAGGAGGGCAGAGGGTGTGAGTCGGGGAGAGGGCGTGCTAAGAGTTGAGGGGAGGGGTGTCGTGAGAGTGTTGAAAGAGAAGGAAAGTGAAACCACATGGAAAGGGTGTTATAATCGTGGGTGTGTGTTGAGAGTTGGGGAGCGGGGTGTGATAAGAGTAGGGGCAGAGGGTGTGATGGAATTGGATGTAATGGAGCGTGGAGGGTAACGGGTGGGGGCGGCGTCACTGACCGGTTTCATGAGGAGTTTGGAGCGATGCAGCACCAGGCGACAATATTTCGCGTCGTGGCAACCCGGAAACTGCAGACCCTTCACCTGCGACCGACACTCAGTTACGGACATATACGAACACGCACGAACATACACGAACACGCACGGACATAAACGATCGCTGCACTAGCACGAGAATGTGCACCCATAGATAACATTGATCAAATCGATGTCGAATTAGTTAGGCAAAAGCTTTACTTATCAATTTAACGAAAACCGTAATCATTATCCGTATGTTTTAATTCTTTTAGTGTCTGACTAATATAAATTATGTTACAGCTATCCGATTTAATTAGAACAGAACAAAAAAATTGTATTTAGCAATTAATTCACTTTGATCTGAACAAGTCGTAGACTTCTAAACATTTACCTCTTTTTCCAAACAATTTTGTAAAGTTTAAGTCACTAAAAATAAACTTTAGCCCATACAGGAGAGGCATATACCGTATAATTATAAAAACAGCTCCTCAATACTCGAGATTTGACAACCCTTGAAGTTCATAACAAAATAAATCCTATAACAAAGCTGGAGCAAAGCGACAGCGGACAGTCAGAAACAGCACGTACAAACTTGTTGCCCAAACACTACTCTATGATTGAATATGCTAAACTAACCCAAATCTTTTTTTTTTGGAAAATGAACCGATGTTTGATGTCAAAAGTAATTAGTGACCAATTATCAATCGCTTCCAAGTGTGTCATCGAGCTTTGATTACAAAAATATGTATCTATATATAATATATATATATAGAGATAAAAAAAAAATAGTACCGGTGCCAAAAAATGCAATGAATTTATGTTAATATCCTAACGATTAACGTTGTTATGATAACCGATCCAAATGGAATATGGAATTTCCGTTAAAACTGGTTAATAACATCAAGAGTCGGTGGACTTGTACAGTGCTTAACCAAAACGCTTCAGGCTTTGGGTTTTATCGTAAAAATGCTAAATGTAACGCAATATAATTGCTATGTGTTACATTATTAACATAAATTCATTCGCTCGTTATTGGACATGTAAGAGATTAGTGGAGTTAAGAATAACACATTCATTCATTTAGTAAAGCGGGCGTTGTTATCACATGTATTAGGTTACGTGCACGTACTGTCGTTATATACGCTTCGTGGCCAGTTAGTTTTGCGACGCTTGACCGCCTCCCGTTCTGCGAAGTTAGACTTGATGCTTATCGTCCATTCATATCTTACTTTAAATCTTCCAAATAATAATATTATAAGAATCCAGGACCGTATGTTACTACGGAAATCAGATAACTGATAAATACATACTTTTGTTTTGTAAATAAATACATATTATAATGATACAAACGTCCAGACACGCGAAAAACACTATGTTTATTACATAATATTTACCCAACGTGGGAATCGAACCCACACCCTATCGCGTAACAGTCGGTGTCACTAACCACTACGCCAAGCGGGTCGTCAAATAAGACATGAAGTTCATACAAATAGTGCAACGAGTAATTATTTTCGCGTCAAATTGTTATGCATGTGTTGCACTTGCTGAAATGCTTATGGCGGCCGTTAAACAATTGGAACGCGTTTACTATTGCTATTATTATTACAAGTAACTTTGTCTATGTGAATTCCGTTTCTTAATTGACTTTGAAGTTTATAATAAATTGATATGCTCGAATTAATTGAAGCCAAATAGGTTTTTTAATGATAAAGCCTATAAAAAATAAACTTTTCTAGCCAGCGTTTGTGAACCAGTTTTAATGCAAAAAGTGCTTTAGAGAATTGTCAGCTTGAATTTTTTTAGTGCAGGTAATTCGTTAGTACTGTTAAGTTGTTAAAAAAGATTGTTAATATCAATGATGATATCTAGTTTTATGAAATAGAACGAAATATACAAAGTCAATTGTTTTTACACACTGAATATTGTTTTCACAACCTTACCAACGATTTAGGTACATCACCGAATAAACAAATCCTAATCATATTTAGTATATTGCTTAAAATCTACCTTTAGATCCTTGTAAACCGTAGTATTACTTACAACGCTAGTGCCCCGACCGGACTGACCCGCCATGCCGATGGGCGCTTGCGGTGCGTTCGGATTGAGAGGCGAGCTGTTACCGGTTCCGGGTACGGAGTTGTTGTTCGGTCTGAAAAATAACGCCATTGCCCTTAAATAGTTGTTGTATATCTACTTCTAACTGATATCGTAGAATTTAAGAAGATTGTAAAGCACTCACTCTCACTTCACGATAGATATGTTCCCCCACGATCGGTTAAGTTAAAATTACACTCATTCTTTATGCAAACAAAGTAAGTAATTGTAGAGAGATGCTAATCGTTGAGTGACTTCGTTACTATAGGTTGCTTTGTTACAACTAGGACCGTGTCGATCAAATCAAAGTGATTTGATCGAAACCCATACGCTAGTGAGCAGGTGCCGGATTACGAAAGCATTCGAATGTTTTTAACCTACACTTCACATAAGGCAAAAGTAACCTTATGCAGCTGAAATAACCGAGAAAAGAATAAGACAGACTGTGTGATCGGATGCCGGGTTAGTATAGTAAGCCGCAGATCAAACGCGATAAAACGCGCGCGCGGGGTGCGCGTGGTTTGAGGCTCGCGGATTTATAATTTAATTGTTAGTAGCGTGGTCGGTTTCCAAATAATTTGGCTTAAGTGATAGTATTTATAATTAGAGCTGTTTACAATTTCCGTAAAAATAAGAATTAGGTGAATTATATTATTTATGCATTAGCTTAATAAATACTTAAATAGACAAAAATATTTTAAATATTATACATAATAAAAATCAATTTGGAGCTTATTATTTGCGTATTTAAAATGATGTCCTAGTGAATGTGTCGCGACACGAACCCCACGTGAATTACAATAACACCCGCGATCGTTGACTAGCACAAAGTAACTCGATGCCGCACGCGACCCACGACCTGCTAGACAATCGAATGGTTGGGATTCAATTGTCTACCTGACCGGTTTGATCGACCCGGGTTTCAAGAAATGATCGACTGACACAGCCCTAGTTAGAACACTCCGAATCTAACTTGGAAAACAAAGAATAATTAGCTTTGAGTTACCTGTCGTGATGCTGGATAAGCAGGAAGCCGGTGTCGGGCAGAGCGGCCGGGTCGGCTGCCAAGGCGAGGAGGTCCACCTCGCACTCGTCCTCCGCCCAGGAGGCCCCGCCGCGCAGCAGGAGGGACACATCCATCTCTTGCACCTCGCGGGCGGTCGCCACAGCCAGTAGACCGCCGCCGACCTGGTAGAACGAAGGTATTTTTATTCACACTATATTATATCAGGATTATGCTAAATCCTAAAAGGGAAGGTTTATTTAGTGATTTAAATTTATTAAAAAATATTGGAAGTGCTAAACATGAAACGGAGCTATGTTACAATGGGTAGTTAAACTCAATTAGGAATCTTATTTGGCTTTCTGTTCTGCATGAACACATGTATTGTGTTTAAAGCGATTCGTACACATACGAAAGTGCATGCAGAGAATATTGAAAAATATAACGCCTGAAATATGCACAGAATTTACACGGTTCTAAGCGATAGTCTATATCCCTCAAAGTAATTGTTCTTGGTGATTACGAATTTAGCTAAGCATTGCACTGTCACTCCTCCACAACTAATATCCTCAGAGCAACAGAATAGCAATAAATCAAGTGTACTGATACGGATCCTATGGCTTTGGACTTGGGGACTTAATTTATACTAAAGAAGTCGTACTCTATTGAGGCAGAAGGCAGCGATCGAGTCCTGCTCCTTGTGGATGATCCTGACGGGACTGTGCAGGTCGTCGTCGGCGCGCGCCTGCTGGGGCACGCAGCCGGCTCGCGCCTCGCCCGCGCCCGCGCCACTCGTCGCTTCCACGCACGACTGCGCGCGGCGGCGCGAGAACACCGCTCGGATGAACACCTCCTGTGAACCATTTATATATAATGCATCATCATCAGCCTGTGTCAGTCCACAGCTGAACAAAGGCTTCCCTAAAGCGCGCCTTCTCCAGTAGGGGGTTTTTGGACTTTATCCCGCCACGCTGGTCCAATGAGGGGTGGTGGATAACGCTTTCCTAGCTGATTCTGACTACGGCAGTCGATCTATCTGTCAACCTTTAGGTCGATGACAGACAACTGCGCAAAGTTGTGTACACAAATGTATGCGCAAACGCATACTCCCTCTCGGATTGCCGACACGAGCGGAAAGAGCAAACGCAAAACCGACTTTTACACGCCCATCGGACGCATACATCACCTTATTAACTTTTCGGTATATGGGTTATACAGCCCCAACACCACATTAATTATACGACACTTTATTTCAAACTAAAATTAGAATATAAGCTATACACTTTCGAAAGCCAAAGAAGACATTGGATGGATAGAAACAAAGCCTAAATAAGCCGAAGTAATCCAAATATTTCGATTGGTACATCGCCGCCAAAGTCAAATACTACACGATGTCCAACCAATAAAAACTGAAGATGCCTTTGCGGCAGAGCGAGACGTCGTTTGGGTACTTCCAATGTTATCTTTGTCTTAGTTATATAAGAACTAAGAACACTCCAAGTTTTATTACCATATTGGGTATTATTATTAAAAACATATTTTTATTCGATAAAGTTTTAATAAATTCTTAAAATCTCACCTGTACTTGCTCCTGACGAACTAGATAGTTCCAGAGACGTCTCGCCGGGGCGGCGCTATACAGTGCCGAGCTGAATGGAGTGTTGTGTTTCTCCAGTAAACATCTGTGAATTAAAAATCAGAGTTAAATTACGCCCATAACGTATGACCCCACTTCTTTGTTATAGTTCACTTCATTTACATCTATTCCGCATCTTTAGCTCAACCTAGTTTGTGATCGACTTTGAAGACTTAACCAGCCTCACCTGTACTTGTTGATGGGCGGTCCGGCCGTGACCTGGTCGGGGAAGCAGCCCGGGATGTAGTCCTGGGGGGGAGCCCTGGACTCCAGGGTCTCCGTGAGCTGCTGCTGCCACTGGTCCACGCGGCGAAGGGCGCCGTGCACCATCGGGCTGGTCGTCGCCAGTTCTGGATGGGGAAGTTCGGTACTCTTATAATTATGGATACGAGAAATATCACTTATAGAATTTGTACTAATGATGACTAGCGATAAATTCATCACGTATCATTATTAGTACATTGTTTGTTGAATAACTAAAGGCAAAACCATAACGATTGATCAGTACAATCAACCATGGCACGCAACTATTATTCAAAAGAATTAACTATACCAGGCTCAACATAAAATATAGTACGACTAATCAAAAACCATTAACCCTAAAACATTTGGTACTGTCTAAAAATTTATTTTGCCGAATGGCCACCACAATGCAGGGTATGAGAGAGTACGTCCGAACCATAGCGTCCATATAACACCATATTTAGAAAATGACCTATATGAGTAGACATCAGAAACAAACCACAAACATATACGTAAAAGAGATTCCCACCTATATGTTGACTCATCACGATATCTCTGGAACCATAAGGCGTAGCGACTTGACATTTGGTAGGAATATTACTTTCGCCGTGTAGAGGTCAGCTAAGAACGGATTTTACGAAATTCCACCCACAAGGGAGGTTACGAGGTTGCAAGTACGCGAATAAAAACATATAATTACCAGACATCTCGATGCCGCACAGCTGCAAGAACTGTTGTAATTTGGTCTGCGCCAATCTAAGCACTGCCACCCTCATAACGTACCAGGAGTACGAATCAGGGTCCGAATGCTCTGTGTTTGCCCCCTTGCGCCTCTTCTCCGTTCTGCAAATTATGAAATAACTATTACAACTTGTTGTCGTATACGTTTGGTCTGCAAACTATGATAAACCACCGGATGTGCATACAAATATAAAGTTCTTTACATATTTGAATAATATTTCTTGATATTTAATCAAGTTGGCAGCGAGCAGCAAGGGAACAGTCGTCTTGGCGTTCATTGAAAAAGGCATATGTCCAGCAGTAGACGGATAAAGGTTTCATTAATGATGATGATTATATTTAAATAGTGATTTAGGTAGATATATAATAAAGACGAAAAGATCGAAAGTAAAAAGTAGATCAATATGAGTTGGTATATTTCTTCTAAAAACTATTTGCTAAAGCTACTTCATCTGTATCATCCTGTACACACACAGTACGCATTTTTAAAATAACCTTGATAAGATAAAGAATACAAAGATACATAAAAATGAGAAAGGGAGATATTTAATAAACATACAATAACGAAGGGTATACTAAAAGGGAGCAATATTAAATATGCGTCTACATTTTATGCGCATTATTGCTAATAATTAGAAAATAATATACAACATGTTAGTATTATGTAAGTCGGGCCAACTTAATTGCGACCTTTAAACTACAAAACGTTACATATAATATGACCAAAATAACATGGTTACCGTAATATTTTGCAGGGCAAAGAAGTTACGTAAGCATTTTTCCCGCTGCACAAAATTTCTTATAATATAACCATAACTCCCTCTGTAGCCTAGTGGTATGGGCGTGTGCTTTATAAACTGGAGGTCGTGGGATCGAATCCTGCGGAAATTAACAAATTTTCATTGTTGTTTCCTAGTTGGTTAGGGCAATTTGGGCCAATCAGCCAAATGTCTGAAAAGTAAGATAATGCCAGGCGCATTACCTTACTTTTCAGACAATAGGCATGTAAAAAGTCGATCCGACCACCAACCCGCATTGGACCAGCGTAGTGGGATATGGTCCAAAACCTCCCTAATGGATAAGGGTGTATTAGTGGAGGCCTAAGTCCAGCAGTGGACCATCACAGGCGGATGATGAAGCACTCGTGTATGCTTTTTAAGTTTTTTGACGCCCAACAACACATAAGCAGATATTTGAATGCTCACTTATTGACGCTCGTGTCGAAGATGTCGTCGTCGTCCGCGTCGCTGCCGCTGTCCTCGGCGTCGTCGGCGCCGGACTCTGCCGAGTCGTAGTCGTTGTTCTCGGGGTCTTGCTCGGCGGTCGGCTGCACAAAATGTACGGTACAATTCAATAAATATAATCAATACTGGCAATTCATAATCATTTGCCTACATCTCATATTACTACGTATAAAACAAAGCCGCTTTCTCTGTCCCTATAACCCTATGTATGCTGAAATCTTAAAATCTACGTAACGGATTTTAAAGCGTTTTTTTTTAATAGATAGAGTGATTAAAGAGAAAGGTTTATATGTATAATTCATGCATAATATTGTAGAGAAACGTTGATAAATTTATATAACTGACCCGTACGGAGCCGGGGCGGGTCACTAGTATATTATAATATGCTTTGTACTTGACAAACGATGTTCATTATGTAAAACCATATTTTTAATAATTATTATATTTTTAATAATTTAAATATTTTTTCTATTTATTGTGAATAAATAGGTTAAGTTATCGATAAATAACTATAATACAATAATTATTACATTGACTCTTGATATAAAACTAAGTAACACCCGGTAGCGACATATAAACTAAGATGTATAAGTATAAGTCGCATCTATAGATGGCAAAAAAAATCAATTTTAGAGTACTTTAAAACAGTCGTAATAAGACTTCAGAATTCCAACGGATTTAATACTACCTTTGGAGCCGTCTTTCACCGACTATAGGGCCTAGGCATAGTATACCGTTCCTTATAGTAATATAGATACAAAAGTGAACGCAACAGTATTAAATAAAGTGACTTAACGGATTTTATCGCGTTTATTTTACATTTTAAATTCCCGACGTTTCGAACACTTTCAGCAGCCGTGGTCACGGGTAGACTAAAATAAACGCGATAAAATCCGTAAAGTCATTTTTTAATAATGTATAATATTCGCGCAAGCAATAGAAATAATTACGAACACAAGAGTTTTAATTTTATATTTATTCTCCAATTACATTGTAAAGAACATTTCATTTTAAAGTTACCTTTGTTAGCAAGAAGGTCAGTATGCTGCATAACGGCGGTACAAACTGCTCTCTGTACGTGGGCCGACCCTCTTGAATATTCTTGTGCGGCGCAGTGGGACCCATACCCAGAAGGCGCATGTGAAGCAGCGCCCGCTTTTCTCTTAGCGAAGACCACACCGATGTACCTTCGGGTCGTTCCACCAGCTTAGGCTGTGAATTAGGATTTTTGAGATATATTTTCATAAATATAACTTACTCTTTGAAAGTGCCGAATTAATACCTTAATAAAAGTTGTAAAATAGTAATATTATCGACAGGATTGACAAAGATGCTTTTTGCAATTTGTACGCGAAGACAACATTAAAGCTATACAAATACCATTGTATCTTTCAAAACCAGAAGAAAGTAGTTATCGCATTTGAAACACGACAGTAACAGTCCAGCTCTGGCAAATACAGTTTTCGCATTCGATACATAACAGTCTAGGATCGACGAAGAGTCACACACTTGATCAGATTTGTTACAATCCTAAAGAGGTATAGTATTTTATACGCGACAGTACCTGCTAAGTCTTACAACGCACTTGATAAGCGACAGTAACTACTTAGTTTAAACGTGATGGTACCGGCTTAGTATAACACCCCATTTGTTACGCGACAGTTCTTAGTCTACACACAAAATACAACAAAATCTACACGACAGTACCTGCTCAGTTCAACGCGCAATTGATACTCCACATTAGCTGCTCTGTATAGCAACGCATTTGTTACGCGACAGTTCTTACTCAGTTCAACACGCAATTGATATGCGACAGTACCTGCTCACGCAATTGATACTATAGCTGTATCAGTCGATCTTGTCTTGCAACCAGGGTCGATCGTAATTCGTTAGCTACACGATTGAATCACAAAGATTCGATCGTCTAGCAGTTCGTGGGTCGTGTGCGGCATTGAGTTACTTTGTGCTAATCATCAACCGCGGTTGTTATTGTACTTCACGTGCAGGGGCTCGTGTCGCGACACATTCACAATCAAAGTGATTTGAATGATCGCTCACCAGCTCAGTATAACAACGCATTTGATACGCGACAGTACCTCCTCAGTATAACAAAGAACTAGACACGCGACAGTACCGGCTCAGTCCATAAGTGTAGTCCTCTGGACTGTACCTGCGGGGGCGCAGGCGCAGTGGTGAGCAGCCGCCGCACCCCACCGCCGAACAGCCGCGCGTGCGCCTTCGAGTCCGCCGTGTGCGCAGCCAGGCGGTACAGCAAGTGCGCGTCCCTCGCGGCCAAGGCCCAGCCGAGGAGCGCCAAGTACACGGCGCAGAAGGCCTCCGCCAACAGCACGGCCAGGCGAGGGGAGTCCTCTTCTTCAGCGGCGCGTAGGGCGAGACCGCGCAATGCGGATACACCTGGTGAAAATACCAAAATAGTTAAATTGCCAACGTATTTACTGGGCAAACGAGGATTAACATCGTATGTCTCGCGGTAGGTAGCGCGTGACATACGATGATACCACTGGTATTACTAAAGTATATGGGCGTCGATGACCACTTTCCATCAGGTTGCCCGACTGCTCGTCTGCCTGCGTAGCCAGTATAAAAAAACTGCACTGTTCAATTGGGTTTTTTATTTTTATAAAAGACTAAATGATGTTAGACCATTCAGTAAGATGGATAACACGTTGGAAAAATACAAAATTCGCTAATTATGTAAGTAATCGATTGCAAAGGGTTCCGTCGGAAAAACTTTGTTCCTAGAAGACCTAACTGCTAACTTGAGTCTTTTTGTAAATACTTACCGGTTTTGATTCTACAACGCTACACTTATAAAAAATTATACAATTTCTTTTCACTTTTAAGATCACAGAGGCAGTGTGTCCACGATAACATATTCAAACAGACATACCAGGCCATTTGTTAGGTGAGGTTGTAACTGAAAGCTCTTCAATAGAGTATCGTCTCGGTCGCACGAGTAGGTTCGACGTGCCTGGTGTCTCAGCTATCATTCTGAGAAATTTAATACATTGAACTTTAAAAATAAATAAAATATTAATTTAAATTTGTTAAAATAGCTCTTATTATATCTCTTTTATATATATATATATATACAGGGTGTCCCATTTAGAATGGATAATCCTTGAGCGCGCAAAGCACAGCTACCCGGCACTCGAAAAAATACAAAAAAAAAATTCCAACTGGTACTCAAGTCATGATTTTTTAAACGAAAATCCATTTTTATGATGTTATTGTCAATTTATGTGTACAGCGACGCCAAATTAATGAATTTGCTTACGTTTTTGGTGTTATATTACTCACAGACTATACTATTACAAAAGTAATAAATAACATGAGTATCTATTGTACTTTTTTAACAAAATATATCAATTTTAATTTTTAGTATGAAATTTGATCACAAAATAATTTTGACAAAGTTTGAGAGTGTTTCATGTAAAAAAAAGTATGGAAACCAGTGGCCAAGTATTTAAAAAAATGGCAGTTAATACAGTTTACAAAATGGTATAATACATCATTTTATCTAATACTATTACGAACTTATTGCTATTGAGATGCAAAAGGGTAACTAAGACGAAAATTGAAAACAATTACCTAGTCTTAAACAGTAACAAAAGGGTCACTTTTATTGCACTAGGGACGGTGTAACAATACTATTTACTACCTGAGCGTGGCCCAAGCCGTCCATTTTTTGTTTACACGAGACAAGGATAGGTTGATTTTGTAGAGTATGAGTGAGTGAGAGGAGAGTACTATGTTCAAACATTTTACACTGTAGACCGGTTTGGTCATCATCGGATCGGTTTCAGGCACATAGCAAAGACATTTACTTAGTGCGTCTCTCGACTTGTTCGGTAACGCATGTGCATTCCTTTCTCATTTCTCCGTGAGTTTGAATCAGTGTTATAACGACGACTTCTGGCTACTTTATTGGACTACCCGTTTTGCTTACTGATTTGGACTTTGTTTGGTAATTTTACGACGCCTTGGCTTGTATCTGGACTGATTCTGTGAATCAAAATGCCACGCATTCAATACACGGCACAAGAATACGCCAATATGCACTTCATCTATGGTGAGTGCGGGGGCAACGCAAGTGCCGCTGCAGCCCTTTATAGGGAAAGGTACCCTAATGCGCGTCATCCAGATTACCGTGTTTTCATCAGAGTCCACAGTTGTTATTCGGATGGCAGAATACCTGGCAGCGGCATTGGTGGTACGAGCTCCGGAAGACAAGTGAATATTAATACTCAAGATGTTGTGCTTGATGAAATTCAGCAAGACCCATCTAACTCTAAAGAGCAATATCACGTCGCACCGGAATCCAAAACGACCGTGCACCGTGCACTGAAAATAAATAAATATCATCCTTACCATATTAGACGCGTCCAAGCTCTGCAACCGAGAGATTACCATGCAAGATTGTTTTTTTGTCGACAAATGCTTGACAAAATAGAAGAAAATCCACAATTCTTTGAAAAAATTCTATGGAGCGACGAATCTACATTAAAAAAGACGGATACTTTAATATGCATAATCTGCACAGCTGGCAACTCTCAAATCCAAATCTAATGCGAGAAGAGAGTCGCAATACCAGTTCAAAATAAATTATTGGACTGGTATATTAAATGGATAGTTATTGGTCCTTTCGAACTGCCGGGAAATTTATCTTCCAAAGTTACTTAAACTTTTACAAAATGATCTCCCAACCTTATTGGGAGAAGTGCCTGAGGAGATAAGGGAATCCCATTGGCTACAGAATGATGGCTGTCCTGCACATTATGGTGCAAACGTCCGTTCTTATTTAAATGCCACATATCCAAATAAATGGATTGGTCGTTTGGGTCCCATTTGTGGCCTCCTCGATCCCCAGATTTAAACCCTCTTGACTTTTTTTACTGGGGTTGCTTAAAGGAAGAGGTGTACTCGAAAACGATTTCAAATTTGGAGGAATTACGCAGCCGTGTTCAAGAGGCCGCTTCAAAATAAATGAACGACGCTACGCACGCTTTCTTAGTAGAGCCTTTATTAGAAGATGTAGAGCGTGTATTAGAGTCGGTGCAGACAATTTGAACACCTGTTATAAATAAAGATTGTTTTATGTACACCTGCAATTTCTTATTATTAAAATTTAATAATATATTTATCGTTTCTTTTTAGTCGTATTTACCCTTTTGCATCTCAATAGCAATAAGTTCGTAATAGTATTAGATAAAATGATGTATTATACCATTTTGTAAACTGTATTAACTGCGCATTTTTTTAAATACTTGGCCACTTGGGTTTCCATACTTTTTTTTACATGAAACACTCTCAAACTTTGTCAAAATTATTTTGTGATCAAATTTTATACTAAAAATTAAAATTGATATATTTTTGTTAAAAAGTACAATAGATACTCATGTTATTTATTACTTTTGTAATAGTATAGTCTGGAGGAGTAATATACACCAAAACGTAAGCAAATTCATTAATTTGGCGTCGCTGTACACATAAATTGACAATAACATCATAAAAATGGATTTTCGTTTAAAAAATCATGACTTGAGTACCAGTTGGAATTTTTTTTTTTTGTATTTTTCGAGTGCCGGGTAGCTGTGCTTTGCGGCGCTCAAGGATTATCCATTCTAAATGGGACACCTGTATATATATATATATATATATATATATAAAAGTTACAACTAATGTTCACTCCACAAATGTCACATATACCCATACAAACATAGTAGTCAATATTTTTACAGACATCACCCATGTGCACCCTGGTGCGGGGCCGGGTTGCTAGTACATTACTAATAGTTACAGTGTTTACATGAACTCCATATTTTATTAAGCTCTTGTATTACAAATACATAATCACCCGTCATGATGCTGTGCATGTTTCAAGCTGAACGTGTCCGAATCGCACAAGCTCTGGTAAATGCATGCAGATAGAGCGACCGCGAGCTCCCTTAACGTATGAAGTATCCTCGTTGCCGAACCGCCTGGTATGCCCAATTCGCCCAAAGTACCCAACATGTCGTGCGCCACCGACTGAAATAATAAAATCATGGTAATGAAATTATATTTCATATATTCTGAGGTATCGATTATAGACTACTTTTTAAAATATTAAATTTGAAAAAAAATTGACAAGTCTTTGTTTAAAACCCTAAAATTTTTCTGCTTAAATTTTCGAAAAAGTACGTTATTGCGTCTCAAGGAATCATCGTTATCTGACAGAATTAAACATTTAAAAAATTATAGTGCAGTGCGGTATATTGTTATCGAAAAACTACATTATAAAAATTTACAATAAAAAAAATTTGGTTGTCTGTAATGTTGGTTGCAATGTAAATATTCATTTTTATAGTTACTATACTATAGTAGGAACAAGGATCAACCCTGTTTCTCTTTCTCTCTGACTCTCTTTCAATTAAGCAGGCCCACAGCACACGAGTTAGAGAGACGCGTGCCTCTCACTTTCTCTTACGGTTACTTATTCGTTACGTGAGCGGCGTTGTGACACAGTTTTCGAGGGTGCATTCTTCTATCTTCAACCAATTTGAAGACATTGTCACGTCAAAAATATTTTAAAAGAAATATATCCATAGCTCCATAAAAGTTTGTTCGCCAGTACCGTTTTTAAACTACTTTATCAGGAAGAATATATCGAGTAATCTAGTCTTTATTAATATGAAAAAATTCACATTATTACCGGTCTGTATTGGTGGTTAAATAACAAGAAATTTTCACAGGATTAATGGAGCAGGCATTTTCTCAAAAGCAAACTCACGACCTCTAAAACATTCCATATTAAATGCTTAAACCATAGCGTGTCTGCAATCATTCAATCAATCGTACCTGCAAATGCCGCACCGGATCCGCCACCACCGTGTTATTGGTGGCAACGGCCGCCGCCAGCAGAGGCAGAGTGGTAGGGAATGGTAGGGGCGAGAGAAGCTGTTGATGCTGCTTATCCTGGCCCAACTCCTGAAGTAGCAGCACAAGTTCCATGCGAACCGAGGCGAGCCCTCCACCACCGGCGCCGTGCAGCGAACAGTACGACAGCAGCGTACGTAGTAGAGTCTCGTTTGCTGTGACACGTACACAGTTGTTTAGTTTAAGAATGCAATTATTTTTAAAAGTTATAAAGAGAATCTAAAAAAAGGTTTAAGTATGTATGCCTTAAAACAAAAACAAATTTCGAGGGTAAATATCTACGATGCAAAATATATAGAATATTATAATTTGCAAGACGGGCTTATTGCAAATTTCCTATATCAATATCTATATATGCAAATACAATAAAAGGTAAAATTTTAATAATTTTAAAATTAAAAAATAAATGTGATAGGAAAAACCCAAAGAATCATTCATTAGTAACCTAAATCCAAAACATTTATTTATATTTTATGTGCTAGTAGTAAATAGGTGACCTAACCGCTAACCTTAACATGATGCAGAGTTAAGTGGGGACGTGCACAGATAAAACAAAAAAAGAAAAAAATCAAAATTCTTTCCAATATTATGTTTCCAGACTATTGCAAGCTTAATCTAGTACAGAGTTTTTGATGGAAACTACCGTTCCCTCGAACTGTGTAATCAAAACTTTTTGCTAAAAGTGGAGGTCACACGTACAGAAGGTACGTGAACTAGATATTCGTGGCTTCTCCTAACGATCGGTCGTTGATGCGGATTCGCACCAGGATGCCAATGATCTGACAATAGTTTAATCGCTATCCGGCAGCGTTTGCAACCACCCCGAAATTATCCAACACCGAAAGCGTCACCGCTGACACTAAACCTCCTTCAAGGGCACCATATCCCATACAAACCCCGATCAAACGAGACACGTAACACCGCCTACCCTTGAGCCACCTCCGCCTCCTCACCGCCCGCTGCACCTTCGCCTCGAAGTCCGCCTTCTCGCGCACCAGCAGCTGGTGCAGCGTGGGCCGCTCGGGCAGCGGCGGCGGCTCCGCGTCGGCGCACAGCAGCTCGGCCGCCGGCGCCGCGCAGCCGCCGCCCGCGCCCGCGCCCCCGCCGCCGCCCCCCGCCGCCGCGTACCCGCACAACCGCCGCAGCGCCTCCACCTCGCGCTCCAGCCAGATGTACAGCTGGTACCTGAGGTGGCCGCCTCGGCGACGGTGCGGTTGCGTTCAATGCATTCGAGACTGCAACTAACTCTACTTAGATAACGTCCAGTATTCTTCTATAATCATCCGTCTTCGATTAGACATTTCTCCCATGTTTTGGCAAACGTCAGATTTCTAGATCATTCCTTTGATGCGTTGCGATAGGACACTTTGAACATTTCATTCTTCTAATGCAATAAGCTCATGCTCCTTCTTTTATGACATCCTTCCCTTAAATATCCCCAGACTAAAATGAACCCTACATTGTCAAACTTAAATTTATCTTAAATAAATAAAACTTTAACTCTTAATTAAAAATCATATAGATCTATCCAAAACTTTAATATATTTATAACCTTTCTGGTTTATCTAATAACTCAATCAATTAGTCTCATGACCAAACACAAATTTAATTTCACATACTCACCTGTTTGAATCAACCTTGTCATTGGCAGAATCACCAAGAGTATCTTGGTGAAGCCACTCTAAATAAAAAGAAGAAGAACGTCCAGTAGAGAAAATCATTAATAATTCATCATCATCATCAGCCTATGTAAATCCTGCTGGACAAAGGCCTCCCCTAAAGCAGGCCTTCTCCATTAGGTGGTTTTGGGACCGTTTTCAACCACGCTGGTCCAATGCGAGTTATTAAATACGATGTCTTATTTGGCTTTTCACACTTTAAATAGTGAATGATCGATTAAACCTTCATCTTACCATCCACTTCGAATCCAGTGGCCAGAGTGCTGAGCTCTTCCATCAATATCTTGAGACAGGCCACAAACTTGAGCTGCTGCGCCATTATATCCACGGAGGGAGGTTCTTCTTTTTGATCCGCATCAACTCCATTAGCCTCAGCAGACTCCTCCGGTTTATTTATCTTCATCTCTAATGGTGGGGTTGATGCTCCTGATGCGTCAGACCTGTTTCATTTTTAATAACAAAATTTTACCAAAAAAACCGACTTCAAAACAAAAAACTATTCCAAAACAAATTAAAATGCACTAAAAAGTAAAAACTCCCCATCCAAAATCCTTCTTCATCTTTCCCCTTTCGATCCTCACGTGATTCACGGATGGCCCTTAGTCGATGAAAAATTCCTTTGAGTATCGTTAATGTGCTCCTAAGATTTGAAGAGTTCCGTCGCTTTTTCATGGATCCCATTATCAGAACCTAAATAAACTCTTATCTAACTGCCATTGAATTACATTTTTTCAAATAAATAAATAAAAGAGAATCATCGAAATCCATTTGTTGAGCAAAATACTTAATGTAAATTTCAGACTTATTATGTTTTTCATGGATGCCACTGTCAGTACTGAACATACATGGACCAAACGGTAAGCACCAGCTTTCAAATAAAAAAACTACATCCAAATCGGTTCACCCAGGTTCTGAGGTAACAAAAAAATACAGACGAATTGAGAACTTCCTCTTTTTTTAAAGTAGGTTAAAAACTTCAAGAATATATTATACATTGAAGATTTATGTTGAAAATATAAAACTCAGTATCTTATAAGGGATTATTTCTCTTATATTTGAGTATAACGTGTTTTTCGAATTCCTACTTTAAATTAATAACATTGATTGCTTTCATTGTAATTATTGTGACTTACTTTATTTTAATATTTCAATTAGATTATTAGATAGTGATATTATAATTTAAAAGCAGATATACTGAAAAATATTGTAAGATTCACTCACTCTTTATCTTCGTCATCCCAAGTAAGTACGAGATCGTCGTTCTTTGTGGAGCTAACCGGAGCGCCCCAATCCACAGAGGACGAACCCCAGTCTAAGTTTTCTTCTTCCTCTGTTAAAGACCAGAATATAGTGAGTAAATTAAGTAGGCGACAACATTGAAATTGTCACATAAAATATTTCTACCAAAATAAAAATATGATTTCTAGTAAGTACTTGCAAAAAAAATGTTACTGCTGCACATACGAATTTCGAAGGACATTATTTTTGATGCCTTGATACATAGAATCAAGATTAAAAACGTATGTTTATACATTGCATTAAACTATAGCCCTGAGAACCCTGGATAGTGGAAACTTTAACAAAATATAGGACCGACTTCATACAGCGTGTAACTATTTTATAATAAGCAATATAAGCTGGCATAACATTTAATCAAAATGTCGTCTATGACACGTTTTATGTACATAGAATGAAGATTTTTAAACGCAATAACTTTTATGTCTGTATAATACTTAAACTGTATGTGTGAATTTGCAATTTTTTTATTTTCACCTCAAAATCTGCTTATTGTAGGTTAGTCTTAAAACATAGATATATCATCATTATCATCATCATCGGCCTTGCGTTAGTCCACAGCTGGACATAGGCCTAATAACCGCCTTTTCAATTAGGGGTTTTTTTTATAATGTAGTGTCAAATACTAGAGCCAGACACGAACAAGTTCTTGATGATGTACCGCAAACATTTCTACCACGCGAGAAGCTACGTCTAAGAGAGTACCCGACATTTTGACGCCAATTGAATTTGACTTTGGCTCCTTTGTCTTAAATTATCTTGAAATTGACTTTCATTATAAATTCTCATTCAAGGCTACATACTTTTACCAGAGTCCATTACGATCTGTCCCGTATGTATGAATGTCTCCTCGACCGACGGTGCGGAGACCGGTTGCTTCGTCTTCTCGTCCCTGACTCTTGCGGGAAGCTTCGAGAGGACTTCCAAGGCGAGCGCTGGACAGCCCGCCTTGAAGTGGCCGTGCGCCGTTTGGAAGTACAGCCTACGCTCCAGGCGGGTTATGCCCTCTTCCGCCTCTTGCTGGAGGAGGGCTAGGGTGCCACCCTGGGGGAAATAGGTATGTTATTAAAATAAATCGATATTGTGTTTAGAAGGTGTGAGTTGAACTCACTTTGGAAGGAATTTACTAATAGGTATGATATGTGGATGTCAGTTGTAGTAGAATTATTGTATATACCAGAGGAAAACAAGAAATCAATTGATTTTTTTTCATTTGGAACATAAACAGCTAATACAATAAAGACTAAGATACATATGCCAGTTATAACAAGCTAGTAACATGTTTTCACATTTGAATACATAAAAAAAGACGCCGTGAGAACAGAAACTTATCTAAATCTATTAAATATTGTTATTCATAGGAGTGAAGTGGAGTTCATACGATTAGCGTTTTTCTGATGAATATTCACCTAAATACGGAACACTGACCAGCTCACGCCGCTTTTTGGTGTTGGTGGCCTTGTTTATAATTTTTTTCATGTCCTATTTGACTTTGGCACAGTGGAGTTACGATCAAGGTGCGAGGAAATATTTAAGACTTGTATTTAGAGTTGTTGTAAATGACTTAATTGCAAGACTGTTAATTTTGTTTATATAACTTACATAATTTAAAAAAAAAGAATCCAAAAAAAAAAACACTTTACAACTTTATTTTGAACAATTATTAACATAGCGATGTTAGTAATTTTCTTCGCACTTTGATAAAGGAGTGTTATTAACAAACAATTATCGAGTGCGAACGCAAACGGGCAAATCTCACGAATCTATTAACCTATATATTACTCTTTGAAAAATTATATTTTTGTTCACTTAGTCAAACGGATCATAATACATCTTACATCGCAACAAACATTGACTGATACGAACATCTTTCGAATAGCCACCAACTTGGACTGTTTTAGCAAACCGAATCAAACCCTAACTTCTATTACCCCCCAAAACCATCCCATCCGGCCTAAAACACGTAGAAACCTACCTGAGCGGGTAAATTGTGCCTCTTGAGCCTCGGATGCGTGCGGAGGTACACGTAGAAGTTGAAGACGCTGGGCGCGGGGTCGGCGGCGCGCTCCGCGTGCAGCCTGCCCGCGGGGCTGACGAGCGTGTCGAGCGCCTCGCCGTGGCGGCGCAGCTCCCACAGCGCCATCGACCGCACGAACGGGTCGGGGTGCGCGCGCTCCGAGTCCACCTCGCCGTCCTCGCTGTCGCCGCTGCGGAAGGCATCGTCATCATCATTATCATCATCATATGTTAGTTCAATGCTGGACATAGGCCTCTCCAAATGCAAGCTTCTCCATTGGGGGGATTTTGGACCGTATTTCACCGCGCTGGTACAACGCGGGTTGGTGAGTGGACCGACTTTTTTTATATGCCCGTCCGACGTATGGATTATCGTCCTTTTCAGACAGTTGGGTGCTCGGCTCAAATTGTCCTAACCAACCAGAATAACGGTAACACAAAGTTGTTTTCCCCGCGGATTGCGAACACACGACCTCCAGTTTATAAAGCAAAGGCAAATACTACTAAAAAGCGGAGGCGGTTAGAGATTGAGGATGTAAAGGTTCATAAACACGTGAAGTCGATATCTTAGACAATAGCAGATAGTCAGAAATTGAAACAAAGACGTGGTAAAATAAGAAGTTTATAAACTAAACGCAATATACCAAGTCAAATAAGATCTGCAAGTTGTGTTTAAACGTACATGGTGTTAACGCCCAAAAACCAACATAAGGAAGCTATCCGGCAAACCAACTATCCGTTGCATCACTAAATTGCGTTTTGCATATCCTATGTCAATTTACCGTAATACCTGAATATTTAATAAATGCACTGAAGAAAAGAAGACCCAGTATTATTCATATTCTATAAGCTCATTAATCTCGTTTATTACTAAATAATTGTGTAATTTCAAAATATAATTTTTAAATTAAATAATTACATAGCATCAATTTATCAGTTAGCCTCCGGAAGTTAAAACTTTAATGTAAATGGTAACGTCGTACTATGGTGGGATCTCCTACTAATACAAAAGTAGCTTAATTTATAAGTGCGAATCTTCATTTCTAAAGACGACAACAAAACGTTTTAAAATATTGTATTGCAACTACGCACGATAAAGAAAACAAACGTTTACCCTAGAACCTCGTCCATGAGCAGCTTCTTTAAACTGGGCGGCAGCGTGCTGTCGGACTCGTAGAGACGTGCGATCACCATAGCCAGTTGTAAATCACCCAATCGTGTAATCAACACCTAAAATAAATAGAAGTTACATGCAAATGTCGATTATGTAATCAGATACATTCAAGCCACCTATTTTACTCATATATCTTCATAAAATAATTATTAATTTTAACTTTTTTTTTATCCAAAAAACATATAATAAAATAATGTTCTCCGAGCCAATTTTCACCACGGTGGCCGATCTATATAGTAGGTGATCAGCCTGCATTGCCCTAACTATCTAGGAACCGACTTAGAAGAGGTTGTTATCCCACAGGATTCAAACTCACGACCTCCGGTTCGTCAAGTACAAGCCCATTCCACTAGGTTACATACACACAAAAAATACATAATTCATCACAAAGCTAAGGATCCAAAAGTTAGCACCTTAATTTTAAAACCTAGTGAACTAAAAGAGCTTGTACTTACGCTAGTACATTGTACATAGAATGAGGACTGTAGAACTGTCCAAGATATTCATAGACTAAACATGTTAAGTAATACAGTAATTTATAATTATTTTACACACTTTAGATATGACTCCAGCGTCTAAGGTGTATATCTACGAACTATGACTATAATAATAGTACAAACAAAAATCGATCAAAAGAAATTACCTCCAATGCGTCCTTCAAGGCGCCTCCTAACAGGAAAAACGCAGCCGCGTGCTCGAATCTCTGCTTACCGAGCAAAACGAACGCGTTCTTCAACGCCGCCTTGCGCCAACGGTCCTCCGTAAAATCGTTGGTAAAGAACTGAAAAAAAAAATAAATAGAATCACTTAATGACCGAAATGCACACACGAGTCTTAGACATATTGTTGTGTCGAATTAAATTATAAGATAAGCAATACAATAATATAACTAATAATGTTCTCCAGTCGATCTATATAAGAAATCGGCCAACTCGGCAGGATATAATATAGTGCGCTGTAGATGATATACTCTTAAAGCCCGATGGAATATCTAAAATAATAATAATGGCAATAGATTCACCAATAGCCAATTTGCAAATATCAAGGACTTCCAAAGACATTGCCCCTGACAGGCCCTTCATGTAAGAAACACCTCAAAATGGGGGCGTAAAATATAATACAGTCAGAATACTACTTCTATTTCGGGTACTTAGAGAAAAGAAGTCTCGATATTGACATGTCTGTCCGAGATCGTGTATAAAAGACGGATCTGAAATATAGAAAGGAGAGATCCTTGGAAGCCGCCGCCCGGAACGGAACTCTCCTCGTGTGTGATAAGTGTTGTGCGTCTGTGATAGTGTTAGTGTGTTGAGTGGTGTTATGCATCAACTCGTCCGTACGAGACATCGTGGCTGTTTTCGGGGTCACGTTAGCCATTTCAATGTTTTTATTAAAGAGACGTTCATTCGTTCATATTCTTCATCATATTCTCTTTGAGATTTCTAAAAATAGATATATAATAGTAAAGTCAGATATTTGAGTTGTACAGAACTGAGCTGACCCTAAGTTAGTGAGTTACTCTCCTTTCCTTTTCGGAGCGAATTTTTTTAACTTATCATGGAGTCGGCATCTAATCTATCAAGTATTACCATTTAAACTATTTCTTAAAACCTAATTGGTCCTACTTTCGATAAATGATATTTAAGTGATAAAATTTTAGTAAATTTGATGGCAGTTGATTTTTATAACAAAGGGCGGTTCTGACAACCGAGAACGAGCATCGCTTTACTTTTCTACAATCTATATTACCCTAATTAAAAAAAAAATTAAAACAAATAGTTGTTACTCCGAAAGAATCGATCTCAACATTCATTATGTGAAGCAATGGAAAAAATATTGATTACGTAGGCATATGGTTTACTTATTTTATAATAAGGCCAAACTACTAGGCCACGGAGACAATAACGGTAAGTCAGATTTTGAGCTATAAAGCAATATATAAGTGCCAACCCCAACATATTCGTTCATCATCATCAGCCTGTGTCAATCCACTGCTGGACATAGGCCTCCCCTAATGCACCACCCGATCTCCGACTATTCTCATCCAGCCCACACCGACCACTAAGCGAAAGTCGTCACCACACCTTGCCGCAGGGCGCACTACACTACCTTTGCCGAGTACACATATTTATCAGCAAATATTAACAATTTTTTCCTCACCGCCGTCATCTTCTCGTCGCGGTTGGACCTGAACAGGCCCCAGAGCAGCATTCGCTTCTTCATGGCCAGGTAGTAGAGCGCGGCGTCCATGGGCTCCTGCTTCGCCATGTAAGCGGCGCGGGCGAGCTTCTCGACGCATGTGCGCAGCAGCTCGCCGCGCACCCACCAGCCGACGCCTGGAAAACAGATTGTTTAGTACCCCATATATTAACTTGCCACCTCCGTGGCCTGGCGTATTGGCCGTTGACTTAAAACCGGAGATCGTAGGCTCAAATCCCGCGGGGAAACAACTTTAAAGTGTTTGAATTGTTTAATAACTATTTAATGTAATTGTTAGCGTTGTCTTCTGGTTGGTTAGGACAATTTGACCGATCACCCAACTGTCTGTAAAATAAGATGATCCATGCGTCGGATGGGCGTGTAACAAGTCGGTGCACCAACCATCCCGCATTGGCAAAAGGGTGGTGGGATACGGTCCAAAAACGCCCTAATTGGGAAGACGGGTATTAGGTGAGGTCTATGTCCGGCAGTGGGCTATCACAGGCTGTTGATGATGTTACTAACTTGCTACACTATTGTTACACTATGCTGAATAACACCTGGAGTTCTTGCAAAAAATAATGTGTCATTTAAGCTGCAGGTCTAAGGCACCACGTAAATGATCAATATGAGGGCCATAAGTTTTCAAAGCGTTAGTGCTTGACCAAATTTACATAAATTCGGAATCATATCTGGTTCTGGTCTATACTTAAGGTGTCGCAAACATCACAATTACTCAATCGTAAATTATCGGCCTTGCACATAAGAACTACGACTAAAACACTTGCATCCGTTCTTACCACTAATACATCAACAGTTACTTTGCAACGATGCCCTTCAATAATAAATACAACTGCTCACTACAATGTTTCGAGAGGAATGGACTAATCCGTACCAGCACTCTCTTAACGAGGGACAAATAAGATACTAAACTTATGCACACAACATAGCCCATTGCAATAAGCTTGCATCATAATTATAAGTCGACAGTTATGATTATATATCAATAAACCAATAAGACCGCAAAGCGGATGTGTTGCAATGGTAGTACTTATATAAAGTGACTGCAAAAAACTTACCCAGTTCCCTCATAGTAGACCACTTGGGCTGACCCTTCGTATATCCTGGGACCAGGGATAGAAGCTGTTCGTGCGTCTCCGAGTGATATGCCCAAACAAGGTTGCAGGTGCCAACTCCATTCCTCTGTAAGGTAGCGCGCTGCGCCAGCGGTAGGCAACGTAATAGATATCCGTAGTGCTTCATAGCCAGAAGGAAACGTAGACCGCAATCGTCAAGAGAGTCTGCAAAAGACATCAAATTAAGCATCATTACAGAGATTAAAAATGGTACATACAAATGACTCCAAAACGAAACAAAGTTGAAAACATTGCATTAAAACCTTCAACTGCTGGCAAACATCAATCACTAATCTATGGTCTATTAATGCTATCCGTTCAGATTTATTTTTTTCCTAAGTTTTATGTATTTACAAGGATTCATATGCCATTTTACTTAGTATTAATAATAAGTTGAACGTCTTATTTAATCTAAACAAAAATCTTCTTTTATCAACTTTAAATCGAATCATTCATATCTCTCATAACCATTACGTTTTTCACCTTTACTTTTTCATCCTATATTTTTTTTATGCTATAGTTCAATCAATAAGATATCACACCAAGACATGCAAAACTAACTATAACTAAATAAACTATACTTTATGACAACCACTTTTTGACATGTGACATTATCACGTTCAATTCAGCCTATGTCCACCAGTGGACTGACAATGATGATGATGATGGTGATGATTATTTCAATGTACATATATCCAAATACCCACCCGGTAAGAACTCCTGCGCGTTATTGTGTGTGAGGTCGACGCGGGCGTTTGCGGCAAAACGTTCCGTGAAGTCGGCATCGCAGGTCGACACCGTGTCGGCTAATGCCAGGAGATGCATCTGGTCCAGAGAACTCAGCCCCGGGAGGTGCGTGTGTGTGAGAAGACGGGACAGGATTCTCCCTGGCAAATACAATACTATAAATTAGTTTACTAGAAAAATAATAATCTTTTTTTTATAGCATACGCAAGCAGACGAGCAGTCGGGCCAACTGAGCACCATGGATGTAGTCTCGTTTCACCAGTAAAAAGGTGCTTCTGAACAGTAGTGTTTTCACACAGTGCTTTCGGCGAAATAGGCACGCGTGGTATCAACCAGACGGTCTCCCTGTAAGGGACATACACGGACTGATTCCTCGTACCTCAATGTATCGAATAAGCGCTAAGGAAATGGACATGAGTGTTAATTAAGACTAAATGTACGATATAATATATAATGGTGGGATACGGTACTAAAATCTCCTAATGGAGGAGGCGAGCATTAGGGAGGCCTATGTAATGACTATCACAGGCTGAGGATGATGAAAACGTGTTGCTTCGACACGTAAAAAGTGCGCTATAATCGGAAGATGGTTTTTGAACAGAACATTTTCACAACATTCATCAATCAAATGCAGTATACTCTTCGGGGTTGGAAGTTATGCAGGCACAAATCACGCTCTGAGTAATAAGTGTTAAAAATGTTAAAATTGCAAATTGACAATAGCAATTGTGACTTTACTTTCAATAAAGTGTATATAGAGAAAGTGAATTTTATTATAAAACTTTACCTTGCCTAGGTCCGAAGTGAGAGAGCGGCTGTCTCTCCGGCATAGAAGGCCGCCGGTCGACCCCCTCTTCTTCCCCCAATAGAAGTGCATCCAGGTCATCTTCAGTTTCCATAGTACCCTCGAACAATTCGTTGTAGTCCTAAAATATTTTAATATCACGATTAAGACCTAATTTAAGTCCAGTAATACGTTTAATAAGTCCTTTATTTCATTTTTCTGTTTGCAACAGATGTTGAGACGAAAGTACTATAAGACAACAAATTAATTTTTTATTTTTTAGTAAACGTTAAAATATCAAGTTAAATTGAGTGAAAGAAAGTAAAAAATGCCTGTTTTAAGAACTGAAGTCATGTAGGGGTATGAATTGAATTATACAAATTGATTAAACTCACCTTAGCTTCTTGCATAGTGGACGGGTGATGTGGGGACTCCTTATCCGCCACTAGCAGTGTCCAGAGAGGAAGAGGCGGTACGGACGTCAACTCGGCGTAATCCAATTGAACATCTTCGGTTATCTGTTAGTTGCATAATTGTTTTATAGTAAAATTAAGTTGTGTATAATATTTTAACAATGAGTATCGAAAATTATTTTAGAAGTTGTCATATTGCATCACATATTGTTCTGTACTTACGTAAACAATAAGATAGATTTTAATACTAGACAAAACAAAAAGGACATCACCCAACATGTGTGCCTAAGAATGAAAACTGTAGTGTATAAAATGTGTTTATTATAACACAATAACGATAACGTTTATAATATAACAAATAAAAGCCACAGACGGACAATACAACGCCCCTTCCTATATTCACAGCAACGACACATTGATTGCCAGTGCGTAAATTAGTTTGTGCTTCAGTTTGGGCACATACCAACACATCGAAAGCTATATGCATGCAATGGAATTATGAAATAGTGCGAAGATTTAATATACGAATAAAATTATTTAAGAAACTTCTCTCGTTATATATTTTTGTAAAACATCAAAACTTTCAAATTGGATTTTATTCCGTGATGGACAAAAGGTTTTCACAGAACATTGGTAAATGAAACAAAAGATACTGTCCACTATAAGAGGAGCCAAATAAGACGTTGAGTTTACATAAACAAAGCCTAACTGCGAATTTCATTGGTCAATCATCGAGTAGGTCCACCAATTGGAACGCCTTAACTTGTATCGTCATTATTGTTCAACAATAGACTTTATTGACTCGAGTTTCATGTCTTATTTGACTTTAGTATAATATATATCTATAGATATGACTATTTAAAAAAAATAACTGTCACCGATCAATCTAATTCCCGCCTTTACCTGTGTGACGCCATCAAGTGGTGACGCAGCGCCGGCCGCAAAGGAGACGGACAGCGTGCGCGACCTCGACCAGCCGCGCTGAAAACACGCCACATGTGCCACGTGCACGTCCCGTGTGCCATACGCAAGCCACGTGTGAGACACAAGTACCGCGTGCATGCTACACGTGACATGCATGCCATGCCACACGCTCGATACACGTTATATGAGTCACGCGAAATGAGGACGCGTTCGTGCTATATACATGTCCCTTGTGCCATAAGAATACCGCATGTTTCACATGCATGGCACTTTTACAACATAGTATCACGTACATGTCACATGTATCATTCGAATGGACGTACGCTACAAGTGTCCTATATACATGACATATATCTTATATGATAATTCTATAATATATATTATGTCACGTTCGCATATATCATGAGCGCACGACACCGACGACAACACCAGGATTGCCAACAGAGTAGATAGTGGATAATTATCCATAGTTCCCTCAGTTCAAGATATAAAATTATTTGTTTACGAACTATAAACTTCGACCTTACAACTGATGCAAATTTTGTACTCATAATTTTTCAGCATCTATCTTATCTACTATTTACTTTTTCATTATAATACGTTTTTAGTATACCTTATTATTTCTTTTATTCACGCAAATACTACATTATTATTGTAACAAATTGTACGGACATTATCGCGTTAATCTTAATTCGGTTCCCAAAAAATACCCTATGAAAGCTGTAAAATTCAATTAATAATATATTGGTTTAAATACTGTGAGAATGAGCCTAATGGATAATGCAAAGCTTGTGGGTGGCCTGCTTATGTAGCTGGTGCTTTAGGTATTCATATCAAACAATATGTTGGCAATCTTTCGAAGCTACAAAAAACTTTATAGATAAGATCTTTGTCTGTACGTCGACATTGATAATAAGTGTAACTAAAAGAAATGTTAATTTTTTTACTGTAAAGAAAATTAAATCAATTTAAGACGTTTTTTGTCACATTAAATAAAAAATTTTAGCTACGTGAGACCGACTGACATCCAAATAATTAATTCTTACATTATTAAATGTTGAAAGTAGACTTGAGCATTAAAAGTCAGTACAACATAATAAAATTATAAACCAAGTCACTTCTTTATTATTTGTATCATGTGAAAGTATATTGTGCTTTGTAATATTGATAAATGCGAAGCGTCGAATATTATCCGTGGAACATTTGCTTGCACTGTGAATGTCATACAATTCACGTTTCTATGTGACCTCTCTAGCACTTGACTCGCTGACAATGATAAAGGCTTATATTGAAGCTTATAATAAAACCATTACCTGTCTCGATAGACTGTCCTCGTCACCTTGCGAACTGCGGCTTGTATATGAACCTCCGATACATCTGAAATTAATAAGCAAGTAAAATTTAAAAATAGTAATGATAATGCCACATTAATTGTAATAAGTAAGCGCCTTTTAATTATTGTACACTAATTACTGGCTACTAACTGCCTACGTAGCCTAGTGGTACGCGCGTGTGCTTTAGAAACCGGAGGTCGTGGGTTCGAATCCTACGGGGACTCAACAAATATTCATTGTTGTTTCCTAGTTGTTTAGGGCAATTTGGGCTAACCGCACAATTGTCTGAAAAGAAAAATGATCCATGCGTCGGATGGGCATGAAAAAAGTCGGTCTACCCACCAACCCACCGACCAGCATGGTGGGATATGGTCCATAAGGTCCCCCTAATGGAGAAGGGGAGGCCTATGTCCACCAGTGGACTTACACAGGCTGATGATGATGACGATGAATCATTGTGACGTCGTACATGTAACGTTTTTGTTGGTAAATATACACCGAGATGTCAACCAATAAGCACTATCGATACTATAAATAAATAAAATTCGAGTGTCAATTTGTAACATTCAAATAACCATTTTTAAATGAGTACGTTGAAATAAATAACCGGTATATACAACAAAACAATATATTAAAAATTTTTGTCCACCTATCGGTTTGTCCGGTTGTTCTGGCTAATCTCCGGCATGGCTGGTCCGCTTTTGGCGAGACACTGGAAAATAGCTGATGCAAATCGAAGTAAGGTACATTTTTTTTAAGATATTAGAAAATCTAAGAATATTTTTTTATATACGAACAAAATCGCGGGCTATAGCTAGTCCACCAATGAAAACGTTAACTTTACGGCGTCACGTGCTTACTTTAGGCAAAGTCGCAAAATTAGCATACCTGACCAAATGGGCCAAAATCGCTTTGACCCATCGAATTTTCCCGCTGTTCAATAACTCCATTAGCTGCTTCGGGTGGTACTGCGGCAGTACGGGGCAGGCCATTTGGGATGCTTCGAATAAGCCGTAGTCGGGCATGTAGTTCAGTAGAGGCTGTGAAAAGCAAAATTTAATTATAGTATTTTTTCATTCATTTTATTCATGTATCATCACCCTGTGTTAGTCCACTGCTGGACATAGGACTCCCCTAATGCAGGCATCCCCCATGAGGTGGTTTTTGGACCAACACTGCTGTTACAAACGCATAAATACATAGCGCCCATGTTAACGGATCGATCTCATACGTTTATCATTACGAGACATCAATTGTTTACAATGACTTGAGAACCTTTTTTTAAGATCATTATTATCACTATATTATTATACTACATGCGTCGGAAGGGCATGTATAAAGTCGATCCTTCCACCAACCCGCTTTGGACCAGCGTGGTGGTACACGGTCCAAAAACCGCCTAACGGAGAAAGATGATAAGGTTGAAGTGATGATAATGATGACTAGCAGTTCAGTACAACTAAAAGATGAAATTTACGTTAAGCAAGGCAAAGATCAAACTTTAATGACGCTCGAGTTTGAAGCACATTAATTGGCGTCATGTCCTACTAGTAAGACTGCTATACATTTTGGTGTCAAAACGGTTTGTTAGACTTTCTGTATATACCTTCTGAAGTTTTGATAGATTATAAATACAAGGTTCTGGCGAATATAGAAAAATATAATAGTTTTATTAATTATAGATCGACGAGAATAATTATGATGGATGATATACTTTTGTGATATTGAGAATATTGACTAATTGAATTAATAAACTTTACCTGTGGCTGGTCGGATTGCGCTTTGTTACGCCTCGCGCGTCCCGCTCCAACAGCTGAAGGTTAATGGAGGAGACGCGTTGGAGGTGCGGCGCTGATATTCGTAAGTCTGAGTCGCGGAGGGCGCGCGATTCTCCGCCCTCTTCGATATCCTGAGAGTGGTATTGACGAATTTAGTTTAACATTGATTATTATAATATTATATTAAGGAGTGACTATTGTCAAGCCATATACTATTATCACGTGACTTCCTTTTCCGTTTTAAGAACTACATTACGATGATTTAAAACGGAAAAGGAAGTCACGTGATAATATTATATGACTTGATAATAGTAACTTTAACTGCCTCCGTAGCCTAGCGGTAAGGGCGTGTGCTTCTGGTGGAGGTCCGGTTCTGAATCGAATCGGCAATGCGGGCTGATCACCAGATTTTCTGTAAAGTAAGATGATCCATGCGTTGGAAGGGCATGTAAAAAGTTGGCCCTGCGCCTTATCGCTCTCCGGTCGTGTCGGTTATCCGTCCCATCGGGCTTTGAAAGTATAGGGGAACAGGGAGTACGCCTGTGTGTGCGCGTACACTTGTGCACTATAATATCTCCTGCGCAGTTAGCCGATCTCTAATATAGATCGGCCACTGTGGTCGGAATTGATTATGAGGAAATTATTGTAATTATTATTTATTTACTTCTAACTGGCGTTGTATCGGCGGGAAATAATACTAACAAATGTATTCTGAACCATATAACCGACAGCAACCAGCTATCGATTCATACTAATCTATCAAAACTATGACACAATCTATTGTATCAATACCTGAGCCTGTCCAGTAGGCACTTGCTGGTTCTCCGGCTTCCACTGCGAGTACACATGCATCTCCGAGTCCATGCCCACCACCAGGATGCCATCTCGCACCCAGGATATCTGCATCGGCAGAGGAGGTAGACCGTCAGCCGTCTTCAGGTCGATCCTGCGCAGCTGCATCCACCTGATCTCCTCGACGAAGAGAGGAGCCGCGAGGGATGAGGCCTTGCGCAGTATCGGTCGGTTGTTGTTTATTGACTCCTTCATCGCCTGTAATGGATATAGTAATATAGTAATGAGTTATAAGTGCTGGAAAAATATGTATATTTCAGAATTATTACACCTATAGAGTAGTTTGAGAAAAAGGTAAAAGAATTAAGACGTATCTATAGGTGTGGTACATAATAGCAAAAATATTAAATCATAAATTACACTATATGGCGATATAAAAATAATAGAGTATCCTTGCAAATGCAGTATTTATTTAAATTTAAATGTGCTAAAAAGTGCATTTGTTCTGATGCCAAAAATAAAATTTTAATATAATATGATCATTAAGTATATTGATAACGTACATGACGTGTATTGTAATATTTTTACCATTTGTAGTGGTCAGTTTACAAACCATTTACGTTTTATATATCGAAAGAACCACTATAATATGTAATCGCTTGAACCTCTCCTTTAACTACATGTAAAATTTAAAAAATAAAGAATTATGTTAATAAGAAATGAAGACAACAAGATCTCATCAAAACATTAAAATCCGCGAACAGCAAGACTTAGAAAAAAAACCTTTCATTTCAGACGATCTCAATTTTCTTTCAAAAATAATACAACACAAATCACCCACCTTCAAATTGGCCTGTGCAAGGTCGCTAGAAACCGGAGTAAATAGCAGAACCCGCGACCCCACGGCAACAGTGAGTATATGCGATCCGTCCTCCTTCGAGACCCAATCCAGTTGCACCAAATGCTTCTGGGTCAACGGGCAAGTGTTGCCATTCTCCATTATGCTCTTGCGTAGCGATTGTAACGTACTGAATGAGGGCACCGCCAGTAATCCGGCGGACTTGCCCGTGTCGCCTTCACCGTTGCGATTGTTCCTGCTCTCGTCCGACGAGAGGGTTTGAAGGACCTACGCGATGTTGATTGTAAAATAAGTTTACTTACATACGGGAGAGATAACTTTAGGGTGGTCGATTTATTCAGTCGGTATTTATAGAAAAACTATTTAAGTCTATATATAATAATTAATAGGTGTCAATTAGTGTAAATAATAATATAAAGAGTAAATTGTAAATATAATACAATTCATCATCATCAGCCTATGATAGTCCACTGCTGGACATAGGCCTCCCTTAATACACCCCTATCCATTAGGGGATATGGACCGTATCCCACCACGCTGGTCCAATGCCGGTTGGTGGGTGGACCGACTTTATTAATTTTCAAACAATTGGGTGATCAGCCCAAAGTGCTCTAACTAGGAAACAACAATGAAAATTTATTGGGTCCTCGCAGGATTCGAACCCACGACCTCCGGTTTCTAAAGCACACGCCCATACTACTAGGCTACGGAGGCATTCATAATACAAATAAATTATATTATATATAAATAAGACTCTTTATATTAATAAAATGTTATTAAAAAACCTTCCGGGTTTTTTGTTGATGTTGATGATATATTATTCGTTTTATATTACAATGATAAAACAAATAATATTATAAAATATTTAAAGAGCTTTGCGTCTTCTCACTTCATTATTTTAGAGGAGGTAGGTCTTTCTTTACAAGGCAAATCTGTAGTGTGGAAACGCTACTTCAGTTTGAAGGGCACCATTGCCAACATAATTACTGGGTGAACGAAACATAACATACCATTTGTGAGCGGCGGTGATCGAATTTGTAAATTCACTTCTTAGCCTTTACATAATCTTATTGATTTCATAACAATAACTTTATAAATAAGTCTTATTATAATCCAAGCCAATTAAGACATAGATTTTAAGAAAACATAATCATCTCCCAATGCCAACGAGTTCACCAGCATCGCCACCGATATCGTCAACCGACTTTATTCACACAAATTCCCACCTCATCCCACAGTTGAAAGCACCCACCTGCGTGAGCCTCTGCTTCTTCTGCATGAACGAGGTGTCGTGCAGATAGGAGAGGTCGATCTGCGTGTCCGCGCACACGCCCACCCTGGGCAGGCTGACGTTCCAGCGGGATGGTGTCCTCCAGCAGCCACTCGGCGCCGCCCGTGCTCTCGCACTCGTACACGCACACGCACAGGTTCACGAAGCGCGCGTCCGCGTTCACGGAGCCCGCGCTCGCCGCCTTCGGGCGCGTGAACGAGCGCCCGCACTTGTACGCGCACGCGATGCGCCCGGAGTACGCGGCGCTTATGTGCAGCGGTTGGCCTGGCGGGTGGAATGATAGCATAGTATCATGCATATTTATGACACGATGGATGCACTAATCTTAATATGACACGACGATTGGTGAATATTATCGTGCTACTATTTGTTTTACATTGACGCATTTGTTTGTATACTGCAGATTCAAGTTTAAGTTATTTCAGACTCGCACCAACCGACCCGCATCGGACCAGCGCGGTGGAATACGGTCCAGAAACCCCTAATGGTTAACATACCTAATGCACGAGGCCGTCCAGCAGTGGACTAACACAGGCTGATGATAATGGAGACTCGTGTGGTTATCATTTTGTATCTTTGTTATAGGTAAAGTTAAAGTACTCGTGATACTTAATATAAACTGGTACCATGGGACAATAAGTCTGTGTTATTACGGGAATTCTGTAAGGCTAACCTCATCTGTACACGGTTATGCAGTCATGTAATAACATGAACAAAGGTACAATGAAAGTAGTAAAAATTTTCACAGGAAACTGATTGGCTGTGATGCCCATTTCTGCCGCCGAGAAGCAACGGGAAAGCATTTTTGCGTTTCGGTTTAAAAAGCACCCAAACTATCGTAATTTCTGAATAATATAGACATAACATATTCCAGGGCGGTGTACGGACTCGTGGCTTATTACGATGCATTACTTATGAGACGGGCAGATTTTGTTACTGTCTTCGTATTAAATTGAAAAGTAAAGAACAACAAACCAGGTATGTCAATAGCAGACTCTTGGTCTTTGTTCATCATCTCCCACTCCTTCCAAGCATATTCCATTTCGTCATTGTCGTTCTTCGTTACATTGCACTTCCAAAACCTTAATAAATAAATGAAATATTAAACCTCTATCTTCTATTGATCATAACTATGTTAATCATTCGAGAAACAATTACTTAATATTATGAAAAAATTGTATTTAAGTTTATCTTACACACCATCAATGACAAGAATGGATTTATAACACCCATACATTTAAAAAAAAATTCGTTTTGCTAGTTTTTTATTTTATTTATTACTATTACTTTTAATTAACAATAGCACCCAATGGTTAAAATATATACAGAACTCTTACCGCAGAGTGCTATCGGAGCACGCCGTCGCCAATATGTAAGGCGCCAAGCACGCTGGATATATGGAGGCGGAGCTAAGATGGCCCGCAGCGGGGGTCGCGTGGATTACGTCCACGCCGTCCGGAAGCGACAGGGGACATTCGCACACCTATAGGAAGTAGATAATATTAAGTTGCGATAATTTAACAAATATTTTGTAATTATTAGGAATAATTTTCGAAAATTGAAAAAAAAAAAATAACTCATCAATATATAAAGTACATGCAAGTTAAAGATTATTGTTATATTTTTTTGATGCATATACCAGCATGCATTTGTTTTATAAGATTACGACTTAATTGTGCTGTGTCATTTTGTTGTGCCCAATAATACTAGCAAAAACTGCAGTGCTTCAGTTCGTTAGGCGCTGGTTCTGTACAATTATTGGATAAACAGGGCGTATGTCTTACTTTGCATATACAATAGATAAAAATATCGCCTACCATCCAGTACTCAACTCATTTATTGATATAAACGATATTAATTTTATTTAACATAGACGTAATATGTTTTCAATAAAATTATGACAATTGTAATCTATTTTTAACATTTGCTGCAAATTTCAACGAATATTTATGTTACTAATAATATTTATTTCTTTCATTTTGCCAATTAATCTACATATGAAATCCAATTTTTTCGGATCTTTCGAGTTAACTGTTTATATTGACGTTACGGACTTTTTCTAAGGGTCCATTATCTTAACTCAGTCTGTTTCTATAAAGAAACCCGTACAAGGAAATATAAAACTAACGCAATTGTCAGCGTGAAAAGTTGATTGAAATAGTTATGTAATACATGTATAATACACTTTATTGTAGATAGACAGGATGGGAATGTATGGCGCAAATAGGGGCGGGCTCGTCGCGTCGATCTCGATACACAGAATTCTTGACTTGCGATTCCCTTACACTCCTCACTGCACTAAAGGCGCTGTCTGGCACGTACATCATGCTGTTCGTCATGTCGTCTGAAAGGGTAAAGTGAAAGTAAAGTTTAAATGTAAAGTTAAAAGTAAGATACAGTAAAAGGCATACAAAAGCGATCTAAAACTTTATACGAGTAGTATTTGTGATTAGATGATTACATAGAACTAAAAATGTTGGCGGAACTTGGTTTGAATTCGCATCGCATTCTTCGTATTCAAACATCATGGTTACCATTTTTGGAAAACATTGGTCAGAAATTTTTCCATTTTTTTTATAGAAATAATTTAATATACAAATTCAAAACCTAAAACGATTTATTGTAATAATACAAACCATATGATTCACGTCTCGAAACACTAAATTCTCAATTAAATTCACAGTTAATATTTTTGTTTAGAATGTCGGGAGTGTTCCATATAAAATCATACAAAGTACGTGATAAAAACCGTATTTTAACCATGTACAACACATTCAACTGATTTACCCGAGGGATCAGCCTGCGAAGAGACGGTCAACCGCCACATATGAACCGTGGAACCTCCATCGGTCCGCTCCAAGACCACTATGTAGAAAGGCTCGTTGAAAACGGCGGCTTTCCTCAAATCCACTATGGCCTCGTAACCAGCTTCCGTGATTGTATTCACGTCCGAGCCTTCGACACCCGTTTCGGCGGATTCCGAGTCGTTGGTCGTTCTTTCGCCTGAATTAAAACGTTTTTAATTTGTCAGTTAGCAGTTATTACAATGATAATATTCATGAAACAAAATTAAACGGAATATTGTTTGATTTAAACACGCACGTTCTAAGAAGAAAAACTTAATTATATTTAATAAATATTTATCTACTCCGCCGCTTTATCAACTCCGAAGCCGTCCTTTAATGGATTACATACCAATATCGGCACAGCAGATATTTTGTAGCATGTTTTACACAAACATTTGTCCGGAGCATTTATGTGTTATGTCAAATATTACGATTTTAGTTTCCTTACAGGCGAATCAGAATAGGACAACTGTCTACAACATTGCTAGCTTTACAAAAATTACTTTTGGCGTTTGAAAGGTTACTTTTCGTATTCATGTAACATCGAAAAGAGTCAATTCAAGAGTCGTGAGGTTAATAATTGTAGTATTTTAATTACCCTTCTAACAACCAAAAGCAATAATGACAGCATTCATTGTAGACCTATATAAAAAAGGAACCGAATTTAACTTTGTAAACAAATTCCACAACAACTGCCTCCGTAGCCCAGTGGCATGGGCGTGTGCTTTAAACCCGGAGGTCGTGGGTCCGAATCCTGCGGGGACACAACAAATTTTCTCCGTTGTTTCCTAGTTGGTTAGGGCAATTTGGGCCGATCACCCAATTGTCTGAAAAGAAAGATGATTCATGCGTCGGATGGGCATGTAAACAATCGGTCCACACACCAACCCGCATTAAACCAGCGTGGTGGGATACGTTCCAAAACTCCCTAATGGACAGGGGTGTATTAGGGGAGGCCCATGTCCAGCTGTGGACTATCACAGGCTGATGATGATGAACAAATTTTAAATGTTCATAAAAAAAAAATTGAAGGCAGGTTTGTAGCTGTTTCTCGTGTTGTTTCTAACATCCATGCAAGACAAATGTCAATCAATCTGCTAGATATAACCGACCAGTGATGAGCTGCTCCTGGAAGACGTGCAGCAACTGTGTGTTATGCCAGTCGTGAGCGGCGTCAGCGATCGCGTGCAGCTGTATGACCGCTCCTGGACGAGCGGTCGACTGCTGGGACACGATGCGTATACGCTCGTGTAAGGGCACCCCGCCCTCCTCGGCGCTCGACTCGGAGGACATCGACATGGTGTCGTGTTGCTGCTGGTGAAGAGATTTTGTTTTATATTTACTATTATTTGTGTTTCCCGCGACTGTGTCCGCGTGAAAAAAGATACAAAAAAAATTCAATAGGCTATCTTGTCTAGTGAAAGGCTCGTCGAAATCGGACCAGCCATTCAAGAGATTAGCGAAAAAATAGACAAACGAAAATGAAAAATTGTTTTGTTATAATATGTACCATTTATATGTCACAAAGTACTAAGGAAGGAATGGTTATTGTATTGTTACGAATAGACACTCCCAAGTTCGCGTTAAACGCTTGAAATCTAGATGAATCAGAGATATGATGTGGACGCATTGGTCAAATAAGGCATATTATATAAACACTTGTACGGTACAAATATCATACTTATTAATGAATTGCCATAGAGATGTCGACCGCTGATTGACATTCCATGTCAATCTGATGCTTTATCTTCTATGAAGTCTTATTTGAATATGGAATATTGCGTTAATTTGAAATCAAATAATTCATTAATGAATTTATTTCTTACATTAGTAAATAGTTTTTATACATTTATATTAATGGTAACAAGTATTTATATATATATATATATTACCATCGTATCTTTGTGACGTCGCTCCGAAGTAGCTATTTCGGCCAACAGAGTGCGTGCATCTATCACAGCTTGGAACAGCCTCAGACTCTCCCCGTCGCTCGCCACGAAGCAGGCGGACGGCGAGTTTGACAGATTCCCTAATGTCGAGCTGTAACAATAGTTTGATTTAATATCAGTTATGTCATCAATCTATCTATAGTTAAGTCAAAGTTCATTTAAAATAATCGTCAACATAGTTACCACTGGCAACACATCCATAAGTATCGCATACATATAGGGAGAAAACATTTTCATTCGTATTTTTTCGCAAAATTTCGTACTTATCGTGCTCTGTCAAATAGCCTCAGCGAGTATACATCTCTATTTCGTGCAACGAAATTGAAATTTTCATTTTGAAATTTCAAATTAAACAATTAAGTTTCATATTAATGGACATGAAAATTTTTCCAATTTATTATGATCATTCATTAAGTTTAGTTGTCGTCGTGTTTCGATAAAGATCCGAGTTTTCCTAAAGGAAAATAATTTCTCACTACATCTATACCGTGTTATTATCACTAGACTGTCGCTTAGTGATTAACATTTCAGTGACAATGGATCAATAAAAAAGCGAGATGTCTAATGCTATTTCGTTCCCATGAGTCACTTTGTTAACTTTTATTCCGAAGTTCAAATTTGCTTAAGCATATCTAATTATATCTAAATCGTCAGGTAGAAACAAATATATTATGAAATTTGAATACAAGTGTTAAATAAATTATGCTGCATATCTACAATAGCGATCTGCAGGCATAGTCATAATATAGAAAACTGCCTTATAGCAACTAGTTCGCGGGGACGGTAACCACTTGCAAACTCCGTGTTAGACGAAGCTTACCAAAGTGACAAGTCTGGAAGCATAACATCAGTGATATAACAACAAAATACTACGGCTGTATACAAACAAGCGGTGGGGTGCATTAGGCCTATGTCCAGCAGTGGACTGACACAGGCCGATGATGATGATGATACAAACAAAATCCACGGTCACCTCGGCAGCAGCGTGGGCAGCCAGGCGACGTTGCTGAAGGCGGACAGGTGCGGCGAGTTGACGCGCGCCAGCTCGGCCACGCCGCCCGACTTGGCCAGCGGGCCCACGCACTCCACGCGCCACATGATCAGCTCCGAGCAGAGCCCGCCCGCGGCCGCCTCTTCGGGCTGCTGGGTTCCTCTCTCCGCGTCTGTTTCAACGATCAAATAGTCAATTATACACTTGGTTTTTGAACCGGAGGTCGTGGGTTCGAATTCTGCGGGAAAACAACTTTGTGTTATCGTTGTTCTTTCGTTGGTCGGGATAGTTTGGTCCGATCACCCAAATGTTTAAATAGTAAGATGATCCATGCGTTGGATGGGCATGTAAAAAGTCGGTCCACCCACCAACCCGCATTGGACCAGCGTGATGGGATACGGTCCTAAAACCCCCTAAAAAGAAGCGTGCATTAGGGGAGGCCTATGTCCGGCAGTGGACTAATACAGGCTGATGATGATGATGATATAAGCCGAATAGTATTAAAATAACTCAAAAACCAGCGTCAAACGCTAATGACGTTAGAAATGCAATTCTCGTGGGTGGACCGCAATGTACAATCCTCAAGCGAAGTTCGCGTTCTTATGTGAGTATAGTTTGACATTAGACTGTGCAAATCTTTTCGTAAATAGGCCCGGGTGTTATTAATATAAAAAAATATAATTGTTAATGAAAAAAACGTTCCAGATATTTACGTGCATGCGTACGTAAATATCTTGAAAGCTAATAAACATCTGGAACGTCAAGAACAATTAAAGTAATACAACCAGAAAAAATACGCAAAACAGTGGTATTCTACATGCATCAAAACGTTAGACATTACTACGTGCAATTCGTGTTAATAATTATATCTCTTTTTTTGATTTAGCATTGTAAGAAATTACATCAACGAAAGATTACAAAGATTACATCTATGTTAAAAATTATTTTAATCCCTATGCTATGTAATTACCAGAAATATTGTGATGACTCGTTGTTAGCAACAGTGGTAATACTGGATGGCATGTGATATCATTAACCCTAAACCGATGTCCGGACGCTCTCGACGCGTGTCCTATTGACAGCACCTGTGAAATAGATGTTTTTAAAGAATTATCTCTTTCATTTTATTTTCAATTATATATTATGCTAAATAAGACACAAAATTTAATTATAAATTTAACTAGTGGCGTCGTGGGTGTAGGGTTATTATTACTTAATTGTCACACAATGGTGTCATACATGTGTATATATAACTAGCGACTCCGCACGGGTGCAATACTGATATCTGTAAAATCTATAGAAAAATTTTATAAATTTGCCATTGTTTCTGTACATATTATGCATGAGTTATACATATAAACCTTCCTCTTCAATGACTCTAGTCTATTAAAAATAAACTTAACCAAATCCGTTGCATAGTTTTAAAGATTTAAGCATACATAGGGATATAGGGACAGGGAAGACTTTGTTTAATACTATGTAGTGATTAATAAATTTCACGGAGGTGTGGATAACAAAGCTGAACTATACGTACAAAGTACGCTTCTCTGCTATGCTTTACTTCGATACCAAGTTAAATTTGAATTGATACGTACTATATTTTTCAAAGTACAAAATAAATTTAAAAAAATTTATTGCCTGTAAAATACGGGCGAAAGTTATGAGTCAGAACGCCTTTTAGTGGTAAAATGATTGTAATGTGAATATTCGTTCGTATATAGGAAGAAGGATCAACCATCTGTCTCTTTCTCTGTCTCTCTTTCACTTAAGCAGGCCAACTGCGAACGAGTAAGTTTCTCAAACGGTTTCTTATGAAAAGCGTTACGTGAGCGGCGCTGAGACACAGTTTTCACGAGAGAACATCCCTATCTTGAACAAATTTATAAGACGTTGTCACGTCAAAATCAAACAAAATAATATAATTTTAATTTCACTAGAGACATACCTGGGAGAACTTCGATTTGTCATCGAAAGTCAACTGCCATAGGTTGAGCGTTCCGTTCGTGTGATTGGTCACCATGGAGATGACAGGCGCCGACTCTAGCACGTCGCCATCTTGGTTCTCCGCCAGTTCTTCCGTCGCGACGCTCGTCCTGCGTTGTAGTTCGTTGTTGTTCTCTTCTCTATGGCCTATAAATACAATTATATAGGTCTAGATTCTTGACGACCCGCTTGGCAAAGTGGTTAGTGACCCTGAATGCATTGCCAAAGGGATGTGGGTTCGATTCCCACCACGAGAAAAATATTGTGTTATGAACATAGTGTTTGTTTCGTGCCCGAGTGTTTGTATTTATATAATATGTATTTATTTGCAAAAGGATGACTATGTATTTATCAATTATCTAGTTTCCAAAGTATAAATTTTGCTTAGCTTGGGACTAGATGATGTTGTGTTATTCGTCTAAAACATTATATTATAGATGTAGTAACAAATAATTTTCCTTCAAGAAAACTCGGACCTTTATCGAAATACCTGATGTATCTACCTGAATCTGTCAATGAGTGATCTGTATTGAAGGCACGATACGACATTTCCGAAAAATTACGAAGGAAAATCCTTTCTCTTTGTATCAACAATCAATAGTCATACTTAAAAAGTATTGTAAGACGGAATATAACTTGAATCACTGGAAACAAATCAAACAACCAACGGTAATTGGCGCACTTGTTATAGGAATGTTGCTTTGATGATTAGAATTAAAATTACGGATTTCTGTACAGACTTTAACTCTTCTCTGGTTCATAAGTGATGTAGGAAGCGTTTATTCATAACAGCATATAATTACTGCGTACGTGGTATCATTTCTATGGATATATTAAATATAAGACACTCTACGTTACTTAAATAAAACCAGGATATATTTAAACAAAGTCTCATGACAAACTCTTATACTAGCAAAACGCTTAGCCCTTGTATCGGCCAAGTATTACGAAGCGATTTACTTTTGGTGGCAGAAACCGATCAAAGCGTATTACGATTTGGCGTTAATAAAGTTTGTCTTATTATAGCATACACACAGTTAACCCTTAATTCTTTATCTTTAGAACTATTTTAAATAGGTTTATGAATAAAACACTTCTTATATCTATTACCGTTTTCCTGTGGTTCCTTTTGATCGTCGGGCTGCGGCCATTCCGTTTCGTCTTTCTCCTCCTGAACGCTGGCCAGAGGGGTCGTGACGGGTTCAGGTTGCTGGGGACCTAATAAAAAGCGGTCAAGTCTTATCAAAATTTTATCTTTCACTTTATTCTACATTGTAGACATAAATATCATGTTGCTCATAGCTAAGTCTCCAGGGTGTCGGCTTTACGTGACGGTGTTTTACTCTCATAACTTTTCCCTAATACGCCAAAATTAGTATATAGTATAACTTCAAAGAATATTCATCATCATCATCACCAGTCTGTGATAGTCCACTGCTGGACACAGGTCTCCCCTAATACACCCCTAACCATCAGGGGTTTTGGATCCGCTATATATCAGCGTATCCCACCACGCTGGTACAATGCGGGTTGGTGGTTGGACCGACTATTTACATGCCCATCCGACGCATGGATTATCTTACTTTCCAGACAATTGGGTGATCGGCCCAAATCGCCCTAACCAACTAGGAGACAACAATGTAAATTTGTCGATTCGAACCCACGACCTGCGGTTTCTATGGCACACGCCTATACTACTAGGCCACGGAGGCCAGAGAATATTAAAAATGACAAGCCTGGGGCCACGGGCTTGGTGCGGTGGCGCACGTGCAGCGGCTGCGCGGCCGCGTGGTACAGCGCCGCCGGCGTGCACATGGTGGTCGCGTCGCCCAGCGGGAACGCGCTCGGGATGCGCGCCGAGAACGACACTGCGCTTGACGGATCGCGCCCGCTTGCACCTCGTCCAGCCATTCGCACACCCTGCGTTAAAACACACTGTTGATCCTCGGTACACGTATAATATGTGAGCATGAAACCCAAGAATTTATAATCGAAAATATTGTAATGCGAATAAATTGAAATGTTGAAATTAAGGGAACAAAGTCTGATGTCAAACACTAATGACGATAGAGACGAACGCGTTTTTATTGGTGGACCGCCACCATGATCAATATCCACGATATGATTAAGAGGTAAGTACTTTATAGCGGCTATTGACTTTCAAATTAGACTTTGTTCATCGAAATTTTACGTCATATTTAGAAGAACCCAAAAAGTTATTTTTGTTTCAACTGCCCAGCCCGTAGCTTACATGAGATGTTCTTGCGCTTTTAAAACTAGAGGTCGTAGGTTCGAATCCTGTGGGGCATCTACGACTTCACATTCTTGTTTTCTAGTTCGTTTGTAAGATGATACATGTTTTGAATGGCTCTGCACCTTATCTTTCTCTGATCGTGTCAGTCTTTCGGCCCGTTTGGTTATGAGAGTAAAAATTTACCATATAAGAAAACTGCCGTCGACAGGATGAATGGAGAAGAGGAGATCTGGGCTCTGGTGCCAGTCGCGTAGCAACGCCTCGATCTTGGCGTCCAGCGAATCGGGCAAATGGGTGCAAGTGACGTCGGTCGCTATGGAGTTTATCGACGTCGTGTTGGAGAGGCTGGGATGGCTGTGGTTCCCACTACCTACGGAACAGACGGCTTATAATCAAATTATCTGTACAAATTAATAAAAATAGAGTGTCCGTTTTTAAATGAGTACATTGTGATGTACAACTGATACATGTAATAGAACAATTTTTTGTCTGCCTGTTAATCTGTAGGGTCTAATTTCTCAAAAAGCTGGTTCGTTTTTGACGGGACTTTTACTGGAAAATATTGATGTCCCCGGGAGTAACTTAGGCTATTATTATTCAGAAAGAAATTAAACTAAAGGAGTCAGTCACTCTGGACAAGTGAGCAACGTTAATCGTAGTAAAGAGATAGCTATGCGAAATTGAAAGTGAGATGATCATCAACCTGTGTTAGTCCATAGGCATCTTCTAATGCACGCCTTTTCCATTTAGTGGGTTTCTGAACCGTTTCCCACCACGCTGGTCTAATGCTGGTCGGTGGGTGGACCGACTCTTTACATGCCCATCCGACGTCGTCTTACTTTTGAGACAATTGAGTGATCGGCCCAACTTGCCCTAACCAACTAGGAAACAACAATGAAAATTTGTTGAGTCCCCGCAGAATTTAAACTCACAACCTCCGGTTTCTTAAGCACACGCCCTTACCACAAGCCTACGGAGCAGTTATATAAGTCTTTTTTATTGTACCAAGGGACCGATTAGGTATCATTTTTTTTTATTTAATAGTACAATTAAATTTTAAAAACATGATGAATTATGGCTTACTTTCCAATGACTACGGAAACTTATAGCAACAGCATGAGAATATTCTCACTAATTACGTCTCCTCAGCGTACCGATGATAACATATAAAGGGATAGGAGCTGATTACTTAGTTTATATCTATTATACATATTTCTAGTATAGTGCAGTATATGCGCAAATATTATAGTTGCACATTTAATACAACAGTACATAAAATTTTATATTTTTACGTTACGTCTATCGGAAGCCTATAGCATATGCTCACACTAATACGCGTTAGAGAATATTTTTTGCAAAACTTATAAAATGACGCATAATTACTACGATCTTTTGCATTGCATTTATACATAATGAAAAGTTTTCACAAATTGATAATGAACATTGCAGATGCTGTTTCAATTAACCGCGGCGATACCTACTCAGACGGTCCCGTGTGAAAGGGCACCAACCACCAGTAAACCAATTTTGATAAACCTCGAGTCTCTAAAAGTAACTTCGCTTTGCATTTTGTATTCGCCGATTCTAGCCAATAAAAATAAACAATACAAAATAAAAAAGGTAACAAAGGAATGGCCCTGCACGGAAACAAATAACTTCGCATGAATACATAGAAAAGATGACATTTACCTGGTTGCTCATCGCTATTACTGCTGTCCTCCGACTGTACCTTAGTCAGATGGTGACTCGGCCGTCTAGGTCCTAATGGCGGCGTGGAATAAGCAACGAAGCGTTTCACAATTAGGCACGCCTCGATAGTGTAATCTTTACGCTTACACTACTGCTTAACTGACTGCTATGACATATGACAATGTACGAACCAAATAAAATATAGAATGATCACAAAACGGCGAAATAATAAATGGAGTAATTCATTAATAAAATCAAAAAAGAAACAAAGTGGAGTCCTAACGTGAAGCGCTTTTATTGGTGCAACCGCCGACGCGGCGCGAACACTACGCTATGTTCCACCAATAAAACGCCGGCAATTTATGATGTCACTCCATTGCTAACATCTTTGTCTGCAAAAATTTCAAGTATCGAACTTATACATAAACAAAATCTATTTCATTTACCACAAATTTATATATTTTTTAATAAACAGAAAATTAAATATAAATATAAAAAATGTATTATACAGCCCTATATTCGCTTGAATATAATTCTATATTTCATTTGGTTTTGTTTTGAACATTGTCATCAGCTCGACTCGGTAAGCCAGCAGTTATGACTATACTAAATACACTAAGCCTTCTAAATAAATACCGAACATACTTGTCTCATTCTCTCCGTCCTGATGTGTGGTGTGCTCCATTCCGCCGGCCTCCTCGTTCTCTTCTTTGTCCAATACCTGTAAAAATATCAGATGTCATCATCATCATCATCAGCCTGTGATGATGGTGGTGATCGGCCCAAATTGCCGAACCAACTAGGAAACAACAGTGAAAATTTGTTGAGTCCCCGCAGGATTCGAACCCACGACCTCCGGTTTCTAAAACACACGCCCGTACCGCTAAGCTGCGGAGGCAGATGTATAAATAAATAAATATATCAGGACAACACACCAACATCCAAAAAAAGCTTGTACCATGGTAACGTAGGCATACTTTTAATTTAAATAAACAATAAAACATTGTTACAAACATTAAAACACGGACACATATCCATCATTTTTAGTATTATTTGTTACTTTTAAATATTTACGTAATTGGAATCAAACTCAACAGATCTAGCGCAGCAGAATAACTAACCATAATGCTTCATTCGGTAAAAAAATCGATAACTTTTTAGGTGTCCTTTTGAGACAATATTATTTTGACGTCATGATATATAATGAAGTTTCGTAACAATAGAGACTACCCTATGGGATAATGTATGTACATAAACTCCAGCTTAGCTTTGAACGATACATTTACTGTACGAATTCGAATACATACATACATCATCAGCCTCTGATAGTCCACTGCTGGACATAGGCCTCCCCTAATACACCCCTAAGCATAAGGGGTTTTCGACCGCATCCCTAATCACTTTTACATGCCCATCCGACGTATCGATCATGTTACTTTTCAGACAATTGGATGATGGGCCCAAATTGCCCTAACCATTAGAATTCGAATATACTACTGAAAAACATACTTTTTTAGTTAGATCGTGAAGTATTGCCTCCGCTTGGCTCGTGAAGTGCATCTCCTTGTTGTGCAACCAGTGGAGTATGAAGCGACCGCCCCCCGCCAGGGAAGGCACCAGGGGGATGTCCGTCTCGGCGTTTATTGACGCGGCCAAGTGGAAGTGGAGACCTGAAAACCATTAAAAAAAATAGACATTTTAAGTTAACACTCCAGTTATACGAAAACAGACGTTACTTCTTCATTCCGCAGTCATTAGTACCTTCTGTACCAGAGGCAAATAAGAAATAAATACGGAGTAATAAAACCTAACTCAAACAATAATAGCACCTGATTACTCAGGCAAAAGGGATGAAATTACTTTTGCTTATCAATCAGCTACCTAATTTACTTCATTAAGCTACCAAAATTCCGTGTCTTGTCAGGCTTACGTATACTCAGTGTAATGCGGTAGCTAGCTACGGTATTCTACAGGCTAGTAAATTGTGGTGTATGCACACTACTGCATTGCGGCTAAAAGAGTAGTTAGATGATGAGAAGTGTATGCGTCTAGGGCGAAAACAATTTGATACCCATCATCTAATCATATGGTTACAACTTTAAAAGCAATTAATCATCTGTAGCGAAAATTAAATACGTCCTCGGCAATTAAATATAACTTTATAACAGATTAAAGAAGCGTCTTAATTATAAAAATATTTTGATATAAATCCAGGCGATAAAACTGTTTATTTAAACAACTTTAAGAAAACTTTGGTATAGTCACTGACCTCCCGTGTACGAAGTAGCATGGTAGGGATTGTGGAAATCGTGTGCGCTGTAAGTAGACGGCAGGGTAGGAATGGGCGCGCCGGGCTGCTTCGTCGACTGCGCGTTCCGTCGTATGTGGAAGCATGTTCTGGAAGATAAACATTATTGAGTTATTGAATCGATAGACAAACAATAGGTCCACTGTTAATTTCAAATTAATATCTGAGTAATAATTTAGAATTATTGCAATTTCTTTCTACTGCTTTCTGCTCTATATGAAGTCGAAGAAACGACTACAAGGCGAGTGAGATCTCAGGAAAAATATGCCAAGGGAACAAAGTAAAAAGGAACACAGTGAAACCGGATATCATGTGAGTGATGAAAATATTTATATACCGATTAACCGCAGAAACATGTTAACAAGGGATATAGTTAAACAAATACAACATAGAAAATATTATAGAATAAGACTACGTTGAAACAAGTATACAGGAAACATACTAACTCCGCCGTGGTCTAGCGGTATTGGCCTAGCTTTATATGACCGTTGATTAGGACAATTAAGGTCGATCACCTTGTCTGAAAAGTAAGATGATCCATGCGTCAGGTGAGCATGTAAAAAGTCGGTCCAACCCACCAACCCGCATTAGACCAGCGTGGTGGGACACGGTTCAAAACCCCCTAATGGAGAAAGCGAAAGGGGAGGCCTATGTACAGCAATGGACTAACACTGAATGAGGGAAACATGCTATACATGGTAATAACCATCAGCCATAAAAGTATAGAGAGTAGAGCATGGAAACCAAAACTGAAGGGGATCACAGTTACACTTAATACCAGGAGCAGACGAGTACCAGGAGAATATAAGTTGACCCGTAACAAACAAAGCGGCATTCAAACCCGCGAGTACCAGGAGAGTATAAGCGTAAGAAACAAAGCAGCATTCAATCTCACTTCATGTGCTTCAAGCGCTGCATGAAGCGGTGCTTGTGCCGGTGTGTGGCGCGCTGCCTCCTCGGCGGCGAGCGGGCGTGCGCGGCCACGCAGCCCCCGCCCCACTCGTCCTCGGGCAGCAGAGTCTCCGCCCACACGCGGCAGATGTTGTCCACGCTTGACGTCACCAGCACGTTGCCGACGCTGCCCCTGGAAAAGTACGAATGTGCATGTGCCAAATGGGATGTGGATTTTTTTAATTGCATATAAAGGCAGACGAGCAGTTAGTACACCGAATAGAAAGTGGTCACCGGCGCCTATGGATATGACCAATACCAGGGGTATTATCAACGCGCTGGCGCGTGAGACAAAGTTTAGTATAGTTTACCCAGTTAATACCCTGAGGCTGCCTTTCAAACTAGAATACGGTAGTATTTTCACAGAATTGTTTGGCGGCATAGGCACCGCGGTAGTACCGCCCCAAACGGTACCCTGCAAAAATTGGTTGCCTGTAAAATCGGTACTCGGGCGAATGTAATACGTGACAACGTCTTTCAGTGGTAAAAGGATTGTAATGTGAATATTCATTCGTATAGTAGAAGAAGGATCAAGCCTCTTTCTCTTTCTCTCTTTCTATCTTTCACTTACGCAACTGCACACGAGTAAGAGAGACGCGTGCCTCTCACTCTCTGTTATGGTTGCTTATGGAGAGCGTTATGTGAGCGGCGCAGTGACACAGTTTTCGAGAGTGCCTCCCCATCTTGAAACAATTTATAAGATGTTGTCACGTCAAAAGGGATCAGGGGTTGACTTACCTAGAGAACGAGAGTGATTAAGTAATTTAGTTATGTACATCTCCGTGACAATTCATCAATGAAAACGCTACTTCAACGACACTATTAGTAACTTTACTGGAATGCATTTATTTTTTAAGTTATTGTTTCGGCAATTAATAATTTAGTATTTTACATACAAAGTAAATACATAGTAGTGAAGCGAATTTCAACTTACCTCAAGTTTTACAGAAACAGAAATATCTATTCATATCAATATAATTCCTAAGATAATAGTATAGAAATATAAAAATTATATACACTTTAGTTCAGTTCAGTCCATCAAGAAGTCGTTCGGGTTACGTACTATTTAAATATAATCTTTGTACAATTATAGGAGTCTCGGTTAAAAAAGTGCATGTTATACAATCGAGACCAACGTTTAAGGATCGAATTTCGTCCATAATTATTTTTAGGCACAGGAGTGAAGAAGAGTTCCATATTTAACGTTATTTGTATACAATAATGTTATTGTAAAGGTTGTAAGTTAGTGTTCGGACAATTTAACATTCAGTTTAACTCACTTGGGCATGTACTTGCTGTTTTTCGCCACGAAAGATGGGTGACGGCACGTGGGTGTGCCACGTATATAAAAGTGTAGTTTAGCTCCGGAGGCGAATGTTCCCCGTGGGCCTGAACGAGCACTGGAACAAACAATTCAAATACCAATAAATTTTAGCGGATAGTTACTAAGCAATGAACACGATAAAACCCGTAAAATATCCTAAGTATTTGTTATATTAGAAAGATATAAAGAAAGAAAGCATTTATTTGGCACATAAAAATATAAAAGCAACAATAAAATATAATAATAAAAGAATAATTTTGTTATGTACCAAAAGGGTATCCACTCAGCTCTAGATCACGAAGTTAGGGAAACTTCAAGAAGGCTGGTTTCAGTGGATCCGTAAAATTAAGTAGTAGATTTTAATTTTTGTCATTTTATATATGCAGTTTAGTTTTTTTTAAAATGTTTACGAGACTGCTTTTATACGACCGTATGACGTTAACGTCGGTTATCACAAATATTGCAGCTACAGCATATTAAACAGGGTATTACGAAGAAAAAACAACTGACTGCAAGTTTTCGCCCTCGGAAAACTATACAACATCATGTGTTTGAATATAATACTAATAATAATAGCGTTATTACTAAACTTTAGATGTGGTATGGTATATATCTAGTATTTATAACAATCTATGCTATTTATTTTGTGCTATTGTGTAACCTTTGTTTTGATGCCAGATCTTGACCAGCCTGTCGTTCATGCCCGAAGTTGCGAATAGGACGCCATCCGGTGAGAAGGCAAGGTGGTGCGCCGGCGTCGCCGTGTGACATTGCCACACGCATATCCATCCCTGTCATGGAAATAACAATTTAATCGACAAAAAGTTATATATGTAAATTTAAAAAAAAAAAGTACACAATCTGTTACAGATAATTAAGTCTTAGATATGGAACACAATAAAACCTATAGAGTAAGAGAGTTGGAATGGATTCATTCCCCGGTTCTTTTCAGGTCTCAAGCGCACTTTTCCGAAGCGGTGGTAGCGTCATTAACAATCAATAATCAAGTCTTCAATATAGAATAAAGATATTTGAATGCGATGAATAGTCACAGAGATAACAATCAATAAGTGACATGAGACTAATAACAACGTTTCATTTTACTCATCAGTATTAATATACATGCCGGTTTCAGGTTTTACACAAATTTGTCCGGTTTCCAACATTGCCAAACTAGGCAATGCTATGGCGACAAGATGAATCACAAAAGTATAAACACTTTTTTTTGTAAAAACAAGGAAATCCTGTATGAGCATAAATGTACACGTGCAATAACATAATTATTGAGTAATTATGAGTCTTTTTATAGCTACTCGATAAGAAAGAAACAAAACTCTTTAGTCGAGGTCTTACCAGTCTCACATTTCAATATGACCTCAAAGTGATTAGTTGTATTAGTTGAAAAGCCGTAATGATAATGCTTATTGAGAACAGTTAAAATTGTTAGATATAAACCAATTAATTCTCTAAGGTGTAAATACGCCGATATTAGCTGCCAGTAACCTTTTTAAGTTCTGTGAGTAAACTTCACGGTTAGGACAATCTGGGCCGATCACCCAATTGTCTGAAAAGCAAGATGATATATGCGTCGGATGGAAATGTAAAAGTCGGTCCACCAACCAACCCGCATTGGAGTAGCGTTGTGGAATACGAGCCAAAAACCCCTTAATAGAGGAGGCGTGCATTAGTAGAGGCCTATGTCAAGCATTGGACTAACACAGGCTAATAACGATGATGAACCTTCTTGAAAGTCTATTACCCAACAAAAATCCAGCTGGGCATAAATACGTTTATTTTCATTGTGTGCGAAATGCACATTCAAAGTAAACATTGAACATTAATCCTCTCAATGATAAAGTGCTAAAAGCAGATGATAATAATAAAAACACAATCGGTTGTATTACATCCAATACGTTGCCTGTTCGCGTGTAAAGATTCTTATAGATAAGGCGGTATTGTATCAGCCACGTAAACAAGCGTTATCTTATCAGTGATAACGATTCCGTGCCTTGCACTCACCGGTTCGTCGTCTTCTTGTTGTTTCGGCTTCTCCTCCTTGTCGCCGCCGATTTGGAATGTCACGCCGGAACTCGCTGCGGTCAGAGCGAAATATTATAAGTTATACTTAATGAGTAAAGAAAACCCCTCATGGACAAGGCGGGCATTATGAGAGGCCTATGTCCAGCAGTGGAGTGGCACATATGAACAACAAAAATTTACCAACGGTTCGAAAACATAGATCTTTCTACTGAAAAGTCGCGACGAGGTCTTTCGTTTTACATCTTTTGTTATTACATCTTTTCAAATTTTTAGTCAATTATTCAATTAAAAGGTTATTCATTATTTTACTCATCAGTATTAACGTACATTCATTGTAATTTAAAAAGCTGGGAAACCGCTCTAGGGTACTTGTTATGGTGTGCCACCATAGTCCTATATTACACATTAAAGAGTGTTACGGAACACTTAATAATTCTCAAGTGTGTTCCGGTTTGAATGACATCTGTAGCCAGTGAAATAGCCGGGCAACCAGTCAGCTGATTTTTGAAGTCCTACAGTAAATTATGGGTTTCACTTAACTTCAACTGGACATTCAGTTCTTAAGAACAACAAATGATAAGAAACAGACAATGTGCTGTATGTGCGCTTAGAATTTTAAAATTACGCAAGAGTTTAGCGTCGTTGCGAGTCGAATCGATTCAACGTATAACGGCTGCCAAGGATGGACCGGACTATCCATCAAAGGGGACTGAATTTTTGCATAGTATCCAAGGCATGTCATCAATATCATCATCATCAGCCTATGTTCATCCACTTCCGGACATCGGCCTCCCTAATACTCGCTTTCTCCATTAGGGGTATTTAGACCGTATCCTACCATGCTGGTTTAATGCGAGTTGCAGGAGGCACGGTAATCGCTTTTCATGCAACCATGAATATTACATTGTCCCTCAAGTTACGAACCCATGACCCTGAAGTAATGCCATCACTAACCAGAGTTCCAGAGTGCAAGAGGAAGGTTCAAAACATGCATACTATTTACAGACTGAATAAACCTAAAGTCTTGGTCAAGTTTCATAATTAATCAATTCGATACATCTTAAGAAGCCTCACGAATAAGAACATCGCAAAAGATATAATGACGCAACATTATATCTCAACCCAACCGCATTCTAATAGGTATCGTGTGTCGCAGTAATTAACATGAAACCTACTGAAATAGAGCCTGGTGTAGTGAAGGTTATTGCGTTGCAGTGACTGTTCATATACAATACGCTAAGAAAATATATAGGATACCGTGCCAAAAAATTACTATTATATTTGTACTGTTTTATTTAACCAGTGTAACCTGTGGCAAAGACGCTTAAAAACATAGTGTTATTAGAGGATTTCGCTCGATCATTGACATCTCGATTTTAACACTTATTTGTATGCTTTTATATACTTGGGAAAAAAATTATATAGAAATCAAGTCATTACTTAAATGGACTTAAAAAGTAAACATGCAAATTTGAAAAAACAAAAAACTTTATAAGTCAAATATCGATACGTAAAAGTATAAACGTATTTGCTACTATAAATTATATACTTTTTTTGTAACTTGTAGTTTCTGACCTCGCTTTTGAAGAAAGTGCTAATAAAAATGAAGAAACATTTATTTGGTGATCATTAAGTACACCAAATAAATGTCCTGCCGGTACATTTACTAAATAAAAACATTTTTACTTACATGTGAGTAAATATTACGTCATTCTTTTATAAACAAAAGCAAACTTATCCATTTCATCGTTTCGATATAGTAAAGTTAAAGTATTAAGAATATTTTCTATTTTACTTTTAACCAACGAAGCAGGGGTTACACTTTAAAAAAAATCAATAAAGACAGGCATTGTGCCAGATTGTTACAGAAATTCGCCCGTTAAAGTTACCTCGTTCCTAGCAAAAGTTCTGCGTATCTTGTACAATTTATCTACGACATGTACCAAACGAAGTACAGCAATATTTCATACAATATATAATAAAATATACACTATAATAATAAAATTATTAATAATACATAATGAAGACATTGGACAGGTCATTACAATTATATTATAAAGAAAGTTAATTTAATAAATCTGCTAAATTTTCTTTAACTACAAGAAGTGACGAGAAGAAAAGGACGTTCTCCTGATGGAAACTTATACGCACTGTCCATAAAAAGACACCTTTAGATACGTTACGTCTCGTTTGCCCAATATTTACGATGGCAAAGGCCCTTCAAACCTGAACACAGAAATGTTTTAACTACTAACTACTAATGTGTCAAAAATTGGAGGTGTTCCTCTAATCCTCCTAAAAATCTTCTCTATAGATACGTGTAAGATTCCCACAAAATTTTGTTAACTGATTTACACTAATTTAAGACCAAATCCATAAAACGTACTTTTTTGTATATTTAAATGCTGTTTCTTTTCATTACCTAACCCACTACTATAATTTCACCTAGTCTATTTCATATGTTGGAAAATTATTAATATGTACGACTGTAATTAAATAGATTCCGGACATTGTTATCTTGTCATAGCCATGAGTTACTTTACCATTATTTATAAATACTTACATTAAATTGTCACATGTGTGTAGTATCTTACTTATTGGTAATTGAATAAGTTAATTGAAACAGGAAAAACATATGAGATTTTGAATTATTGCAGACATAAACAATATTGCGCCTAACTTCAAAGTGTAAGAGGCTAACTGTTTACAAATTTTATTCTTCTTCGAGTGCCGTCTCCTTTCGGAGGTTAGCAGCCATCATGGCAAGTTAAACCTTTGACACCGCTGCTCTAAATAAAGAACGTTGCCTTCTTGTACCATTGGCGCAGATTTTATGCCAAGATTTTCGTCTTCTTTCCTGGATTTCCGTGTATCTTTCTCTGTAAAATTAACTTTAATAGTTCGTATTTTTGCCTCTGCATATATGACCAAGATATTCTAACTTTTCCTTTTAATTGTTTTTAATACTTCCAGTTCTTTTCCCATTCATTCTAAAACTACTTTCATTACGCACTTTGTCCCTCCAAGATATTTTAAGCATCCTCCTGTAGATCCAATTTCAAAAGCTTGATCTTTTGACGTGGCGACTGTTAGGTCCAGCTTCAACACCATACAGAAGGGTGGAAAAGATGTAGCGTCGCGCAAGACGGGTCCGAAGTTTAATGTTTAGGTTTTTATCGCATATAAGTTTTCTCTTTTTGTTGAAAGCACTCCGCGCCTGATCAATTCTACATCGAATTTCCAATCTATGATCAGCTTGATCATCAACAAAACATCCTAAATTTTATTTGTATCTTTGTACTCTTTCAAGTGAACGATGGTTACAAAATAAGTTAATAGTCGGTGGTGGGAATTTCGATACAACCATATACTTTGTCTTTTTAATGTTGATATTAAAACCGTACATTGAGATAGATGTCTGTACTCTATTTATTAATAATTTTAAATCTTCCGGACTTGGTACTATAAGTATCGTATCATCTGCATATCGGATGTTATTAATCGCTTGTCCATTTACATTTATTTCGACTTCTAGATCACTTAGTGCTTCTTCAAAAATGGTTTCCGAGTAAATATTGAACAAGAGTGGTGATAAAATGAAACCTTGCCGAACGCCTCTCGAGATATATATCTCGTCAGTGAGTTTGCCTTCGACGCGAACACTAGCGCTTTGATTCCAATATAAATTTTGAATTAATCTAATATCCTTAGAATCCAAACTAATTGTCTGCAGTATGCTTATTAATTTATTGTGTATAACTGTGTCGAATGCCTTCTCGTAATCAATGAAACATAGACAAACATCTTGGTTTACATCCCAGCATCTCTGTAAAAGCACTTGAAAACCGAACAAAGCATATCTAGTTCCAAAGCAACAAATTTTATAGGAGATATTTTCCGTTGAAAATTTAAATTTTGAAATTTTTACGAAAATCCACTTCTTTGGCAGATATTACTAGGCGTTAAAAACAATTTCTCACTTGTAAAAAAAATCTCAGTAGCATGCAACTCAAAATGCACACTCGATTCAACATCAGTATTATGCGTAGGTAATATCAAGGGTTGTCGTGTAACGATCAATATCATGGCCAAAGGAGATATGGATTACATGTAAAGCGGTACCTAGCAAAGATATGTTGTCACTCGTATAACATTGTTATTAGAGAAATCTCGCACTGATATAAGGATCTATCGGTATTATCGTTTGCTTTACGACGGCGAATCTTTGCTATCAGTAATATCGTTTTCATAAGATAAAGCAAAATTTTATTTAGACTATGGTATAGAAACAAAGTTACAGGCGCTAGATAACAAAAACGTTACCCAAATCACCGAGAAAAATAATAAAAATAAAGACAACGTAAAAATATACAACAACAAATGTCACACAAAACCTAATCTTTATTAACGATAAAATCTCGTAATACATGACTAAAATCAAGACAAAAAAAATACTTTTATTTCCCGTATAATTATATAATAATTATAACTTTCTTGTAACTATCACCTACTCAGAGAGAAGGCAAAATTTCTTCACACTTTTAGTTATGTGGAGCTTAATCAAGACGCTATGTCTAGAAGCATTACATCAACACAAAATATAGACAAAAGAGATTAATGACTATCAAATGCACTGCCAAGATATGACAGCCTCTGTTAAAAGAAAAACTTACTACTATTAATGAAAACCGTAAAACATGGCACTTACGTTGGCTGTCATCCTGATACAATGATGCCTGATGCCATAGCTGGAGTACCTTCCCGCCCGTAAGCAGGCGAGTACCCTCGAGGTTCCAGGATAATGCTGTTATTGGACCATCCGCCACCAACTTCCCGGTCTGGACCCATCGGTATTCAAGGCCCTATAATAATACGATAATAATTAGACATTACATTTAAGGTACAACTACTACTGCTGCGTAGTTATGTTAGGTTTACCAACTGGCGCTATGTGGTTTAAATACTGACGCTTTTTTTTATTTGATACTGGTGATAATAGTTGGATATGACGCCAACTTTTTGATAATTTACAGAACAGCTTAAAAAATTGGTTGCCTGTAAAATCGGTATACGGGCGAAAGTTATACGTGACAACGTCCTTTAGTAGTAGAATGATTGTAATGTGAATATTCATTCGTATAGAAGAAGAAGGATCAACCCTCTTTCTCTTTCTCTCTGTCTCTCTTTCACTTAAGCAGGCCTTAACTGCTTACGAGTAAGAGAGACGCGTGCCTCCTACTTTCTCTTATGGTTACTTTTGGAAAGCGTTACGTGAGCGGTTCTGTGACGCAGTTTTCGAGAGGGTCTCCCTATCTTGAACCAATTTATAGGACGTTGTCACGTCAAAAAACCTTTAATTCGTATTGTCACGATTACAACTAGAAAAACTTAAACAGAAGTGTACGCTTCTGGAAGGCGTGGGGATGTGACGGTCCCACCACACACTTGACGGCGCAACAGCGTGACAGATTCGCAGTACAAGTGCGATTAGTCAATTGCCAATCCGCCTGCTTAGCGTGACAATTATGAGCAACTCTTTTTAATGGATGCCTTTTTGGTGTTCATTAAAAAAGGTATATGTCCAGCAGTGGACTGCTAAAGGCTGTTTATTATGATGAAGATGATGTACGCTTCTGAAAAGATAAAACATTTTAAACCTAAATTTAGAGTACCTTATCAACAGATAGAGATCTGACGTGCAAGATGTACATTATCTAAAAAGTAAAACTTTGATTTCAGATTTACGTAACGCTCACAGTTAACAAAGTAAAACGATGAATATATAATATACAAAAATATACTATTGAACGAAGTTAAGAACAGTAAGCAATTAAACATAAAAATCTTTGTCCCTAATTTCTACTAAAGCAACGTTATGAATATAACAAAGGCACCGTCGCCGAACTATCGAGTTGGTATTTTAAGAACGTACAAGTAATAACGCATTATGAGAGATCTTTTAATGGCGAGGATCATTAACATCGGGTCCAGAAAAGATATATAACACGTTTAATACTTTATATGATTGGTCTGTTACCTATATTTTTCATAGTTTCAAATGTTACCGATCAAATTGTAAAACTTTAAACTATATTAAGTTTTTTAATACACGAAGAAAAGATTCTTAACTGCTGGACTGTATGCAGAAATTGATTGTCTAATAATTGCGTCTGCAGAAGATAGTATAATTAAATACTGTACGCGTACTGTATCTTACTTTACCCCCTATAATCAAATGACTCGAAAAACAAACACGACAGAAAGCAAGGTACAGGACGAACTTTTCACTCCAACACATGAGTTATCTTTAGTTCCAAAGCTATAAATTTTTAATTAGCCTAATAACGACAAAAAGTTATTTAGTCCCCTCGGGAATTGAATCCACGACCTGCATATTTTAAAGAGCACGCTCATACCACTAAGCTACGCAGGCATGTATACCAAAACCACGGTATCTATAAATCTTAAAAACAAAATACGTACTGAAACCTTTATAAAAGACCGCAACACAAATTCAGAATAACAATACATAATTAGGCAGCCATGATATTGCGGTTAGTGTTATCATCGAGTTCCGTATTTAATAAAGGAAACATTATATATTATTAGTTAAACATTTAGTACGTAACTAACGTGGATACTGTAGAACTTGTTTATACGTAAACGTATACAGTAAATTTATAACAAGACAAGCATTTCTGGCCGAAAATGGTTTTCCGACACGTGCAAATCCTCAGGATTCACGTGTCCAATCGAATACGCCATAAAAGGCATCAATAACCTTAGCATCTTTCTATTTCTATAACATGCCGGAACAACATAGTTAAATAATAATAAAAATATAACAGCTTTTAGGAAATAAAAAAGAGAAAAAATATGATAATAATAAACATTAACGAATAGATTATGGTGGGTTGACATTTATACTAGGTCTTAACCTGTATCTCAAATAATCAACAAATGTATAAAATCGGAGAGTATGCGAAGAGAACATTTTTTAAACAAAGAAGTTGAAAAAGAAATAAAAAAATAAAATCACAACGTTAGTCATAAAATATTTTGTATCTTAAAACATTTTCCCCAAGTCCGACAAACACATTTTTTTTTATTAGCAAGTAAACTTAATTAATACATAAGTAACAAACTTAATACAAGGTAAAATTTACGATATTTCTTTGCCCCCGCATTAGCCTCATATAGCAGTAGTAGCTGTAAGGAAAGACCCTTGCGGAAATGACAAGCAAAAAATCGTAAAGAAAAACTCATAGCCATTATAATTAATTAAAGCCTTATCGTATCGATATTGCGGTTTTAAAAATTTCACAATTTATACAATAGGCGATATTAATTATAATCCGGGCGGACTTAGATGGGATATGTCTGGAAAGAAGCCCTACCCGCGATTTTTATCATCATCAGCCTTGTGTTAGTCCACTGCTGGACATAGGCCTCCCCTAATGCACGCCTTCTTCATTTTAGGGGGTTTTTGGACCGTATCCCACCACGCTGGTCCAATGTGGGTTGGTAGGAGGATCGACTTTCTCGCATGGAATAGCAAGGCGTGTTCGAATATAATGTAAAGTAATATAAATGAGGAAAATCAATTGTATATGTCTATAATTTTTTTGTGTGTACCTATGTGTCCGTACGAACTTTGTTTCCATTGCCACCCTTTCAACCAATTTTTTCGCAATAATAAGTAGTCTACGTCCTTTCTTGGAATCTCGCCTACTTAAGCAATAAATCTCATTAAAATCGGTATGATGGTTTAGACGATAAAGACGGACTGAGATACAGATGTTAATTAATTTTGTCCTGTAGCAATATATTAACGTGAGCAGATTCTTTCATCGAATTTCTTACAGGCAGAATCCTAATTATAAAGTCAAAAATAGACGTGGCAATAGTGTGAATAAAACAAGATAAGAGTTTAAAATTAATTAAAAGTCAAAGTAATTTTGCACACGATTTCGTGAAGCCAACTTCACTGAAGCGCATTAAGTCAGCGCGGCCAATAAGTTGGCCACTGGCGCGTAACTTGATACGGCGGACATCGATTTTCACTTAGAATTTTGCAACAATACGCTACACTCCTTGGCAGCTGAGTGAGCTACTTCCTTGAATATTGAACCATGGAAATACTAAAAAATAAATATTCATAGTAAATATACAAGTACCTATGTACTAGAATTTTAGTGGCAAATAATCGTAAAAGGTTGTTTTATTTAATATGCAATTTGAGTAAATTTCACAAGGAACGAAAAGACAAACCCCACAACCTAGTGGTATGAGCCCTTGCTTTACGAGACGGAGTTCCTGGGTTTAAAAACAGCGGTGTAAAAACTGTGCTATTGTGTGTGTTTGGACCGATGAATTATCTAAAAAGAGAGTTGATTCATTCATGTTACTATTTATCAGGTGAATGTCAATAGACAATAAGCCAATCAAATTATAACGTATGAAAATATATAGGAAAAATAAAGGAAGAACAAAATAGATACTATCAACTACATGCATTAATACCTTATATGAATTAGCCGGTAGAAAAATTATTTTCAGGGTATGTCATCATAAAAATATTTATTTAAAATATTCTACACTTTTTTCACAAACTTTATTTCTTATAGCGAATTATTAACTTTATTATTTAAATCTTATATCAAGATATAACTAAAACAAGATCTTCAACTTAGTTAAATAACATTATTTTATTTACAAATATTTAACATGATAGTTTAAAGATCTAAAAATTTACTATTCGTACTTTTTCAACAGAAATTTTTGTCTTCGTCAAGGTTATCGATTAATCTTATATCAAGCCATCTTACTAAAGAAGATGTATATGCCTTCTTCAAGTTATTTCATAATTTGCACGAAATTTAGCATGTAGTTTAAGACTCAATTAATCCGTACGTTTATCCATAAATAATGCCCTCGCCGACTGAGTTACAGTTAACTTCACAGACAGTTAGCGACAATTTCAGTTATCATTAAAGGAAATATGTTCGTGGTAGGAATAGTGAAACAATTTTCAGTTATTTTTATAACTAATTGCACGATAAGAATCAGCTGAATAAGAAAGAGTTTTTACTTTTGTTAAGCGACAAGTTGTTATTTTACGTAAGTAAATGATTATGTTCGAGTACGAATAGGGACAACAATATTTTAGTTTTTTTATTCAACTTTGAATTGACGTAAATAACGAACAGCTGATATGAAAAAAATAAGTTTATTACAGTTTTTTTTAAACTTGTTATTATTATGTAACAGTAAAGATAGTCGAGACGAATATGGTTAAATATATTTTTATTTTTTTATCAACTGAATTGCCTGAATAAAAATAGCGAATATAAAATTAGTTTATTAATTTTTTAAATAAAATCTGAGTAGTGTATTCGAGTTAGTGTTAATTGTAATATATGAAGTTAGTAATCTATAGAGAAATCTACATAATAAAACAGTCAAGGTACACGTTAGCAGTTCGAAACTCGCATGTTATGATCCTAAACGTCACCAACAGTTAAAAACGCCATTGCAGCAGATTATTATTAGAGTGTGGTGTCGATTGCGACACTCTAATAATAATCACTACATAGTATAAAACAAAGTCGCTTTCTCCGTCCTTATATCCCTGTGTTTGCTTAAATCTCTAAAACTACGCAAGATGATGATTTCGATGCGGTTTTTTTTAATAGATAGAGTGATTGAGTAGGAAGGTTTGTATGCATAATATACATAGCTCCCGTGCGAAGCAGCGCCGGGTCGCTGGTATAGCATAACATGACAGATTTTTTTAATATTTTGTGTATGTACACTTCGAAACAACACAATTGTTTTAAATGTAGTGTTACAAAAATATCGCTTAATTTATTTAACAATCACAAATCACTGTAAAATTAGATAAGCAGATCAACCTTGAATGGCATATAGAACAAACATTTAAATCCAATACAGAATATGCTTTTTTAAACGATGTTACTCTGCTATGACATTTGATTTTTTTTTTAAATGCAGAATCAAAAACTTGCGACCATTGTAATGTTCAAGCTCACATCACTGTATAAAAAAATACATTTATTAAATACTAATTAAGATTTATATACTAGCAGCGCAAAAACGTGATATAATGTACACAGATAAAATACAAGTCGAGATTTTAATATCGTAATGTTTGTTCAATCCTATTTCAGCATCAAAGGCGAAATGTAAAGAAATTTGATCGACAGCCGCAGCATTAGCTGGGATCGTTTGATTTATGAGAGTAATTTAATGGCAATTAAAACATTAATTAGTCTAATATCATTGATCCGTTAGTATTAATAAGCAGTACAATTTTAAATATATGTATAAATAAATATAATTGTGTATGTATATATCATATACATCAACACAAGAAACTTAAGTATTCAGATTTATTGAAAAAAAAAAGAATTAAAACTAGATAACACTACCTGCACCCTGGCATATATTTTCTTATTGCCTACGCAACTTTCCTATTTTTGTATGCATAAGAGTCCTAATAGTGATAAACATAATAGTAAAACGAGGGTTTTGGGAACTTTGTGTTAACGTAGTTTTCTGATCTATTACGACAATGTGGGCCCCGATCACCCAATTGTCTGAAAAGTAACATGATCTATACAACGTATGTGCATGTAAAATGTCGGTCCCGGTTTCTCGCCTCATCCATATAATGCAGTTCACCCTTTGGGTTGTGGAGGTTAGATGACAGTAGCTCGACGTAAAAAATGCTTTTAAGGTACGTTGATTGGAAGCCGAATCCATAATAACTGGGGAAAATGGCCAGCTGAAAGAATAAGCCTTTGTATATAAGCCGTGAAAATATGCGCATAACGTTGCATCATCCTAATGACGAAGCAATACTGGCTAGAACAAAATGCATTATAAGATTATTTGTTACTAGGAACAACACCCAAACTAAAGCCTAAGCACATTTACTCACTATGAAACCGCAACGGAATATTACGAAAGTCGTTCAAATGAAACTCGTTACATTATAACTGTCAAAAATGACATTAGTCTTTGCTATAAATTACCGTGTCCTATCGGCTCATGATTTGCAAATCTAAGATCGAGTTTTCGTATCATACGAGAACAACTTTGTGGTATCAGAGCTGAACCATAAACCGGATTAGTAAGAAAAATTTCTGTCCTGATAGTCAATATCGTCTTTGGCAGTCGGTCGCAAGACGCCGTCGTTTGCCTATTTTTTTTTTTTACATCGAGTGCACTGAACTCTTTTGGGTTTGGGTATGTCATGTTAATCCGGATATATTAGAAGCCGCAAAGCAATAGTGTGAAAACACTACTGTGTTCCGGTTTGAGTAGCCAGATTATATACTGGGTAAAAGAGACTTAACATCCTACGTCCCACGGTAGGCAGCCCTACCGTGGGTGGTTAAGTTGGTGATACTGTTACCGGCCAAACCCGATTTCAGGATAAACTAGTTGGGCCTAGGATCAATTAGTTCTTCCCATACGCGATAGGATTAACCAGTATTTTTTTTTTTTTTTTTTTTTCCGTGTGGCAACTCTAAGACATTCACGTCAATAGTAAATTGTCCCCAATAATTATTATGATTAATTATATTTTATTAAGTTATTAACAATTATTCTAACGTTCTTAGCCTCCTTTGTATATATTTAAGTCTGTCAAATACTAGAATTCAGATTGTGAACGCGATTATTGTGTTATTGTGTAATTGTGTGTTTGGACGTCTAGCTGTCATTGCGCAGGTAACGTCTTTCTATTTAAATTTAGCGTATTGTTCCTTTATCCTCTTCAAGTGCTCATTTCATTATACATTCTTACTAAATTCAAATTTTAATTACGTAAAAATGATGACCCGCAACACAAGGCCGTCAGGCTGAGGAACAGCTCCATTTGGCGCTTAAAGAGTTAAAGGGCCAAGAATGCAATGAGCAATTGCTGAGGAAAGGGATGATAACGAACAAGAAACTTTGCAAATTATTGATAGAAATCTTAAATTAAAACAAGAGCTAGCTCAAATACACTCAAATTATTTAACTTTACAAGAGCAAAATGATAATTTGCAAAGTGTAGTCGATGGGTTTGACCAGTTGAGGTGAGTATGAGGCAGCTCTTGACCTCACCTCTAAACTGAAGTCAGATTGAATGAGGCTCATAAAACAATTTGTATTTTAGAAACTCAAAACCAGAATTTAAAGACAAATCAAACCCAAACCTATTTCTAATTATTAAGGAATTGCAATATAATATCTTCAGTCTCAAATGTTACAAACAATTTGCACTATAGATCTGACTGGTGATGACTCTGGAGCCTACCACTAGGTTATCAAGGGAAAAAGCAAGAAGAAATTCAAGAAAATAAACAAATTATCAGAAAAGACAGAAAAATTGTTAAAAAAATATAGGCGTAGTATTTTCAAAAATTTGGCAAAATTGTAACGGAAATTTTAAAGATAAAAGTAAACCTATGTTGAAAAAAAGAACCCAGCTCAGCTGTCTCCTTGGGAACTGCAATGCGCCTGGGCTGAATTGCATCTTTAAATGCAATCTTTAAATGTTCTTTAAAAAAATAAAGGCATCCCAGAGGAAATTTCAGAACACATTCTGGCTATGAATGATCTTTGTGGTTTGTGTAAACATAATTCCGTAGATTTGATTCCTTAAAAAAGGTTATTTGACTGTCCAAAAAGCATGGGTGGTTCAGAGCTGGTTATGCTAAGCCTTTGTCCTAAGACTGTAGCGTCTCACGGTGGCCCAAAAGACATATCAGAACATATTTTCTTCTAAGTTATTTAAAAGTATACAGTGATGAACTGGGAAAAATATGGGCTCTTCCTACTAGAACAAAGTGTTGGGATCGGTATCTAACATCCTTTGGAGGCTACTTACTCGCATATAATGGAAAAATTTTGGCCAAATTAACAACCCTTTATTTTTTAATCATTTTGATTGGAGAAGGGGAAATGTTAATGGACAAAACCTATTGTACCTATCGAAAACTTAATAAACAATGTAAAAAAAGGTAATACTGTTCAATTTCCCTTGTGAGTTGCCACAGAAAAACAATAATAGATATAAAGCTTAACAATTATTTGGAAATATTTATAAAAAATAATTGTAAATTTTAACCAGACCTATTTAAAAAATTAATTTTAATTTGACATTAATAATATATTAAATTATAATAATTGTTATTTGACATTCAAATAGGGTTTACCTATCTAATTTTTAAAAACAATTACTTTTGCTATGCTTTGTATTTTTAAAAACACAGCCAATCCTTCTTAGACCCCTCTTCTAATTGGAAGGATCAAACATTATCTCAATTTGGGAATCCGTTCCAATAATTTAAATTAAATATTAAGACAAGGAAAACCTCTTGCAATAAATAAAATTTTTTACAATTAAGTAATTTTATTTTTTAAATAATAAAAACTTTTAATAATAACAACTATTGTATAAATGGTCATCAAAATATACAGGGTTGCCAATGGAAACATGAAGTTGAGCTATTCTTAAATGGCTTAAAATGAATATTTTATGCATAACTTGGACGGCTTAAGAACATCAATTTTATGCCTGATTTTGGATGTCACCAGGTTTGCTTCTTCCCTTTCAGTAGAGATAAAGCTATACGGTTGGCTCTTTAATATTTATTAATAATGCTTTTATTAAAAAATCGAAAAAAGTTGTTGGGCCTCTCTAATTGAACGGACTTTGGAAATAACCTGTGCAGAGCTGGACATTTCATTGTTGTAATCGTATTTAACCTCCCACCGTTATATGAACCTTTGAAGTTGTGTTAAGAGATTTAATTAAAGCTATCTGAATCTAATAAATATATTATAATTTGTGGTGACTTCAATATTAATTTTTGATAATTCTACAACCAAATTAGATTAGATCATTGTTGGTTCATATAACCTAATAATTTATTTCCGAACCTACTAGAATAACTGGAGACTTCTGCCATGTATAATGTTTTAAACTGTAAACCTTTAAAACAAATTAATAATTAAAAAAATTAATTCTGACCACTGTGGCCAGCTTGCTTCTTTTTGGATTAATAAAATAACGGAAAAATACAAAATAAAAAATTATGTTTTGTTCCCCATGTTATAAAACGTATTTAAAGTTTAAAATTATATTACAAAAATTGACTATTTAATTATATGATAACCACATTTTATAATACATTATTTCTTTTAAAGGAAAGAATTTAAATCCCATATTTATTAAAACGGTTAAATCGGGTTCTTGTAAAACTTTTAATTGAAATGGGCAACAGTTGGAATTCCAAAAGCAGGCAAAGATTTATATGGGCTTTTGGTGAAAAAACATATAAATCATAATAAGAAACCCTTTGCACATAAGTCTTATTCAAAATATTTAAAAAAGTTTGTACTGTCATGAAATCCATATATAAAAAAATTAAAAAATTCATCAGACAAAATAAAAAAATGACTTGGGTATTAATCAACAGTGAAGCTGGAAGGGGGTAAAACAACTCTAATATAACCAAATTTGATGACCGTTCCAAAAGTGACAGAAAATTTTTTTTTCGAAAATTCTTCTCGGACATTCCGGTTTCTACTAAGTCCTTTTATCTTCTCCAACAATTTGGAGTCACTATTAAAAGATAATCCAATGAATTACAGAAATTTTTAATTTTACGGACCAAATCCGGTTTATTAAATACATTTAAAACTTTAGATATAAAAAAAACTACAGACGGGATCTGTTAAGGTGATAAATTTATTATGATGAATATCCCTCACCTGAGCAATATTCAATGTAAGGTATCAGAAGGGCGGTTTTGACCCTTTAATGAAGCATAGAAAAATTATTCCGATATTTAAATCCGGGATGTAATACGGACCTAATAACTTCGAACCAATATTTATACTGCCTACTCTTAATAAATTATTTGAAAAACTCTTACCTAAATCAATTATTAAAAAACATTTTAATCGTAATTGCCTTTTAAATAACAAAAGTATATTCACTGGGGTCGCTCAACAACCGACGCCAGGCATCAGGCTAGTCAAAAGCATTTTTGAGGGCTTGGGAAGCATCACGGGATGCTTTAGGCATTTTTCTTAATGATCTCAAAAGGCTTTTGATTGTGTTCATCATGAGACCTGGTCGGAAGTTGTCACTATGGTATAAAAATACCGCACTCAACCCTGTCTTCGTACTTGAACCATCGAAAATTCAGAGGGTTGACGTGAATTAAAAGATCTCCGGGCCCCGGTAAATAGGGTCCCCAAAGGATCCATTCTTGGGCCCTTTCCTCATTTATAAACGACTTTTATGTATGATAAATAATGGCGAAGAAGATAGTATTATTTCGATGATACCTCCTAATTTTTAAATTAAAACGGCATCGTCAATAAATGACGATTAAATAATACCCTCTCCTAAGTAGGGTTGGTTTATGTTAAAACACCTATTAAACCAAAGGAAAACAAAATTTTAGATTCATGACTCCTAATTTGAAACATGGTAAATTTAAGTGGTTATAAATGGGGAGGCGTTGGACATTAGTTGAATCAACTGTATTTCTAAAGGAATAACTGTAGATACGAAACTAAATTGGGTTTAATTAGGCTGAAGTAAAACTAAGCTCCAAACACGCTGTGAAAAAAAATTGATTATTAACCGACGTGGAGACAGCTCGTTTAGTATATTTTAGCTATTTTCATAGTATTATGTCTTATGGCATTCTACTGTGGGGAAATGCGGCAGATACTAATACGATCTTTGTCCTCCAAAAACGCGCAATTCGTGCAGTCTATAACCTGGGCCCCAAAGAATCATTAAGAAAGTTGTTCACTGAAATAAAAATAATGACCGTTAGTTCTCAATACATATTTGAAAATTTAATGTATGTGCAAAAAAATAGAGATGATTTCCTAAGACATTGTGATGCACATAACATAGATACAAGGAACAAACATAATTTAATTCTTCCAGCAACTAGACTGCGAAGAATAAGTAAGTCTTTTATGGGACAATGTATACGTTTTTACAACAAAAAACAGTAAACGTTCAGAATTTAACTATTAATAAATTTAAAAGGTGGTCAAGGAACGTTTATGTGATTAAAGGTTATTACGATATTAATGAATTTTTAAATGATAACACAGCCTGGTAATGGAATGCTCGCTCAGGTCCTGTTTCAAAATTGCATAATATGTAATGTCCAATTATCAAAATGTTTGTTATTTTAAAAGATGACAAAAAATAGCCCGCTGAGTTTCTTTCGCCGGTTCTTCTCAGGTCTGTGGCGTCCTTTTCCGAACCGGTGGTAGTGTGTTTGACAATCAATAGCAATGTAAACTTCTATATTGAATAAAGATATTTGAATTTGAGTATAGCCTAGTCAAAGCTAATTTGTCCTTAGCCCAATAGGATAGACCAGTTTAGACTAGGCCAAACTAGTTGATCCTAATATCCATGTGCATACAATAGGATGAACTAGTATGGTCTAGTCTTAACATTAAAGTATATCAAGAAAGTCAAAATAAATAGATACAATAAATAAAATACTCCGTAATTGAAAAAATAATCATTTTTTATTAAACTATAGGTAATGTATACATCGTTAAGTGATACTACACCGATTCCAGATGTCGACAAAGGCAAAGGTGATCACAGAAACATCATTGGAATAATTCTTTAGAAAGATGACGAAGGTTTTTGAAAATTTGGCACCAAACATGCACTTCAGAAACTATATTGCAGGTTTAATTTTTTCTCACTTAATTACCCATCTATCCTTCTGGAGCATTAATCATATTCAAAAGTAGCTTATACTCGTAACTTTTTATTTTCTGGTCAGAATTTGGCATTTGCGGTCAACCTTTTCTAGAGGTAGCAGATGTAAACCAGGACTCTGAAATATCGTTGAGAACTGCAGCTACAAAACCTTCAGTTGGATCAGGTCAAAGTTTTGTGAGATGCAGCTGCAACAAAAACTGTTCCACAAACAGATGCGAGTGCAAGAAAGCAAAGACACTCTGCAATTCAAAATGCCACCAACAAACCATGTAAAAATAAATATTAATTTTTATAATTGACTGCCTGTCTACTGTTGACATAGGCCTTTTACATGCCCATGCGACGCATGGATCATCTTACTTGTCAGACAATTGGGTGATCGGCCCAAATTGCCCTAACCGACTAGGAAATAACAATAAAAAAATAGTTGAGTCCTCGCAGGATTCGAACCCATAACCTCCGGTTGCTAAAGCACACGCCCTTACCAGTAGGCTACTGAGGCAGTTGACATAATAGTCGTGATTATTGCTTTTTGATAAAAATCGTATTATTGTATGATTGAATATATTATCACTTAACGACGTATCCATTGCCTATAGTTTAATAAAAAAATGATTATTTTTTCAATAACGTAGTTTTATTTATTGTATTATTTATTCTAACTCTTTGATATCTTTATCAATGTTTGACTAGGCCATGCTAGTTTATCCTATTGTATCCGAATGGATATTAGATCCACTAGTTTGGCCTAGTCTAAACTCGATCTGTCCTATCGGGCTAAGGACAAAGTAGTTTGACTGCGGCTATGGTTAATCCTATCGCGTATGGGAAGAACTAGTTGAGTCTATGCCAAATTTGTTTATCGATACGATCCATGGAACATTCTGATCTACAACAACAGTCGATAAGGGTTGAAATATTTGTGGTTTAGAAACAAAAGGTATTAGACCATTATAGATAATCGTCCCCTGCTAGGGCACACTTATAAAATTTAAACTGAAGAATACCAACAATCGCTGCTGGGCTTCAAGATTACATTGTTTATTAATGCGTAGATTGGAGCGAAGATTTTATGTTATCAAGATCTGGAAATGCCGCTTCCGCTATGCTATAAAGACATCTGACATATTAATCTCCCCTCTTTTTGGTTGTAAAATAATAATGAGTAGCTTTCGCAAAGACAAAAATAAATAATTACGGCTTATAGTAAAAGGTAATGAAGGCTACTGGAAATCATCACATCATCAGCCTGTGATAGTCTACTGCTGGATAAAGGCCTCCCCTAATACACCACTATCCATTAGGGGTTTAGACCGTATCCCACTGCCAATAGAAGCGAAAAAAGAATAACGAACATTTTTATATTTATATATATATATATATATATATATATATATATATATATATATATTTATATATATATATATATATATATATATGGTTGGTAGGTATATTTGAGAATGTAATAGTTAATTTAAATGCATTATGTTATATAGCATTCGATTCGAACAATAAAACCGAACCGTTAGTGGGTCACGGCTAAACGCAACCCAATTTTATGGCTACCCGATGAAACACAATTTCTATTCACTAAGCCGTAGTTCATGAATCGATTCGGGAGAAATTAATAACGGCCATTACTTTTTCGTCTAATCTAAAATCGATCGGCTATTCATTGAGTTCGCCATTCGTCGTTTTTAAACTGTACCTTTTGATTGGTGGGTTTTATAGAATTTTCTGTAGGTACTTATTGTGTTAAACCGAGATATATTTTTAATTACACTTATACAGATAACTACATAGTTTTGTTAAAATCTCAACACATAGTATAAAACAAAGTCGCTTTCTCTGTCCCCATATACCTATGTATGCTTAAATCTTTCAAACTACGCAACGGATTTTGATAGGTTTTTTTTAATATACATAGTGATCGAAGAGGAATGTTTATGTGTATGTAACACAAGCTTATTATTGTAGGTATATATTTTATCATCATAGCTCCCGTGCGAAGCGGGGTCGAGTCGCTAGTAATGCAATAAATCATAAATAGATTAATATATAACATTTTTTCAAATATATCGCTTTTATATAAACCGTTTAATCTCCGCTTTAAGACACTTTATATAGTCCATATCATGTTCAAAGTAATTTATTACTTCTTATTACTTAAATTGATGCAAACGTAGTAACCAAACAAACCTACAGTAATAAAGCTACGACGTTATTATGGTGTTGTTATTGTCGCTCAGTGATTGACTTATCTATAGATTATATGTAGTAAATATAGAGTACAATTGAATACTAAAAAACCTAGATGCATGACACCACTTCGTTACCACGGGTTACTAAACTTACATAAATTGCGCACCTAATTTGGCTTTAGCCATACAGAGCCTAGACCCAAACGAATAAAATTCATAAGCATCATCTTCTATGCTTAGAATAAAACAAAATCGCTTTTGTTGTCTGTCCGTCCGTATTCTTACATCTTTAAAAGTACGCAATGGATTTGGTAGCTGTTTTTTTAATAGAAACGTTGATTTAAGAGGAATTTTTAAATGTATAATACTCGGATAATGTTGTAAATGTATTATGAGAAATTTAGAGGTTTCTAATGATATATCCGGATGGCTGAACCCCATTAGATAAAACAAATCATATACTACACTTTAAAAAAAGCTGCGATAATTATAAAAATGACAGTCATGACAGTGACGCAAAAAATTAGCCAAAACAAATGCACATCGACATTGACTCGGATCCATGAATGAATGTCAAATAGATTACAAGTGGTCTAATTGCGGCCATTAAATAAACAGACATGGCAGCTGTCGGGAATTACGTGAATTTGCATACTACACGGAGTTAATAACGGGATCGGGCAAGATATGAAGAATTGTGGGTAGAGTAAATTACGCCTTAATAGTATACAATCAACATTCAATTTCGCTTAATACGTCGTTAAGGGAAAACGGGGCCGAGTAAGGGAGTGACAGCTGAGCCCTGTATTCCTTCAACGTTTACTATCTCTTACTTGCAAAGTAAAAAGTGCATAATTTCTATAACTAAACCAAATAAGACATGGAAATCACCTAAGCAAAGATCGATCTCGAGTTTTCTTGTTTTGAACATCGCGTGAGAACTGTTTAATTTTGGCAACATTAGGCTGTTAAACTTAGGTAAGCTCTATTTTTAGCTTAGATATTGTATTGTGACGCATAAATATTTGTGCAGTCATTTGTTTAAAATGTTACAGTAGTTTCAAAGGTTGATATTTCAATCCTTCAGCCGTTTTAGCCCATGTTAGCGTTCGTTAGTAGTATATTAGAACATGGTGTAAAGCAGACGAAAGAACAGATCAAATTTAGTTAATCGATGACGTCGACGTTTCAAAATAAACACACGCCAATCACTTCAAATCTCGAGAGCGTGTAGTTTGTATTCAACGCTTTCCTCCGACAATATCTATATACGATCCTAATGCTTTAGCCGCTTTAAATAAATAAAAATTCGAAGTGATTGATACCAAGTCGTCATCATCATCATCATCACCAACCTGTGTTAGTTCACAGCTGGCCATAGGCCTCCCCTACTGCACACCTTCTTCATTACGGAGTTTTGGACCGACTTTTTACATGCCCATACGATCATCTTACTTTACAGACAATTGGGTGATCGGCCCAAATTGCCCCAACCATCTAGGAAACAACAGTGAAAATTTATCGAGTCCTCGCAGGATTCGAACCCACGACCTCCGGTTTTTAAAGCGTACGCCTTTACCACTAGGCTACGGAGGCAGTACACCAAGTAGCCTATGGCAACGAAGCGACGATGTATGTATGGTGTTATTATACCTTGATTGTCACTCAGTGAATGACATCACCGTAACAATTGATCAATAACAAACCTATAGTTTAGATTAGAGGTAATGCGAGCCAAGTAACCTAGCAAAGAAGTGACAACATACATCGAGCGTTCGCATTTGTATACTCTTCGGTTACCATGGGTTACGATGCTTACCTTAATTCATACCCTTTTTGGCTGTGATATAGCTTTGAATCGAGCTTAACATATGACTATATTTTTAAATGCTATCTTGCTCTACTTGCTCTACTAATCTTTTTTATACATAATAGTTTGTGCTACGAACAGATTTTCATGTTAAATATATTGCGACTTTTTCGGACAACCGGATTGTAGTTGTACTGGTGGTTAAAGCTGATTTTAAAGGCAAGAAACGCCGTGGGTTTCATTTCCGCCACTGCAATGGCTAACTAGAGCTACGCTATCATTTAATCGAATCAAATTTAAAAACAATTAATTTCGCTAAGGCATAGACGTAGCACACTACGCGTTACGTTAAAATATTTGTATTCGGGACAGATAAAAGTAACATCGACTACTGCAATTAAGTAATTGACTAACTTCTGCAATTCTACGTTGTTACAAACTCGATCTTCGACGAAAAACGTAATCACATAAGTTATTCGATTAAGATCCAATTAAAGCCCCGTTTAGGTAGCGCTAGAGGAATATTAATGCGACTGGTGACACAGTTAGGAAATATTTTACAAGGGATGATATTTGCATTTAAAAAAATCGTAGATATTTCCGTCTACGAGGCCGACTTCTTAACACTCACTGCAAGAAAAGACACTAAAAAAAACTAATCAAAAAATTTTTATGAATACCGTATTTAACACAGCAGAAAATTATGCGTTTAGTATTTATATATTATTAAGAAAGATGTTATTCATATTGTTCTTTTACAGCGCTTTGTTTATACATTAATTCTTTCCCGCAACTATACTGCGAAGAATAAGTAAGTCTTTTATGGGACAATGTATACGTTTTTACAACAAAATTCCAGTAAACGTTCAGAATTTAACTATTAATATATTTTAAAAGGTAGTCAAGGAACGTTTATGTGTTAAAGGTTAATACGATACTAATGAATTTTTTAAATGATAACACAGCTTGGTAATGGAATGCTCGCTTCAGGTTTTGTTTCAAAATTGCATAATATGTTATGCCTTCAAATTGTTTGTTATTTTTAAAATATGACATAAAAATAGCCCGCTTTTTCACGCCGCTTCTTCTCAGGTCTGAGGCGTCCTTTTCCGAACCGGTGATAGTGTGTTTGACAATCAATAAGCAAATGTAAACTTCTATATTGAATAAAGATATTTAAATTTGAACATTTCTTTTTAGGTAGGTGGAAGGTTAAAGGCATCTATTTCTTTCTAAATCATAAATTTAGAAACCAACATCGAACATTATCTAATGCTTCTACGAAGGTAGGTAGTTAAAGATAGAAAGACAAGGATATGAAAACGTCGGCAATGTGTGATAACATTGTAAATAGATGATATTGGGCTTCTGCTTTTTTCTTATTAATTGAAGAAGCTATGTGAGGATCACGATGCTTTCCTAATAGTGAGCCTTAGTCCCTATAATTCTACAGACGGTGGTGTACAGCGCCCTCTAAACGCAACAATGTATTGCTACGAGTAAAGAGGAACTACCGAGAAGAGAGAAAAGTTGAGAAACAGACCGGGTTATCAACCTATAAAACTGACGTTTTATAATAACAAGTAAGTACATTTCGACAATCCAGTCGCGCGTACAACACCGCGGCACGTGAACGTTTGTTTGTTTACACTACAGAAGAAACTCATTTGGCGTGGATGAAAAAAAAATGTTTGTTTTAGGCTAACTGTAAAACACGCGGTGGAAACGCGTGCGTGTACATGTATTGGCCAAGGTTGGTGTAAACTTGGTGTGTCGTAAAATTTTACGTACAATTTTATTGTACAAACAGCTGGATTATTCGTAAACTGCGTGGCTTAGATGCCGAAAGATGTATCCGGTAATTTTAATTAATATATCACTGTGACAATACTTTTCCTAAATTTCATATGTATAGCACAAAGTAAAAGCTGTCATATCATTGCTCATATGGTTAGCTTTGAAGCAAACGTAACGTAAATGTCACTCGTACGTACTTACGTACGTACTGACGTAACTTAAAATATTATCTTGTATGTTCTATTTTCATAAAGGTTTTTTTCATGCCTATAATATAAGTCAATCAGACTTAAACAGATCTGTCGAGTCTTGATGCTATGCGATTTATAGACAAAGAATCGATTGGAGAGTTTATATCCGAGAGCAGGCTCTTTTTATAGCAGTGAATAAATAATTTAATACTGGCACACTAGACATTTAGAAACCAGGCTAGGTTCCTGTGCTTTAATGGAACCGAAAAACAGGTTTTTAGTGTACTAGAAAATACATTCATTAAATCGAAATAAAGTTCTGATACACCTCACTAAAATAATACAAAGTGAGACGAGTTTCAATAGATTATGATTTTTCTGTTAGCCAAATTTGACGTTTTTCTTCTTTTACCACATGTAAAAGAAACCCGGAAAAATAAAGAGCAAAGTTTCATTTAATTTCAATTACGATAACATATTTCAATTTACACTTTTTTTTTCAGGCATATTAATATACAAATTTTTCTAGATCAACTTAATATAATATACTATTCATATAAGAGGATTCGCAATAAAAGACGGATTCATTAACGAAAGGGTTTGGGGTGTTGTTTTAATTTTAAATCTGATGTGTTGTAAGATACGCATTCAAATAAAATATTTATTCAAACAATTGTCATCGACATAAATTTTAGTGGTACTAAAGTCTTGTATTATACATATAAACCGAGGAAGGTTATATGTATAATACATGCATAATATTATAATATTTCAATCACTCTACCTATTAAAAAACGTATCGAAATTCGTTGCTTAGTTTTTAAGATGTAAGCATATATAGGGATATAGGGACAGAGAAAGAAACTTTGTTTGATCTAACAATATTATCTTAATTTTTTTTAATACCGCGCTGTTATAACCTAAGACGCATAGATAAGAATGCATCTTAAATCTAATCGGCTTATAAGCTATGTTATGTAAACCGTAGCAGTATACATATATACAGACATTCTAGATATATGTACGATGTGACGAAAATCGTGATGTTACTTTTATATTATCAGCCTGTGTTAGTCCACTGCTGGACATAGGCCTCCCCTTACGCATGCCTCCTAAACTAGGGTTATTGGAACGTATCCCTGACCTAACTGGTACAATGCGGTTTGGTGGGTGGACCGACTTTTTACATGCCCATGCGACGCATGGATCATTACTTTTCAGACGATTGGGTGATCAACGGTAGAGGTAAGGAAACAGCAATTAAAATTTGTTGAGTCCCCGGAAGATTCAAACCCACGACTTTTGGTTTCTAAAGCACACGCCCTTACCACTAGGCTACGGAGGCAGTGCTTCTTTTATAACTAAGCCAAATTTGATATGGAGACATTCTTAATATTCTATCTATCAGTAGGTGTTACGTCTCTTTAAAAAGAGAAAAGACAATAGAACTAGCACTGCGGTGTCTATTACTAACGTAAACCAGTACTGTAAGAGCACTACCGTATTCCTGTGTATAGAAACGTTGCTATTAATTTATGGGTTAAAGAAATTTCTAAGCCTCAATGCAATAAGCCGACCTGGGGCTTCTTAACCTACATATTTTACGGGCGAGACGGAACATTTACAGATTAACATTCTGCCCGTCTTGTCTTTCATTAGAAAATTCCACGAAAAAATGTAAGGAGCCAGAACTTTTCTTAATGGTGAACCGCCATCAAAGTTATCACACAATGATGTCATTAAGAGAGGCGTAACTTTTGTACTAACATATTGTTGTAGACAACAATAGATCTTACTTAGACTTAACATGTTATAAAAGTAAATCAACACAAAAATAATAAAACTCATATGGTTATAAAAGTATAAAAAAAATTTATAGGTATTTCAATTTATTAAAAAAAAATGAAATTTATTTTGTTTAAATAGTAAAACAAAAAAAAGTATTTTCAAGCGATCATATAGATTTACTTTTCTTTGATTACAATTCACTTTGAGTTAAGACTTCTAATCAAAGTAAATGGGTAAGACTTAAAGAGTTAAACAAATCAACAAAAAGGCAATTTAAAATTACATAAATTCTGACGTTTCATTGGATGATGTAAAAAAAAATTTTGTAATAAACTTTTCAAGATGTAATTCCATAAATACCTATAGCCAGTTAGAGTTTAATATATTTGGCAATTAATACATTCAATTAAGAACATATTTGATTAACACAGCTGCTTAAGCACCCAATCATAAGCATGTATCGGATGAAGGATAAGTATGCAACCATAATTCATATTAAATATATAATTAAAAGATTGCTATAACAACAACCTCGTTTTGTAATTATAGTACCTAAATAAAGATGCAATATTTTTTCAGAGTATATTCATATCATCAATTGGCAAAGGGATTTTGTTTACAATGGTAATTTTTTTAAATCTAAAATATTTAAATAATCATCATCATCATCATCGGCAGCCTTTGATAGTCCACTGGTGGACATAGGCCTCCCCTAATACACCCCTATCCATTAGGGGGTTTTGGACCGTACCACCACGCTAGTCTAATGCGGGTTGGTGGGTGGACCGATTTTTACATGCCCATCCGACGCATGTATCATCTTACTTTTCCAACAATTGGGTGATCGGCCCAAATTCTCTTAACCAACTAGGAAACAACAATGAAAATTTGTTGAGTTCCCGCAAGATTCGAACCCACGACCTCCGGTTTCTAAAGCAAACGCCTATACCACTAGGCTACGGAGGCAGTTTTTCTTTGTGATTAGGTAATAATCATAAAGAAAAAAAAAACTGAATATAATAAACATAGCTATAATACTTGCCTATGGTACGTTCTATTTATTATGACTACGTAAACGGTTTGTTTAGATTTACTATGATTACATTTTAAACCGATTTATCATAAACAGAATTATAAAAATTGTGTCACTTTCGGTAAGAGTTCGCTTTCGTATTGCGAGTTAAAAATACGAAAACTATGTCGCGTTTTGTTTGGTTAGGATTTGAGTATCTTTGATGCCTCCAGAATACTGGAACACTTGCTTATAGAAATGAAAATAATAATGATACTACAGAAAAATAAATAGTAAAATGCGGTACTCAGAAAAATTAAAACCAGAAGTAAAAGGGCAGACGTTGCATAATTTCCTTTTTTCTTCCGCCTCTCACACGAAAAAAACATAGATTATATTCTATATATGTAATTATATATATAAATAGGTGTTCGTCAGCGGTACTAAATCTCGAGAACGGCTACTTTGATTAATTTTGGGCTTTAATTGTTTTGTAGTAGCCTAGGGGAGGTTTGGAAAAGTGAGTAAATATAAATAAAATAATATTACGTTCCCTTAAAAACCATCCCTTTGGTGTCAAATTTCAAACGTTTGGCGTTCTCCGTTTATTTTTATATTTCTAGAAGTTATTCAGAAATGATTGTCTCCGGTTGATATGTTCCGTATTTTGAGCCACTTGTGCGTAGTCTATGCTTATATAACACATATGTATGGCTCATTTAACACCCTAATCTCAGGAAGTACCGATTCGTATTACATGAGTTCAATTAGTGTTTGTTAGCACACTTATTGGGATGCAGATGGAAAACATTATATATGCTTTATGAAAAACAAACATTTCTGTGGTGTCGTATTATGTAATTAACGTAACTCCTTTAATAATTAACACGTTTATAACAAATCAACCAATCAAAATACGATAAATAGATGATTTAAGACTTATATCGCTTTCAATTACTCGAAGCTGGAAAGTTAATTAAACGTGAAGTATACTTCAATAATAATTGTTAAGTAATAAAAATCTATAGCACCTGTAAAAAAAACTGTTTTGTTATCACTTACAGTATTCACGCAAAAAAATAAAGTATTAATCTAGTCAGATTTATGTTTGAAATGCAATTTGTCGCGTTTTTAGGAAGTTACCATTAAAATTTTGGGTCATTTATTATCCAATGTTTGAAATTAATACGAGCGGAGCAGCCATAAAAATGTTACAAAAACAACTGGCAAAATCAACTCGGGTCAGATTAATAATTGAAGGTAGATAGGAATCAAGGAACGATCGATATCAGGACGAATAAATTGAAAGAGTCAACGCTTAGATGCCCAGCGACAAGAATTAATGAAAACGGATGTTCGGCTATCTTTTATCGGGAAAAGGAAGTGTACAATGTATTAAAAGTAAACATATTAGTCCTGTCGTATGGAGTAATCTACGCAACTGGCATAAATATACGATGTTTTTTGAAAAAAATGCCCGACAAAACATTTTTAAGATGGAATACGGCGGGTTTTTTTGGGTATAGAAAATTAACCATCAAAATTTCCGATCTACAATCAGTTATTAGAACAAAATTATATTGCCTGATGTAATAAGGTGCTAACATATAAGCGGGCGTAACCTTGATATAGCGTTCGTTGAATGTATTTTCAAGGTATACTTCTTAGGTGCTACTATACAAGGGGGAGTAACACAGCGATAAAAATTATTAGAAGTAACATAACTAAATTACTGGAGTAATTACAGACTATACCTGAGCTATATACTATGATCGAATGAGACGAGCGTAACGTTTTTTTTTTTTATAGCTTACGCAGGCAGACGAGCAGTCGGGCCACCTGATGGAAAGTGGTCACCGACACCCATAGACATTGGCAATACCAGTGGTATCGCCAACGCGCTGCCTACCGTGAGACATAGGGTGTTGTCTCGTTTACCCAGTAAATACGCTGGCTACGGTGCCCTTTAAACCGGAACACAGCAGTGTTTTCACACTACTGCTTCGCGGCAGAAATAAGCACCGCGGTGGTACCCACCCAGACGGTCTCCTGTAAACAGGGGACCTACCACCGGTAGGTTTGCCTAGTGTTACCTGCCCTGGCCATAAGACAAGCGGTAAGGCGCCACAAATCGCTCATCACCCAGAGGCATGTGATGTTATGTAATATTTACTCAGCATTTACGCTGGCAACGGTGCCCTTTAAACCGGATCGGACCGGAAAACCCCAACGGTCACTAGGAAAGGGAGCCTACCACCAAGAGAATTTTAATTTTTTTCCTGCAAGGGCTGCAAAACTTATTGCCCTGATATTGATCAAACATCGCATGGTGGTTGATATGACGAAAACCATTAGAGAGATTTAGTCATTAGCAGCTGTACTTTTTTATTTGACTTGGTTTAAGTAAGCTACCTCCGTAGCCTAGTGGTAGGGCGTGTGCTTTAAAAACCGGAAGTCGCGGGTTCGAATCCTGCGGGGACTCAACTGGTTTTCAATGTTGTTTCCTATTTGGTTATGGCAATTTAGGCCGATCACCCAATTGTCTGAAAAGTAAGATGATCCATGCGTCGGAAGGGCATGTAAAAGTCGGTCCACCCACCAACCGGCATTGGCCCAGCGTGATGGGATACGGCCAAAAAACCCTTCTATGATGGATACGGTGCATTAGGGGAGGCCTATCTCCAGCAGTGGACTAACACAGGCTGATGATAATGATGAACAAGTAAACTCTTTATTTTCTTCAACCTGCGCGTTATATAACAAGTATGAAACGTCTTTAAATATCAAATAGAACTTCAATCTGGCAGGCAGGAAGTATCGATGAGATGACCTCATCTTATTTGCCTCCGTTACGTAAAATTACTTCTAAATATACATATTAATTATAGTCTATCAATTGCGGTTATGATCAACATAAAATGGAAGATGTGACAATCGTAATTAACTGCATTGCGATTTTATTACATATTTAATTGTAGATTACCTACTGTAAGTTATTTTTACTAGATAGACATAACGATACTGGCCAATTTTTGTAGATCTATACAGGTTGAGCTCTAAATGAAATATATGTGGCAAGCTTCAGGAACTATTCGCAATATAGGCGAATAACAATTATCAACACGCTTTTAACAAGTCACATTTTAAATCCTTAATAAGTTTTAATATTCTACTATGTTATTCCTTATATTATAACGTCTAAAATTAAATGCCGCTTACCACACTTACACATAAAATTGCATAAAATTAATTAGTTTTGAAAATGTGTCATTGAGTTTTTTAACTGTTTTCAATAAAATTGTTACTTCGGTTTAATTTTTATTCATAACCAACTTCATTGATGATAAGTTTAAGTTGGACCACCTTGTAAAGCATTGTCATAGATTATGATTTTCGACGATGACGACGTAATTTTTTCTTTAATATCCCAGAAACTGCCTACCATACATTATTTAATTTAATTAGACAATATGAACAATGCGTCGGATGGGCGTATAAAAAGTCGGTCCACCTACTAACCCGCATTGGACCAGCATGGTAGGATACGATCCAAAACCACCTAATGGATGTATTAGGGGAGGCCTAGGTCTAGCAGTGGACTATCAGACGCCGATTATGTATGATGATGCCTTACAAACGAATTAGAATTGGTAAAATAAAAAACATACGCACGGAATAGACTAAGTTTTTTTGGAAGAAAGAAGGAGAATATCGATAATTATCGTTAAAAAAACAACTAGCACTATTTTTATTATGAGTTCTAGTTTATTCCTACTTCGATCCAGTTATGAAATTAGTAAACAAAATAACTCATGAGATAGAATGCGATGTTTTTTACGTTCCATACGTTATAGAGAGGACGCTTTCGGAAATTTTTGGTTAACATTTATAATATCATACAAGAAGATATTATGAACATGTCCTTTTAAAAAGATTTATAAATAAATAAAATCGAATATAAAATATTTTACAAGTCTTGATACAAGTAATGCGCCCTGTGACGTAATAGTAAAAAAGAACATCACTACGATTTACGGAATTTTCTTTAAATATTGATGAATAAATTATACTATTATATTTTTACTAGGACAGTTTTTTTTATCGCGTATTTATTAAGTTCTAGAATATATAAATAGATTTATTTTAAGGGTTATGAGAATAAACAAATATCATTCATCAAACATTAACCGCTACCAGTCATAAAAAGTGATTAGGTAAAACAAAACACAATAACGCGATTTTTTTCTTTCAAATATATCTTAATTCCAGGTCAACCGCACTCTTACATCAAAACTATATAAGAAAAGATATCCACTCACATGTGTTGTAGCCGCTGTGTGTATAAGTGGTGTCGGTTCGAAAATACAAACTTCGGCACCGTACGCTGCGGCAATTTTCCCCGTGTCCGTGCTGCAATCGAGCGAGCTGATGCGGACATAGCCGTGGATGGCACCAGGTATTATCTGAACCCGTTCGAAGTTTGAAGCTAGTATAACAATGTTACATCCCGCCGCATACGCCTGCAATGATGATGAGCATGTTAAGGAATAGTCAAAGTCAAATATCTTTATTATATGCAAGCATTATACCTTTTTAATGGCCGTCAATTAATTTACAACTAGTTCAGAATGCAAGCCTTTGACCTAACAAAAACTGGCACAAGACACAGATGTAATATAATAAGACTATAGCCTCAGCTTAAAATGAACAATAAATATATAAATTAGAGGTTATTCTTTTTATATGATTAATAATTATATGATATAAAACATATACTCAATCAATTAAATTAAAAGTGAAAGAAATATAACCGCCAAATTAATTAATCATTATTGCTCCATATTCATGATACTATAACATATTTTCATTTACCAAAGAAACAATTTTTTTCAAGTTTTTGTTTTGTACTCTTAGCCTGATAAATAATTTATGTGACAGCAATAAAGAAATATATTTTTTTAATTATTTAGCTCAAATATAGTTACACCATTATAAGCTGGTTTATTGTAAAAACAAGGTTAAAATATACAATTGATTGTACATAACTATTATGGAGGAGGAACATAATATATGTGATAACACTGACAAACTATCTTTTGTAAATAATGGCTCTGTAACACTATTGTTACAGTATTTCAATGTGTGTAATTTATGTAAATTAGCTCTCAAGGAATTTTATCTTTTCAACCATTCCAATTGTAATATTTAAAAACAAATTACACTATCTACGGTTTTCGCTGCATGAATTGAAACGAAAATTGTTTAGCTCTTATCAAACAGGACTAAATTAGATTTTCCTGTTAGGACTATTACTTCTCAATTACCACTTTAAAGCCATCAACATCCTTAGTCACGAGACTCATCCGTCATTATCTATCGCCTGTTTTGAAGATGCACTTACTGTAAAAGGGATTCCCTCCACAGAACCAACAGCAAAACATTGATCTCCTGAATTACAGGCACCACTTAAAACTTGGTGACAGTTCATTATGAGGATAAGTAAATTACTTTGCTACACTTCTTCCAAGCAACAGCACAGCACTATCATTCTCTTAAGAAAAAAACGCATAATTAACACTGATAATTTTCAACATTTTAGATTACTTTTGTCAATAGGATCTAAGACCACGAATATTTCGCTATGACACCACACATTGAACGTGAGAGAATGACGTATTACTGCAAGAAAGAGATGGACAATAAAGAATCTGGACATTCCGTGTCCATGTAACAAGAAATTTATAATAAAAAATCTTATAGCTTGTATAAAAAAAATCCTAGGCTTTAAATAATTTTTGCCTTGTCCATATAAAGTTAAATTGTCTTTAGATACGACATAGTAATCTCATTTAGATTTTATATTAAAATTGGTAAATTAGGACGTCAAGATCCTTAACTGCAGAAGTATATGTTTCGTTTAAAGTATGCCAATGTTTATAAGAATCAACAATATGATCTAAATATTTAGTTTAAAGCAATATACAATAATTAAAAGAATGTCGCTATTCTTAGATTTATTTTGCCGCAAAAACGATATTTATTTTATCTGTTAACATTTATCTGTCAAGTTAATACATCTGCCAACCAGAAAACCGGAGATGAGGATTGTTTTTGTGTATTGATTAATTTAATTTGTGATAATAAACCTAAAAATTAGATCATTATTTAATTAAAATCTTGAACGTTTATGATAGCTGATTGCAAAAAAGATCAAGACCTAATAAAGCAGCACAGTAAAAGGTAAGTTTAATGTATAAAAGATCTATTATGCCTTATAAACAATCGTGTGAAAATAAAATACAGGACTGTGCTTCTAGTACAAATCTTGAACCTTGATTGTAAACATTTTTTTATATTAGCTGTTTTTATGCATGCATGTTTTAGTAACATTTTTTTTTAATTTAAGCATTGACATATACTAGTACATTGTTTATTATTACCTTTTAAACATTTTTTGCATAGTAATATTCATTACATTTAAACCCAATTTGTTTTACGTTTAAATTCTTAACGGCATTAATGTTTAAAATTTATAACTGTCAATTAATAGATAAATAATTTCATAAGATAATCTGAAGTCCACATTAAGAGCCTGAAGCACCTCTAAGTATAGATATTCAATAGTAGTTTCTATGTAATGTTAAGTACCTTTCATGGAAAGTACCTTCTAGATCAAGAATGTCAATTTCACCAAACAATGAAACGGTTTTTGCATTTTTTTTATCCAATTTAAAGTATATATTATGGTTCTTGCAGGTTAAACTGTGCCTATACTTAAAACATATTTCCAGCAGTATTATTAATAATACTCACACATAGATTTTTTTTATTTTGGCCACTTTTAATTTTTTTATTCATGAAATTATACTTAAAGAGGCAAGTTCGGAAGACATACATAATATAAATATTTTACTATGTGAAATTATTTGTATGAAAAGGATTTAAATAACAATTAAATATACTTCATTCATTTTTAACTACAATGTTGCAACTAAAAAGGTATCATTCATTATGATTATTAGTAAGGTTATCTGTAATATGTTCTGTTGGTCTGTTATCTGTACATTTTGGTGTTCATTACAGGACTGGGTATGCAAACATTTTACTTCCTATGACAGTCAAACATTTTTATATTACAAGCTAATCTGTAAGCAACTTGCAAAAGCAACTGTAGATATAGGGACAAAAGATTTACCTTAGTAATATTTTAGAAAAGTGAGTATTTATTGTGCTCTCTTAAATATAAATAGCCTTATCATCATCAGCCTGTGATAGTCCACTTCTGTACATATGCCTCGCTAATACACCCCTTTCCATTAGGGGGTTTTTGGACCATATCCTACCACGCTTGTCCAATGCGAGTTGGTGGGTGGCCTTTTACCATCACTATATAATACAATGATATAATAAATTTTTATATTTAACACTAAACAATAAAGTTTCTTGTTAATGGATATGAAAAACGTCAATATATTCTGATAAAAATCCAAGTTTTCTGAAGTAAAATAATTTATCACTACATCTATATGTGTCTTTTTCATTCCATGTTCAAACTTGTTTATTTGAATCAAAAATTTTAAAATGTCGCCCTTCTTCAGTTGATATTTATAGCTAATGTTTGGATGGTACATAATTTTTGATCATTGTTGTTGCCATTTTTTGCATAAAATTTTATCTTCTATGTATATATAAGAGATTCCTACCTATATATTGACAATGTCTCCGAAACCATAAGATGTAGCAACTTGAAATTTGGTAGGAATATTGCTTTGCCGAGTAGAGGTCAGTTAAGAACGAATTTTACGAAATTCCACTCACAAGGGGGATGGGGAGGTTGCTAGTATTTTGTTTTATATTTTAATTAGGTGTTACATTATATTTTGGTCTGTTTGAATGTGTTATGAAACTCCATTACTTTAAATTCAATTATTAACCCTTTTGGGTTTTTATAACTTTACCCTTGTTGATAATGGGTTTTTACTGAAGCAATAATTTGAAAACAATAGTGTGTGAGTAATAAATGAAGAAATATGAATCATCATAACACTCTTTGTTGTCTAAGTATTGTTTCAGAAATAAATTAAATGATAAGAATATTATCTTCAATGATAACATTATGCCATTGGAGGAAAAAGATTATTTCATTCACAGGGTTCTATAACTGTCAAAGAAATTGTTTTTTTTTTTGAGTATTTTAATATAGTAACAGCATTATCATTAGTTTATTTTAAGTAATATTACCAGAAGCAAGGTTATATAATATATGAAAAATGTATTAATTTATTTCATGTATATTTTGTAAATATTCTGTTAATAAGATTTGTTAAATCTTTAATAAAAAAATTTACGAAAGTGTGACTTATAAGCTAACACAAATTATTACTTTTTCTTATATACAATTTTAAACAAGAGTCCACATAAATTTATTTTTCTTTTTTTCTGTCACGCATCATATCATTGTTTTTAACAGCAATACAATTTGTTTCCTTTATTACTTATTAATCAAATAAGAAAGGAGAGGTTTTATGTATAAATATATAGCATAAATAAAAGTTATGGTATAAAAATTACTAGACCTTAAAAGTAGAAGTATGTCAAACCTATAAGATGAACATACTTTTAGAATTTTAGATGGTTTTTATCTTAAAAAAATAAGGAAATGAGAAAGAAATATTAATTTAAAACAGCCTTGAACATGGTTTACATACTTCACTGATAAAGTTCAGCTTATGAATCATATTATTGTTCATAATTATTTCTTTTATTATACATATCAAATCCACTAATTTACGGATTTTTCGCGTTACTTAAATATATTTATTCCCGACGTTTCGATTCTTTTCAGCATCCATGATGTCAGCAGTCTGCCCGTGATCATGGATGCTGAAAAATCAATGAATTGATATGCTTATTATTGTTGACAAGCAATATGTCAAGCATATGTAACTTTAGTTCAACGCATTATACACAGCAGCTTGTGACAGTTTTTATAATGTGATCATTTATTCTAGATCATAATAAAATACCAGTGGAAGAACTTATAACTAATAAACATTTGATGTACGAAATTTAGCAGAATCTGAGGCTAATACACACTCGGGCTTCATATAACGTAACACAATATATTATAATAATATTCAATTAAATTATTTGAAATAAATAGATTTATTACCTTTCTGTTGCTTACGCGAATACTATACATGGTCACGTCGGTCCCGCGACCCTGAACCCTAGGAAGGGTTGGAAACGTCACGTATGATTTTAAATAATTGTTTAGTAATTAAACGTGATAAAATCCATGTCAAATTTAGTGTAGCTTTATTGTCATTATTATATACGAAATTGAACAAGATACATATCAAATCCACAATTTCACGGATTTTTAGTTGCGTTAGTTTTATATTTATTCCCGACGTTTCGGACTCTTTCCAGCGTCCATGATCACGATGTTAATATATACAATTAACGCAAAAATCAGTAAAATAATGAATTTGGTATTTATAATAATCGCGTAAATAAAAGCAATAAGAAGATACAGCTCCGAAACTCGGTGGGGGGTCGTCTATTTTTACACATCCCTCCCTCGGCCTCTCCAATTAGCGCCATACCACCCTACGCTATTCTCGGTACAATTAAAGCAGACCGCTAGTACTTTATTAACTTGGTCCGCTTCTTAGGAACGTATTTTTTTTTTACTTTTACTATTTACTCGTACGCGTTTGTGTATTGTGCTCGTGTGCTCGTGTACTTAGCGGAATTGTGGACGCACATTGTGAATTATGCATTGTCGGTGATCGTACATGGCGGTTTCTATGTATAATGGGATGCCTCGTGAATTTTGGACGGTGGACTCTTTGACGTATCTATTGTGTAAGCGGGGCATGTGTTGAGTTTTCATAAATTATTCTAAGAGTGTATTTGGTTTAGCACTGGTGATGAGATGTGAACTGCCTCCGTAGCCTAGTGGTATGGGCGTGTGCTTTAGAAACCGGAGGTCGTGGGTTCGAATCCTACGGGGACGCAACAAATTTTCATTGTTGGTTAGGGCAATTTGGGCCGATCACCCAATTGTCTAAAAAGTAAGATGATCCATGCGTGGGATGGGCAAGTAAAAAGTCGGTCCACCCAGCAACCCGCATTGGACCAGCGTGGTGGGATACGGTCTAAACCCCCTAATGGATAGGGGAGGCCTATATCCAGCAGTGAACTAAAACAGGCTGATGATGTGTGTGATGTGATGAGATGTAGCTAATTTTTGATAACCATTATTGTTATTAGTACGTAGCGATAATAATTAAAACTTAGCTAAGTTAAGTAAGGGACCGGTTTATTAAAAACAAACTGCTGTTACGTGTAATTATAACGAAAATACGGTGTTTTTCAGTGAAGTATATATTAAAAATGTCCGCTATTATAAAAATGACACTACCGTTACCGCGTTTTTACTGTTTTGATTAAGTACATATCAAATTAAGAATATAGGTATTGTTTATTTATTTCTTTTTATCCTAAATATTAATTGCTAAATCGACGTCTCCTGGACCTCAATAAATACAAGTGCCGAATCAAATTGGGTGCACCGGCTCCACTTTGTCCTTCACAATTGACAATTCAAACGATGAACGTTTAACAAGCGTGTCACTAATTGAATTGCTCTCAATTTATGCCCCGTGCCTGTGAAAGACTGCCTTATTAATTTGTAAAATGACAGTGACAAGCTGAAACGTCCAATTCGTCACAATTCGTCACCCCCGTTGTCAAGATTAGAGTTGCCACGAATAGTGAAACGTGTACGTTCGGCACTAAATATTTGCTTGTCGAGCGCATCAACAAAAATGAGACAATTCGCAAGTAATCGTATAAACCATTTGCTAAAGTTAATCTGTCTTCTACCGGGAGTAGTATGTATGTATCATCATCATCATCATCAGCCTGTGATAGTCCACTGCTGGACATAGGCCTCCTCTAATACACCTCCATCCATTAGGGGATTTTGGACCGTATCCCACCGTGGTCCAATGCGGGTTGGTGGGTGGACCGACTTTTACATGCCCATCCGACGCATGGATCATCTTACTTTCAGACAATTGGGTGATCGGCCCAAATTGCCTAACCAACTAGGAAACAACAATGAAAATTTGTTGGTCCCAGGATTCGAACCCGACCTCCAGTTCCTAAGGCACACGCCTATACCACTAGGCTACGGAAGCAGCATGTATGTATAGTGAGTGTTTATTTAAAGCTAATATCATCCGCGACCAAAAATGTAAATGTTTGCTACCAATAAACAATGAAAATCTTGTTTTTATTCATAACAAGTTACCACCAATATTAGCCGAATACTTTTTCGTGAATGAGTAACATACATCTTCAATTCTTACAATATTTTGCGTTCATAACATAAGTAGAGTATGTTAATATACGAATAAAATTAACTGAAGTCCTTAATTAATATTATGTACATTATGGTATCCGCGTAAAATAAAGAATTAACCATTTTTTCCCCGAGCACATATTTTGACACGAACATGTTTCTAACTTAATTAACGAGTGCATCGATGTTTGAACTGGAGTTACTCGGGTGAACTATGTTAGATAGGCGTCCGGAAGCCGAGCTATCTTTGCCTCGTGTGCAAATCCAATAATGTCTGATCGTATAATGACTTTAGGTGTCTCTCGATATCTCTCCGCCGTGATTTCACCACAATTTGCGACTTTAGGTGCTAGGTTTATCATTATTTATTTCTATCTCACATACTCACACACATTTACACAAACCCATCCACACGCGCAAGCGCATACACACTTTAACTTATTTTTTAGTATTTAATAAGATTCATGTCGTGTCTTTTTTCCATAATGCTATTTTAATTTAAATTGTCATTATTTGTACGCTTTTCACTGTTGTATTCTTATATATTACCACCTAAATAATGTAAATGTTGTTCTGACTTTCAGTTTTTTATATATGACTTTTTTGTTGACTAGGCAGACTTCTTACTACCTCAATCGATAAATTATGAACCAAAATTTTTGCATAAGATTTATCAATCAACAAAAACAATCTGTATATATATAGATAATTAACAACTGTAGTAAATCTAACGGTAGTAGTAAAGCTAACGGTCGTTAGATGAAAATAAGATAATTTTTCACCTCTTGAGAACCAATATGTAGGCAGAAAGATATTTTTTTTTTCAATTGCAAGAATAAAAAATATTTTTCTTGCAATTGAAAAAATATTTTTTCACCTTTTAAACCTTCCATGGATTTTCACAAATAATTTAAGACCCAAATTAGTCTAATCGATTTAGCCGTTGTCAAGTTTTAGCGAGACTAACGAACAGCAATTCATTTTTATTTATATGGATATCTATATTTTTATTTGTAACTATTATGAGCTGTGATGAGATGGTTTTGGAAATGTAATAAATAAGTAAATAAATAAAATATCATCTGAAGCAAGAGTTACGACAACAGGCATTAGCGAACGGACCAGTTACTTGAAGCAAATTACATTTTACTTTTACGCGAATACGACACGAGTATTAAATATTTTTTTTAGGATATTATCGCGTTCAAGATGTGTCCGTTTAGTCTGTCCTTTAACATATTAAAGTAATGCAACGAAAAATTAAGAAAAATTGTATTGAAGTTACATAAAGTGGCATTAATGAAGAAAACCTTCGTTCCTTGAGACCTTGGGACCCGACGATTCAAGTTTAACTAGGAATAACTTCTTTGTAGTCATTTAGGTTTCTTCAGAGGTATTACCTAACATCGATATTGTCTAGTCAATATACTATCATTGACATAAAATATATTTTATGGTGATTAAAGTATCGGATAAATTATCAAATAAACATATATACATATATGTTTATTTGATGATTTATCCTATGTGTAGGTATTTGTATAAAATTTAAGTATTATTAATAAGTAATTATAAATATTATTTAGGTATTTCATATATTGTTTGTTGGATTATATATACTTGTAATGAAGATGTCAACACGATATCTCTGAGCGACCACATCCTAATACCAGCGCCATACATACAACGCTTCTTTCATTTTATATTATCTTCATATTTTCCTTGGCTCTTTGTAAATAATAACAATATTTTTATAGTATTTATAAATAGATCCAAACGTTAAGAGATTACGTTAATTCAAAGGAAAAATGTCACATAAATTATTTAGGTTTATGGGATTCGAATACAATATATAAAAAGTATTGAATTCACGCGATCGCTTGCTTAGCTATTGAACAATCTGTAATAGGCTTAGGTATCCATTACCCGAACATACTGATTTTCTTTTACCCTTTCATACCATCAGTCTTTACTCTCCCCTAAAACGCTGTAACATGATCCCCTTAATCAATAACGTCCTTATTTGCCCTTAAACAAAAATAAATAGTTATCTGTATTACTAGTCCGCGGCAACGCAATATGGTCACCATTTTCGTAAAATAAAGAAGAACGGAAGTGTCAAAATTAACGCTAATTGCCTTATTATCAGGAGAAGACTAAACTCAGCCTGAAAAACGAGAGATAAAGCGTCGGTAGAAACGTTGTTTAATAAAATAGGAATTGCTACTGATATTTTAAATTTAGCTGAAACATTAAAAAACTTTGCGTATTTTTAATAATTTTCCTGAAATTGTATAAGTATCAAGTTTTTATTAAACATACCTGTGCTTGTGTAATAAAACAATATCACTTTAAAGTAATGATATGTTATGTAATTTTATTCTAATGCTAAAACAAAACTCTAAGCCATATCAATAAGAGTTATGTACGTGATGGTTTCATTAGAGATTATCGTGTGACGTAACAAACGCCAGGCTATTTAATAATGAATGATTAAAATATCATTTTAAGCAACATATTACACATAAATATAAACGTTACGCGTGAATATAAACGTTAACAAGCACCAAAAGTCATATAACCCAAGTGCTAAAGCCACGCGCGTCGCAGTGCCAAAAAACTGGCAGTTAATACGGAAACCCATTTCCCCGGATCCACTGCGTGCCATAATAATCCGTCGGCAGACAGTCGGGCGCCCCCGGCCCCGTATAATTGTGTCACGCCCACGACCCGTCCTTTTATATCTTGCCCTATATAAATATTAAAATACCGGCTATTTCCTTACGCCTCGAATGGGGATCTGTGAGAGTCCAATTTGTATTAGATCTATTAATATTCCCGCTTTTATAATTGATTTTGTCGTTTTTGTTGTTATGTCCTCCCTTGAAATATGTCCGTTTTACCTGTAGCTGTACCATTGCGTCATGAATACGACATTTGTATTGAGATGTGCTTTCTATTACGTGGCTATGGTTTCCCGTTTTGACAGGCAATGTAATGTTTATTTGACTATAAAGACGGTGCTATTTGTTATTTCGCCTGCAGTCCTTCAGATCCTATTAGCTCTGGAACTATACGTTTTTAGTTACGATCGATATAAAATGAACAATTGAAAGAATTTATCATCATCATATTCAGCGTGTGATAGTCCACTGCTGGACTTAGGCCTCCTCTATTGCACTCCAATCCATTAGGGGGTTTTGGGTGGACTATTTTTACATGCCCATCCGACGCATGGATCATCTTACTTTTCAGACAATTGGGTGATCAGACCAAATCGCCCTAACCCACTAGGAAACAACAATGACACTTGTCAAGTCCCGTGGATTCGAACCCACGACCTCCGGTTTTAAAAGAATACGCCCATACCACTAGGCTACGGAGGCAGTTTTAAAGAAAGTCAAACCCTTTTTGCGATTTTTTATTTTATAATGTAATGATTTATTGTGTTTACAAACCTTTGAGACGTAGCTCGTCTGTCTTTATTTATTGAGTGCCTGACTAGCAGTAGGCACTCCTGGTTCTAAGCAGAGCTTTGCATCTATATGTTATTTACTAACTTTACAAGACACTAGTTATAATGACTACATTTACTACTATGTCTGCGAATTGTAATTCAGTATCTAGAGGTTGCACCGAACTATGGCACCGTGTTCATGCATAAAGTCAGGCCATTATAACAATTACTGCTGCACTCGATCTTTTCCCTTCAAATGTTTATTCAGATTCCAGTAATAATTGTTTTTTTTTTAATATTTTATCAATGTTTCTAGTGTTAAAGTTATTATAATAAATTCTGTATCGAGTGTTCGTGTTCACTTGCCGTTGCTGTTTAAACTTTTTACTAGATCTTATATAACTTTTTAACTAAGACTGTGTTCTTCTGCTGTTATAAACTAACTGGGAAAATGTTTACTCTTCCGCAGAAATGTTCAAAGCCTTGGCGTAAAGTTCTCCTTTTTATTTAGAAAATTAAGTTGTAATAAGCTTGTTATGCTTCTTTTAAACTTCTTGTACTCTAATCTAATTATATATTTTCTTTGAACTAAATCGTTGTAGAAATAATGACCAAATCTTAGTTTTTAATGTATTAAAACAAAAACTCTACCAAGTAATGTGTATTTTTCGTATCACTTGTTTAATTTTTTCTTTATAAAAGTCAACTTTATTAACTTTTTTCTCTTTTAAAATAAATTTATGAAGAACGTAAAGGGTAAAGTTCAAACTGGCTTAAAAAGGTCAAACATCAGTTATGCGCGCTTTCTTTATTTTCCATGTGAAGTTTCTTTTTTAAAATTTCATCGTTGTAAATAGTTATGTATAGTATAATTTTAAGGTGGTAGGTGCCCTTTTATTTGGGCTGTCTGGGGTGGTACCACCGCGATGCCTATTTATTCCGCAAAGCAGTTGCGTGAAAACACTACTGTGTTCTGGGTTGAAGGGCACTGTAGACAGCGTATTTACTGGGTAAGCAAGACGTAACATACTGTCTCACAGCAAGCGGCGCATTGGTGATTACCCTTGGTATTGCCGATGTTCATGGGCGTCGTTCAGCACTATTCATCAAAGTGGCCGGCTCCTCTCTTGTTGTACAGTAAATTTCCAGTTCTTTTGATTACATTAATATTAAGTCAAATCGCCTCTACGAATCGTCTGAGTAATGTGTGTAGAGCCCAGACGCCTACACAATGCAGCATTATTTTATAGAGTACTGCGCTAGGCTTTAAACAATAATGGGGCTAGTGAAACAACTGCAGTTTATATTGGACCCAGCATCGTATATTTCTTAAATTCAATTCTTAAGCCGGTATTAGTGACTAACCATAAACAAACATTAATCGATCTTTAATGCTACATTCATATACGATAGTTAACTTATAAACAATGGTAAGGGAAATTAATTTGTTAGCTTTAAAACTGAACCACTAATAGCAAGGCGGTGTTTAGTAAAAAATACAAGTGTGTCCAAGTGGAGGCAAAAATATTACATAATTATTATGTTCACGCAAACTGAGTAACGGTGTGTAATTTTTTATACCTTAAAACATCTTATGTTTTAATTGTTTCTAAATAATCTAAAACGGTTATTTTACTTCATACAAACATGTTTACGTCTAGGCCATAAAACATAATTTGTTATTGTTAATTATGAATGTAAATGTTTACCCTACGTCGAATTTTTAATGTGTTACCAACTAGATGTTAATTTATGCACATGTAATTACTGTTACCGTGAGTTTTCTCGCTTTAATATTTAAACGAAACATGTTACGATCTCAATTTCATGTGAATTTAACGAACCGACTTCATTTCAGCTCATGTTGAACGTAATGAGATTCCAACTGAAACTTTGGACCGAAGTGCCATCTTATTATGGATGTTTCGAAACTTAACTTTTAATGTTCTTTTAATAGGCGTCTACGCGGGGACGCTGTGAATTTATTGCATTTATAATTTAAGAAATTGATTTTGATACATGCTTTAATTATAATTTACAATGGTTTAGTCGCGATTGCTCATCGATGAATGTACAATAGTAACAATGTCACAATAGTAATTTTGGACCGCCGCATTGGACCAGCGTGGTGGGATACGGTCCAAAACCCTTAATGGAGAAGCATGCATTAGGGGAGGCGTATGCCCAGCAGTGAATTAACACTTGCAGATAATGATGATGATCTTAATAATATTGTTGAATGCTATCTAATGCTAAGATATGACGTTTTGGATGGATTGCTATACTAAACGACGATTCTTTTTATGCCTTAATAAAAGTTTATAGTTCTTACTGCTACTTTATTTATTATTTAATATGACGACGAGACAGCATACGCCCTGCCCATAAGACGTGCAGCGCATGACGTCACAAGCCCGCACGCCTTCTTAAGTAATCAAATGTTACGTCTCTTTTATCCTTAGGTTTAAAATGGATTTATAATACTAGCTACGTTTTAAACCTAAGTTTCATTACACTACTACTTTCTGATAGTTCCCTAGGCGGAAAAACTCTCTACAAGTACACCACCAACTTCTAAACATAATGAGTGTTCTGTGAAGACTTTTGACTGAGCAATTGTTTAGAGATGTTTTTTGAACAAATAAACAACATCATCACTACATATTTGTCGTGGTAAAATGAGAAATGAGCATGACAGATTAAAAAAACAAAATTCGTACTTATAATAAATGCAGCGCAATTTCTTTAAATGATGTTAAATTCCTTAGTTTGTTACCACCTTGTTTGACGGTTTCAAATTGTACGTGATGTCACAGCAATAGCGACGCTTGCTAAATACGAAAATCCTCTTTCGTGCATTAGCCTTTATAGGCATATAATCGAGGGGACGAATACAAACACTCCCTTTGAATTCACCTCCCTTTCACGTATCCACTCAAGTTTCCCTTCTGGCTTCAGTAATGAAAAAGTTACCGTAACCAACGCCTTTAAGGTTCCTTTTGCTGTGCAGTCTATTTCCGCTTGCTCGTGAACGTATAGAAGGACTGTGAGAGCACTTGTTTTGAATTGAAAAACAAGCAATTGTACAATTTCTTGTTTCATTTAAACCTTTCGAGGTTTCGTAATTTTACGCTTTTATGCTTTTTTGTGTTATGCATATTTCTCTGCTTAGATAGTTAATTTTGGTTATTGCATTATTCTATATTTCGGAACGGTAACAGTGCATCTTGTGCATGGCATATTTGTTGTATGAAGTCGAAATATTCTTAAAATTAAACTCCTAAAAGATAGGGTCAATGAATAAAAATTTGTATGTATATCCTTTGTTTAAGTTACTTAAAAAATATTGTAGTTCCTGTTGCTCAAATATTACAGATAAGTATTGATTTGTATGTATGTAATCATTTTAAAACGCTTACTTTAATGTTGCATACAGACGATCCAATTTTATTTTTATATAGGTATGTATAAGTAATAACCGTATAAAATTTTGTGAGTCCCTTGACCATTGGCACTGTAAAAGGTCGGACTGGTTGGGTATTTTGTTCAGTAATTAAACGTGATAAAATCTCTAACGTGTTTTCGTTTAGCAATTTAATTGAATCGTATTTAATGGTCTCATATAATGTATTCTTTAGGGTGCTATATACTGCTGGTGTTTACGATTTAGAGAAATGTAATGGACTGCCTCCGTAGCCTAGTGGTATAGGCGTGTGGCTTAGAAACCGGAGGTCGTGGGTTCGAATCCTGCGGGACTCAACAAATTTTCATTGTTGTTTCTGTCGTTAGGGCAATTTGGGCCGATCACCAATTGTCTGAAAAGTAAGATGATCCATGCGTCGGATGGGCATGTAAAGTCGGTCCACCCACCAACCCGCATTGGACCAGCGTGGTGGATACGGTCCAAAAACCCTCTAATGGATAGGGTGTATTAGGGGAGGTGGACATAGGCCTCCGCAGTGGACTATTACAGGCTGATGATTGTGTGTGTGATGTGAAATGTAATTAACTATTTATTTAAATTTTGCAATAATTGTCAGCCTTAATATTTAAAAAAAATCTTAAATTTGGTATCTGTGTTCAATAACAAAGAAAATATTTTTGTCATTAATTTGAATACATTCTTGTAAGTACATAAAACATGTATGTCAAAAGTATTTTTCATATTTCATGCATTTATATTATAATTTCATATCGATCTGCATCTGCAGACGGAGCAAAAAACCGCTCTAATATTAAATTAAATAAAGTTTATTGCTCCGTCTGCAGATGCTTTACTTTCTCAAGGACAATATGTAGTAAACGACAATGGCTTTTAAGTTAAAGCAAATAAGATCACATAAACTGAGAGAAACTCGCGGTATCTACGTGTATGAACTTAGTCATGAACATGTAAATTAATTGGTAACTATTCGGAGTAAAGTTATGCATCGCAGATAGTTTAGAGGTGTAGCTGCATTGCAGCTGAAATAAAGTTTTTCGAGCTTGTCTTGTGTCAATAAAACAATTGGCAGGGAGTTTTATGCGGCAGTTTTTCTGCATTCGACGCCATCTCGTGGTAGTGTCGCGACCTTGATACTTTATGCAGCTTTAATGAGTACCTAAACGTATACTTTATTACGTGCCATAGTAAAAAACCGCAGAAACTTTTATTGTTTAAAATTCGGCGAAATTTACACCGTTGTTATTAAAAAATATACATATATCTATCAAACTAGCTAACTAAAGTTTGATAGAAATATATTTATTGTTCAATATGTCCGAATGTGATTTTTTAAAGTATTTACAGTTTAAATAATGTTTTAAAAATAGTACCTCAGTCTCTTGATAAAATTTAATTTTATACAAAATCATGTTGTTGAACTAATACTTACAGCATTTATGCTCATTGTCAGAATAAAAAAATTCCGAATTATATTACCTTTGACATATCCTGTTTAGCCCTAGACTATGCTAAAGATATATTAGACCCATTCACTATGGTATTTATCTGCTTTTTTTTTCGTTTTCTTCGTTCTAAGTTTTTTATAACGTGTTAATTTTTTTTCCTTTATATAGATAGATAAACTCTTAATTGGTAAATTTATTATTGAATTACATTCATTCGAAGTTACAACCTCTATGAGGGCAAGTGCGGCCTTATTGCTATAAGACAAAGTCAATAATGAATTAACATTGACAAAAAATTAATTTAAAAGCAGTGATAAGTTGAATAAATCACATATAAAAATAAGACAATTCACTCAGCGGTTTTAATGAGAAGACAGCTATGTAGTTTCGATTTAGTTCAGTCAGCTTTCAAATTATTGTTTTTAATTATTTTGTTTTGGAACCTTAATTAAACTCTTGGATTGGCAGTTAATCGTAATGAAAGCTATAAAGTAGATTATTTAATTTTTCATCAAGCTTTCTTTCTTCTTGAAACAAACGCTAGTGATTTAGGTCAATACAAAGTAAATATTTACAAACGAGCAAAATTTTACCTAAGGTCTTGATTAAATTTCAAGTTTTTATTTCAACAAATTATAATAACGTAATTGTTCTCGATCGTCCCCGTGGTCTAGCGGTATTGGCTCTTGCTTTGCTTGGAAACAAGTTTGTGTTATCGTTCTTTTTTGCTTGGTTAGGACAATTTGGGCCGAACACCCAATTTTCTGAAAAGTAAGTTGATCAACGCGTCAGATGGGCATGTAACAAGTCAGTCCACCCACCCGCATTGGACCAGCGTGTCGAAATACGTACAATAACCCCCCAATGGAGAATCCGTGCATTAGAGGAGGTCTAACACAGGCATTTTTTAGTTAATTTAGACCTTATATTCTTGTTAACGTTTTTCTTCTGCACTCGAGCCATATAAGACATGAAGTATTATGAATCTAATGTCTATCAAAACGTATGGTGCTCGAATTAATTGAGCAGCGCGAGATGATTTATTATAATACCAAACTACCAATTAGAACTCTTGGTCCTGGAGTAGTTTACTCATCATATCAGCCAAACGATGTCCACTGCTGAACATAGGCTATGCTGCCAAGAGTTACGACTGATCCATTGACTCCCTGCATATTTCACAGGTGGACACGCCATCTCGTGGGGGGTTGACCAACGCCTTGATGGCCAGTACGAGGCTGTCTCTCGAGAACCATTTAATAAGTAATAAAATTATAAGTCACATTTGACTTTATTTACTAAAAATGAAGATGTTTCTAAACGAACTCAGATGAATCTTGCTATATATCTAAAGATATCTTTACGTTCTTTCACGGCGTTTATTATTGTTATCTCCCGTTATGTTTTGTTTAATGTCCAGCACTCGTTATCTTATCTGATGTAAATTTAGCACCGTAGCCAATGGAAAACTTCGCAGTTTACCAAAAATATGACGTCAAGCGTCATATATTGTGTACAAGCAAGGCAAGTACTTTATGATAGTTATTTAATCAATCGAACTCAATACATAATTTTAGATTTCTTGTGCAACGACATGTTTGTAAGTGCATTACCAATTTAACTGATTTTATAAAGAGATGACTATATCTATATATCTCCATCTATATAATCTAAATCTATACACGCTACTACATTGATTATTATTTTCAGGTATATCTTTAAAGTCACGCTCGCTTTTCTGAATTGAGTAGTTATTCTTTATGCAAATAGTCAGCATAGATAAATTTCATTTGATATGTCTATTTTTGGTATTTTTATATCGCACAGTAAGTGCCTTTTATAGTATAAGGAAGTCACCTATTTATAAATAAATAATTGCTTTCTCCGTACATCAAAGTTGTATCAAATAATATGAAGATGTATTCCCTTTGAACAAAATTATGAAAATACATGCGCCATTAAACAAAACATACAGAATATTAAAATAAACTTTGACGGTAATAACAATTTGGATAAATATAGAGCATGTATTTATTAAATATAGAATTATCTATTAGAGAATTACGTAATTTTTTGAATAAAATTTAACCCAAGCTATTTATAATATAATTCGCTTTCTAAGTTAGAAATTGCCTGTGTGCTCCAGCGTTACTAACCCTTACAAACCGAAGGTCGTGATTTCGAATCTTGCGGAGAAAGACTACGTTTTTGTTTTGTCTGGTTTGTTAGGACTACATCGTGTATTGTGTGGCGTTATTGCGTAAAAAGTAGCATAATCTGTTCATTTAATAAAATGTTTAATAATAAGTCCCGTAAGGTAATAAAGAATCCATCCAATGGATTAGGATACGAATGCAACCCTTTCAAGTTGTGAAGGTTAGATGCAAATCGCTTTGCCCAAACTCTATTATTAAAGTGATACTGTTAGAAGCCGAACAGATGATAAATTGGTAAATTACTTAGGAAGGTGAAAATATGTTCACACATCTGAAATGTCATTAATTAAATACACATTTCCGAGTCTTTATAAATGTCTTTAAATATAATTACGTAAAAATAGACATTCCATTAGAATTTCGCATCCATTTGAAGCGCTCCAAGTTTCCGTTTTTTTTTTTCAATCGAACCGAGACCGCGGCACAAGCGTTCGTGTAATTTTCAGCCGCTCGAAGCGTGACGTGGCGGCCCCGTGCGCGCGCACGACGGCTTCGATCGCGCTCGCCGCCCTTCTGAATGAACCTCGCCTACGTTAACCGTGTCACTAATACAGCGACCTTCTGATGTCGCGACGGCCCCATCTCGCCGTTTCCCATCCGCCTTATCGGCCCCATCCGCCTTATCGGCCCCATCCACCTTATCGGTGCTCCGCCGCGCCAACTTTTTATCTAGATGGCCTCGTGTTTAAAGATTTGCCCGCGGCACAAAAAAAAATGACGCGCGATAAATGGCGCGAAATCGTTATCGTAATTGTTAATTGTTACACAAGTAATAGGTATACGATTATGTTAGAGTCTCATATGTATTATTCATGAATGCCTAATCACTACATAGTATAAAACAAACTTTTTATCTAGATGGCCTCGTTTTTAAGATTTTCCTCTAGGCACAAATAAAATGACGCGCGATTAATTGCGCGAAATCGTTATCGTAATTGTTTATTGTTACGGAAGTACTAAATGATTATGTCTTATATGTATTGTTCTTAATACCACTGCATAGTATAAAACAAAGTAGCTTTCTCTGTCCCTATATCTTTATGTATGCTTAAATCTATCAAACTACGCAACGGGATTCGATGCGTTTTTTTTAATAGATAGATTAATTGAAGAGAAGTTTATACGTATAACACATGCTTAATATTGTACATATATTTTCAATCAGCATAGCTCCCGTGCGAAGCAGGGCGGTCGCTGTCTTAGTTGAATAGTAATATAGAAATCTTCTCTGATATATATAAGAGAAAAGATTTTCTAACTATTGTGCCAATTTTAAAAATTCGTTCGCCATTAAAAGCTACATTCGCTTTGAATAACGTCGGCTGCTTCTTACCCTGGAAAAATCCAATAAAAAATCTGAAAATAACACGGGCATTTTCGTGGGCAGGTTGGTACTATTATATATATAAGAATTATTTGAAAATTACAAAAAACTTTTCCCCGAATAACTCTTCCAGTTGATATTGACTTATTATAATTATTTAATTGCTCAATGACCCGGTAATAGGGGTTATACCTTCAAAACCGAATTCGAAATGTTTCAATGTGGCTATATGCCGGTTTTATGTTTTTACTACTTAGTAATCTATAAACTATCTGTATCTCTCCGCATACTTTGAGATTGATTAAAGACTTATTCCCGATATCGGCTTATATGTTTTTTTTACATTTTATTTTCCGCATTAATAACTCATCTTAAATATACATCGCCCGCTGCATAATATATCAAGGTTGTCGCTTTTCAGTTTAAAATGTACACAACGCTAATGTATCACATTTCAGCTGTCACTACATATATTTAACATGTCGTAACCTAAACGCACGAGATTTCCCATCCAAAATACGTCGGATGTCATTGTCCTGTGCGAAGGAACGCCCAACGCGTATAAGAAGTTTTTACTCCAATCTCGCCATAGCGAACCGAACGTGTATTAGCCTGTGCGTGATTTCTATAAATTATTTCCGTCATAAACTAGGCCACCGCCGGCTTAGTGTTACATCCAACCCTCAACAAAGCGGCATGACCCGAGAATTTGAAATTCCACTCCAGTTATATTTTCGTTTGCCACTTCGTTACATTTTTAATGACCTCTACTTAATCATTCTTACTGAAACATGCTTATTTCTGTCTAATAATACAGTCTGAACAGCGAAAACAGGATGGAAATGGTATTAAAGTCAGCTCTAACAATACCATAAAAATATGTATATTTGGCATAATTAAAATGATGAGAAAAACGGCTGTCTGCGAAGTACTACGTAAATTGGTCCAATGTTTTAAAATTCAATTTTCTTGAAAACAAGCTGAAAACTGTAAACTTATTAAGTTTATATTCGTCTTTAGCATGGATTTTAATTATTGTGTGTTAGTTTAATTACTGGAATTGTAGGTGCTTATTTTCATTTGGTATATATGTTTGGAATTGAACAAATTAAATTATGTCTATATACAATATTAACTTAATTTTACTTAACTACGGTTCCTATATTTGCTACAGTTATTAACAGTCTATGATTTTTTAAATTTTAATGTGTTATTGATAAATAATTTATATCTATATATAAAGAAAAGTATAGATCTTTTATTTATCGATTGAGATAGTAGCAAACTTGTATTTTAATATTTTTGCGTGGAAACTACACAGGCTAAATAACTTTTGAGTAGATTATAATTACTTATTAGTTCAATATTCCTATTTTGCCCGGCTTTTTTTATTTTCATCTTTTCTTGCATTACTTAGGACTGACCTGGACGTCGTAATGTGTTTAAATCAACGGATAAAAGTATAAAACTTGCTCCATATGCCAAGTTTTATGCTTTTATCCGTAAAAAAAAACGGTTTGCGAACACTAATGTAAAAGGATCAACGTATTCAGTATCGCTTACTGCCAACTTTTCATCTATGATTGATCTATACTCTTCGGATAAAGAACGTATGAATGTAAATTAATTGCGTAAATGTAAATAATCATTACATCCGACAAAATGATTAGTAAATATTTATTACAAGGATGGCCTATCGCTTCTGTTAAGTCGTCGAATCTTATTAGTTGGAAACTTTTATTTAACAAAAGTATATTATTACTTGAATGCATATCAGTATATTGAACTTTTCCTTCACTAAAAATTTGCTACAAATTGTTTTTACTATATAAATACATTTAGGAAGCTAAACCATATTATAACGTTGCCGTTACCAGAGTTTAAAGACAAAATTCTTTAACCAATGCGTACACTTCGATGACCTACGAGGAAAAATGTGGCCTCTGTCTATCGGACTGTTCAACAAGTTTGCAGAGCTAGCGTGAGAACGCTAGCTCAGGTCATGCCATAAAATTCGTAATAAATTATCCGGCGAAGACCGAAAGTTACCAACGTAGCGCCAAGGATTCCCTCGTTGAAGTGGTAGTGGGGTGGTCACGTGGTCCGTAGAACGGACGGCCGATGGGCTAATAAGGTTCAAGAGTGGAGGCAATAGTTAGGAAAATGGAGTGTTGGTCGACCCCCGACTAGTTGGGCCGGCGATCTTCGTGCAGTAGCCGGTTCATATTGGCAGCGAGTACCAGGGGATCTACCGTTTTGGCGTTTATTGAAAATACCTATGTCCAGCAGTGGACTGTTAGAGCCAATAATAATGATGATGATATATATACACTGAGTACATTAATAAGATAACCGTAATGCGGACATCATTTTTTACTTCATTCTATATTTGCAACATGCTACAATTTTATTGCTATCTCCATACAGCCTAGATGCTATTTGCTTTCGCTCAAGATTTTCTGAAATTAAATTGCTAAGCTACCCGGAGCTACTTAAGTGATGCCATCTACTTCGTTCCATAAATAGGTATTTAATTATATAAGACATAAATTGGTTATTATTTCTTGGCTAAATGCTAATGTTTTTATTCGCGTTAATACACGATCGTGTTTTAATTTATTTTCGGTAATTTCATTAAAGTTTAAAATGGATTGAAGCTTTGTTGTTTTTCCTACATTATATTGATTCTTACTATCGTCCTTTTTTTTTCTTATTGGCTACGAAGGCAGACGGGCAGTCTTGCCACCTAATGGAAAGCGGTCACCGACACCAATACACGTGCCATAATATTAGTGGTATCACCAATACGCTGCATACCGTGAGACATAGGATATTCAGTCTCGTTCACCCACTTTATGCACTGGCTACGGTGCCCTTCCTTATGTGTTATCTGTTTACCTTATGTGCATAATGAATAATTTATAGAAAAAGCTCACCTGTATAGTTTTTAATGTAAAGCTTGCAGCTCTATTAACAATAAGCTTTATTGAATAGAGGAAAACTTGAAAAAAGAAGCTAAAACATGCAAAATTTTGATATTTTATAATTAATTCTTTTCAGTCGTTAACAATATGTGTAAGAGATACACAGATACAGAAGAACGGAAACATAGACTGCACTCGTATCCGCCATTTACAATTTCGTATACGCGTATAACATACGCATGGCATAATGTACAAAAACCTCTGGACCCGTCGTAAATACTGAAAAAAAAGAGTAACCGAAATAATTATATACCTAGAGTCTATACAAATCTGACCTTGATTATGTAACAGCATGTAGGCGACATCATCAGCCTGCATTATTCATAAGACGAAAAATATCTGATATTTGTCTAACTGTTAAAATAGCCCAAAATAAAATTGATTCTCCTGATCTACTTTCCCATATAAATCTTAGGGTACCGATAAGGTCACCCAGACAACGGAAGATGCAAGTAAGTCTTGCATCTTCCTCGTTACCTAACAAATTATAGAAAGAATTCATTTTCATAAGATCTGCAAAATTCATCAACTAACTGAATGATTCGCCCTAGATTGATTTGTTTAACTCACCTTTAGATACACTTAGAACGTTGTGTCAAAGAACTGGTTTCATGTGGTCTCTTAGCTTAGTGTTAAGTTAAATGATTTCTTTTTTTTCTTTTGTTTTATAATAAACCATTGTACACTTCTTAAGCATTCAAGCTGCTGTATAGTTTTATATGCGAAAACATTTAAATGGTGTAGCTTGTCTAAATTAGTAAATACGAATTTATCACTGTATGCTTTCCGAAAAGAATAAAATAAAATAAAATAAAATTAGCATTACTCTTTTAGTGACCATCTGTTTTTAATTATTTTTATGTTAAATATAATGTTGACAAATTGCGTAATTCTATCGTTAATTTCTGTGTCAATGATTTATTGCTATATTTTAATACACTATAAGGTAAGGCATCCATTGTTTCGATTTAGACTTCATGTATATTTTAAATTTATCCTTTCGATTGTAATAAAAATATTAGATACTACAGGGTGCATAAAAATGTGCCATTCTTATCGTAATTTTGGACTCTGAAGAAATAAATGCAAGGGACTAGATGTAATTCAATTTCCGTTCAAAATTAAAATAACCCAATGTTTAGTTTTCTTTTTCAGCTTTTTATTAGGATATTTAAAAAACAAAAGAAGTTAACAAGAATATATATCGTGAAAAGGTCAATCTATCGAATCAATTTTACTCCTAATGTAAATTGACTTTAATAGTGTGTTATTGTTATTAGTAATTTAATAGATAGTAATAAATTATAACCTTTTATCGGCTTATTAAATTAGTTCGAACAATAATTGAGCTTTATGTCACTTTTTTATTATTAAAATAAAGAAGACGCGAAAGCACTATACGCGCAATAATAGGATAACGTCCGTGCATGTTGCTAGCAGATTTTACAGATACGCTGATATTGAAGTGCGAAGAGATTTATAATTAAATTATAACAATACGGGAAAAGTAAAATACTGAATTTAGATATATGCGGTAGTACCTTATATTTATTCAAAACATTATTGGCGTAAACTTGTAGAATTATTGCCTTATTATATTATCTTGCTTATACCCCTCATTTTTATCAAGGTTTATCGCTTACCTGACTTTGTAAATTGAAAACGTATTTGTGATTAGAATTAAATTAGAAAATATATCTTATCTTTATGAAGGATATATTTAATATGCTGAAAGTCATATACCTTTTGGTGTATTAAAAAAAAAGCAATTAATCACTTTAACAGAACTTAGCTATGAAATATTTCACTGCACAAGGCTACGTCATTATTTACCCTAAAGTGACAATAAAAACGTCACGAAAAAAGTAACTTAATTAGTTAATTGTAAGCTAAATAAAAATGTGGAATTTACGTAAACAAGTTCGAATGTTGTGTTTATTGGTGTTAGTTTATTGGTGCCGAAAAAAGGTGACTATTACAATGCCAGAAAGGAATGCGTTCTAATTGGTGGACCCTCGCCTTGTTCAAATCTAACGCGACGTTTAGCCAATAAGAGGGCTCGACGTCCTGACACCATTTGCGCTAGACATATTACTTTTTCATCCCGCATTTCATCCGTTCCACGCGGTTTGATGAGTTTACTCTGTCCCGGACGACAGGACGTTCAATAGAATAGTTTGTGTCTTGCTGATATATTACCCGTTTATATGCAATAAGAACCTTAAAAAGTAACATAAAATGAAAGTCATCGTTATACTTACTACGTTATATTAACTTTTATATGATTTTTAGAAGTATACATGACATCCATTCTATAGATATAGTTTTGAAAGCACCGACTTACTATAACGAATTCATTTTTTTCAAATTCAAATTTAAATATCTTTATTCAATATAGAAGTTTACACTTGCTTATTGATTGTCAAACACACTACCACCGGTTCGGAAAAGGACGCCTCAGACCTGAGAAGAACCGGCGAAAGAAACTCAGCGGGCTATTTTTTATAAATGGTAATAATGACTGGGATAGACTTTTAACATTTTGATCCTATCGAGCGTCTGTCGTTTTCGCAAAGTGGCAATAAACAACAACAAACAGAAAACTAAGAAAAAACTATTCAGTTCTTACGCAACAACCAAACCCATGACTTCCATTTAGTATTATTCATTATAATGGGCTAATATATCTACGCCTACGATATTTTATCCTTGTATCCTTTATTTGTTTTGTTAGCAATTGGAGTGAACGTGCCTCAAAATTTGCTTAGCCCATCGGATCGCTCGATAATTGTGAATACTTAGCAAGTTCTCGTAATGTAAACATTTCGATGGCAAACAAATCACCGCCTACCTTAAGTCTTTGTGATTTTAACCTTTATTTTTGAATAATATTCGCGTCTTAATTAGCGTTTATAATAGCACCAATATAAATGTGATTCTCTAATTGCTTATTTGCCCATACCCTGTTGACTTAGCAGTAGTACTGTTTTATTATTATAGATATAAATTGTGAAATTCAAATTCTGACTATGTCGGTTGCCTCTGTTGTATGTGTGGTCGTGTTTTTAGAATCCATTGTATGTTTATCTATAATTTAACCTAAAACTGTAATTATCTATGCTATGGTTTTATGTATTAGCTATGGTTTGTCAATTTTTATTAATACAATTTTGCGTCCAATCTGTATATAAAATTTCAAATTGATAATTTATTACATATTCATCCTTGAATGTCTTGCGTAAAAGCTTGCTCATCTCGATACTATTACTAACATATCATAAGCAGAAAGAGTTCTCTAGAGCATGCAATTTATTACATGGATGCTCCTCTGATGCTGTCGTAATAACTTTAACACCTTTGCACTCGGTTAGATTTTCCTTCCTACTTACCATATGCATATTTTTATATTAAATATTCATAAATTAAAGAGACAATAAGAAAGCGACAGAGCAAAAATCGCTTTAAAACAACTGTTTTTCATACTTAATGATGGGGAATTTTAGCTGGTCGCCTGGTTGTTTGGAATAATAGAATAATCCATGTTATGAACATTGGTTATGAAGCATTGTCTACGAAATATATTTTTACAGTCACTTTGGAAAGTCATAGTAAAACCATAACTTATCTATCGAATTTCGCCAGAAAGCATAGTCGTAGTACAAAAGTAAAAATTGTAATGAAACAAAAGTTGCTCTATGTAGTTAATACTATACCAAGATGCATAGTTTGTGGAAAAGGTGACCAGGACGTTAGCACGTTTAAGTCCGTTGTCAACCCGACAATCTTTGACAGATTCGGGTGAATCTTTTTCATACTTTTCTTATTTTTATTGGTTTATAGTGAGTACTTGAAATTTTATATTATATTTTCTTCTAAATCTATCTGAGAGGCAAGTAGTAAAAGACTACACTTGGAAAGGCACTATCGGCTATAATTAGAAATCTTAATTAAGGAGGGCAGTAATAAGGGAACTCTTTGAAGTTAAGTCAACCAGAGAAAGTAATCCCGAATAGGAACAAACTAGCGCATACTTCATTCGTTTTTGCACTGTCAATGAAATAGGTGTACACGAAACCTTGAGTAATGTGAACACTACTTTCGGCGAAAGAACAAAAGCCGAGTACGGCCACTCGACATGCCCAGAACTAACCCCTCGTGCAACGCGTTAGTTCACTTTGTTTCGAAAGACAATGTATATTATATACATTGTGTGTTTTTATCGTTTCACTGTGATCCGTATATTCTATATTATTCTAAGTAAGCAATTTTAGATAATAATAGTGTTACTACTTTATAATGTTTTTCTATTATTTAGTCTTTTTATAAACGGTTTACTAACTGAAAACATATGAGTTTATTATTATATCACTTTAGACACTTAATATATATCAATCGCTAATTATATGCTTACTTTACTTAAATTATAGGTAAATACAGCGTTTGCATAGAAAGTAATTGATAGATGAATATGGACCCAGATAGAAAAATAATCTTTCACAAAGTTTTGCCTATGTACAATATGTTTTAATTTGTTTTTTCTTTTATCCAAACATTGTCCATTTTACCACATTATCCAAACATCCAAACATTATTAAATATCTTTTCCTAGTCATGATTTAGATCATAATTTTCGAGTATGTATTGATAATTAATAAACAACACTATTATAAATGCTTAAACGACCGCGGTTAATGCAATACAATTCCTCTCTTGCTATTTAATTCCATTAATTGTAAAAGTACTGGAGTGCAGAAGGTCTAATTACGTAATAGCACGTTCTGCTTCGGAGCGCAACAACGTTTATACCAATTGTAGCTCTACCCGCAACCCTCAGTAAAAGGAAACTTTTTTATTATTTAATTAAGACGAAGAAGCAAAACATATACTTGACAGTGACGCTGATACAAAATTCGGCCACAAGTCATTATCCCGATTATGCTTAAAGGTGTGTGTTCCCTGTTTACAGGAGACCGTCTGGGTGGGTACCACCGCGGTGCCTATTTCTGCCGCGAAGCAATAGTGTGAAAACACTGCTGTGTTCCGGTTTGAAGGGCACCGTAGCCAGCGTATTTACTGGGTAAACGAGACTTAACACCCTATGTCTCACGGTAGGCAGCGCGTTGGCGATACCACTGGTATTGCTAATGTCTATGGGCGTCGGTGATCACTTCCCATCAGGTGGCCTGACAGCTCGTCTGCCTGCGTATGCAATAAAAAAAAGCCAGAATATTAGCTATTCGGTAGAAATAGGCATCGCGCTTAAGAATCTTTTTTAAAGCTCCGAAAATTATTTCTACAGGTCAAGCTCAACTGCGTGCTTACCTTTTTGAATATTTTTCTACAATAATAAATTATAATAATCGATAGTAAACGTAAATGGCTCGCATTTACTTTATTTAATATGCAACATTGATAGATAATATTAGAGAACGTCACGTAGAACGCCTACGCAACAGAGCTGTCTGAATATTTCATCGCCGAGAAATGAGTTGGGAATAGTACCAAATTGGTTGTTGTGAATAATTTTGAAATAGTAAGAGAAACGTGGATTGATATTCGTTGCGAGAGGGTAGGGGGATGGTTGCGCGCGCATCTCTACCGCTCTACGGGCGGTCAGTCGCGCCCGAGGTACGTGCTACGAGATCACTGCTACGCCGTAGCGCGGTAGCGAACTTGTACTGAAGCCGCTTAGTGAATTGTGAGCTCGTGGGCACAAAGGATTCGGTAACGAGGCGTTAAAGAAAGGTATATTGTTGTACGATATATATAAAAATATATATTTAAGATATGGAACGTCCTACAACTCAGATATAGAGTAACGATATGTTATATATTTTACGTACTTATATGGTTTATTGGATTTTCAATTGGCTCTGTAAGCTGAGTCGTTTTGCTATTATGTTATTGGGGTTGATGTATCTAATTTTGGTATTCCTATTTGCGTAGAGCGCCATATTTCCTGTCAATGGACTCGTCGTTCATTGTCGAATACCTGAATTAATTGATACCTTTACAAGGCTATTGATGTTTAGCTGTAGCTTCTGTATTTTCTTTGTTAACTTTGTCAATGGAACATTGAAGGTTTTTCATTTGCGTTATGGAATTCGAGTATTTGAAATGATTGAACATAAATATTTTAAGGTTTTTTAATGTCGTAATATATATCGAGCCTGTATGCAGTTTTTGACTCATCAAATTTGTTTCTTATATGTTTAAACATTGGTATTTTAAGCACATATTTTTTTAAGTTACTTTATAATTCTAACCTAAATAGAGTGGAGCATGGTTCTCTCGAAGTCAGAGCAACTTCACACGAGTGCCGTCTTATATATTATGTACGATGTGAAGATACAGAGATGCCGACTTCGATATAAATTTTATGTAGTTATTTTCGGTTTAGTACTGCGCTTTATTGGTTAGCTGGTATGTATATATAATTTAAGTTATATATACACATATATTGCGGTACGGTACTCCATAAGTTTTCACTATTATTTAACTACCTTTGGTAATGTAATACATGTTTTCCTCTTAATATAACTATATCTCTAATTAGTGTTTAATTATTCATAACTTTAATGTTAACAATTATTTGAATTGCCAGGTTATTTGACAGGAAATACCTCACAATGTTTCTTGCGTTTCATAATCACATTCATTGTGATTTTCATCAAAATTCTGTCAGCTATTAGCAGACTCCGCTGCTGACAGAGTTTTGACAATACACTGCTCACAAATTGTCAATTTACATCCCCCGTTCTCGATTGCGTAATCCAAAAGTGAGCATTGTGTTTGCGGCACATTGGTCGAAAGGACGTTTTGTGCGGTCGATTAGTCTCCGTATCGTTTCTTATTCCGGATGCATGATCAAAGTCTGATCATCAACGCGTGACGATTTTAGACATCGGTTCCGGGGGTTTCGGGTCATATAATTTATAAAGTATTCGTTTTGATAATAGCACCATATAGAAGATAAGATATTTGAAAATATGTCTGCTATATAATTTTAAGCTTCTTTTATGATTGCATAACCGAAGCGTGATCATTTATTAGAGGACACGTTAGCGCCTTAACGAAATCAATCTGACTCCGCTCTTATGTTTACGAAAAATGATCATCATCAATGATCATCGAATACTAGTCAGCCGCCGACACATCCTACGCCGACACGTTATAATCAAAAATGGTATACTATTTGTGATTATAACCGTAAGCGAATCGTGATCACGCGCTATCCAATCACCGATCACATCGGCCTAAATTCTCTATTCTCATTGGCGGACGCATGCTTACCACGCGTCATTAGATTACACGAACGCCTCTAAATGGGCGATTACATAACGTCACTTACGACCGCGAACCTATCGATCCGGCCTTGTGGCATTGTGCCAATAACAACTTGGTGCCCCAGAACTTGCTGTGTTAGTCGAATGCACAGAAGTGCACCCGTTTTGCGCTTATATAACGGAAATTACACGCTTTTTTGACTGCGTTCGTTTGGAAACTTATGAGTGAACGAACCAAAAAAACAAGTGACAGTTCGGGCGCAAAAAAATTACTTAATTCTTGTTTACCGATTGAGGAATAGACGATTAAGTATATGTCACTTACCTAGTTTTATTTCGCTTCTGCTATTCTTGGTAAAATTGAGGTTAAGTTTTCTTTTGACGCGCTAAGATTTTTGTACACGCCTTTTAACTGGGTCATTCTTAAACCGTTATTTCGTTTCATGTCTTAAGTCAAGTAGTAAACGTTTTATATTTAACGCCGACGATCGATGTCTTTATATTATTCTCGTGTCAAAAAGCATAAAATATTATACTCGGATATAAATAGTATATCGATCCGGGACTCGAATATAAATAAAGCACTTAGCACACCGACTCGTTTCAACATCGCCCACACCTCGGGCGGTCTCGTTTTAAAAGACCTTTTTAAAAAGCTCATCCAGTTAGTCTTCTATATTCACTTCTTTATTATGAACATTTTATCTACCGTTGTGGAATTTTGGCACTTCTTGATGAATTTTAGGTCGTGTAGTTAAATTCTGTGGCGAAACACTATGAAGGTGGTAGATACAAGGGTGTACCTGTCATCCCTTGTACTGGGAAAGTATTTCACTCTATTTCTGTCACAACGCAGTCGTGTAAAAACACTATCTCGGTTTGAAGGGCACCGTAGTCAAGGTAATCATCAGCTTAACAATACATAAAATTTTACGTCGTCAAGGTGACGAGCGGTTTTGTTCCGTCCTGCACTGGATTTCTTATAGGCAGGGTTTATCACTCAACATGCTTGTCGCGTTACTTCAAAAGAAACACATTGTTGAGTTATCGTTACTTTCTGATTGATTACAGTAATATTGCATGAAAAGAATTGCAATGCATGTGGTCAAGACCAACTTTTCCAGCCTTTACAAAATTCAATTGCGTTGTATAATTTGTACAATTGATTCCGTCATCAAACACAGTTGTACACGAGGACTGCGTTTGAAGTTCGTTATACACAACGTTGATGTTCGTAAGGAATTTTGTTAATTAAAACAAGTATTTTAGAAGCCGATCCAATTATAACTTGAAATGGTTCTACAAAATTACAACGCTTTCTGAAATCTAATCGATAAATTTTTATAGACGTACCACCCATACGGCCCAAATAAATAAACTTACCTCGTTACGGTTATTACGTTTCTTAAGGTATCATGGGCCAAACTTTTATAATGCTGATACTATTTGTTTATTTATTCATTTTGCGCAATTGAAATGTACTCAGGCGAACTTAATACCATAAGGAATTTTCTTACGGCCTAACTTAGGGAGGTTACAAAATTAGAGCAAAAATAAAACAAGCATAATAAAATATACGTGAAGTAGAACAAGAATTAATTTATAATTACGGACCTTTTACAATAACATGTTTCTTATATTTAACTATTAAAAAGCTCATTAATACTTTGCTTTATTTTTAGTATTACTCTGATAAAAATCATCGTCATCATTAGCCTGTGTTAGTCTATTGCTGGACAGTGGCCTCCCCTAATACAAACCTTCTGCCTCCGTAGCCTAGTGGTATAGCCGTGCGCTTTAGAAACCGGAGGTCGTGGGTTCGAATCCTGAGGCTGTGGGGCATTGTTTCCTAGTTGGTTAGGGCAATTTTAGCCGGTCACCCAATTGTCTGAAAAGTAAGCTGATCCATGCGTCGGATGGGCATGTAAAAAGTCGGTCCACCCACCAACCCTAATGATGAATACCTTCTCCTTAAGGGTTTTTGGACAGTATCAACCATGCTGGACCAATGCGGGTTGGTGCGTCGACTTTTTACATGCTCATCGTACGCATCAATTTATTCTATATTGTAGCCCATCATCTTACTTTTTAGACACACGGATGATTGACCTAATCAACCAGAAAACAACGATAACAAAAGTTGTTTCCCCGCGGGATTCGAACCCACGTCTTCCGGTTTATAAAGCAAGGGCCAATGCCGCAGACCACGGAGGCTGGAATATAAATATATTGTAATAGAATCTAAAACGTTCTTTCTATCATCTACTTACGAAAATTTTGTCTGCAATCGATTGCTACAAATAGACCAGTATCCGCTGCAGATGGTCTTATGCAATCCATTTAAACAAATTAAAAGAATTCCGGACTGAATGCAAATATTTTCGTGGTGTTCGGATAATATTTAAATACTACCCAAATTTTTAAAGTATTATTCATCATGTTTTTATTTTTATGGCTTTTAACATTTTAGCTATTTTCATCAACACATTTAAAACAACACCTAAATTTTATTATAAATTATCATACATATTTTGTGTGTAAAAACATGTTTACTTGTTATAAATTATAAAGAAAATTTAAAAATTTTGAATTAATATATAAATTTTTTAGTTAATATAAAAAACAGATTGTTAAGAAATTTCGTCATTGTTTTTACTTAATTGCCTAAGAAGTAAGACGCATCAGATTGACGTGTGTCCTATTAATAATCCTGGCTGTTAAGAAACCATGTCATGGTTGTCAAATAACTATATTTGCTAAATCGTTATAGAACAGCCTTCAAATTACTAACATCCAATCCAGTCAACGAATACATTTTATTTCCGTTAAGACAGTCAGTCACGCCATATTTAAGTCAAGATGCTTCGCGTAAAAGCTGTTTCTTATTAAATTTAAAGCCGACCCTGAAGTGACACGTGTAAATTGTTAGAAATCTATATTACTAACCTAGCGAATATCGCGCTTGTTTATCGCCTACTCGCAACAGGTCTTTATAGACGGCAACAGCAATACAAACGGAAATGATAAGTCGCCACGAGAATTAGAAAACTGTCATTATAAACTTATATAGTATCCACTACGACTATAAACATAAATAACTAGCTTCCGCCTCCTTCGCTACCCACGGGCACATTTATTAAAATTCCAAAACCAGTTAGAATTATAGTCCGTTTCTTATCTATAAAGTAAGACTTATGTAAGGTTTATCGAAATATTTTTGCGTTATAGTTCAAGAAACATCCATATACTTTGTCTTTTTTTTTACTGTACACCAACTGGGCAAGTACCACTGCGGTACTTATATCTGCCGTAAATCAGTAGTATGCAAACACTACTGTCTTGCTATTAGCTTCTAGACGAGCACTGTTACTAGCGTAATTACTGGCTAAATGAGACGTAACTTCCTATGTCTCAGGGCTATGAGTTGTGGTGTTTATCGCTGCGTCTCTGATAGGATGGACATCACGAACTATTAATATCCTTCTCGTTCCAAGGCTTAAACCAATTAAAAGATTTTGCTACTAAGTTTAAATTTGTTTAACATAAATAATACCTAATTTTGCTGATTCAGACGCGAAACCTTTGGCAATGAAGTTTCGATATACATAAATGGACAGACTGCCACCTAAATGTCAATCACTACGTGACAATCGAATAGTCATAACAGCATACGTACAACGCTGCTTGGATTCTGGGTTACCTTTTTTAATTATAGTATAAATCTTATTTGGCTAAACTAAAATGTATATATTTATATACATTTTAGTGTATACTCATCATCATCATCATTGACACTGCTGGACATAGGCCTCCGCTAATACACCCCTACCCATTAGGGGGTTTTGGAGCGTATCCCACCACGCTGGTCCAATGCGGGTTGGCGGGTGGACAGACTTTATACATGCCCATCTGACGCATGGATCATCTTACTTGTCAGACAATTGGGTGATCGGCCCAAATTGCCCTAACCAGCTAGGAAACAACAATGAAAATTTGTTGAGTCCCCGCAGGATTCGAACCCACGACCTCCGGTTTCTAAAGCAAACGCCTATACCACTAGGCTACGGAGGCAGTCCTATAGTGTATATTACATTTGTATATATGTAATATGATTTGATTTTTCTTTTTAAAACGTAATTATTCACACGGTAATGCAAACATTCACTTTGGCGTATGATGGTTACCGAAATGAGGTCACTAGATATAAGGTTTTAAGGCTAATTTCTCGTAGCCATTTCATGATATTGTGTTTTGTTCCTAAATTGTATTGTTTTTGTTACAGGACAAACGCATAGCGAGCGAGGACTCTAAACAATCATGGCTTTCGCGGGACTTAAGAAACAAATCAATAAAGCTAATCAGGTAGGACAATATATCTTCTTTTCGATATATGAACTCTTCGGATCCTTCAGTGCTCAATAGGCTTGTCTTGTACTTAATACTTTGTCGGAGAATTAAAATTTCTTTTAAAAACCCTAGAAAAGCAATTAGTTTATCGTCGAATATTTTCTCCGTACGACATTTGGTTACCGCAAGGATTGAACCCACAGTGCCACTATATGGAGTGAATAATGTGTAGGTTTAACGCAATATAATGATAATTATTAGCAAATAAATCATTATTAGAGAAGGATTTATGATTCCGAAAAGAATAATTAAAAAGTTAAATCTGAAATCAATGCCAGCTAAATCCTTATATTGATAACAAAATTAATTATAAAAAATTAAATTTATAAGATACAATAGATGATTATACTTTTAATAAACTTTATTCGTATTTGTTGAATAATAAATGTATTTTTTATTATTCAACAATTAATAATAATATCTACAGCATAAATTTATAGATATAATCGATAATAATCAACTGTGTTTACAAGGTGGGCAGAAAATTCCTAGGCTTAGCTTAAGTCCATAATATATATTAACCCTATTTTTTTTGGAACTTAGCCTAGCGCTCTTATTGTATTCGCTGTTTAACGCAATGCAGAGATCTAGCCATGATTTACAACCTGACAATGACGCTACTTTTCCCTTTCATATCTGGTCGGCCTCTAAAACGCAATTTACTAAAAGCTCCTCTTTTTCATTTAGTTTGTTCGCATTTTTTTTTATGAACGCGCCGCTAACTTTTCCGTCTCATCCAACTTCGGAATGGCTGTGATAAGTCAATTTTTTTATACTCTTATTCACGCGGAGCTGTAAAGGGGATATTGAGACTGATCTTTCATTTTTATCTTATTAAGCTGAGCCGGCAAATGTTGTTTTGCCATGTAAATAACTTGATTTGATTTATCAAATTATAAAATTATTTATAATTCCATAAACCGGCAGATACAGACATAGAAGGATAACTTACCAAGTGATAATAATTGATGTTATCGAGCGGCATAAAAAGTTATAAAACTATTATAATGCCTATTAAAAGCAAAAGTTAGGCTTGCTGGTATTTTTTAACATGATAATAAATATAAAAAAAAATAATTATCCAAAAAATTTACAAAAAAGAATGGCGATTCTCAGACTTGTTGAACATACCGTCTCGCATAAAATGTCATAAGAGTCGGTCAAGCCGTTTCAAAAGAGGATCGGCGCGAACATTGCGACACGAGAATTTTATATTTTAGATAGTAAATGAAATTTATTTCCTAAGTCAATTATTTAATTTATAATTGTTTTATTAGTCTTCTGGTTTCCATAATGAAGCCAAAAAAATGTACAATGTAAGCTTTAGGAAGCTGATATGCAAAGTAGAAATTCAAGGATAACCATCGGTCTGCGGTCGCTTTTAATTAACATTTCCTTGACAATCCTTTAATAAAAACTCTAAACGCATGGTTATGGGTTGCATTGCTTCCCTTTGGTTCTTTATATTATGTTTTGCTGTCTATTTGGCCTGATATATGCGTAAATGAACATAAGTAGTATACTCGTATTTCGAGTACAATTTCGTGTGTTTATTGGATAATCGCTATTTTTGTTGTTAGCTATAATGATTAATAAGGCAACCCTATTGCCCGAAATGGTGACACCGGTCGTCATCGTTTAGACGCATATTTAAGTTAAAGATCAATGGTTACAATACGAAAGGGGCTGGATGATCTTTCCATTAATAAAAAATATTAGGGCCATTCCGCTATAGACGATTTTCGACATGTTTTATTCAAATACATTATTAGTTGATTTTTGTTATATTTTTGAAAAGAAGATAGTCTAAATTTATTTACCATATATTTTTTATGTGATTTTATTCAACACCTTCTTTTTTGTCGCGTTTGACAAAATTGTCATCCGAAGTATTGGTGTAAGTAATAAAATCATGGCTAGAACTACTGGCGCCAATCTGGCGTTTTAAACGGTTTGAGGCTATGTTTTACCGGTTAAACGTAAACTAACATTATTCGTTTGTCTTTGCGTACCAAAAAATTTAAGTATATGTTGTTATTTATTGAAAATTATCGCCCGCTAGAATACAGTGCTAACTGGTTGCACCCGCGACGAAAAAGAACTAGCTAACGTTCTGAAAATTTGCAAAAGTAATGAAATGAAAACCAAACTTTATTTTTTTGTTTTTTAGACTGTAATGATTGTTAGGTTAAAATAATCGATTGCTTAAATTGGTTGCACCCACGATCTTCATTTGTGATTGTTTTTTACGTTCACCCTTTTGTGTGATTCATTTTACAATTCGTTGTTTTGATATACCTTGACTAATTATATATCTGAAACTCTCCCCAAGAGCATCATCTTTAAATTTGTATCGAAAAAAAAAGCTAAAGGCAGAGATAGCCATTCTAAATAATCAATGGGGAAGGACAGAAAAATATAACAATCCAAACATTTCTTTCAGTTTGGAGACGTTTATAACATTACTGTGGCGCACACATTACTGTGGCGCGCACATTACTGTCTTAATTAAAATGCATAAAAGTTGTGTAGGCAGTGAGTCCCTAAAACGCACTGCTAAGATTTGTACCAATCGTCGTCGTCCCAATCACTATCTGTGATTGGACGATGACGATTTGGTACAAATCAGAAATTATGAAACATTATTCCGGGTCCTGATCCTTCAGTTTCTGATCAGAGCAAATCTTAATTGCCTCATAAAAAGAGGTTATTCTTTTTTAAAGTGTACATTCATTCATATAAGAAATGTATCAATGACAATACACCATCAACGTCTTTTCAAGCTTAATAAATATCACCAGAAGCATGTCTTAAAACTGCAAATGACCATGCTTCTCCCAAAATATTTGCGCTGGTGTATATGTCCTCGTACAATTTCTCAACAGAACTGGCAAAAGAAATATTTTAATATCGTTATGAAGGATTGTAGCAAAGTGATAAGTCAGAGTTCAAGTTATGACGACGGTTGATGGCATACGATTCATTCGAAATCTTCAATGACATAACAGAAGTGTAATTTGAAGACAAAATTGCAATATTTGAAGCGGGAAAATAGTGATGAATATAATATACTTTTAGAATTTTCTTTACATAATTGCGTGTTCTAAAAAAATTAAAAATAAAGACTTAATTCAAAAGAAATAATTAATAAAATTACCTATAAAAGTGTAATTGTACCTAATAAGTGTTGTTTAATCCAAATTTAGTTCCTATCTATTTAAAAATCAGGTTTATGTTCACTTAAATTAGACGGGTTGCACCCGCCATAATTCGTGTATTGCACCCGCGATTGAAGAAAATTACTTTATCGTGTTTAAAAATATTAAGGCACAACGTATTAAATGTATCAGAATTAACAGAATTATGTGTATAATACTTGTAATCTGGAAAGGTTTTGCCAAATCTGTTGCACCCGCGAAGGTACTTTAAACGTTTCTCTAGGCTTTTTAAACAATATTTTAAAATTTTTGTTAGTTAATATAAAGAGAACATATTAAAATGTATTCTTTCAAACACTAATCTTATTAAAAATGTTTATTATTTAATAATGATGAACTAAAACAGACGTCAAAACGTTGCACCCGCAATAATGGAATGGCCTATTACTCTACATAGAAACACTCAACAATTGCATAGGAGGTTCAAAATTCTTATAATCTATGATGATTTTGTTTTATAGGGGCCAAATCATAAAATCTCAATAGGGAAGCTAGGAATTAATGAGTATTTTGGATAAAATATTTTAAAGATGACAAATTAAAGAATCTTATAATGTGAAATCATTATAAAGTTATAGGGATAGGGAGCAGTTTATAACAAAATTTAATGTACATATTTATTATGTGTAAATGCAAATGAATGAAGTTATAATTATATGATACTAACCTCCCGTCTTTAACTCTTACAACCGGTCATTATTTCACATATTAGATATTACAATCAGATTAAAAGACCATGACATGAATGATTTATAGACACTAATTTAGGGTTACAATATGTGTAAATTTTGATATTTGATAAATCTTGTTCATTAGAGTATTAATAATAGATAAATAGTTTGAAAATGGCAAATGAATTTTAAATGACAGGTTAAAGTTTTAGGTTATGATTATATGTTAAATAAAATTATTTATTATTGTAAATGCAATGAATGATTATAATATAGTGAGGTACGGTAACTCAGTCTACCGTGACAACGGCATTTACATATAGATTTCGAGATCGGAATTTAAAATGTAAGTTATACAAGCGATAAAATCCGTAAAGTAATTTTATTTAATAATGTTAAATACAAATCTGTACTCTTCATAATATTAGTATAGAAGATTTAGGAACCTTAAAACAGGTAAATTATGAACAGTAAAAATATACATATTTTACCTGTGCTTAGTTTATAGGTAATTCAGTCCACGTTTAAGATCACTCATGAAAAATATCCAAAGTTGAAACGAAGCCTCTTCTATCAATATTCAAGTGTTCTCAGTTAATGGACAGCGGCCGAATAGAGAGCTTCGATAAAATTTTAAACTCTCAATTATGTATATAATTTTTTTTTTTATAATATATATTTGTAGCTATAGCTACATATCCATATATATGAGGTTACCTTTTCTATATTGGACTCATCGAGACATCTCTTAAGCCATAATACTCCGAGAGTTGGTTTTAATAGAAATGTTTCTTCTGTTAAGAACAGTTCAGCTAAGAGTTGTTTCACAAATATCACCTAAAATTGTATCGAGATTGGTTACTTTCGACATCCTTCTTCACTTTACAAACGCTGAACTTGCCAGTTTTACTTTGTACTTTTGATCCACGTTGTTTTAATATTTTACTCATAATATTTTAATAGGTCTATTTGTGTTGCCAGTTCCGATTGCTTTCCATTCGATTCTGAGCGTGATGTTTAGAAGACATAAAATTTATAATTATATGACATAGTGACAGATAGTTCTTTTCTATGTTATATTCATATATCATTCATTATATTCATATATTTTTTAAATAAGAATTATTACACCTTTTTTTTTTGAAGATATTGTTCGGAAATCTGTAATACATTTCATGTCGTTCGCTGGCTAGTGAATGACAGATTTTATTATATTCTAATTAATATTAACAATGCAATTTTCGTTCACAACCGCTGCTACGGCCCAACCAGCACGTATTCTTGGTGCAACCAATTTACCTTCAAAAATCTTACCTTTTCGAGCCATGTATGCATAAAGTTTCTTTTTCTTTTTTGTTCCTTTTAGCTACACCAAAAGTAGTTGAAACAATATCAAAATACCGATCTTTTCACGTTTTAAGGAAGGAATTAAAACTTTGTTAATTGCTATTTATTATGTAAGTTTCTTAAGACTGAAGTTAATTGTTGGTATAAAAGTAAGAAATTGTTATTTACTAGCATTTGCTCGATAAAAAATGCGAGGGAATTAAGTTGATAAATGGCCGGGTAACCTTTCTTAACTTTCTGAGATCTACAGTCGCCACAAGACATTCACGAAACTTGAAAGTTTAATCCGAAAAGATATGTTTTCTCTTCAATATGTGTGACTATAAAATATTTATTACTAGATTTTTAAATTTACCCAATTAAATAAATTTAAAAAAAAAACAACAATTTATAAATAAAATGCGATATTAAAAAAAAAACAGTACGATGGAAACATTACTACATAAATGTAGTTGTTTCCATTATATGAAATTTTCACACGATTATATATATACATGACCTAGAGTACAACTATCATACAAATCAAATTCTCAATTGTAACCTAAAAAGTAGTCGAAATAGCGCTTTAAACGCGAAAGTAATTTCTATATTACATAAACCTCGGCCTATTAAGGCTTTCATCGCTAACAACGTGCAGACTTCAAGCTTCCAGCTCGCCTCGATCAAATCACAAAAGCCCCCATTCCATTTGGCGTCATTCAAATTCGCGAACTCGTGGAACGCCATGCTCGGCCCCCGTCACGTTCGCCCGTCACGTCGGTCCGTTTCCTAAGGGCGCGCAATATCCGCGCACTAACAACGTGATCGATATTATAAATCCGCGTGATGATGCCAAATCCCACCCCTGCCTCCCCCTGCTGCCCGTGATGAGATCCTCCACGGAATCCCTCCCCTGCCCACCCCCTGGCAGCTGTCGAGTGGAAGGGGAGACAGGGGTGCCGACCGTGACCCATGGTGCGTCCTACATTGCTGGTGTGCCCCAATTATTGTGGCCTTCAAACGGATCCCGATCCTTCGGCACCGAACGTGCGCATGCATAACGAATATTGACTGTATGGAATCTGCCCCTGTACTTAGTCTATCATAGAAATGTTATGAATACGAGTCCGGAACTTTACTAGCGGGCCTAGGTCAGATTGAATGTTATCTTTTTTCGGACATTTATATATGTAAAATTTGGTCTTAAACATATTTTGTAATAAATTAACTTTGTCAATTAGATTAAAGAGGCATAATACTACCCTTGCCTTATGTAATCTTCCGTGTCCTGTAAAGACTATTAAGGAGCAATCCAAAAATCAAAAAACTTGTTGTTACCATGTTATAAATGCTTTAAATAATTTTTTAAAACTTTTTATTGCACTAATTCAATAACAAAAAAAATAAAAGGAATTTGGTTAATATCTTTTTAACACATGTTGATTTATTGTCTGTGCATAGTTTAATCACGAAAAAAATTTTATTCCCAAAGTTAATAAAATTTTATCTTAAACTAACTTCACTGTATAAATTATCTTTTACTTAACAAAATCTTATCAATTTCTCTGCAATCTATGTAAGTTAACTTTTACGGTATTTACGACAATTTTTTTTTTTTGACTCGGATGTTATGCTTCCAGACTCTTGTCTTTGATAAGTTTCATCTAACACAGAGTTCGCAGGAAGCTTTCGTCCCCACAAAATAGGTGGCCAACATTTTTGCTAAAAATGAGGGCCTAAAACCTACGTACCTTCTGTACGTGTGTACAGAAGGTACGTAGGTTAGGCATTTGTTTATGTCTCCTAAGGACCGTCGTCGATTGGTTTACGAACCGGGACGCCGACGGTCTGCCGACTGTATTAACCGGTGGCTGGGGGAGGTGAGAACCGCCCTGGAACGCGGGTGTATCTAGTGTACGCGGTGTGTGTGTTTCGCTGTGCTCGTAAGCGAGGGTGAACTACAGGTGAATGTGTGCTATCCCTACTCGTGTGGTGTGTAGGGTCTGATGTCGGGACCCCCGTTGGGTCTGGAGTCTCGGAGACCCCTTCCTCGTCCGGGTTGAGGAGAACGTTTCGCGACGACAATGTTAGTACTTAAATAAATACATGGTGGTAGATGGTACTTACACATTTCTTAGTATAGATGTATGATGTATACCTTTTTTATCGAACAAACGTCTTATAATTATGCTATAAGATACTTACACGGCTGCCTCCGTAGCCTAGTGGTCAGTGCGTGTGCTATAGAAACCGGAGATCGTTAGTTCGAATCCTGCGGGGACTTAACAAATTTTCATTATTGTTTCCTAATTGGTTAGGGCAATTTGGACCCATCAACCAATTGTTTAAAAAGTAAGATGATCCATGTGTCGGATGGGCATGTAATAGTCGGTTCCCCCACCAACACGCATTGGACCAGCGTGGCGGGATACGGTCCAAAACCCCCTAATGGATAGGGGTGTATTAGGGGAGGCCTATGTCCAGCAATAGACGTATCAAGGCTGATGATGATGATGATAAACAGGTGTAATTTTGGAATATACTTTTACTTAGTATCCGTAATAAGTGTCAGGCAGTTACCAGAATATACAATTGCAGAGCATAAGGTATTTCTTATCTTTAACTCCTCTTATCGGTTGTCTATCAAATTATTCATATATAACAATTTCGGTTTCATTCATTAAAAAACATTATAATCGCACGGGTGCAATATTGGAACATTCTGTTCAATGTCATAATATAAATTTAATAAAACCTATCTCATTCGATCACCGCAATTCTGATAATTTTCTATACGCTTGAACCACGTACAAATAAAACCAGGGGAAATTTTCGTCGGCATTAATGCCCCCGTGAAAGCAACACTTTAACACTGAACGCGGAGTCCGGCCAAGGCTAGATAGACCTCGACCCGGCTTTTGTAATCAAACGTTCTGATGCTTCAACTCCTTTTGTATGGAGTCACAACTTCAAATATGCTTAATGCGGCGTTAAGTTTTCTTTTTTCTTTTTTTTTTGGTCGCAAACAATATTTCTTTTGTGCCAAACAATTGTTCTCTCGTTAACGCGAGAGGTTGCATACCTTGTTTGGTATTTTTTTCTTATTTTTTGGAGGGAAATTTCGCGCTTTGTGTGTTACGGTGCTATGCAAAGTTAACTTTTTTATTCTTTATGCGAATACGTTGCTTTTAACGTGTATTTATTGTAGTACGTCTCAACCACAAAAATACACATTCAAGTAGAGTTTGCTGTCAAAAACCTAGTATTAAATCTCTCGCAGGAAACCAATTTCGTGATTAAATTAGAATTTTGAAAAGCAATTGCTTTATACGTCATTTTATCCTCTTAAAAATATCATAGTAAGGGAGATTACATTATGTATCGGACCAGCGAAGCGCGTGGGTTAGAATACATCGTAAAAAGGGTTTTTGAAAATGTTCTTGAAAAGGCTATTCAGTAAATAAAAATGTATTCCATCATTTTATCTTTGACATTGACAACTGATACATGTAGTATTATGATTACTTCGCCACTGTAGCCCAATGGTCTTACACTTGCGGAGGTCGTGGGTTCGAATCCTGTGGGTAGCCAACTTGATGCAATTTTTGTTTTAATGTAGTTTGAGACAATCGGGCCGATTACAATTGCTTGAAAAATAATATAAACTGTGCATGCGTGAACGTGCTATGGCATACTTTATATTTTAAAATTTTCGGTTGATGAAATTCTTATTACCCCAGAATTGAAAACTGTGTCAATTACTTATATAATAAAAATATGTGGCATGATATAAAAAAAATAGAAACAATAATGACATAGATAAATGGCTCATCACTACTTAAGGCCGAGTAGAGAAGAAATGCTTATGATATTAAGCCCACCACTCATATCTGGTTCAAAGTAGAGTAGTGGGCAAATAATATTCTTCTTGTTCGAAGCATCCCGAAGCGGTAAAAAACAATTCACGTGTCTTAAGGCTACTGGGGCACTCAATACAATCAAATATAAAAAAAACAATCAACCTTTAGCGACACAAGGGGCTTAACTCATAGAAGTTGTTATCGTTGAGTAAGCGCGAACTTTGATGACCAATAAAAACTTGTATTGATAAAGCTAATACCTTTTTTTTTTTTATTATGAAGCCTACTATTATAAAATACTTAATTTAAGCAATTGATATCATTGTCGGTTAAAGTACAGAGGACTATCATCAAACTAATCAAGTTTAAAATTAAATCTATTCAAATATAATTAACAGACCATGCTACGTTATTTGTGAACGGTCAAAAATGTAATCTATCAACGAAATAAGGGGTGGTTTCGTACATAGTGGATAATAAGATTTTCATTTAGTGACATTGGATAATCTGTAAATTGATAAATTATCTTCTAATCAAAATTAACCATTTGATATATCTTCATATACTATTATTTGCGATACGGTTTAAAAGAGTAAGCTAGAATAAAACTATGTCGACCAGTGGAATCAAGGCTCTGTGTGTACAGAAAATACTGTAAAATTTCATTTATAAATAACCATTTTGACAATTTCCGAAAGATAGTTATGTAATAGACAGTATTTGAGCTCATTTGTTCAAACTGTAGATTCATTATAAATTAGGTAGTTGGCACTGTATCAATAACCATTTAGATGTCTGACAATTATTAGTAATTCACTTATTGGCTGAAAAAATTTAGTTAAAGTCACAAACAAATATTAGAAAGTCGTCGAAAAATTCGCCTTCTCCGGCGAAGAATCGACTGGAAACTCTGCGGTCATATTACTTACATATTTTTTTTTATTAATAAATGACTGAATAGTTAATAAGCATAGTATTCTTAATGTGCGTCAAGCAGTCACCAGAGTCTACAAGTTTCCTTGCACCTAAACCCCTTTTTATATGATATCCATCAAATTGTATTTGTGTTATTGACAACGTTGGCTGGAAGCATTGATGTATTTGCTGAAACAATATTGATAGCAAACCCGTTTAAGGAACGTCGAACGTAGCCGAGCATAATTCGATTTATGTTGGTCGCGTTTTCTTTAACATGTTTTTCCGTTTTTGTTCCAGTATGTCACAGAGAAGATGGGCGGTGCCGAGGGCACGAAATTGGATTTGGACTTCGTGGAGATGGAGAGAGTGAGTATCGAGAGATCGTTCTATCAACATTGAATTATTGATGTTCAAATGTCTGTATTTCATATAATTTGCAAGGTTTGAGGTTATTGAGTTGTGCTTGTTAAAGCGAACGTATTTGCAATGTATGAAAGTATTTTCTTTGAATGATATCAAACAAATTTCACTTGAAGGTGAAATTTGTTTGATGTTTAGTGAATACACTGCGGTGGTAGGTCCCCTGTTTACAGGAGACCGTCTGGGTGGGTACCACCGCGGTGCCTATTTCGCCGCGCAGCAGAGTGTGAGAAAACACTGCTGCGTACCGGTTCCGTTCTGAAGGGCACCGTAGCCAGCGGTATTTAGTGGTAAACAAGACTTAACACCTTATGTCTCACGGTAGGCAGCGCGTTGGCGAAACCACTGGTATTGTCAACGTCTGGGTGTCGGTGACCACTTCCCATCAGGTGGCCTGACTGCTCGTCTGCCTTCGTATGCCATGAAAAAAAAAGAATTTAGCTTCATATTGTAGTTAAGCCAAAAAATAGATAGAATGTGAGCAAGCAAATTCTATGTTATGTTCAACGTCATATGTTGTATGATGTTTTTCTATTGGCAAACCGCGGCCATCTTTAATGTCCACGCGATCTTTAACCAATAAGAACTCGACATTTTGTGCCATTTGAGTTTGACGTTAGACTTTGCTTACCGTAAATATCATCCTTTAATTGCCTTAACTATAGGTCCAAAAATTTATTCAACTCTTATACTGTATATATTCTATAATATCTGGTAATATTTTCTTTAATTTAATAGTTTCAATGTTGTAAATATTTGTAATATTGTGTGTGTTAAATCTACCAAAGGGCTATATCAATTGGAAAACTGTATATTTAAATTTTTATCTGATGTAAAATGTCTGTATTAATATTACAAGCAGTACCAGCAAAGCTTAATGAGAACGATTTTAGTAAGAACGAACATCGATGAATAATAATATGATTAAGAAATACCCACAAATTTTAAAAGGTTATTTGTTGTTATTACCGTTCTCGGTATAATAGTTTTTACTATCGTTGATAATGTTAAAGTAATTACGGTTATAAATAAATAGTAAAGTTTTGAATTGGAAGAAAAGTTTCACTGAGTTTGATATTTTCCAACTCTCGTATCTTGATCAGTCACCATGTTATTGTAACCTATTAAAACTTTTCTTCTCTCATCGAAGTTAGATTATTCTCCTATTCAGTATGATATTTAAAATTATCTAACTTAGTTTGTTAGTTAATTAAAATACTGGAATGTATTTAATTGGATATAGCGAATTAAATGGGCGGACTTTCAATCGACACGAGATAATAATCCCTTAATCTCCTTTAGGACAGCTGTATATGCAACTATTGTTGCCGAATTGATAATTCGTTGGACATAATTCCATATAAATGGTTTCGTCCATATCATTCTGTATGAGGATTAAAACACAAGAATAGCCTATGTTTAATCCAGTGCATTGTTCCAGCGTTATAATTTTTATGTTTATTTATTTATTGTAGGATCAACAGGACTTACTTAATAGTTACATAGCTCAATTCTAATGGTCACCACTCCCAATTACAGATTCCAATTTTTCTCATAACGCTGAAAATGGGTTTACATTAAATAGTTTTTTCTTTTTTATAATTACTGTTATTATGTTGACAATTACAACAGTAAGAACAAAAGAATACAAATACAAATGATCAAATAAAAGTAACATTTAAAAAATTAAACAACATTTTGTAAAATGGTTAAGATAAAAGACGATAATCTTAAATATAACATTTTTGTGATATGCATATCGCATTTGTGTGTTCTTGTTTTTTTACATTTAGTTTTTCATTGCACCATTGTGATTTTTTTTAAATTATTTCATAAGCTACTTTATCTCGAGACTTATCGTAAGCAATAAAATTAGTAAGTAATTTCATTTACGCCAACTATTTAAAAAATCCTTAAAGGTCAGCTTAGAGGTCGGCAAACGTGAATTTAAATCAAAACTTTACAATAATCGACTACAATAAATATTCACTAATATCGTAGACAAAATGGATATTTTAATCTACGAATCATTATTTCATCCAATTATCTCGACCTAAACAGATATAAAATTTGGACTTGTAACTTCAGTATTAGTATTATGTTTGAATGGTCATTGATGACCAGACTTATATTAACGTCTTTTATAAAAAAACAACAATAAAACCCTGCGGCTTCATATAACACAAAATATACTAGAACCGCCGACACTGAGACACGGTATTACACTGCGTATTGGCAAGCTCCAAGTCGCTCGATACTAGGAATTTCCGTCCGTTATAAAGTGCCTGTAAGTGCTTAAGTGGAATTGGGCTGGTCACATATCTCGTTGAACCGAAAACCGTTGTGGAATAACGTTATCGGTCAAAGCACAGACTAAAGATTAAAAATTTTTACGCCGGTGGTAGTCCCCTTTTTACAAGGGACCGTCTGGGTGGGTACCACCACGGTGTCTATTTCTACCGCAAAGCAGTAGAGTGAAAACACTACTGTGTTCCGGTTTGAAGGGCACTGTAGCCAGCGTAATTACTGGGTAAACCAGACTTAACATCCTATCTCTCACGGTTGGCAGCGCGTTGGTGATACATGTATGACCAATGTATATGGGCGTCGGTGATCACTTTCCATCAGGTGGCCCCGACTGCTCGTCTGCCTGCGTATGCAATAAAAAAATGAAAATATCGTTAATATCTGGTATTCCGGCTTCAGCAACAATAAAAAGACGCATTACACCTCCGTCTGTAAAGTGTTCAAAACCTCGGGAGTTAAAGCATAATTAAACATATAGAGTAAATGATAAAATCCGTTAAAATCCTTATAATTCAATAATTTATAACCTACTTAATTTTAAACATTTACGTATATTATAAGACTTGGCATATAAAGCAATGTTTTTCAGCCACTTTCTTTAATTGTAACACAAAACTGTAGTATTTATAATTTGTACAAGAAACTTGACCAAATATTGTATAGAAACGACCATATGTTTGTGTTATAATAACGCATGCTGTGACGCAAGGCGACAAACGGTTTTCATTGGATTATGACATATAATACGCCACCTTCAACGTAAATAACGCGGTTGTAGATTGAGTGCACATATGTTGGAGAAGCATAACATACAACATAGTAACATACTATGAATAGTTTGTCGTAAGAAAACATATAGGTACTGCTTGCTACTAGGCTCTCTGTGAAATTACGAAAGTTTTTGTGTTGGTTTAATTAATGCCAATACCTTGTAAGAATTGTGTACGTGTTTTTATAGTACAGGAATCGAATAAAATCTTTCTTTGGGTGAGTAAATGTTCTTCATTGCTTTATTTTAATAATTTATATACAAGAATCTTTTCAATTAAAACCAGATTTGGCTTCCTACAACGCCTAGACTATGGACGGTACAATGTCACGTTAAGAGTCCGGAACTGTATCACCAATTTAAAGTGTATGACAATATTGTATTTCAGTCCATGGTTATCTGCCTGTAAAACCTATGCATGGATATAGATGACTATCAACCCGCAACCACACTTTGGGTGGAATTTCGTAAATTCGTTCTTAGCTGACCTCTACTCGCAGGAATATTCCTACCAAATTTCAAGTCGCTCCGCTTATGTTTCCAGAGATATCATGATGAGTATGATATGGTGGAATCTCTTTATATCTATAGATTATCCAGTAAAAGTTTAATCAAAACGTGTTTATGAATTCGAAACCGTACTTCTAATTGTAACATTTTATTTTAAATTATCAACACGCGAAAGAAAAATACGTTTCCAACATTTTACGATACGCCAAGAAAGCGTTGCTTCTATATACATATAGTATTATAAATATTGTTATGTTGCACTACTTTAACCAACGTCTCCAAAGTGCGCTCCGTCGTCGCGTAGCGAAGTTTGAAGTGTCCCATTTTGTGTCGACGTCCCGCTAAATGTTTTTATGGCTCTCCCTCCGCGGTGAGGGGAAGGGAATTGTAAAACGTGTAATGTTCCGTAATAATTTTGTTGCGATGAAAAGACCACTTTGGCACTCGCTTGTGCTCACGGCCCTGGTCGTTACAGAAATTGGATGTTTATTCACTTTTTCACTGAGTAATTAGACTGTAACGCTTAATGTTGATTATTTTAGTATTTATCATACCATCTCGGTGACTAAAAATGAGATCTTCATGAAATATGTACGCAAATGATAGGTACAGAGAAGTTAGCACATTTGTTTGCTTTTCTTTCTTATATTCAGTTAACCATAAGCATACTTTATTGCTCACATCCTTAACACAAGCTTATCGTTTCACATCTTTGGTAAAATTTTACATAAATAGATGAATAAAAAGGCAATTATTTATAACAATCCTTATTTGATACAAACCATGTCCTGACAATTTTAAAGACAGCAATACACAAAATATTACTAGTTTAGTTATATAACATTTAACAATGGTTAATTGTTACGACCTGATTTTAGTCCTTTATCAAGGAGAATAACTTCGATTGAGCATACATGACGTCTGTCTCTTTATAGATCTAAGGGTTTTTTTTTCTAACCAATATATTATCGTTATCAAGAAAGTTTGATGTGTATTTATCAAAAAGATATCCTTATTTCGAATTCGATCATTTTCGCCAGAAAACTGACGTAACATGCGAGCTGGTGGAAGAGCTGCAGACGAAGACGAAGGAGTTCCTCCAGCCGAACCGACGCAGGAAGATGGCCGAGGGCATCAGATAGCTCAGCGGGAGAAAGAGCACACATCCCCAGCCCGAAGTGTTCTGGACTAGATGTTGCACGGAAAGAAGCTCGGAGAAGACACCGTGTTTTGTGAGTTTAGCTCATAAATAAATGATAGATTTAATGTTATTAGGTACTGATATGTTGCTTTACAAGACGAACCATAAACGATTGTTTGTGAAATTAGCTCTAACTTCAATGAATATATTATGTATCTAGATATCAAGACTATCTTGTTTATTAGCTTTGAGTTAGATCGTTTGCAATTTATTTATCATACATATATGTATCTGTCTCATATATGTGATCTTAGCTCGTAATTCCTTGATCTTCTCTCTTCATGTTAGTTTTTATAATATAGCTACAAAATTGATAGTATTTGTTCAATATATATCGAAACAATATTTAAATTACTGTATTTAACTCACTGGTTTTTTTGACATTCTTCAAAATATTATTATACGCTCGGTAGCTCTTTAATTAAATATAGAACCAATCATTGCTTCTTATTCTAGTTTCAAAATGTGTGTCTCTTTACAGCACAATGCTTGATCGAAATGGGCGAAGCGTTAAAACAAATGGCGGACGTGAAGTACTCGCTCGACGACAACATTAAGCAGAGCTTCCTCGAGCCGCTGCACCACTTACAGACCAAGGATTTGAAAGAAGTCATGGTACGTGATAACATAAACCGGACCACCCTCCTATTCGGGGACACTGTACGCGATATTGGGGCCTTATGATTTCCTAGTACATTACTAAGTGATTTGCAATATAATTTAAGCATATCTTAAGTATAACTCTAGAAAAATAATTTCCCGATACTACGTACTTTGTCTATTCTATCAATGATACCATAATAGGCTTTTGCTTGAATACTTGAGGCAAGGCAATTTTTACCATTACTATTGACTATTTACACATTATTTCGAGTAGACATATTATCTCTCAAAACAGTTTTTGTTCTGCTCACAACATTAGAGCGCTTGTTCTGATATTTTTATTAATAGAAAAGTTAAAAGATATGTATGCGCAAGATAACATTGCTTTAACACATTTACTTTGACTGTTGTTTTCACACTTTTGTAATGAAATACCTTTAAATTTACTTTTTTTGGTTTAATGTGTGTTCCCTTTGCACATGGCTATTATAAAACATAAATATTTGTCTGCCAAAATTCAACGTTTCCAATTCCTCTATGGGATGGAATGTTCCATCAAAAAAATTGAATTTTTACTGAAAGAAAAATGTTATAAAATGTTGCTAAAAGAAAAAAAGCATTTCGTTACTTTAGTCTAGGTAAAAGCCGAAAAAATCTTCAAATTTGTCATGAGGTTTTTGATGTTTAATATTGTTATTGTATAGATATGTAAGCAATTTTAAAATTTAATTCTCCAAGAGCGCCAAAGAACAAGATGGAGTAACAAAGGTCTATTTGTATCCTACCTTATGCTGTTTTTCACTTAGTTAATGATTTACGTTTAAGTTGCATAAACATTATTGTGTGAATAATTTATATTTCGGTGGATAACAGCATCACCGGAAGAAACTGCAGGGGCGCAGGCTCGATTTCGACTGCAAACGGCGCAGACAGGCCAAAGGTGATTATTATCAACACATTAATTAAATACTAATATTAAAAACTATTTTTAATATTTTAAATTTTCTATCTGGCAATCAATCTTTAAACGTTTTCTAGTACCAAGTTGCTTAAACTATATCAGAAGTATATTATAAATATAATAATATACAAAAGCATAGCAAATAATTTAATATCTGGCAATAAATACTATTTCCATAGTATTTTAGACACGAATTTACCAATGTCATTTCATTTGATTGAAAAATATATTATATTTATTTATCACATTTGTTTTGATCATTTAATGATATTACGTAATGATCCAATTTGTTTTTCATTCTAATTGTCAAGGATCAGGTAGGGTCAGCCCTTATATGAGTCCAGGTAGCGGTGCCCCCAGGCATGGTATGTTCGGAGTGGAAGCTGTAGCGTTGCTAGATAATAAAAATGTAACTTTATAACTGAGCTAAAGAAAAGATGGAATATTTTAAACAGAGAAAACCCGTAGCAACTTAAATGGGTCATAATACATTGTTATTAATTGAGAGTCGCTCATTTATTATCTTGATAATGAGCTGCCTCCGTAGGCAAGTGGTATGAGCTCACTCTTTAGAAACCGTCGCAGGTTCGAACCTGCAGGGACGCAACAACCAATTGTCTGTATAGTAGTGGTGATCCATGGGATGGGTGGTGGATGGGCATGTAAATAATCTTTCTGCGCCTTATTTGTCTTCGGTCGTGTCGGTTAACCATCTCGTCGAACTTTAAGAGTGAAGGAAGACCTGTTTTTGCGAGCATTATAATTTCTCCTGCGCAGTCTCTAATGTAGGTTGGCGCCTTCGTGTTTCCTAGTTTATTATTAATATTATCTTGATGATAATTTAACTATGACGTCAATTCGTTGCTATGGGTTACCTTGTTTACTTTAATTCCTATTTGTAGCTCAGGTATACATATATACTCATACAAATTGACTCATATAAAACGCTCGTCTCTTTCATATACCCGTAACGTGTCCCCGACGATCCTGCTTCCCGCCATTTTGTGCCCGGTTTTATTTTCAACGTTTGGTCTGTATTTTTCTTTTTATTTTATTTTTTTACTTTCTGGTTCACCTTACTGTTTTCATTCCTGTCCTGATCATTAATATTATCGTTTTCTCGTTTTTTCCGTCTTTTTTTTTGTATATTATTTTTGTAAAACTTACTTTTTTTTCTCTTTTTGTTCCTGTGTCCTTATTCTACTTTTTATTGAGCTGTTATCGTTATGGTTTTCTCTTTTTACCTTATTTATTTATTATGATTCTTTTACGTTTTTCATTTTAAATTATTATCAATAATATCCATTAAAAATAACCTTTTTGGCAAAAACCTTTTGTCTATTTTCATTGAATCTTTTTTTTTTTGTTATTTCCCGTTTTTTTTCCTATTTTTTTTAATTTCTAAACCCCCGGGGTCGCCCGTTATCTACGCGTTGCGTACAGCAGGTGCTCACATTGCAGACGATGAGATCCGCCAGGCGGAGGAGAAGTTCGCCGAGTCGCTGCAGCTCGCCCAGATCGGCATGTTCAACCTGCTCGATAACGATGTATGTATGTGTTCCGTTTACTTGTTTCTTACGCTGGTTTCTCCCAGGGCTTCCAGTAACGAACCGATGGTAGTTCAGTTTAACAATCAATAACGAAATGTAATGTATTAACTGAATCCGTACCCTATTGGTATGGGCGTGTGCTTTAGAAACCGAAGGTTGTTGGTTTCGAATCCTGGGGGACTCGACAAATTTTCAGTTGTTCTAGTTGAGTTGGCAATGTCGATCACCAATCGTCTGAATAGATGATCCATGCGTCGGATCAGCATGTATAACGGTCCAAAATTGACTGCGTGTGGGATAGGTAAGACTCCAATGGATAGGTGTATTAGATCTGCCAGCAGTGGACTAACACATGCTGATGATGATGATAAATGTATTTACTGGGTAAACGAGACGTAACATTCTATGTCTCACGTAGGTAACGCATTAGTAATGACCCTAGTATTTCCGATGTTCACCCGACTGCTCACTTGCCTTCGTTGGCAGTAAAAAAATGTATTTAATAACGATTATGACTTTAATTATATTATTGTTACTGTTGCCAAGGTGACGGCCTATTATTATGTTTTTGTAATGTTATTTTTTTTATTTTTGTTGTGTGATCGTCTTCATAGGTCGTCGGTACTTTAAAAGGAATGACGACTAAGCTATTAACTTTTTTCGGTTGTGAAAGTTAAATGCCTTTGTCAAATTGTCAGTGCCTTTTCATAAGAACAGTCTTTCAGAAATTTTAATCTGAAGGGATTGGAGAAAAAAAAATCTGGGAGAATGATTTTTTAGGCATCTTTATTTGGCTTTTTACAATTGTACAGGTGGAGCAGGTTGCGCAGCTCAGTTTCTTCGCGGAGGGGCTTTTGGAGTATCACCAGCAGTGCACGGAGATCTTGCAAGGACTGGTCTCGACGCTTATGGAGAAGTAAGCTTTGAATTAGTGTCTTTTATGGCTTAACTAAGTTATTGTTTGAGATCTTTTTCCATACAAGAAACTTTTATTAATTATAGTTTTAGAAGATAACTTTATAAGTGGATGTCAGGTTTATGTTGCCAGGAACTGACCAGGGAGGTACCAAGATTTTTAATTCTGATGTAAAACTGAAGTGTACTAATAAAATCATATTTTGCTTTTATTTGCTTGATAAACAAAACGGAACATCCTACTATGGCAGTCGAAATTTTGGTCATAAGGTGCATGGCAAAAAAATTTTAACGTTGTTTCGTTATATCTCTGTATAATACCTTAATCTCACCTTCTTCTGGGTTAGTATTAAGAAACAACAGACTGTAAGGTTAAAATAGCGAAATTAATATTGTATTTCGGTAACGCAGGAAGGAGGAGGCGGTGAGCCGTCCCAAGCTGGAGTTCGTGCCGAAGACGCTCGCCGACCTGCACATCGAGGGGGTGCACGACCTGAACAATGGTAGGCGGTACGGTTCCACGCAGAGCCTCCCCCGGCCCAAACAGATCCACCCCTCCTCGTCCGTGGGCGACCTCAGCGACCCGCTAAGGGCCTGGGAGCAGCCGAGGCCGCACGACCCCAGGCCCCGCAACCCCAGGTCTCAGGAGCCCAGGCCCTTCCTCAGGCCGGATGTTCCCCGCCTGGACTCGAGGCAGGCCGGCTTCAGGCCCCACCCTGCGCCTCGCCAGTACAACGGCCTCGATCCTTGGACAGGTGAACCCGATATTGGTGTTATGGGATCGCGTTCAATATAGCTTTGGATGGATTTATAAATTTCAATGTCAGAGTTTAATATGGAATTGATGTTGACAATATGGCCTGTAGCAATAAGTGTTGTGTATACAGTGTCGATATTAGTGAATTTTTGCTTACTGGTTAACGTCTTTGTAACAATTCGTTAGTGAAAACGCTGAATATATACAACAACTTTGATGTTAGTCATATTGTTTCCATCAATTCTGTATCTTATTTCGATCTGGTCTATGAGTTTGGGGTCCTTATTTTTTGTTTTATAAAATATTGTTATACAATGAAGGTGATGGGTTTAGTGGGTTACTATAGAGTATTATCATCATGGAGTTTTACGGGACTTAATTCTTGATCGTAGTTTCTTTACAATTATTTATCTAATACTAGAAGTACCGATTGCAAAGTTTAAAAATTTGTTGTAATATCGGTATGATCGATTATAAAGATATAATGTTGCTGTTTTTTTTTTGTTTTTCAATTGTAAACAATTGTTGATAAAGAAACTTCTATAGTAGTATCACGAGTAAAATTGTTAATACACATGCAATAAAAATAAAAATTCTGACATTTAAATCTAATAATCACACAGTGAAATAAACATGAACCGAAGTAAAAACCGCAAAGTCCCTTCAATATATTATAGAATAAATACGATTTAAAATATTCTCTGAAAGAAATAAATACTATCTAATCCCTTATTATCTATATATGGTTGGGTCAATGTACGCTTTTCTATGTGTCAAAGCACCGCTGATACACTTGGTGAAGGAACACGCAATATTGTGTCAATAATCGTGATTTCATTTTCTCATTGCTAACAACACGTCTGATAACAACATATAATATATTCATATAATTAATATAATATACAAGCGCCAATAAATACAGACAATTTATATAGACAATCTCTAGTATCAAACACTTATGGCGCCAAATTAACGCGTTCTTATTGGTCGATGGCTGTCATTTTGTAACGTGGTGTTTAAGCAATAAGGGATCCTGATGCTATGGGGCCATCCATAAGTTACGTCACACGAATTTTGTGATTTCTTAACCCCTCCTTGTCACAGCTTTGTAGAACCAAAAAGACTTACTTTTACTTCTCGTTCGTTTACTACCTCCTTCTCCCATAATCATCCTTATCCTCATTAACCTGTGATAGTCCACTGCTGGACATACGCCGCCCCTAATGCACGCCTTCTCCATTAGGGGGTGTTAGAACCGTAGACCACAACCACGCTGGTCCAACGCGGGTTGTTGTGCCGACCGACTTTTTACATGCTCATCCGATGCATGGATCATCACATTTTTCAGACGATTGGGTGTTTGGCCCAAATTGTCCTAACCAACCAGAAAACATCGATAACAAGTTGTTTTCCCCGCAGGATTCGAACCCACGAGCTCCGGTTTATAAAGCAAGGGCCAATACCACGGAGGCGGTCCGATAATGTGTAACGTAATTTATGGTTGGTCCCTATGGTACAAATTGAGTTTAAACTTAGCCTTTTTTTAGATAAATTGTACATCTTATTTGGCTTAGGCACAAAATCATTACATTTTAGTAGTTTATTAAAATTAAGGTGAAAACACATCAGCACGATTAACATTCAACCTTGTACGAACACGTTTATATACATAAAGGTAGGCACACATTGTCCCTAATTGTAATTAAGATTTTTTTGTATAGAATTGTTCTAACGTTTTCTCAATTCTCAACAGCTTTTTAAAATAACGTTTGTATTAGATCAATGGGTTGGGTAGCAGTTTTGAAGTTTTTTCAGGTTCACCGAGTCGTCGTATCCTTCCCACTCCTTTCCCTATCCCATTATAGGTTAAGAATTTATGTGTTTTATCGTTAAATAGAAAGTGGTTGGTTATTTTAATATTTCTATGGAAATAATGTTTTCATAGAATGAAATAACAGCACCTCTTTCTTGTCGTAATCGTGTATTTTCACTTATTAATGATTAAAGTGAGGCCAAAGAGACGAAGCGTTGATAATATTACATACGTTTTAAACACTTGTCATGTCAACATTTTGTATAACCTATATAATAAATATTTAGTACTATAATAACAATACATTGGCATTATTTAGAAGAGTGAAAGTAATTCTAAATTTAGACCAAATTTTAATCACTTCAACTCTGATGTAAATCCGAATTTGTGTAATGTATCGTTTATAATTTTGTCTCTTTGTAACTTTCGCCTCGTTGGGCTCATAGATGTTTATATTTATTTATTCATATATGTGGTAGTTCATTGGTGAGTTCGTATTTTGTCGGTGTTATCTTCCTATTAGGTTTCTCTATCTCACAACAAAACACTAAGCCCTCAAATTTCATATAAACATACACAACTAATAGTGATATATCTAATATAAAAGTATATTATAATGTCAACATTTTGTCTTAACATGTTACTATTTATAGTCTGTATTCGTTAAAATAAAAAGTTGATCGTTGTCTTTCGTCCAATTTTTTAATATAAATTATCTGAGAAACGGAATACCAAACCGCACGTCTGTATTATTTATTCAATATAATAACAGTTCTAGTTTATCACAAAATAATTATTACGTAAATGCTTTAATTTAAATTCCCAATTGAAAACTTCGGTAACAACCTTATTCTTATGTAACCATCCAAACATACAAAGGTTATTAGATAGTAAAACAGATCTCATTTTAAAATATGTAGAGTTACGAATGAGTTATCACGTTGCGTTCACGGTGTATTGAGTGTGGGATGTTTATTCGCTTGCGTCGCGGAGAGGGGGGCTCGCATGCCAGCTCCCCGGACCACAAGCCGCCCTCCAACCTCGAGCTCTTCCCGGGGGCCGCCAACGCGCAGCGCTCCAATCAGGGTAACACAAACACACACACACACATATATATATAGCCGTACACAAACACACAGGCACACACAATCGTACACAAACATACAGCCGTACACAAACTCACACACACGCAGAGTGACACGCGTCCATACACAAACACACACATACACGCGTTACACGCACATGTGCACTCGCATCACACGCACTGACTCACGCAGAAAGAAAGAGAAAGAGAGAGCTACCTGAGTGGAAACAGAGACGGTATTTATGTAAGCACTGTTCATCATCAGCCTGTGATAGTCCACTGCTGGACATAGGCCTCTCCTAATACACCCCTTTCCATTAGGGGGTTTTGGGCCGTATCCCACCACGCTGGTCCAATGCGGGTTGGAAACACTGTTACCCAACGCAAAATGATATCGCAACTAATAGACGTCTAATAACAACGCCTCTTTGTGGTTATGGGTTACATTTTTATTATTGATTTCGTCTTTTCTTTTGCTCGAGTATACCTCGTGGCCCTCGAAACAAACGATTGCTTTAACTTTCTTGCGTGCGTCTTGCCCCGACACATACACACACAGGGATTAGATTTGCACCCTTTGTTACGTTCTACTGAGATAAATAAAAGTTCAACCATTTTTTCGAAATGTAATCTATATTACAATACAGAGCTTTTAGAATTAGCGACGATAGTTCTTCTTTTTAGAACGGATTTTAATAACTACGGCTGTAATATTGCGTTTCGTATAAAATTTGCGTCTGCATTAAAATTCATCGCACAAAAACTATGTGTGCAGACTATTTTTTACACGCCTAAGAAAATTATCTACGATTTCTAGATTGCTGAATCAACACCAAGACTTCTTTTACACTATTATTTATATTACAAAGTATATTTGATATAAATAAACCACTATATATCCATTAGTATTAAGTATGTAACGCTTCAATTATTATTAATGAATGGAAACTTTTATTTAGTTTTTCATAATGACGGCACCTACTTATTATATTATTACTTAAAAAAACGTATATAACAGATCACATAACACTCATTACCCTTGTCTGACTGATACTTTTCTAATAATTCATCTATATAAGCTTTTGTTACCTGCGTGAACGATTTTTTTCGTTTTTATTTTTAATCTGAGCTGCATGAATCATTTTTTTGTCATTCTAGCTGGTTCATGTACATCAGATATTAATTTCATTATTTCACATAGTTTTTGTCTGCATGTCTTTTGTGGAGTTTATAAAATTTGTTGCTGCTATAACGGATGACAGCTATTTAAAACGGTATCTTTGTAACGAATTTAAACAGTGACAGTGACCGCTTTTTCTTAAAAAGGAATTTATGTGTTGCTCAGTTGCAAGTTATTTGCGCTAGTGTGAGCTTGTTAAATGTTTTTGGGCGTTATATATTTATTTTTATTGTTATAGAGAAACGAGAGCATGTCTTGAGTTATTTATTTAGCTATATCCACGTGTGCTGTTGGATGTGTAAGCTGCTAAGTTGTAATATTTAAAACATCAATGTTTGAGAATTACAAAGATAACAAAACATTTACTTGGCAGCTAAACCTTAAAAGGACTTGAATACTGTTTCTTATTTTCTATTGTTTTATATATTTTTTCCCTCAATAGCAAATTACGAATCCAAAAATCCTATTTACCATGTTAAGAAATTTTACTGAGTTTTGAACAACGTACAATTTTAACTGCTCTATAACAGGTAAAGTCCTTTTAGGTTACATCCAAGGTATTTTAGATTCAGATGGTATTAAACTAGCAAATCATAAAGAAATAAACCAATAACATTACTTTATTTATCAAAGTGATGGTTTGAAAAAAAAATGGTATTATCAATATAGTTCGTTGGTAAACAGTTACGTTACAGTCTTGTGCAATACAGAATCTTGATGAACAACGTAACCCATAGAAACGTCATAGTTTTCTTTAAATAAGCTCTGCAAAGCTGCTTATACAGTTTGAGCTTTGTAACATCTGGAAAATTTGTAGAAAAAAACAAATTGTATGAATTGCGCCTACATTGGTTACCGGTCTGATACCAGTCTGCTAAGAGCGACATTTTTTTTTTTTTTTTGTAAAGAGAACGCCATTAGTGTTGGCTCCATTCCGTTGCTATAGCCTACATTGTTTACAAAGATTCCGTATCTTACCACCGCCCGTAGTGCAGCATGTTTGAAGTTCGTTTTGTCTCAGCATCGCCACTCCCGTCGCCGGTAAAATCGCCCGCGCGGACGCCAATGGCCCCCACGAAGACGCCATGCTGCACGGCCCTGTACGACTTCGAGCCCGAGAATCAGGGCGAGCTCGGGTTCAAGGTAATCTAAGGATATTATACTATTAACGTCTTCAAAGTAAAAACGCTGGAGATGAAAACTAAATCAAACTTTGGCAACAAAATTGTTGGAGTGATATTAGCTGCTACTTTAGGGCCAAAAGATATCGCTGAAACATAACTGTACTCCCAGTTTCTTTGCAATCATAGTTCGATGGGATAGATAATCGACACGACCGGAATGAGGACAGGCGCATAACCGATTTTAAGTATCTACCTAAAAAATTAAATTTTTTTATAGGAAATCGGGATTGCTTGGACTAACCATTTAAACGAGTAAACAAGTCTTATCTTGTTGGCAAAAGAGTACCTTTCTCTTTCACATGAACCTCTTGCTTGCATCGTCTTAAAAAACGAAATAAAATCATGGCCACATGCTGCTGAAGTGGTAATTGCCATTGCTTTTAAGATTTTAAGTTCGATGATCACAAAACAGTGTTAAAAAATGTTTGATTTTCTAATTGTTCAAATTTCTGTTTTTGATCGGCATGTTTAATTTTGACTTTGATTGTCCAATCACTTATAATAAGGATGATCTGTCGAATGCTACTAGATTCCATTTGTATGGAGTTCAGATGCCAGAAGCTCTATGTAAAAACTGTTACTAAACTAAACGTAGGTTGTTTAAAAATTTATTTGTGTGAAGGTTAATAAACGTCAATATTGTCTTTTTCATTGACACTACAAAGGAGAACGACGTAATAACGCTAATAAGCAAGGTGGACGAGAACTGGTTCGAGGGCTCGGTCAACGGCAAGACCGGCTACTTCCCGATCAGCTACGTTCAGGTCACCGTGCCGTTGCCAAATATGTAATCACCTTTGACACACCACCTCTTTATTGTCGATGACACAACCGTTCGATGCGTCACGTGACCGCTGTCTTAGCTTGAATCACCGTACCATACCAATAAGTCAGCCAAGGAAACGACAGAATTTATCAACGTTACCCATAGCAACCAACTGACGGCATACGTGTGTCATGATGTCCATCACTGAGCGACAATTGTCTGAGAACCACGCCGCTTCTTTGTATGGCATTGTGTGCTTCAATTCTGTCTTTTCTTTGTCTATTAAGTCAAATGAGGTCTGAAATGTTACGTGATATAAGTAATGGTCGTTAAATGTGCTGCTATTGCTGGACTCCATAGTGGCAGTCCACCAATAGGGACGCTTATTTTACGCCATAAAATAATTTGTTTGCTAAAATGTCAGATCTCATTCGCCTTTAGTACATTGTACCCTCCGCATCGTAATCACCTATCAAGTGTATTTGTCGGTTTATAGTATCAATATATCTAGAATCTTCCTCGATGTTGACATACGTAGTGGTCGTTGTTTCACTATCCGATTCCCTAATCGATTAAATCGTCTCAGTATTACGATGACAAATAACATTCGATTCGTTTCCACTTCCTACGCTCAAATGTCATTCCGATACTTGTAAGTTACGATAAATTTTCTTTTGTATTGGGTGTTTAAGATTATTAATATTTGTGTTCGAACGCGTTAATTCCATAACCATAATTCGTCTTCCGTTTCTTGTATCGTCAAGTATTGATTTTACTATTCGGACGCCATTTTAAGTGTTAATTGAAAGATACAGGTTTTAAATAAATACATATTAACTTTACCTATTTGTTTTGGATGAAAATGTGTTATTTTCTAAATTATTTGCCATATTAGCATTTATCTGAAAAGTTAAAACTCAAAGTAACACAATTACGTATGAATTTTTTCATCCTTTCTTGTAGTTCATTGTTGTCTTTGGTGGCTATTATTTTACTCGATGGTGATATTTTATGGTAGCATGTTTAGTTTTTCACCTAATTTCTTTGTGCAAAATTGAATAGTTAATTTCTCCAGTAAATATTGTATCTATATATTTTTTCTCTCTTACAGAGCAAATAAAACCCTTTATTTTTAAGTATAGACGTAAAGTTAGTTTAAACGCGTTTAGAATTTATAAATACATCTTTGCGGGTATTTATAATAGAGTTGACACGTATACAATGTATGTTATACGTTAGTATTGAACACGGAGGCGTTATTTGTTACTCTTGCCTTGTATTATTGGAAAAACGTAAGTTATAAACCATTGTGATAATAAAAATCTAATTTAAATGCATTGCTGCGTCAATTGAAATTATAATATTTTTCTATTTTTTTTTTTATTATATTAAACTCATACTGCAAATATTTTAATGATTTATGTTTGAAAAATATTTTCGTTTAAATGTGGCCTTAACACTACCAGTGTTGTAATAGTAACATTCGAAATCATCTCAACATTGCATGCACTTTTTGCTAAAAATTAAAAAAAAACGATTTTCAATTTATCGATTCTCGAATTGACGTTTAGACTTATCATCAAATCATTCATCGTCCATCGACAGCGTTGCATAACGTACCCCATCGGATCACATCTGGCATACAAAAGACAATACCTAGATCTAATGTTAGGTGTATGTAATTTCGTATAATAATCGTTCTATCTTCAAGTGTCTATTTAATGTAAGTCTTTGGGCGAATAAATAAATAAATAAAGAAACATTTTTCGGTGTTAAAAAGTGTGTTGAACTTTACTCGGTGTTTGAAACGCGTCCCCGACGCACGGTGCCAAAGCGCCATCTTGCTATTTCGTTTTATTTTTTAAACAGAAGTTTAATATATATATAATCAAACGCTCAGATTTATCAAAAGCTATCCTTCCACGAATTGGGCTTACTTGTTATTGTAATAAATATTTTAATGACTCTTAAAACATTCTCTAGCTAGTTGACAGTTGAAGATTATTATTATTATAAATATGTAAACATTGATCGTGTAACACTCGCTGTGTGTTTTCGGTGTTGTTTTGTAAAGAGAATGTATTTCGGCCAAATCGCTCGATGTCAATTCGGTGACTTTTGTTTTTTTTTTATATATTTTTTTTTAATACTAAGTTAATAGTACAACGATTTCAATCTATACACATGATTGTTACTTTTATTGAATGTATTTAATCATGTCATATTCTCTTACATAGTAATATGTACGTTTTTAAATCCCGCCTTTTTTTATTGTCACCGATTGACATTGACATTCGGTGCGCCGACTGTTTCTATATAATGTAAAAAATAAATATTTGGTATATTATGTATTCTTGTTCATGTTATTGTAATCTTATCTACTGTAATTAAATAGATGGACTTGACGATTTATGAGGTGTATGCAATTAATACGATTGATTTGTATTAAAGAAATTTATCCTAAACTTTTGCTGGTTTCGCCTCCCAATAAAATGTTAACAATTCTAATGTTGTTTTATTTACTACCTCGCAGTTATTCCTAATTTACTTCTCATCTCAAGGTTCTTACAACTGTAGCGGCAGCTACAAATACGATCAGCGCATCATCCTCCGCATAACACGTTTGTCATTCCCGGAAGCGCGCGGCGCATAAGGCGAGTCGCGCCCAACGCTCATGCGTGACTCGCGAGCGTGTAACTCCGCGACAATGCTGCTGTCTCTTTCTCTCATTCATCCGTCACTTTTACAACACCCACCAATTGTCTAACTCGGATTCATATGCTGCATCCATATCCATATCAGCCTATGAAAGTCCACTGCTGGACATAGGCCTCCCCCATTAGCCGCCAAGAAGTACGATCCTGCGCCACCTGCATCCACCGACTTCCCGCACACTTGCACAGGTCGTCACTCCATTTCGTGGGGGGTCGTCCCACACTACGATGGCCAGTACGAGGTTGCCACTCGAGAACCTTTTTTCCCCATCGGTTATCGACTCTACGAGCTAAATGGCCGGCCCATTGCCGCTTTAGCTTGCTAACTTTGCGAGCTATGTCGTTCACCATCGTTCTGCTGCGGATGTCTGTATTCGCACTCTATCACGCAGAAATTCCGAGTATAGCCCGCTCCTAGCTCGCTGAGTGACTTGGAGCTTCCTCATCGGCCAGCAATGAAGGACCACGTCCTCAGTTCCTGGTGATCACTGGCAACTACGCACTGGTTGAAGACCTTAGTTTTTTTTTTTTTTTATAGCTTACGCGGCAGACGAGCAGCCGGGCCGCCTGATGGAAAGTGGTCACCGACACCATAGACATGGCAATACCAGTGGTATCGCCAACGCGCTGCCTACCATGAGACATATTGAGTTAAGTCTCGTTTCGCAGTAAATGCGCTGGCATAGCGTGCCTTCAAACCGGAACCAGCAATGTTTTCCACTACTGTTTCGCGGCAGAAATAGGCACCGCGGTGGTATACCACCAGACGGTCTCCTGTAAACGGGGACCTACCACCGGTAGTTTTAGACTTGAGGGATATCGGACAAGAGGATACGTCTAAGCTTCCCGAAAGCTGCCCATCCGAGTTGGATTCGTCGATTGACCTCTGCGTCGAAGTTAGACTTACCTAACCGGACTACTTGTCCCAGGTGAATATATTAGTCAACAACTTCGAGCACAGAGTCCCCAATAACCACCGGCGTAGGCATGACATGAGCCTTAGACATGACTTTCGTCTTCTCAATATTCATCCTAAGGCCCACGTGTTGGGAAACACTTTTGAGGTCATTGAGCATAGCGTTGAGGTCCTCCAGCGACTCCGCCATTATAACTATGTCGTCAGCTAATCTAAGGTGGGTGATGTACTCGCCATCGATGTTTATACCTCGTCCTTTCCAATCCAAAAGTTTGAATGCGTCTTCCAATGCAGCGGTTAAAAGTTACGGGGATATAGCATCACCCTGTCTTACACCCTTCTGAAATTGAATAGGCTTCGTACTACTGGATTATAGTTGGACGGACGTCGTTGCTTTACTGTACAAACACCTCAGCACCTCGATATACCGACTGTCAATTTGGCAACGCTGAAGGGCCTGCAGCACAGCCCAAATTTCGCCAGAATCAAAGGCTTTCTCATAGTCCACAAACGCCAAGCATAAAGGCAAATTACACTCCTCAGTCTTCTGTATAATCTGCCTCAGCCTAAATATGTGGCCTATGGTTCTAAAGCCTTTTCGGAATCCAGTTTTTTCGGGTGGCTGGAAGTCGTCTAGTCTGGAAGCGAGACGATTCAAGATGACTCTAGAGAACAGAACATAAACGCGGCTCAGAAGGGAAATCGGTCTATAGTTTTTCAAGAGGCTCTTATGACCTTTCTTGAAAAACAATACCACTAAGCTTCTTCTCCACGCTTCTGGCGTAATACCAGCCTGTAGGACGAAATTAAAGAGCCTCTGAAGGACTACAAGTACCGGTTCTCCACCCGCTTTCAGAAGCTCTGCTGTAATTCCGTCCTCACCAGGCGCTTTGCCGTTCTTAAGTTGGTCGAGAGCCATTCGTATTTCGCTCAGACTGATGTCCGGGATATCTTCGGAATTGTGCTGGGTGAGATTTGCTCTTCGGTCGTCACTCGCTTCAGTAAGCGGCTCCAACGACGATGTGTACAACTGTCCATAGAACCTCTCAATCTCACTCAAAACCCTCGGCTTACTGGAGATGACGGCCCCATTATCGGTCTTCAACTTAGTCAACTGACTTTGCCCGATAGACAGATCTCTGGCGAGGACTTTAGAACCTTGGTTCCGTTCTATTGCTTCTTTAATACGAGATGTATTAAAGTTACGCAAGTCCCGCCTCATATACTTGGAGATCTATCTATTAAGCTGCCTATGATCTGACTTATCAGAAGAAGACTGTAGCCACATCTTCCGTCTTGTATCCAGAAGGTTAAGAGTGGCATCAGAGAGTTTTTGGGTTCCAGTTTTGCGGTGCGTTTTATAAAACCTAGAACCCACACCATGAACAGTCTCCACGAGCTCAGTGTTAATATCGTCCACAGTGTTGCACTTGTCTATAGTTTGAAGCGATTGCTAAGTTCGAGCTGAAAGCCATGGGCATTTTGAATATGGGCAAGAGACGGACGAAGCGTGGACTTTGTCAGACAAGATCTTTCCAGCCTAATCTTAAGCTTCAATGTGCCTCTTACCAGTCGGTGATCGTTGCCGGTTTTAAATCACAGAGACATCATTGAATATTTGGCGTTTGGTCGTCATGATAAAGTCAATCTCGTTTTTTACGGAACCATCGGGGCTTATCCAGGTCCACTTTCTGTGGGGCTGCATTTTGAAAAAGGAGTTCATCGTATATAGTCCTTCCCTCCATAAAGTCAGCCAGCCCCTTGGGTTCCGTTGCCCTACTCCAAAATTGCCTACTCTCAGCTCATCGTCTTTCTTTTTCCCTAGTTTTGCTTTTCTATCATTCATCCGTAATTTTACTTGTATAACACCCACCAATTGTACAACTCAATTCGTGTATAAATGTAGCCCATTTTATTTAATGCACAATCTACGCTACGCAACACTACGCTTCAATAACAACCGGAGTTTCATTCTCTTCCCTTAACCAGCGACATTGAATCTCCTATACAACCTTTGATCAAAACTCTCTACCATTTTTCCCTTCATTTACCTTTCGTAAAACTTACATTGAACACCAACGTTCATTTTTCATAGACTAATATTGGCAAGTGAAATATTAGAAGTCAAAGATATCTGCCGCCGCCACCCAAGTAAATTATTGTAAAACAAGAGAGTGTTATAGTGCTTTGTTTAAATACATTAAAATGCTGTGGGAACGAATTAAATAGTAGATATATAGTGTGAAAAAGAGATGATACACATGATTTAGAAGATATCAGAATAAGTCTTCGCTTAAAGATTAACAAGATCTATAAGCCAATACTTGTTTGGCTCCTTTTCATTGGGTCGGTTACTTTACACAATTAAGTCATAACTTGGCAAGGGTTTCTTTAGTATTATATAGACGTGTTTTCCAAGGTTCTAATGGACTGCAACTAATTCGATATACCAGATTTGTATCGCGCAGAATTGACTTTTTGATGTGATTCGGTTTTTTTTCGGTGGTTTTATATGGTACGGGTAATCGGGTGGTTTTATATATATATATATCGTTTGAAATACCACTGCTGTTTCCATTTGTAGTTTCTGTCTCTACGACTGAGCATAGGCCTCTCCCATATGACGCCAAGAAGCACGATTCTGTGTTACCAGGATCCTTCGACCACCTGCACAGGTCGTCACTCCATCTCGTGGGGGGTCGTCCGGTACTGTAGTGGCCAGTATAAGGTTGCCACTCGAGAACCTATCTTCCCCAACAGTGATCGATTCTACTTTTTGACTGATTGCTCAAGAGTAGCTAGTAAGCAACCAAATATGAGCTGTTAATCCGTATGATCACTAGCTTTGTGAGAATTATTTATACCCTAACTCGACTAGAGACAAATAACATTTTGGACTGGTATAAACTATATAAACTTAATTCAAAATTTTACGAAGTCAAAACGTAAACCGCGATTCATTTTAGGCAAACTACGAATACTACACGATGACTACTTGTAAAGATGCGCGATGGCTGTTTTAATGAACAGGTTTTATTTATTAGTTATAGTTGACCATGGTCAGATTAGACCCTGAATTTACATTTATCAAATTAGGCTCTAATAACACCAAAATGTACACGTACGCATAGATTGCCTAAATACGGAAGTCCCACCTGCTAATAAAAAATAAAACGTTTATTTATTTTCTAAAATCCTCATAGTACATAGACAATCCTTTAGTAAAGTGATTAAACCTGCTAAAGCAGTTTGGAGTTAGATTCGACATAAAACTTATTGTAGGCAATTTTGAAACATTTCTTATTTTTAAAAAAATAACTTAAATATTTTACGTTTTTGTTTAGAAAATATTGAACAAAACAAGACTTTAAAATAGTAATAAATACCTAAAAGATTTACACGGAAAGGTTCAAGACTAAGGAATAGGTGGCAAGAAGATCAGGATGATAGAAGAATTACATTTACTGTAGCAGGATACTGCTTAGGGAAGCAACAAGAAAGCACCACGTAGCATTATCCATGGTAAATTAACATCACACATGAATCTTTCGGAATGGGACGTGTATTTATTAATCTTCATTTTTTTGGTAATTTAAAGCAATATGTTAAAAACATGCTATAAAAACTCATTAATCGTGTATTAATAGAAAATAAATATAAATCATATTAATTATGCAATAGCGAGTTTATTTAAAAAAGAATCAGAATTAGAGAATAAAAAAACACGAATGTTTAAATTAGCTTATTCATACAACAACTTGCAATTATCTTAATACTGAAATGTTATAAAAAAGTTCAGCTCAACCTTCCACAGCAGGGATGGGCCACTCTCATTAGCATAAATCATCCCTTTTACCCAACAATTACATTTATAAGGGCGCTTTTTAACTTTAATCACCGCAGCGTTCACTCGTTACTACTCTGCACCAGTAATAGGCGCTGCGTTGACGGCAACACAACATAAAGCAAAAACCTTCCTAAATGTCATGAGGACCATATGATGATGATGATGGCTGTGAGACGGCTTCCATTTTCTAAATTTTAATTATGCGCTTCAGTTTGCTTACTATGATTGCATTTTGACGTTACTGCTTTTCTAAGTATCTGGAACTATTAAGTCGTAAGATTCTATTTCATCTATTTACATATACTTATACCTAAGATACAGATAGATATTTTCTATAATATATGAGAAAAAAAAATATTTAACGTTGTTCGTGCAACAATGCTTAACTACCCTTATGATCCTAAACCAATAAAGTTGACTTATTAAGTTAAATTTTACAAACGTTGTTCTTGTATTAAAAATGCGGTAGCTGTTATGTGTATGGAATTAAATTCGTAAGATTTTACAACACTTACACTTCAGATGTAAGAAATTTTAAGAAAAGCGTGTGTCACTAAATATGTACTCTGTATACTCCTATTCATGTTAATTTTTTACTCTGTAACTTTTAACAAAACTGTCAACATTTAATATAGATCTGTATTGTGACTTTTTTGGACTTGGACTTTTGTATGTAATTATTACGGGCGTACCGAAGAGCATTTGAATATTTATTTTAATTGTACGAACATTATGATATAAACTGTGAATATTTTTCGCATCATCGGTCACATAGTTATTTTTAAATATTTTACTTGTTTTTTTGTTCGTTTTTGGATAACGGATATTGGTGAATTGTAATTATTAGAATTTGGTATAAACACGTTCGAGATAAATCATATGGATTTCATATTTTTAAGTTGATGAAATATGTGTGACTCATTCCTCTTTTCTATGCGCATTTAAAAAGTTTTACGTGCTAGCGACTAAAATGGCTGATTTAATACGCGCTATGGGGGCTCCAATAGGACCCCCTGTAAAGGATAAGTTAGGCTCTCCTTCTACTGAGTCTGAAGACGGCGGCGCAGATCAAGCCGAATTAGCAGCGGATCTGGAGTTAGACGAAGCAGATGGTCCCAGCACTAATGGTAATTTTTTTTCGTGCAATATGTTTGTTGATATGTGATTATATTTTTAAAATATTTATTATTTTTTGTTTATTTATTAACCAATGTTATTATTAAACAGATATTATAGTAAATCTCCATTATATACAGTAGTTAAGCTTAGCTGGTTATCTTATTGTAATATTTATTGATTTCCACTTAAAGGGGGTTATCCATTATTACTTGGGTCTTTTAAACTTCATATATACATAATAAATAAATAGTTTTGATTAACATAATCTAGTTTAAGTATTATAGAGGATATTTTAGACATTACTTAGGGTAATAAGGATAAATTTTAACACCCATTCTAATATATATCTACTATTACTTAAATATTATATTTTTTGTTTAATTTTAGATTAAATAAAATATAATTAAATAGTTTATTAATAACTGAAGTTTGCTATGTTGTGTGTTAGATGAGTAGTAATTAGAAACTGACAATAGAGTTAAATACTTTGTTTTTTGAATCACTATTTTACAGTTAAAACTGTGTAATATCATTTACATTTTTTAAATATGTAAGTCTACTGTAAAATAATTATATGTAAAGTTGACATTCTAATATCACAAAAATTTGAGTCCAGAAACTATGACATTTACAAACCTTATATTAATAGTTTTGTTTGTATTGATAGTTAATATGTTGTTGCTGTTAATCTATAGGTAAATAAAAATGATTAAAATTATGGATATACAAAAAGTCTGCCATGTTCTAAATAATTGGTAACATTTTATTTTTAACAATGTATGATAGTAGAACTTCTACTTTTTACTGATTTTATCATGGTTATTTTACATTTTTAACTCTCCTACTCATTTCAAACACTTTCCAGTAGCCATGGTCAAGTCTGCACTGTCTCTAGTAAATGTTTGAAACATTGTAAATAATAAATGTAAAATAAACATGACGAAATATGTAATCAGTCCATTAATTCACCAATAAGGCAGTATTGGTGTAAACAAAAGAATTAATAATTGATAAAACTGCCTCTGTAGCCTAGTGGTAAGGGTGTGTGCTTTAGAAACCGGAGGTTGTGGTTTTGAATCCTGTGGGGGCTCAATTAATTTTTATTGTTGTTTCCTACTCGGTTAGGGCAATTTGAGCTCTTAACCCAATTTTCTGAAAAGTAAGACGATCTATGCATCAGATGGGCATGTAAAAAGTCAGTCCACCCGCCAACCTGCATTGGACCAGTGTGGCGTGATACGGTCCAAAAATCCCCTAATGGAGAAGGGAAGGCCTGTGTCCAGCTGTAGACTAACACATGCTGATGATGATGATGATGATAAAAATAATTAATTCTTCTGCTACTGTTGTGGAACATATGAGTTTGTATTATTTATTTGAGGATGCTTTACATTTAATAATAATAATTAAATCTATGTACAGGAGAAAGGCAAGCAGTTTTGGCACCACCAGAGTCGGAATGGTATCATGGTCGCTTGGACAGATATACTTCTGAGGAAAGGCTGTGGGCTGCTAGTAAGCAGGGCAGCTATTTGGGTAAATGATTATTTATTAATAATGCTTTAAATAAAAAATACCAAGTATAATGTTCATAATATAAGTAATTTTGACAATATAATTGATTTTTTTTGTGAAAGAACACAAAACTGATTTTTTAATTATTAACTATATGTATGCTTATTAGTTGTAAAACAAAGTACTACAAACGTATATAAATCAAACTGTTATGTAGTTGCAGAATTTCGTGAAGTTTGACAATTTACTATTTTTCAGTTGTCAAATTACCGTACTGTTGACTATTGTGTTATAAAAATAAATTAGTGTTTTTTAAACAGAACTTGTTATGAACTTTTATTATTTCAATGGTTGCTGGTTTTGCTTCTATTACAAATGTAACCCATCAACCACATAATCTTATTCTATAGTACTTTACATTGTGTTCTATTACTTGATTGCTGTGTTATTTGACATTTCTGACTTCAATTTTTTTTTTAAATTACTATACTTATCTATTATATTTTATAGCTGTAAAAATAGACTCTATTCACGGTTTAATTATTGCTAAATCGATATAATTTAAATTTGCCTTGGCCTAGTTTATAACAATAGGGATTGTACACAGCCACAAATATTCCCACGGAAGTATGTATAAAATGTGTGTAATAAATAATGTTCAAATGTTACTTTACAAGATTGTTGAAACTTGATTTCTTGGTTAACTATCAAATCTCAACTTATTTACAGGATTTTTCAATGTTACTTAAATATATTTATTCTTGGTTAACTGTTAACATTACAAGTATCAACAAAGTTTAAAATTTTTTAAGAATATACATAATTGATTTGACAGATCAGTTACGTTATGTCAACGTTCAAATTTAGTGCACAAAATTAGTGTTTTTCTAAACTAATAACCAAGTTATTACAAAACTGAGATTAACATAAAATATTTTTTTTAATGGTAGGTAGGTCCCTTTTTTTTGGGGCGGTATTACTGCTATACCTATTTCTGCCGAAAAGCAGTAGTGTGAAAATACTCACGTGTTCCGGTTCGAAGGGCGCCGTAGCCAGCTATTTATTCCTATGTTTCATGGTCGGCAGCGTGTTGATTATACCCATGGTATTTGTTTATAGTATTGTCCATGGGCGTCATTGAACACTATCTATCAGTCGGCCTGACTGTCCGTGTGCTTCTGAAAGCATCACAAAAATGTAATTAAAATAAATGGTTAGTAATTGGATACCATTTTGTTACAGTTCGCGAGAGTGATAGAAAACCCGGTTCATATGTCTTGAGTTATTTGGGGCGTACGGGAATTAATCACTTCAGGTGTGTTGTTAAGCGTTTAAAATTATTTCCTTAATGATTTTTAAAATAGTACTTAGATGTTATTGAATAATCGCCAAAAAATCAGTAAAAAATCATTTTATTTAATAATTTGTAGTATTCGCGTAAACAAAAGAATTAATTATATATGTCTACTGTTTGGTACCAGGATAACAGCAGTTTGCGGTGATTACTACATCGGAGGTAGGCAGTTCGACTCGTTGACAGAGCTAGTTGGCTTCTACAGCCACTGTTCCGATCTCTTGAAACGCGAGCGACTCGTCGAGCCGGTCCCGCCGCCCGAACCCGTCAACGATAAAAAGGTAATAAGTAATGACTGTTTTCGCTTTTAATGTTTAGGTTCCTTTTAATAAAGTATAAATAACGTTTCATCATCATCAGCCTGTGATAGTCCACTGCTGGACGTGGCCTTACCAAATACACCCCTATCCATTAGAGGGCTTTGGACCGTATCCCACCACGCTGGTCCAATGCGGGTTGGTGGGTGTAGGTGGGTGCGGGTCGGTGTGGAGGGCACCTAGCCTTCGTGCTTACTGGTTAAAATCCTATGTTTCAGCGCAGTGAATTAGCGAGTTTCCACTCGCAATATTAATAATTACCTTTTATTATACAACTAACAGCATTATTGTTAATCTATATGTTTCTTAAACTACTTTTTTTACAGCGAGTCGTGGCGATATTGCCGTACACGAAAATGCCCGACACCGACGAGCTAACCTTCCAAAAGGGCGACATATTCTTCGTCCACAATGACATGGGCGACGGATGGCTTTGGGTGACGGCACATAGGTGAGTTCATCATCATCACCATCATCATCATCGGCCTGTGTTAGTCCACTACTGGACATCATCATCACTACCATTAGAATACAGAGGCAGATGTTTGTTTTGTAACTCGATATACGTATCCACCGATTATTGTTTTAAGGATGGTTACAGCTAATGTATTAACTTCCATTGCAATATCGGACATCCTGTTGTTATCTAGACACGTTCAAAAGTTAATTATCAGCAAGTTAATTTGTCTATCATATAATTACAATTGCGTGTTCGAGTAACTTGCGCAGTTTATTATAAGTTATGTTACAATACTTATTCGATTGAGTAGTTTGATTATTTGTTATTTAAAAATAATGAGCCAAATAAGATGTAGATTCACTGTAAACACCGATGTTAATGCTGATGTTGTGGCGACGTACGTCCTTTCTTCATTGGTTGATTTGTCACCAATCACTTGGCGATTATTATAGGCACTAAAATAAATATAACTAACGTTAGTTATATTACAATATAATCGATAGCTACAGTACCTGTACATCTCTATACTATACATTGATATTATTCATTTTGCTATTTGACACTGTACAATAAACTTTTCTAATAATGGATATGAAAATGTCCTCATTAAATACGATAATGTCGGACTCATTGCCATTTGACCGTCGTCATATTCCGATAAAGATCCGTATTTCCCGAAGGAAAGTAATGTCTCCCTGCATCTATATATTTAGATATAATACTTTTAGAAAAAACTAACCGAATGAAAGTGTTACTACAAAGCCCTCAGTCCTTTCATTAGACGCTCGTTTAAAATAGTTTCGAATTCAAATCAAACTCACATCCGACGCTTGGACCATCTTAATCTTCAGACAATTGGGTGATCGGCCCAAATTGTGCTAACCGACCAGAAAACAACGATAACACAAAGTTGTTTCCCCGCGGGATTCGAACACGCGACCTACGGTTTATAAAGCACGGGCCAATACCGCTAGACCATGGAGGCGGTTCGCCATATTTTATCTACACGTAATGTTAAACTAATAAGATTGTCCGAGTCCATTCCGTTAGACTATGTGTATTAGACAAACGTATAAGGTCACGCTGCTTATTGCATCGATATCAACGTTATTTGAATAATTTTGGAACGTCTGATATAATCCTAAATAATTGTAAGTTAATTAAACGCGATAAAATCCTTAAAATTCTCTTTTTTTGTTAAAACTACTACAAATAAAAAAAATTGGATTTTCTGTTATTAACATGAAAATAATAGTAACACATAACTGGTAACGATAAGTGATGTATAAAAATTAAAAAATATATATATCTGTCTGTTATCTCTAAAATGGCTGATTTTGACGTGACTTTCTCTGAAAGCTTGCTAGCTACTTCTCTCTTTTTTAACTGTTTTTTTTTTAATTTCCACGCGTACGCAGTCGCAGGCAACTTAAATATAGCCTAGTCTTAAATATAACTACGTCTTTATTTTACAGGACCGGTGAGCAGGGCATGATCTTCCGCGAGCTGGTGGAGGACCTGGACCCGTCCATCGATCCAAATACGGTCTTCTCCTGGTTCCACCCTAACTGCACCAAAAGCGAGGCGGTCGATATGTTGGTGAAGGCCGGCCCCGGCAGCTTCCTCGTCCGTCCGTCGGACAATTCCCCAGGGGACTACTCACTCTTCTTCCACATCAACAATCAGATACAACGGTTCAGGATAGAGAAGAAGGGCGTACGGTACCTGATGGGCGGCAGGGTGTTCGAGTGCCTTGACGCGGTCATCAATCGCTATAGGAAGGAGCAGATTGTGGAGGGACATACTCTCGGGCAGCCGGTGAGAGATATATATTTGTATCTTTATTTATTTATTTATTCTTTTGCACAATTAAAAATGTACATAGGCGGGCTTAATTCCATAGGGAGGTTACGAAAATTAAGGGTAGGTGTACAAGTAAAAATAACACACGTGAAGTGGAACAAGAATTATTATATAATTAGGGACTTCTTAAAATATATATAAGTATGTATTACTTATCTATGGTATATTTTTATATATACAATGGTTGTACTAATCAAATAATTATATTATTGGCCGTTCATTTCATATTTCATTTAATATACTGATCGCTTGAAATGTCATCCAGGATAACGTCCCAGACGTTATCCTACGAGACCCGCTAGTATCATAAATACATGAGACTAGCGGGTCCCCTAGTATATGTATTTATTTATATTGTGCGACGGAAACGACAGAATTAATCTAAATAATGTCACTATAGTAATGGCGTAATGCGTCTAGTGCTTTTATTGATTTGTTGTCAACGAGATGTCTTAGAATGAGAACTTTTAAATTAACTACTAATCCGTTGGTATTTGTTACGGCGTAGATCAATTCCGTGTATTATTTAGCTCTGGCATAAATGTTGCTATTTAATGTTGACTACGCATTGTGAAGGTAGTGGATCTTTGATTTTTATTTTAAGAATCAAGGTGTAATAACAGTTTATTAACATTTTGATAGTTGAGCCGTCTCTTTTATTGGAGAACATTACTTATTTAGATAAGTTCCACCGTTGTGCTTGTTTTAAACATAAAGCAGTAGTGTGAAGACACTACTAAGTTGCAGTTTAATAAGCAGTGTGGCCATCTGAATTAGTTGTGATAAACTAAAGGACAGTGAATTTTTTTTTCTATCCTATTGACAGATCCGTCAAGATATAAACAATTTATCCTGTGTTTTTATCTAGCTATATGGCATTTGTTCTATTTTCGCCCCGCTAAGCGTCCTTTATCGTGCACATGCAATCGAATGCTGAAGTGTATCACGATAAGAAATCATCACAATATCCTCATTAGATAGCACTAATCTGTTTCGTTTCGTTCATACACGATGAATGGATTGTAAATATAAATATTCAGAAATAACTGCAGCTTGTGTTCGATAGGGTTGTCTTTTATGTTACGTTAAAACATTATTTTGATTTTTGAAGTAATATATGTGAGTTTTAATCAAAAGCTGTTTTGTATCTACTTTGAAGTATAGTGAATGATCTTCTTTTGAATTAAGTTAGGTAAATAAACCGCTTTGGAGTATATACTGTGTTTTCAAGCTGAAAATTTGTTTGTACATTAATTTATTACGATTTTATTCTTTTTTATGTAACTTTTTTTAAAGTGCAGGTGAAGAAAATCTTAGATTTTAAGATTCGTTTAGGCCACGTGGTGAACTATTAAACCTTAAAATTTCTGTTGCAAAGAAAACCTTTTGCCGGCAGTAGGCAATACGATGTTTACTTTTATAGGAAAAAACGTCTCTAAATTAGGAGTTTTCCTACTCGGTCTATCCATCTCATTTGATAGCCCGTTGAATACCATCGCCGGTTCTTCTCAGGTCTGAAGCGTCTTATTCCGAACAGTGGTAGCCTGTTTGACAATCAATAAGCAAGTTTAAACTGCTATATTGAATAAAGGTATTTGAATTTAGCATACAGCTAAAATATAAATTTTCGTCCACAGCTAATTGCCGAGGGCCACCATATCGAGCCACAGCAAAACACTACGGGCGCTGCCGCTGAGAAGATCTACGCAACCCTAAGGGAGTGCAGAGACCAGATAGGCCTTAAGAAGATGAAGGGAATAAAACACCAGGGATACCTTAATAAGAAATCTGATAAAGGCGCTAAGAAATGGAAGGCGTTGTACTTTGTGCTGTTGCAAGAGGGGACCGACACGCATCTCTACTTCTACGACTCGCCGAAAAGGACCAAGCCTAAGGGGCTGATTGATCTGTCGTGCGCTTATCTGTATCAGGTGTGTTGACACTGACGATTAGTAAATGGATTTTTTTGTCGTTTAAAATGATGTGTGGAAGTTTTTTTACTGTCTTTTTAAGTTTTAATAGTATACATTATGTAGTTTAATGATGCTAGTTTTATTAAGCTGATGATTTGAAATGTAATAGTTGGAATTCGTTATGACTAAAATGGGAGCCGGTCGACAATCTCACGTCAAATTCTGTTGAAGCTATGTTTTTACTAGAAGCATAATTGATCAATACGTTTTAAATACAGATTCGCAAATACCCATATGTTCGAATCCTGCGGGGACTTAACAAATTTTCATTGTTGTTTCCAAGTTGGTTAGGACAATTTGGGCCGATCACCCAATTGTCTAAATAGTATGATGATCCATGCGTCGGATGGGCATGTAAAAAGTCGATCCGAGCACCAACCCGTATTGGACCAGCGTGGTGGGATACGGTCTTTTAGGTGTATTAAGGGAGACCTATGTCCAGCAGAGTGGACTATCACAGGCTGATGATGATGATGATGAAATACCCATATAATGTATGGCGTTATTTTGCAGTCTGGTAAAGTGCTTAGAATTTTTGTACTCGCATTAATTTTTCTTAATTTATAACATATTTTATGCGTTTTTAATTGATCATGAGTAATTTGTGTACCTTTCAGGTACACGAATCCCTCTGGGAGCGTGAGTTCTGCTTCCAACTGGTGGAGAGGGCGCTGCCTTGCCTGTCGACGCACACCTTCCTGGCCGCTAACTCTACGACCGAGGAGCGGGCGTGGTTGGACGCCCTGCGACCGCTGTGCGTGCCACAACAGGCTCGTCATCAGTGCAAGGTTAATAAATATAATATTGTAATATCATAACAGTTATTAGAACGAACCCCGTAATGGAGAAGGAGAGGCCTAGGTACAGCAGAGGACTTGCACAGGCTGATGATGATGAATGAATATTAGAATAAAAATTGCTCGACATGTAATACATTCTCGATGAAACAGCAAAGTATCGTTGCTTGTGAATACTGCAGTAATGCTATTTCTTGAGGGTTTATGTGTTCGGTGATTTAAGTCTAGGCAAAAAGCATATGGTGGTAACTAAAGACGCATCACTTGGTCGGCATACAGTTCATTCTTATGAAATTGTTAGAATACTGATATTGATATTAGCAGCTAAAATGTGGAAGGATTTGTTTTTCAACCATTAGTATAATCTGAGTAATGCAAAATGTAAAATAATTTAAATGAAAAATATTCGCGACGCTATGATCTTGCTACGCTGAGATTTTATATGTTATTAACTGCCTTGAAACATTAGAATGCGAACGCTGTTTTATTTTTATATTGAAGAGACGTAACTATAGCCGAGCAGGGGATTCACGTATGTGTATTAAGTATTACATCAAAAGTTCTAAAACTAAATCCGTTCTTTTTGAACTGTAACTTGATGTTAGTTATTCTCCACGCTATGTTTAAGAAATAAGACCGACATATTTATTAAATCAATGTCATTGCTAACGAAATTCGTTATTCTATTTTTCTTTCATGTTCTATTTGTGACAATGGTTCTTTTTGTTAACTATGAAATCATGCTTCTAGACTCTTGTTTATGGTTAGCTTTTTCTAACACAGAGTTCGCGGGAAAGTAACGTTCCCACGAACTAGGTGAACAAAACTTTATGCTAAAAGTGAAAGCCACTCATACAGGAGGAACGTGAAATAGACAGTCTTTTGGGTCTTCTAAGGATCGTCGACACTCTGTTTGCGAACTGTGACCTGACGATCTGTCGACTGTTTTTATTCAGTTGCTGGTGGCGGTGAGAACCGCCCTGGAACGCGGGTGTTATGAGTGTACCGGGAGTATGAGTCTCTCTTAGCTCGTGAGCGAGGGCGAACTATGTTTGTAGAGTCGGTTGTGGGACCCCCGTTTCGCGTGTTATTATCAGAGTGTTGTCACCGTGAAGAGTACAAGTTACTTGTACTTTTAAGAAGCAAATTTATATATGAACATATGTAATTTGTGCAGGTCGCGCGTGTGGTGTGGCTGCGGGCGCTGCGCGTGCGCTGCGTGACGGCGCACCGGCTGCCGCCGCGCCTGGCGCCGCGCCCGCACCTGCGCCTGGCGCTGGGCGCCGCGCCCGTCGCGCGCACGCGCGCCAAGCCCTCGCCCGACCCGCACTGGGACGACGAGTTCGTCTTCGAGTGAGTGCCCTCACAGATACAGTGTGCTATTATGCAGCGAAGATACGCTGCAGGCCCAAAGTAATTGTGGGAGAATTAAATAAAAATTGAAATATGTGTTTTTAAGAAATTTGTTTACACTGATTGACTGATTATTAACGAGAAATTGGCAAATAAATATCAGCTATCGATTCTAAAAAGGTCTTAAGGTCGTCCTTTACGTTCGATGAATTCTTTACGACATACGGGCAATACTTTTTTTATTGTTTCTTCTGTAATATTGTTCATAATATCACGTAAAGCTCTAACGCTTTATATATATATATGTCTTATCCGCGACGTTGCATTCTATGCTTTTGGCCTGCAGAGTATTTCGGCATTAGTTGTCAAATTTGATAATAATATGTTAGGTTTAAAAATAACGTCCGTTGTATACCATTTTAATATCTCCACTCCCACTCGCTGTCTGGTCTTTATGCTTTGATAAATTATCTTTCATTGTATGGCTTTAAAACGATAGATATTATTATCGATATCTATATATTGTTTCTTTCAACTAGATAACTTAGCTGGCTAACATCTCTGTGTTATTTTGCAATTATTATACAAAACACCTGCATCCAATATTAAATATTTAGAACTACAGCTTTCCTTTTACTTATGTTTTTTTAGCGTGAAAAAATCTGCGTTTATCGGTCTAGATTTAGTAATTTAAAAATTAACCTTTTCTTTATTTACTTACAGCGACGTACCCCCAGATGTAACGTCATTCACCATCACTGTGCACAACACCGGGAAAAGGGGCAAGGAGTCTGAGGTTAGTTTCACTCCCATTGTTGATTTTTTTTTTTTGTAATTATACCGTTCATTTAGATGTTACGTGGGTAATTTGAAGCTAGATTTTTCATTTGCTTTATCTGGTGTGACTATAATTATTTCTATTGTTTACGCAAATATTATACATTAGTAAATAAAATGACTACGGATTTTATCGCGTTTATTTTACATTTTTAAATTCCCGACGTTTCGAACACTTTCCAGCGGGTAGACTGAAAATGTCATGCGCCTGTGCTGAAGCGGGGCTTCCAGATCTTAATTTTAATTAATTATTTTTAGTCTGTGCTCCGACCTATGCAAAATAGACTGGTTTTATCTTTACAGCTAGCAGGGGTATTATGCTTGGGTTTAAATTTTAATTTATTAATTATGGGGTCCCAAGCAGGTGGTAGAACCCAACCATCTTCTCTATTGAAATTTGTATGTTTTCTAAACTCCATAGCCTCACGGATAATCCTTGGTAGGAATCGGTGTTCTTTAGCGAGGATTTGTGGTCGATCAAATCTGATGTAATGGTTTGGGTGATTTAAAGTATGGTCACACACTGCCGACTTGTTGGGTCTTTTATGTTTAATGTCAGCTATATGTTCCTTCACGCGGTTTCTTATTGCTCGCTTTGTCTGTCTAATATAAGAGAGGCCGCAGTCACAATCTAGCTTGTACACTCCTGGATCTTGTAGAGGAATATTGCACTTGACACTATATTATTTTCTAACTCCATAGTAAACTGTATTTTTTAATTAATGTAGTTAAAGTGGTTTAAAAATGCATTTATTTTATCATATGGTAAGATGGTAAATCTGTCATCTACATAGCGCTTATAAAATCTTGGATGAATGGGGAGCAGTGAGTAGGGCCTTCTCCTCAAAGTCTTCCATAAAAATGTCAGCAACAATACGAGACACAACCCATTGCTACACCATCCATCGGCATGTAGAACTCACCTTTCCACATTAAATTGCCAGATGGTAAGCAATGTTTTAGTAAAAATGCATATTCTATTGAGATGTTATTTTCCTCTATCTTTCTTGTTACAATATTGATGGAATCTTCTATAGGTATAGATGTAAACAAAGATTGAACATCAAAACTAACCATAGTTTCATTGTCAGCAAGATGTAGATGTTTTACAAACGCGCTTGTTTGTCCTCTGAGTGGTGAGAGGATTTTTACTAAATGTTGAGCCAATTTATAAGTAGGTGAGTCAATTTGGCTAACAATAGGGCGCAATGGAGCATTAAATTTGTGTATTTTAGGCAACCCATACAATTTTGGGGGCTTGGGACATGAAGTTATTATCAATTTAACGTCAAGAATTAGTTTTTCGGAGTGCTTTTTAATAAGATCGCTAGTTAATTTGAGCGTTTAATAGTAGGGTCAGTTTTGACCTACCTATAAGTAGTTTCATCCGATAACAGTTGTTCTACGCTTCAGCACTGGCAACAAGACGTATGACACCTCAGTCAACCCCGTGACCACGGCCGCTGGAAAGTGTTCGAAACGTCGGGAATTTAAAAATGTAAAATAAATGCGATAAAATCCGTAGTCATTTTATTTAATAATTGTGTGACTATGTTATAATAAGTACGCAATTAAATCGTACTTTTTATGGTGTAATTATTAATTTGGAGCAAAACGACGAAAAAAAACCTTTTTTCTAATATTATAAATTTAAGATTTCGAATAAGGTATAGTACCGTATCATACCGTACCATTTCTATTGTTACAAAACAATCGTAATTGTAATAACCTTTTACATGCAAAAGTCTCTTTTTCTATAAAAATTATAAATAGAACGGTGGAATGATTTCTATGATCCTGTTATATAACCATATTTGTTGTACCACAATAAATTTATACATTTCTAGCAAGTAAATAAAAACTCCTTTATTTTAGGTAGCAGAGCTGACTATAGAGCTAGCTAATCTCGCGAATGGGGAGGAAATCGAAGAGTGGTACCCGCTGGCTGGTATGACGCCGATCGGCGAATGGGGGTCCCTGAGGCTTCGTATAAGGTAACAAATATCGATTAATTTGTGTTCTTGTGTTTAAAAGTTGTTGTCATTGTTATTTCATCGTTTGTAAGCATAATTATATGCATACTTGACCAGTTTATTTAGTGATGGAGTTAGTAGAATAGTTGTCGTTTGGATTTAACATTTATTATTCTTTAATGTAAAAATTTTATGTACAAAAGGGACAAGAAAAATTGTAAAAAATCGATTCTTTTGATACTCGGTACTGCGGCACGTGCATTATATATAATCAGTATTTTTACGATTACGTTACGTCTATGAATCCAGAAATCAATCATAGATCCAGAAGAGAGTATTACTAAACCCCAAGTGTATTGGACCTTAAATGTTAATAATAACGTTTTAGCTCTATTAATGGTGCCCTTTAAACCGGATCAAATGACGCACTAATGTGTAAACAATGTACAAAGTTCAAACTTCTTTGTAAACTGTGTCTGCGAAATTATGGAGATTTGGGTTTTTGTTTTGATATTTTGTAAATATATATTATTTTTATAGATACATGCAAGAGTTAGTAATGCCACGTGAGGAGTATAACCCGCTGCGTCAGTTGCTGTTAGAACCGGGAATACCGGCGGTCAAGGCGCTGGCGGAACTCTGCCGTACCGACAGACAACCACTGGCCACTTGTATGTATTTATAATATGATACGAGCCTTCACCAGAACGAGGTGTTACGCTTCCTATACTTGTCATGTTAGAATGTTTATTAAATTCGTCGGAACATGTATTATTTTCGGACCAAATCTAAATGTAAAAATAAATAATTTATTAACTCTAATCGTCTCGAAAAGTACACGGTTAATATTGTAATAGTTTTTTGCTACCACACGACATTTATCACGTAATGGTTGGAAATGGGGCTTTGTTTTCACTTTGAGAACAATGTAACCTATAGTAACCGGCTGATTTTTCGATGACAATTAACAAAAAATATATAGCAATGAAGCGGTGGAACGCGTATTGTGTTGTTATTAGACGACAGCCAGTCAATAACTGACATCTTGCTGACACTTAAGCAATAAGAAAGCCAGACATACGACGTCACTTTGTCGCGATCGGCTACGACATTCTCGTTGAATCCGTCTTTTCTTTTCACTTAAGTAAACTCCATGTCCTAGCACAAACACGCCTATACCACTAGGTTACTGCCTCCGTAGCCTAGTGGTTTGGGCGTGTGCTTTAGAATCCGGAGGTCGTAGGTTCGATTCGAACGGGGATTCAACATTTTTATTGTTGTTTCCTAGTTGGTTAGGGCAATTATGGCCGATCATCCAATTCTCTGAAAAGTAAGATGATCCATGCGTCGGATGGGCATGTAAAAAATCAGTCCACCTACCAATCCGCATCGAACCAGCGTGGTGAGATACGGTCCAAAATCCCCTAATGGATAGGGGTGAATTAGGGGAGGCCCATGTCCAGCATTGGACTATCACAGGCTGATGATGATGAAGAAACTCCTTGTCCATAATCATAATAAAAGTGTGTAACTATATCGCATCGTTTCAGCGGTCCTGCACGCGTTCTCCGAGTGCGGTCGCGGCGCGGAGTTGGCGCGCGAGCTGGCCGGCGCGGAGGTGGCGCGGGAGGGCGACCACCGCGCCCTCTTCAGGGCCGCGTCCTTGGCTACTGCGGTCATTGACGAGTTCATGCACGCTCTGTGCAAACCATTCCTGCAGGTGACTATATTGTACATTTTATCTTTATGGCATACGAAGGCAATTGATGGAAAGTGGTCACCGACGCCCATTAACAGAATTCTATATCAGCGATATGGGCAGGACATATTAGAGTTCATTTGTGTGAATAGCTGTAGTTGTCTCTTTTCATACACTATACGATTTGAATCTAAAAAATTAGGTCTATTCATAGTTTTTATATACCCTCAGATGGGTACGTAGCTCACAGACAATCCGATAATTAATCTGCTTAGTAGAAACCAAAAACAATAATAAAACGAGAAAGGTTTGAACCTTTACAATAAGAAGCAAAAATCAGCATTCGGTTCGTAAATCGAAAGCGCGTCATTGATTAAGTATGAAAGGATAAGTTATAAGTTAAATTACAAGTACCTAAAGCTTAATATCCACCAATTTGATTTAACAGATGTGTACCTGAGCTACAATTTTACCATACAAAGCTAGTATATAAAAAACGTTATGTTGTGTTGTGTGGTAATACTTTTTCACTATAAGGTGTTGTTTTACACACAGACGTACCAAATCGTATTTTCCTTAAATATTGGAACTCTTCTCGAATATGAGGTAGTTTTGGTATGCTATGTTTAGTTTTGCAATGCATTTATTTATACTTATTGTATTTAAATTTTTCAGGCAGCAATCGCCGAAACCGTACAGAAGCTTATAGATTCCAAACAATCTGCTGAATTGAATCCAACCAAAATGGATTCGCCAGATGACGCTTGCAGCAATGCGGAGTTTTTGCTGTTGATTTTAGACCAGGTAATTTCATGCATTTACTTCAAATTCTCGATTTCTTTTACATTATTGATAAGTTTTCAATTTTAATACATTAACTCCGTGTATATTCATTTTAATAATAATAAATAAAATTAATTGTAATGAATAGAATTAATATGCGTTCTATGACGTAATTTTTATTACAATAATTATAATTAACTACTAATAACGCTTCTATTTAATCCGAGTAATTTTTTTTTTTACTTTACACTACTGTGAACAACAAAATGGTAGTTTATTAAACACAAAATAGTAACACACATACATACATCATCCACTGCTGGACATAGGCCCCCTAATGCACCCCTATCCATTAGAGGGTTTTGGACCGTAGCCCACCACATTGGTTTAACGCGGGTTGGTGGATGGACGGACTTTTTACATGCCTATCCGACGCGTGGATATCTTACTTTTCAGACAATTGGGTGATCGGCCTAAATTGCACTAACCAACTAGGAAACAACAATGAAATTTGTCGAGTCCCCGCAGCATTCGAAGCCACGACCTCCGGTTTCTAAAGCACTCGCTCACACCACTAGGCTACGGAGGCAGTAACTAACTTGTTTCTTTTAATAGATCACGCACTCGATCTTCCTCACCCCCGAGGCGTGCCCGCGGCCCGTCCGCTACGTGTGCGGTTGCCTGCAACGCGCCGCGGTCGCCAAGTGGCCCAGCGAGCGGTTCGTACGCACCAGGGTCGTCTCTGGTACGTACAATCCGTTCTGAGAACGTACAACATGTACGACCAGTTGCGTTTGATGAAAGTCGAAGTCGTTTTATATTTTTGTTTTTGCTCCACGGTTTGTTTATTTATGCTTTAACATTAGTTTTGAAATTTAGACGTGTTTAGAGGAGAAGTGGCGAAAAATTGGAGTTCTAATTTGAAAACTGTCTTTTGCATAAATTTCGTCAGAATAGTAAATAAAACCTTACAACGATACATTAAAAAAAATTGTTTATAATTCTTCTTAAACAATTTCGTTGTCGCCACACACTAATACACGCACAAACAGTTTTAAGCGAGTAAAAAATACATTCTGTTAATTCTTTTTGACCGACTTCGCAAATTTATAATATTTTTTTTAATATAATGTTTTAATTTAATATAATAATTAGTTTAATCGATATTTGAGAAATAAAAAAAATTACAACACCAAAACTCAGAACTTTGTGCGATTTAATTAAAAACACTGCCGAAACCGTAAAAGATAGATTATAAGTATGTTTTACATAATCGTACTACTTGAATTGGTCAACGCGAAATAAGCATTTTAATGTAAACATTATTAAAAGTTGCAATTAGGCACATTCATAGCTTATTTTCGTCAATACAGTTTAAGTTCACGTAAAGTTATTGTATTAAAGCGAAGCGACGCACTTACGTACGGAGAGCACGTTGTTACCTGCTTATATTGCGTAAAATGCGTGCAAATACGCTGTTAGAAGTCGGTCATATTGTTTTGATCAGAAGCTGGCCGAATTCTATGACTAAAAAGAAGTATTTTATATTGTAAAGTACATTTCTAAAGCAGACCTTAATCGTTTGTTATTAGGATTCATATTCCTGCGACTGATCTGCCCTGCCCTGGTGGAGCCCGCGCCTGGGGCCTAGTGAGTACGACGCCTCCTCCGCACGCGCAACGCTCCCTCGTCATGGTCGCCAAGTGCCTGCAGAACCTGGCCAACTTGGTGGAGTTTGGTGCCAAGGTAAGCCTAATATACCAGACCTAAGGCTACCTACCGTAAAGGACTCTCCTTATACCTTGCTTGAAGGAAGACGTCATAACGCGAAGGGATAACCTCGGTGGGGGAGAGTTCATTACAGTATGTGGTATAAAATATCTCTGGAAACGTAACTTATTTGATGACACCGCGTTCAGGTAGTATGGATGATAGAGTTCCCCAGGTGGCAGAAGGTACAATACTAAAATTGAGAAGAAGTACTAATACCATGTTAAACAGCTCTATTGAGCACTCTCCATTGAACAGGCGTTAGAACACAGAAACAGACAATATCTGTCCATAGGCTCAAAGGGAGATTGGAGCGGCTCGTTTTTGCATGGAGTCCAATATGATCTTGATATGGGACCAGTACTTCACGTGAACGATGTAATCTACTAAAGTAAATATAACGACTAAATGAGTTAATCAATGATGAAACATCAAAACAGCCTTTGTTATTAAAATATTATGCCTAAGGCTGTGATCCACTCTCAGAATACTGTCAATGTCTGAGGAATTACGAGCTGTGAATTCAATTTACAGATGAAATGTAATTACATTGTCAAAAAACCGTATAATGCCATATTAAAAACTAGATCTTTATAGGTAATTAATCTTCCGATTTATTACAGGAACCGTACATGGAGGTTGTGAATCCGTTTATCCTTAAGAACAAGGAGCGCATGATCGCATTTTTGGATCAGCTGAGCTCCGTACCCGACCCTGGTAGCGCTCTGCCTAACACAAACAACAACTTCGATATTGGTAAGTTTAATTGTAATAAAAATAATCAGAATTTATAATATATTGCTTTATTGGATTAAATTTTTATTACATATTATCAGGAAGAACAAAGTGTACAAAGTAACTAAATTATTATAGTTACTTAGATCTATTTCTGCTTTTAAGACTTTAAAGACTGAAGTATTGTGACAGTTGATCGAAAAATCTTAAGTAAAATGTATTATGTTACGACTTGATTAAGATTAATGCACACCAGTTAAGGTCTGCTTTTTGTATTTTTTTATTTAATTTTATTGCATTAAATTGACTGTCTAATACTAATATTTCAACAACCAAACTGATAATTTTTAATAATTTTAACATGAACAGGGTAGCTCATTAATGGATATTAAAAAGATTCAATATGTGCTGTAGTTACTACTAAATATTAAATTATTTATATTATATTGTTGCAATATTTAAAAAAAAATTTAAAATTATGACTGCCGAGCCAGTAAAATTTCTGGTCCGTTCACAGTTATCATTTATTTTTAATTGTTAGTTTTGACTTTATAAAATCTCTAAATAAACTTAATTAAGTATTATTTAAATCTACATTACAATCTTATTTTTTCTCCACACAGCCAAGGAGTTGGCCACTCTCCACCACATCTGTGTATCGCACCTGAGCGAGCTGCAAACATTGGCAAAGACCCAGCCGGCTATCAGGAAACTGGTGACTGTAACGGAGATGCTCACAAAGCATAAGCACAAGTATCTAGAGATGATTAGATAGGATGAAGCTTCATGAACACAGGTAAGTTGTGCTGTCAATTGAGGTTTTATTCTTTTAAATATATGCCTGCCACTGTTTGTGTAAAGGACAAAGAATTACACGAATTGATTGATCCAAAGTACTTATTATGAATTCAAATGCTAATGTCAAATATTAATTACATCGGAAGTGGATACATCCTTGCTGGTCAACGGCCGCCGTATAGAAATGCTAACTACAGTTTCACCAATAACAAAAGCAGCGTAAGACGTCTCATTTGCGCAGTAATTACGCTGTCTAAGATCATCGTCAAGCAAACCGGAAGACAGCAGTGTTTCCACACTACTGATTTGCGACAGAAATAGGCACCGCGGTGTTACTACCTTTATAATTTCATCATCATCAGCCTGTGATAGTCCACTGCTGGACATAGGCCTCCCCTAATACACCACGCTCCAATGGTCCAATGCCTGCCGGTGGGTGGACCGTCTTTTTACGTGCCCATCCGACGCATGGACCATCTTACTACATCACAGACAGTTGTGTGATCGGCGCAAATTGCACTAGCCGACTACAAAGATTTCTTGAGTCCCAGCAGGATTCGAACCCACTACTTCCAGTTTCTATAGCACACGCCCATACCACTAGGCCACGGAGGCAGTCGCCTTGTAATTTATGTAAAGATATTTTTCAGGGTAAAACGCGACGTGGCAAGCTTGCGGGGCGTGATTTTTAGAAGTAGACGCCGTAGCTCCTGTCGCTGATGGAGCCACCCTTAGTCGTAAACGTGTAGTCATTATAGCTTTAGATTATCTTACGTTGTGACGCGAACGCATCCCCAAGCTTTCTCGTGCCAAAACTGATTTGTATTCGTCTATACTCTTACCCTGTACTGTGTCCAAGTTTGAAAAGGTGTATAATTTTCGAAAAACAACGACTGAAGTAAGATTTTGTTTTCTAGGGTTGAATGGATAATAGAGTTTTTGTTTGGAACTAATAGAGAAGTGCACTCACTTATTTGTGCCAGTAGAGTAACTAGTATAGGTACCGCTTATAAAAGACATAACAACGTCATAGGCAGGCAAGCGAATTTGTATTATCATACCCTGTATTTATTACAAAAAATATTCTGTACACTTTAATTATTAACGTAGTAAAGTCTCGATTATCTTATTGGGAGATTTCTGGTTATTTTTTTTTTTAGAAAAAGTAATCATTCTAATTGAATTGATTCTAAATAATTACCATACAATTCCCTTTTTTGCCTTGGATACAGTATATTACAACATATTATTTTATGAACAAGCGACATCTGTTGTTAAATATAATCGATTTGATTCTTAAATCGCACTTGTTAATGAAACGATGCGATGTATATTATCTTTATTTAACCGTCATATAAAATTGTGTTATAAGTTAGCGTTTAAAAGAAATGGCTCTCTAGTGTTTTAAGACATATTTATTGCTAGTTTCTTGTTTTTACGAATTATTATACCGACCTCGCGGCTTATTTTTAAGTGTCATTTTTAAATTGTAAGTTATAAGATATATAATTTTGGATTTGAATCAACTTAAAGGTTATATTTTATTAATTCTGTTTAACTTTTCTCCAGTCACAAGTAACAGGTTCCGTATAAATGTTCTCAGTACCATTTATACGAACAAAGCAAAAATCCTAACAAAAATAAATTGTTAAAAAATATATAACCTTTAGTTTACTATATTTTAATTAATTTTTCTTCTTTTTTACTCGCACAGTTTATTTAAAGACTTGTTATTAAAAATATTTCAAAAGGTCAACACTGAAGTTATTACTTGAAACATTTTTTTTACATCATTTATTAATCTCATTTTTTACAATTCATTTTGAATTATCTGATCTTAAAATGTCACAATCTACTAATTTTTAGACAATGTGTTGTTAAAGTACTATAAAGCATTGATGACTTTACAATATATGCACATCTACTAACTTAGGTATATTTTATTTTGAAACTAAATAGTCATTGTTGTTTTGTTTGTCTTTACAATTTTTTATAAGTCTGCTACACAACACTAATTTTATGGTTGTTATGTATCTTGATTTTAAACAATACTTTTATAATTTGCTAATCAACTAAATCCTGAGGTTTTTGTATTTGTAATTTTGTATTCTACACTTCTTTTCTTTATTATAACATAATTTGTCCTGAAGTCTAAGTAGGTAAATCTTTTCGAAATTGTTAAACTTTTTACCTATTTTACTTGGCTATCAGTGCACACTTAGGCAAATATGGTCTGTACTTTGTTCACAAGTACTAAATAATTTTAAGAATCATTATGATTTTATTGGATGGAAAATATTTAATTGTATTACATTGATAAACCATTGCTTCTAACTTAATTTATACGTTTTCTGTCATAGCATAGGAAATAATATTAAGCGTTCAACCAACATCCACAGATTGCCTATATGTTTGCTACCATTTTGTTTTCAAATATTTGAAATTTTATTTGACAATTGGTATACCAGATATCATAGACATTTTTCTTTTAATTTGTATAAAGCGAAAAAGTTCTCTGTGATAGGTAAAATTGATAATTGGTATGATTTATGTATTTACCCTTCCCACCATAATAAAATATTTAAGTTTTGTCTTTGCTCAATAACTATTAATCGTTGTGCCATAAAACTTTTACGTACTTATTTCTTACATTTCAGATTAATTGCGGTATCCAAATATAAAACAAATTTCTTATTAAATTATATATATATATATATATCTTAAATTTATCTTAAAAAATATTATTTAAAAAAATATATTATTTTATTCTTGGTTGCAATAAGTTAATAATAAACATGCCTTTATGTATTATTTTTTTAATTATTATGTAACGAAAGACTAAAAAATAACAGAACATTCGTCTATTGCATTTACTGTTATTAACTTCATGACATTCACCATACATAACTTTATTATATAACTCTAAATTCTGAATTTAAAGTATTAAGTTGCATTAATTTGATGAATAAATGCTTTTATTACTGAATACTAAATATTGTAATTATTAAAGGCCGATAAATAAAACTTGGATTATATAAATTAAAAAAAAAAATAAAACAATCGCTTGTGAACAAAATTGATTAATTCATTAAAAATTAATATTAATGTATTATGTCTGCTTCTAATAGTAAGGAGTATAAAAACGTATGACTGAATAATGAATAAAAAAAGTTTTAAGTAGCATAGAGCGAGATCTCAAGGTTAAAAAAAGGCGACAGCACACTTTTGAAATGTACAAATAACATTATTGTTATAAAAAACCCTAAAAATTTAACGCAAGGACTTGGTTCTATGATTGATTATATTTTTGCCAAGAATGTTCGAATCAGGGCAATAAGATACTTTAAGATTGGAATATAAGCAGTATTTTTTATTTAAATAATACATTAACCACCGGTTGACTACCCCTCCATAAGAGTTCTACATTCAATAAGGGCCAAAGTGTGCTAGCTCGCCTAATACTTTGTAAGGAATGTAATTGTGCTTCAGAATAATTGTCACACATAAATTTAGCGATAGATCGTAGCTCTAGTGTGTGTATTCTGTACGTATTTAGTATTAGCTTACTATAGGACAATGTCTAGACTGACTTTCGCTCCAACTATAATTAGGCACACTAGGATTTACCGTTAACATTACAGTGACACAAAAAGTGATAAAGGAATTTTGCAATATTTCGGCCCGTTTGATGAAAAATGAACAAAAAAAAACTTTTGTATACTAAAAATAAAACAGAGATTATAATATAGAACTTATTACTGTTGATATTTTGATACGTTTTACATTTACTTTTATAAGGAAAACATTCACTGGGAATAATTGCAACCAACCAACCAACGAAACGCCGTCTCCGGATATTGTGTAGTTTAGGGTTCTCATTTAAATATCCTTACTAATTATTGATTGGACCTCAGTGAATGCAAGTACTGAGGGAAATTTAATTATATTTGCATTTATGTGTTGTAGTTATTATTATTCGTTTATCCTGAATTATATCAAATAATGCTTGTTATTACTAAATATTATACTCCAGATGTTTATGTTTGCTTGCTTTGCGAATATAACGTTTATGCACAATATATTTTGAATTGTAATATGATTATTGTCTAAACTTGTATTTGCTTGTACATTTGAGTCAAAGAAAAATTGAAATCAATGTAACTCATAGCAAAGAAGTAACGTCATACGTCTAGTGTTCGTGTTAAAGATGTTACTACATAATCTGTATTCAATAACAACCCCGTACGCATGACGTCACTCCGTTACTATGGGTTACAATACTTACATCAATTCCATATTTTCTATGGCTTAGGCATAATATAGTTTACTTATTACGTTTACTTTGATTACTCCGAAATGCAATAGTGTTTAGTAATTTAATAGATTTCGTGACTGTTTTATAATCTCCTTAATGTCTTATCCTTAGTATGTACTGTTTTCTATAAAATTTTTATCTGTGCTAGGAATACAGTCTCATATAAAATAATTGATAAAAATTGTTGTATTATGATTTATTGCCCTATAAACCCCAATATGATTTTATAATTTGTACGATAATGACAGAGTATACTATACACTAAGCAACTTTGGAACATTTACTTAAGCCTTATAAAACGTGGGATTTATTTAAAAAATGTACCTTATCTTCGTTTTAAAGAATTGTCAACGTGAAGTTAATTGTTGAGCGATATTTACGCTAAGATATCGTCATGCTTTTTTTACCGTGGGTGCCTACGCATACACGTCCTCGTGGGGGCAAAGACAGGTCACAGGAACTCTGTGGCTGTTTTCTGCCACTCCGGCAGCGCTTGCCGCCTAAGCAGCCCCATCTCGACCCTATGGTCATCTGCTTGCCTCTGGGCGCGTCGGAACTAAAGCGCCCTTCATCTCGGCCCCCATACATAGGTAACAGACTTCGCTGAGTCGGTTACTCAGCGGGCACGGGAGCCAGCAGATCCCAGCCCACGCAGGGACAAGACTCCCAACCCCTAACGGCGGTCTTGGTTTCGGGCTCCGCCATTAGCAATATCGGCCGCAGAAGGAGATAAGACCGACGATACCATGCCGAACATACTAATGTTCCCGCGGCTGAGCAGACCACAGGTACTAAGCCCCTACGACAAAGCGAGAACCTGTTCGGGGGAAAGATATCGTCATGCCAACGCAACTTCGTTGCTATTGGTTACAATGCCAATAATGAGCCCTATTTGGCTTTGATATGTTGTAATTTACTTCCTTTAAGCATTCCGGAAGTTAACAGTTACTAGTTTTACCCGTAATTATCAATATAGTTTTTACGAAATATCCGCCATTTGACCGAAAACTCAAACTTTAGAAGATTTAAGCGTTGAAGGTTGTCATTGTATTATATTTTTACGTGACAGAGTTATACATTAACGTACCACGACGTCCATAGTATTGACCCTCTTACATAATTATTACCCACAAGAATCACGTGACAAAGAAATTCTGGTTAACAAAGTAAATCCTCTAATTTTCGCGTTACTTATATATATTTTTTCTGACGTCCCGACAGTTGGTATATGATATACCAACTTAGTCTGCCCGCGATCATGGATGCTGGAAAGAATCCGAAACGTCGGGAATAAATATATATATAAGTAACGCGAAAAATCCGTAAATTAGAGGATTTAATACGTATAATAATCGCGTAAATAAAAGGAATAATTATCTGGTTAACAAGCTAATAAAGATAAAATGATGTTGAGCTCTGACCAATTTCGGCCAGGGTGATCTTTTAGTCTTATTGAAACAGAGGTTTACGCGCTCTTAGATGACTAATATATTAATCCAATCTTAGTAATAAATCTCGTCCACAATGATAAACCAGCTATTAGCCGACATAATTATATGTCTGTTGTATCAGAAGGATAAGACTTTAAGCGATCGCGTTGAGCGTTTAAGGTCAAGACCCGCTGATCAAGCGACGAGACTAGCATAGGTTTACTTTCTTGATGGTATATGAGACGCCTTCACCATGAACTAAACCTAAGAGACTCTTCGCCTTTTTCACAATAATGCTTTGCGGCAAAAATAAAATGAAAAATGGACCTACCACCTCTAAATAAACTGCTTTGCGGATGTATCGCAATCTTTAAGCACATCAATTTCATATATGATTTAAGCAGACATAATCTTCGGTCCTGTTTATGAACAATATATAAAGTTAAATTTCGGTGTAAGCAGAAGTGTCTTTATTGTTGATAGCTAATAGATACATATATGCTGCTATGTCAGCCCATGGTATCCTAGGGCCTTACTTCTTTGAGGATGGCAGAGGGCGCGAAGTTACTGTTACGTCGGAGCGATATGTGGCTATGATCGAAGAGTTTTTCATACCAGGATTGCAAATCTTTTCACGCTTTAATGCCAGGACGTGGTTTCAACAGGATGGGGCCACTTCTCACACCTCTAACACTGCTATGCCCGTTATCCGTCAACTTTTTCCTGGCAAAGTGATCTCTAAGAGAGGGGACATTTCCTGGCCTCCACGTAGTCCAGATCTGACCCCGATGGTTACGCTACCTTAAGGCTAAAGTATACGACACTAACCCGTGGTCAATTGAGACCCTAAAAGAAAACATCCGCAGAGAAATGACAAGCAGTGACGTGCCGCGCAGTCATCGACAATCATAGACGTCGTTTGCAAGAGTGCCGTGATCGCAACGGACTACATTTAGAAGATGTTATTTTAAAAAAATATTTCCGTTTTTAAGCTTTTTTGTAAATAAAATTTAATTCATAATGTAATTAGTTTTATTTTAATAATTTTTTCATATCAAAGGACTTATGGGCCACCCATACTGGGTGGCCCATAATCCTGATATTGAATTATGCATATGATATTTTAAATAAACAAAGCCTTACCTATTTGGAAATAAAAGACCAGGTTAAAATGGATTATTTATTAATATAAATAAGTTTACAATCGCTTAAAAAAATATTAAAGAGTTGGAATCAGAGGGTGACTGCAAAAATTAAGAGATCTTATTTTTATTTTCCTTGGCCTATTTAATCAGTTCTTAGACACAAATTTAGTCGCTTGCTCCTTGCTCCACAGTTCTTTTCCTTGTGGATTTTCTAAGAACAGTGTTGCAGTTTTGTTTCCATTCGTAAAGTTAATAAACTTACAGAAGGGGCTAGATGCATTATCAAATTCCTCTGGCGCTGACGGCGAAACAATAATGCATTTTGCGTTTAAATCATTCGTATTTTTAATTTCAGTGCCATCACACCATAATTTGAACTGAATGCCGTACAGGCCGAATAGAATTGCAACTTCTTTATACAGAGCCTCGACTGTTAAATACTTCTTATCTTTGTCAGTAAGGATAACACTCCCGTGTTTACTCGGTGCGCCGTATCTCGGAGACAACTTTTGTAGTATGACATTTGCCCACGGATTTGATGGCAGTTCGACATCTTTCCGCCAAGTTACCACCAACTGGAATTCCGCGCCTTTTAGCTCTTGTGTTTCTTTAATTATAACCGGTTTTGATGCAGAGAGCGATTCGATGGGCTTCAAAGGAGCTTTCACCGTTGTTTCTATAAGATCACGGTATAAATTGATAATGCGAAGGATATCTCCAGTTTTGCTGGTCGAAAAGTATACGTCTACTTCATCGGTCGGTACTAAATGTGCCTTCTTTCTGAGCTTTTGTACTCTATTAATGATTTCTCTAGCGAACCCTTCGTCAAGCATATCTTGGTCGGGTGTTACGTTAAGCAATATAAGAACATCGTTATCGCTGTGCGCTTCGTATTGTTCATTCCCAGTTGCCTGGAATATAAATCTAACTTCGGACACGTCAATCTTTTTCCCAACAAGTTCTACGTAACCATCGGCTATAAACTTTTCACATTGTGCATTGTTCAGATTTTTCAATGCTTGGGTTACCGCTTTAAAATCGCCCTTCAAACGTACTCCCAGAATCTTATGGTCTGGTTCGACTCGCAGCGCGATACCATACTTCTCCTTATCACTAGTTAGTTGAACTTTCTTCACGTTCATTTCCTCTAAAACATATGACAACAATGAGTTGACGTCGTTCAAATAAGTTTCGTCTCGGTGAATAACAATCATCTCTGGCAATGGATACTTAATTGGTATGGTCTTCCTGTCTCTTAAAACCCTGCCCAACTCGATTACCGTTTGCATTCTTTGCACCGCTCTTTCGATGTCCGTGTCTACTAAGCTTAGTTTTGGTTCCGGTATCATGTTGAAATGCACACTTTCTAGAGAATCACCCGGCAGAAGCTGTCTTAGTGTCTTATACATCAATTCTGTCAGAAAAGGTGTAAATGGAGCCATTACACGGACCATATCAAACAGCACAGAGAACAGGGTATCTAGAGCGACCTTGCAGTCTTTAGATCCATTCTCTCCCTTCAGTCTCCTCCGGTTCATTCGCACGTACCAGTTGGTTAACTGATCGATAAACTTTGTCAGTCTGGGGACTACTGTGTACAAACGATACGCAGCCATTTCCTTCTTGACAAACTGTATCAACGACTGAGAGAACGACGATATCCATTTATCCATGACATTTTCCATCACAGTATTCTCGTTGTATTTATAGTCAATTTTGTCCTCCTGCACGATTCTTTCAACATTTTGCATCAGAAATCGGAACGCGTTATACCAGGGCAGAAAAACGTCTTTAATAACATCTCTTACACCTTCTTCCTTGAACCTCAAATTCTCAGCTTTAACTACCGGCGAATTCACAAGGTACAAACGTAAAGCGTCGGCGCCATATTTGCAAACAACTTCCAGCGGGTCGGGGTAGTTCTTCTTTCGCTTGGACATTTTCTGACCATCAGCCGCTAGGATTAAACCGTTAGCAATCAAATTCTGGAATGGTGGTTTGTTAAATAAAGCCGTCGACAATACGATCAATGTATAGAACCATCCCCTAGTCTGATCTATTCCTTCAGCGATAAAATTAGCAGGGAAAACCTCTTCAAATTCTTTTTTGTTCTCAAAAGGGTAATGGCACTGAGCGTAAGGCATAGAGCCAGATTCGAACCAACAATCGAATACCTCTGTCACCCTTTTCAACGGTGGCTTACCAGGTCGCGAAGATGGAATTTCCAAATGATCAATACTTTCCCTATGCAAATCACTTACTTCTTTCCCCGTCAACGCAGACAATTCTGCAATACTTCCAATGCAAACCACTTCTTGTTTGTCGCTTGAAATCCATAAGGGAATAGGGGTACCCCAGTAACGGTTACGACTTATAGCCCAATCACGGGCTTCCTTAAGCCAATTACCGAAACGCTTTTCTTTGACATATTCAGGCACCCAATAAGTGGCCTCACTAGATTTTAAAAGATCCTTGCTCATTTGTTCTACTCTCACGAACCATGAAGGTACAGCTTTATATATAAGAGGTGTTTCCGAACGCCAACAGAATGGGTAACTATGCTTAACTTGACCCAATTGTACTAATCTGCCACGAGATTTTAGGTTGGCTATGATATTCTTATCAGCATCCTTAACATATTGACCAAGGAAATCCTTAACTGGCTCGGTAAATCTTCCACTAGCATCAACTGGGCAGATGATTTCCTGATCCCTTGTTATAATACCGGCAGCTAGACAAACTCTAAAATCGTCCTCGCCGAAATACGGCGCCTGGTGTACAACACCTGTACCCGAGTCATCAGTAACATAGTTATCGGTTAACACTTGATATGCCGAAGGACATTTACCCACAAAGTAATCAAAAACAGGTGTGTATTTAATCCCAGAGAGATTACTGCCTGGGAATTTCTCAAGTATCTCAAAGTCGTCTACATTTTTGAAAATGACCGGAAATCTTGTCTCTTGGAGAACATATGTGTTGCCCGTTGATTTCTCTTTGACTTTGAAATAGACTAATTTTGGATTGACACATAGAGCAAGATTACTAGGTAGAGTCCATGGAGTGGTGGTCCAAGCAAGTAGTGAAAAACCCTTATCTGTAGGAAAGGATATTACTACAGCTGGGTCTACAACATCCTTGTAATTTTGACCCGATTCAAAATTGGACAATGGAGTTGAACAGGCTGTGGAATATGGCATCACTTTCACTCCTTGATACACTAAGCCCTTATTGAATAATTCCTTAAAAACCCACCAAATTGTTTCCATGAACCATGGGTAGAGTGTTTTGTAGTCATTTTTGAAATCTGAAAAGTAAAATAATACTCTTTAATCAAAAATCATATCAAAATTTAAACAATAAAGTTTAATGACCATCTGTTAAAAATTAAAAGCTTAATCAATGAAGCACAGGACCAATTTTTAAAAACCTTATACTCATTGACAGATAAAGTAATACTTTGGTAGAAACTTAGTAAAAATCCAATACTGCACAAAACTAGACCTGTGCAAAACTGCCTCCGTAGCCTAGTGGTATGGGCGGGTGCTTTAGAAACCGGAGGTCGTGGGTTCAAATCTTGCGGGGACTCAACAAATTTTCATTGTTGTTTCCTAGTTGGTTAGGACAATTTGGGCCGATCACCCAATTGTCTGAAAAGTAAGATGATCCATGTGTCGGATGGGCATGTAAAAAGTCGGTCCACCCACCAACCCGCATTGAACCTGCGTGGTGGGGTACGGTCCAAACCCCCTGATGGATAGGGGTGTATTAGGGGAGGCCTATGTCCAGCAGTGGACTATCAGAGGCTGATGATGATGATGATGATGTGCAAAAATAAAACCTTCAACTATTCTATTTTTTATATAAGTCATCTAAATTATATAAATTTTAAAACTACATACGTACCTATCCATCTTCCCATTCGAGTAATGATATTTTCCCACTCAGTTGCATATTTCATGACTATCTTTCTGCATTCCGCATTGTATTTGTCTATTCCCATTTTCTGGACATCTTCAGGTCCTTTCACACCTAATGATTTATCAATTTCAAATTCAACTGGCAGCCCATGACAGTCCCAACCAAATCTTCTCTCAACATGAAAACCCTGCAATTATTTCATTTTAGAACATTTTAATATAAATAATCATATTTTTCAGCATCATATTCTATACCTTCTGATGGGCGTATCTTGTTACTACATCCTTGATTGTTCCAGCTAAAATATGCCCATAATGTGGTAGCCCAGTAGCAAAAGGAGGACCATCATAGAAAGAGTACCTGCATTAGGCAAAATCACATATTTATTGAAATAAATTTAATTTGAGTGTCTGGTTATTACATTAAATTAACAAATTTTAATTTTTTTTTTTTTTTTTGTAATGTTTGGAAAAGCTAGTCCGATTTTAACTGGGTTTCTACTGAAAGACAGCTTATGGAACCTGGTGTAACTTAGGGTACCTTCTTTATAAAAAATACTAACAGATTTTTTAATATATTATCACACAGACGAAGTCGCGAGCAAATTCTATTTTTCAATAAATATATTTCAGTGCATGTATGACTTAGCCAAATAGGACAAGTAATAATATTTGTAAATACATAAATATCAAGGATAATAGCTTTGGACATTTTTTGGGAAAATGAGCATAATTAAATGTAATATAATAATGTTTATTCAGTGAACTATTGAATATCCAAGTTTTTAATTACCTACTCAAAGTTCCAAATTAACAACATAGCTTTTGCTACCATTAATATAAGAAATTGATAAGGCAGGTGTATATAAAGCTTTTGTTTGCAATTAAACAAAACAATATATTACATTCATAACTTTGCAACACAATTGTACTTTATGTATTAGTTGTCAACTGAAGTATTTCTAAAAAGATGTTTTTAAGGAACCATTTAAAAGAAGCCAACTCTGTCTTACTAAAACGCACTATTTTTAATTGTTGAGAAGCACCGATTCTGTTTCGGCATATGGTGATAAATATAAAATTGATTACGATGGCGGGCAGAATATTTATAAAGCTGGGACAAAAATTACTAACGAATATTAAATAAGATATAACTTTAAGGTTGTAAAGTATATGTTCTAGGGGCACTGCTATGCTTTGCAATGTAAACTAAAAAGAGGTTAGAAAGAAAGATTTACCTGGGCTTATTTTTAGATTGCTTTAAACAGCTTTGGAATGCATCAATATCCTTCCAAAATTTTAAAATGTTTTCCTCCTCTTTAGGAAAGTCTATACTTTCAGGTACCCTTATTATTTTAAGCGACATGATGAAATATCGCTCTTCTAACCTTTCACGAGTATTCTTTGAATGTTCTTCATGACATACCAGCGACCGACACTGACAACTGACAGATTGAGTACGTGTAAATATAGTCCAAACAGAACATTTTAGCACGCAACAAATTTTTAGGTTTAATTCACTTAAATTTATTGTAATGTTTTAACCGATCGGTGTCACCTTACAAAAAATATTTTTACCTAGAACTGAGTTTTAGAAAGACTTACTAGTTTTTATTGTTTTCCAGAACAAAAAACGTGTATGTATAAATTATAATAGTTTTTATATCATGGACATGACAAATGGTCTTAGCTGTGTTAAACTGCACCAACTATATCTGCTACATATAAAATGAAAAGCATCGGCACCAAAATTAAGCCCTGTAATGTACGATACCAAGTTAGGAACAATGTTGCTTTATAAAAATAAAAGCATCTAAAATAGTTTAAAACCGAGATTGAGATTATTTTACGAACTTATTCTTTTTACTTGCTATGATTATTGTATTATTTATATTTAAAGCTCTCTTAATTCTCTGTAGTTGCATGCCAAACAGTGGTTTAGGGCGTAATTACTTAAAAGTAAATAATTTTTCTCAAGTATTTTTATTAAACTTATGATTATGCGTATGCGGTCCAATCAATACGTCCAAAAGCAGTCTATGAGAATTAGTACGCTTGGGTTTTATTTTTAGGAAATAAAGCTGCCTTGAAAGACAAATAAGCTTTCAGTACAACTTACAAATTGTAAAAGGTCTTTCTAAAGCGGAGCAGTGAGTAATCGAATCATAATATAATAGTTCGATCAATTTTCATCGACTGCTCTAATGTCAAGTTCAAGTGACATCTGAATTGCTACGTGACGTCAATCAAGTGACAATTGATATAAAATTCTAAAAAGAAAAGGTGTTTATTTACACATTATATACAGTTATTTTACATCTGCCTAACACAAATGAACGTTGTCTCATATCTTCAAGAAGTATTCCAAACATGGAATGTAAATGGCTTAAATTAACACCGAAGTATGTAATAATTGCATTTTTAGTACTATAAACCGTGTCAAAATTTATATTATCAACTTCTTTTATGCCTTATTACAATAATTTTTATGTACTAGCATACCCTATATAGTATGAACATTGCTTTTTTTTATAAACACGACTTTTGCTTTTCAGTGTGCAAAAAGGCATAACAATAATTAATCAACTTGATGACTCTAAATTTGAACCCTTTTTAAAGAGAATTGTATCAAAATTAAAACTGCAAGAGTCTGAGATATTTACAGAAGATGAGAGACAAAAACTTCAAGTTGTATTTAAAATCGAAGCGGATATGCTAATTATAGCCATCAAAACAGCAATATATTTATACAAAAGACTATTAAAGTTCATATTTATGCCTATTGATTTACACAGGGATCTTGTTGATGTTGGTTTTATTAAAGAAAAGGCTGAATTTATTGTAAAAGTTTGGTCTTCAGAAATCAGTTCAACATTAAACACTTAGTTACAAAAACAAATGAAAAAATTCAAGACAATGAACATTTTTCATGGAAATTAAATACAGAACTTAGTTCTGATATACGCAAGAAATGTAAAACACCAAAAGCTTATTTACTAATATCTAATAATAATTCAGAACAGGAAATAGAGTTGACTCATTCTGATCTTTATACAACATTCATACAGCTGGAATCAATTCAGAATGAATTAGATAATGTAGTTTTATAATGTATCATAAACCATAAATATATTGATTCAACTATTAGTGCCTTCTACATTTAATGTTGATATCATTACAAAAAGACATTTATATAAATTATATTAGGTAATATTGCTATAATAAATAAAAAAATCATGTTTTTAATATAACTGTGGTTTATATGCATGTTAGGTTTAATTTTACTTTATAACAGTACTAATATTTCATAAAAATTATAATATTATAACCATTTAATTTTTTTTTTTACATTATTTGTTGAGATTGAGGTTTTCTTTGTTAAGTTTATCTTTCCTAATGCATTTATTACATTTATCACTACATAGTATAAAACAAAATCGCTTTCTCTGTCCCTATATCGATATGTATGCTAAAATCTTTCAAACTATGCAACAGATTTTGATGCAGATTTCTTAATAGATAGAGTGATTGAAGGTTTTATGCATAACAAATGCTATTATATTCTATGTATTTTTTTATTGCATACGCAGGTAGACAAGCAGTTGGGGCCACCTGATGGAAAGTGGTCACCGACGCCCATAGGCATTGGTCATACAGGTATCACCAATGCACTGCCTACTGTGAGACATAAGATATTAAGTCTTGTTTACCCAGTAATAACACTGGCTACAGTGCCCTTCAAACCGGAACACAGTAGTGTTTTCACAGTACTGCTTTGCAATAGAAATAGGCACCATGGTGGTACCCACCCAGACAGTCCCTTGTAAAAAGGGGACCTACCACCGGCATATATTTTCTATTAGCATAGCTCCAGGGGTGAGTCGCTAATTAGAATAATAAAAAATGGAAAAACTAGATAAAACTATCCATAGTCTTCAGTACTATTTTACTTGCTGTCTCTGATTTGCTCAGACACAAACAAGACAAAGGGAATGAAATCTGGGACAAGACCCATTTGTTATTATCCACTTATATTTAGGAACTGTTTTACTTTATTTTATAGCCAGATTATCCATTTACAATATGTGCATATGTCTGAGGTGCTATCAATCCAGAGAGCTTCATGGAGTTTTTAATTAAATAGTTTTGTGAGAAAACTATAAATAGAGCACTTTCCTCATTTTATTCAAAGTGTAAACACATTTAGGTAAAACTACACTAGCTTGTAGCCTGATTATAAATTTCGGTTTCCAGTTTTTAAAGCAGAGGTTGTACTCAGCTTAACTAAGATTTATAAATAATTGAATTAGCAGTCTATATAGCCTCAAGGTCACTGTCGTGGATGATTCTTCCGGGACTTGACATTTTTCCCTTGTTTTTTAGTTGAATAGGGCAATGTGAGCTGATGACCAGCCTAAAAAATAAGACGATTTAAGCGTCGAATGGACATTTATTGTTTTTCGATTCTTTTACTCCAACCATGTCGGGTATTCGTCCGATCAGACTGTAAGAGCGAAGATAGTGTTAGCGTATGCACTTGTTACTTCTGCGTGTAGTTGGCTAATCTCTAACGTAGATCAACCGCCGTAGTCGTTATTAGCTGAACTGTTGTTATGGGAAGTGTATTAGTGCACTTTAGTGTACTGATTATTTAAAATATTTTAAGGTTGCCAGATACTCCAAAAGATTGAAAAGCTGTAAAACCAAGTTGTTTTCCCTCAAGATTGCTGTCTACTACGTCCAGCCCAAAGGCCACAAATGCTAAAACCATTAACCAGTTTTTTTTTTGTAATCAGAACTAATTAAAGCGATTTTATTTTTATATATGACCTATGTATATAGAATAACCGGGCTATTGCTACTTCTGAAAAGGTAAAAAATAAATAGTAATACGGTAAGAAAAAGACAAAACTAATGAAATGAAACTGGCAAAATCTCGTTGTAATTTCTTCGTATGTAATTTACGCTACGCTTGCTTAATCCCATTTTTTAATATTAACTTAGGATAAGTAATAAAATTCTAAAATACTGCACAACTTAAATTATTTTTAACGAGTTAATTTCTGTTGTTCTATTTCCACCGATTTTTCTGCGTCTCATTATTATAATATTTCTGATACACTTCCTTAAACTGTGCTATTTTAATTATTGCTATTTCAATTCTATTATTAAATATATATTTTATGTATATTTTAAAATAAATATAAAAGCTTATCTAAATGTTAATTGTTTGTAAATAATCTAATAAGATTTCGGAATGAGTCGGTGTCGGTGACGATTCTCTAATGTGCTATAGACAATTCGTTGCAATAGAGAGTGACGTCATAGACATTGCTTGCAAATACGTCAGAGGTTTTGGCAGCCCGTGGGTGAACTATTTTCTTCATTGTTGACCTTTCCTAAATCTTAGGTGTAATTATTTCATCATTAGAAGTGTTTGGCTGTATTCTTTTTATATATATTTAATATTAAAATTGTGTGCCTTTGACGATGGACTCCGAAGATGATACAAAGGATGATGTTGATTCTGGTAACGAGTCTAGCGGAGACGATGTCGACTTTGCCATGGACGAGACACATAGTACAAGGGAACGACAAACAGAGTTAGAAGAATATCCCTACGAGGTATTATCCACGGAAGAAATCGTTCAGCACATGGTGGATTGTATCAAAGAAGTCAATACAGTAGTTGAGGTCAGTATGTTACTATAGTAAACAATGGATTGTCTGAATGGGGTTGCTCGTAAATTAAATGACTGGTCTACTAAAATGTAGCACAACTGCTTTATAGGAGATATTCTAGATAATTTGACTTTATAACCATAAGACTACATTAGATTGACCTCATTTTTTTATTAGCCTGAATCAGCTATAAATTTTGTTATGGAAATTTTATTTAGTCGAAGCAATGATCTGTGTCAATATTATTTGAGTCACATATAACTTTGTTTTTATCGCAATTGCATCTCATTTGGATCTTAGCTTTTTTGTTTGTGTATATTATTGCAGTTAAACTAAAGAAATAAAAATTTTGGTATAAAACCTTGAGAAATGGATTGTTGTTGTTATATGTATTTGTTTATTATTCACAAGTGATGTATGAAACAAAGGATTCAGATGACCTGTTGACCTAATAACAAAGTTTACGACTTAAGATAATTTTCAAGATTGCACTAGTTTATTGCATGTTATTGATTTGAATTAGTAATATTTATAATTTTATTATGTTTTTAGTACATTGGTTTGGATTTTCCTGTGTTTTAATAAAAGAATATGTATAAGAATAATAGATAATCTTTATTCATTGTATTTTGACCCACATCCCTCAAACAAAAATTATATGTACTGTAACCTATTTATGTTAATTAATATTTAGAATTTTTCTTTATGAATTGTATTTTTTTTATATCAATTATAGCAAATAGTTTTTGTACATGTTTGTTGATGTTCTTTGTTTTAATTAGTTTTGCTCTCCAGTTAGTAGATAACATTTTGACAAAACATTCAAGATTACTTTGTTAATTAAATCCTAATGTGTTTATTGTATTAAAATTTGAAATTTTTCTTTATTGAGAAAAGTAATTGATGGGTTTATTTTGTCTCATATTAAAGGATACAAGCATATATTTCCGTGTAAAATGTGCCTCTTTTAATATTATTTAATTATATTTAAAGTAGGGTAATTATTGATTTATTTAAACTATTTATATGTTTTCACACATACCCAAATTTAATTTTTTAGATGTTACAATATATACATATTATTTTTTTTATTTATTTATTTAGTTGGATGAGAACTCTGAAAATGTTCTTACTGCTTATTTTAAAAAAGAATATGATAATCCTCTTAATTATATTGTTTATATCTCATCAGATACCTGCAACGACAACTAGAATACTACTAAATCATTTTAAATGGGACAAAGAAAAGTTAATGGAACGATTTTATGATGGGGACCAAGATCAATTATTCTCTGAGGCTAGAGTCATTAATCCATTTAGAAAGCCAGTTATACAGAGGCCAAAGGTATGTGCTTCCAAAGTTATTCATAATACAGAGTTTCTTTCAGTGTTATTACATAGTTTTGTTGGTGTATATTTTATCTTTCATTGTTTTTCTGTTAATCTGTGCAAATTTAGATATGGATTCTTTGTAAACAAGGATATAAGTCTAAATGAAATATCTGACTTGTTATAACTAGCAAAAATATGATATTGGCATCACTTTTTTTTTTGGTTTTTAGGTTTACAAAGATAGTATGTGCAAAATAGGTTGAGTATATGTGATAACAGTTCTGAAAAAAAAATCTTGAAAAACAAGGCAATCTTATTTGTTAATTAATCTTTATGATGGTATAACCAAAGTAAATTTATTTAGCCTAGGACATTGTGAAATGCATTACTAAATGTACCTGAAAAAGTTAAGGTGTGGGTTGTGGAGTTCTAGTTGCATTCTGTTAGCTTTTTTCAGTTTTTTTTGTTTAGGAATAGTACTTCAAATTACTTCTAGTTTGATTCAAAACATTTTTATTTTAGAATTGAGACAAAATTGGTTAATGGAAGAATAAAGAACAAGTATTGTAAAAGATATTCTTAAACATATACATACATATTGAATTTCAATGTTTGTTTCTTAATTTTATATTGACAAAATGAAATTAAAATTGATTAAATTTATTATTCACTTAACTCAAATAACTCAATAAGTTTTGCATAAGTTTTACATAAGTCGCCGGTGGCCATGGACTCTGCAAAGGTTTGGAATGTCAGAAGTCAGAATAAGTTAAAATAATTTAATGTAATAATATATGTAGAATGTCTACAATGTATTTAATTTGTCCACAACATTTTTTATGACTAAATTTTTCTTATTTTGAGTACAATGGGTATAAAAAAAATATTGTTTTTTTTATCCAGATACCCAGACGGATATCAATGTCAGGAACAGAGGAGTGTGAAATATGTTTCTCTATTCTGCCAACATCGGTATGTATTTTTTAAAGATAATAGTAATATAAGAGTATAGATAAGTACAGGAAATTGTTTATAGTGAGTTTGCGGAAGTAAGTGTATTTAATTGCAGCCATCTTCATTTCAAAATATATTATACTAGCAGTCTGTCCACAAATATGGCTGTGTTATTTTTAGATTTTTAAATAGATTTTACTAGGATTGAAACTATCCTATGTTACTCAAAATGAATATAGTTTTGTAATAATGAAAGAATGTTTTAAAGCGGCACTGTACTTGTTGAGTCTATTCATCACAAACATATGCAATAATACAAAAAAAATATTTTTATAGTATTAAGCATAGATTTCTTATATCAATGGTTGCCTCTTCTCAGTGGGGTATATAACATATATTTCATAAAGCAACTTTACTAATATTAGTTCTATCAAATCATAATATTATTATTTGTCACTTCATAGAGGTAAGCATACATCATCATCATCATCAGCCTGTGATAGTCCACTGCTGGACATAGGCCTCCCTAATACACCTATCCATTAGAGGGTTTTGGACCGTATCCCACCACGCTGGTCCAATGCGGGTTGGTGGGTGGACCGACTTTACATGCCCATCCGCGCATGGATCATCTTACTTTTCAGACAATTGGGTGATCGCCCAAATTGCCCTAACCAACTAGAAACAACAATGAAAATTTTGTTGAGTCCCCGAGATTCGAACCCACGACCTCCGGTTTCTAAGCCACACGCCTATACCACTAGGCTACGGAGGCAGTTAAAGCATACATCATCATCATCATCACCACCAGCTTGTGTTAGTCCACATCTGGACATAGGCCTTCCCCACTACACTACATGGGTCCAATGTGGGTTGGACCGACTTTTTACATGCCCATCCAACGCATGGATCATCTTACTTTTCAGATTTGGTCCAAATTGCCCTATTAACCAACTAGGAAACAACAAATTTGTTGAGTCCCTGCAGGATTCAAACCCATGACCTCCTGTTTCTGAAGCACACACCCTTACCACTAGGCTATAGAGGCAGTTAAGCTAAGTTAAGCTTACAAAATGCAGCATGCTAGGCCACAAGTCTAAATGCCTCACTACGTAATTGGCTGTTGTGTCTCCTATACCTAATATTTTCCTACCTAATATCTTGTAATAATAGGGGGCTTACGTTGTATTCAAATGTGAACCATTTTAATATAGCTATATATATTTTTAGCAACCAGATGATTTACCACTTGTAAGTTGTTCTAGTTCCATGTTCCTATGATTATATTTCAGATGATGACTGGCTTGGAATGTGGACACAGATTCTGCACACAATGTTGGTGCGAGTATTTAACAACCAAAATTATGGAAGAAGGATTAGTAAGTACTGACAATGATTAATATTTTTTTTTATTATCCTGTTATTATGGGGAGACTAGTTATGGATGTCAGTAAAAGGCTGTCAATTTTTTTTGTACAAAGCACAAAATATTATTTCAGTTATAATTTAAATATTTTTGGTTTGACTTAGTAACCAATATTATTTTGATTCACATTGTAATTGATTTATTATGTTTTACGGATAAGAGCATGATTTGTTTTAGGAAATGTTAGTTGTTATTTAATGATGATCATAAATTATATAAATGATGTCTGTGTTTTGTTAACTCCAATGTAGTAATTTAAATAAAACTTTTTTTTATTACTTATGTTTTGTTGCATCGTTTTATCGTACATCTCTACTTAGTTATTTTCTCTGACTCTCTAAACTATTGCTTATTTATTTTTTACTTCACATGCATTTTTCATTTCTTCCTTTTATATCAGTCCATTTCCTTTTATTTTCCAGGGTCAAACGATAGCGTGCGCGGCCCACGCGTGCGACATATTGGTTGATGACGCGACAGTAATGCGGCTGGTCCGCGATTCGCGCGTCAAACTCAAGTATCAACACATCATAACCAACAGTTTTGTAGAGGTAAGTCTGTCTTGCTAGTCTGTAATTGTAGCATAGAGAAATTCATGTTTATGCAGGGGGCCGACTGGGACATTACCACCGCATCGTCTATGTCTGCCGTAAAGATATATATATGTAGTAAAGCTATGTATATATAGTGGGAAAACACTAGTGTTGCGGCTTAAAAGGCACAGTTGCCAGTGCAATTAATTAGTAAACGAGACAAAACATCTAGTGCCTTTAAACAGACTTGCGCTATCTTGTGCTGTATTTAATATGGGTGGGCGTTTATAAACCCCCTAATGGATAGGGGTATATTAGGGGAGGCCTATGTCGAGCAGTGGACTATCACAGGCTGATGATGATGATAATGATGGGGCATTTTATATCATGGTAAGTGATCCACCCTGCATATAACAACATAGAGCTCATTATATCAAGAAAAATCGTTAGATTAGTGACATTATGCAACAACCTATACAAACGCCAAAAATTCTAGGATGTCATGTGAATAATGCGTAAAGTTAAAATGTATGGTTTAAAATTAAACGCGAACTTATTGGTGGACCAATATCATATGCCGTCCTCAATCGATTTTATTCGATAATTGCGCTTAATTTTGGGACCAACAGAAATTTATCGATGTGAATTGCGTGTTTCCTATTGGTCATTATGTTTAATCCTGTAGTTAGGCCAAATTAACTTATATGTATGTGATATAGAAGTAGACGATACAATGATTGAAAGTTAGTGCCAGCAGATCAACAGTAATGTTAGATGTATTACTATTGTCGCCATGGGCTTCTGTTGTATGTGTCCGTTGAAAGTCTATTTCGGTTTTACTATAGTTTGAGTGATAATTAATCCTGTAGTGTAGGTGTATGCAAATACTTTCTTTTACTTAGCGATTTCCTGAGTTATCATGAGGTCGACTTCTAATCCATCCAGAATTACATTAATAACAGTTTTCACGCAGAGCGACTGGCATCCGACCTCCACTATCCAAAGAGTAAACTGCATTCTAAGGATGAATTAGATGCCAGTGAATTTGAAAGCACTGACTTCCTGTAACGACTGCCAAAGATGGTCTTGACGACCGGACATATATGTTTATACAGACCAATAGGAGCTAGATGTACGATGTGCTATTGTTGCCATGGGTTACCGTTCATGTTAATTCCAAGTCTATTTCGGCTTAGCTGTAGTTGTTTTTTCCCGTTATTCCAGTGCAATCGCCTGCTCCGCTGGTGCCCCTCGCCGGACTGCAGCAACGCCATCAAAGTGGCGTACGTGGAGGCCGCGCCCGTCACCTGCCGCTGCGGCCACACCTTCTGCTTCGCCTGCGGGGAGAACTGGCACGACCCGGTGCGCTGCTGCTTGCTCAAGAAGTGGATCAAGGTTCGAATCTCGAGTTTGATTTGTATACGATCTGACAGTGTAAGAAGTGTATGCAAATCGTATAAATGATATGACATTTTATGTAGCTCGTAGATATGTGTTAGTATGTCTATTGGTATATTTATATTTACTTATCGACAGTCTAAACGGGTTACATTGTTTACATCAATTCAATTTCGCTTTGATATAGTTCGTTCACCTAATAGGTAGGTAATTCACGTACAGTTACCACAGTTACCGTGTTATTATTACTCGCTTTTCAGCCTATTTGTCGCCCTAAGGTATTGGATAACTTTGATTACTTGTTTAATTGATTCCATACGAAGGGGTCCCTAACAATTTGTATCTGATACGTTATAAATTTTTATGGATTTTGTCCAAGATAAACCCTTAATGAGAATTTTCGGAAGTGTGAGAAGAGTACCAAATAACTATAATTTGAATTGAAAGTTAAGACATTGAGACCTTACTTTGAAACTATTTGAAGAAATCGACGACGACTCGGAGACGTCCAACTGGATAGCTGCGAACACGAAGGAGTGTCCCAAATGCAACGTGACGATCGAGAAGGACGGCGGCTGCAACCACATGGTGTGCAAGAACCAGAACTGCAAGGCCGACTTCTGCTGGGTGTGCTTAGGCCCCTGGGAGCCGCACGGCAGCAGCTGGTACAACTGCAACAGGTAACGGAGCCCACTGTTGGACATAGGCCTCCCCCAATGCACGCCCTCCGACTAGGAGGTTTCCTAATTGGTTAGGGCACTTTGGGCTGATCACCCAATTGTCTGATCGGATGGGCATGTAAAAAGTCGGTCCACCTATAAACCAGTATTGGACCAGTGTGGTGGGATGCGGTCTATAAACCCCTTAATGGACTGATGATACACAGGCTGATGATGATGATGATGATGAAGGTGGGCTGACTGTTCGTCTGCTTTCTAATGCGATAAAAAAATCTATACATGAGAAATAGTTATTCACAAAATAAAGTAATTATTTTACTGTCATCAAGTTTCCATAGTTCAAGTTTTACTTAGATTGGAACTAAACGTTGTTGTGTTATTTGTCCTGAAATATTATCGTTATTGTTTGTTTCGGGTGTAGATAATTATATCTGACCGGAGTTAGATCTGTGTTCAGAGATTTATCCGACAATATATCAATTTTTATTACGATTTTATAGACTGGTTAAAAGACCATACAACCAAGACTTATTCTCAGATGTTTTATAGTGTATATATCATTTTCACTTCATCATCAGCCTGTGATAGTCCACTGCTGGACATAGGCTCCCTAATACACCCTCTATCCATTAGAGGTTTTGACTGTATCCACCACGCTTATGGTCCAATGTGTATGGTGTGTGTCATTTTCACTTATATTTTTGTATTCAGGTGGATCCAAAGGTATTTATAATTTATTTAAGCGAAGTATTTATGCATACTGTTTGTTTTCCAGTAGCTTACCTATATTATTTCCTTGCTGCCGGCTTTTCTCAGCCAACATTAATCTATCTACATTTAAAGGAAATGTGATTTCCGTTGCCCATGATGTCGTGAAAAAATGTGCAAATTTTGATGTTCACTCTGTTTGGGAAAAATTGCAATCGATAGTGGTGATAAATTCTCGTCCAGTTATATGTAGCCTATCATACCCTGGTCGAATATGTAAATCCTCCTGAATACTTTCATGTCGCATGTTTTCCCTCACTTTCTTGACCTTCTGACTACAAGTGAAATCGTATATTTCTTACTAGTGATTATAATATCATAGTTTTAGAAATCTCAAAAGGAATTCTAAAAAAGTAAAATTGATGACAAACACTGAACATATACAAAAAAACATTTAAATGGCTCACGTGACCCAGACTACAGCCACGATGTCTCGTACGGACGAGTCGATTCTTAACACCACTCAACACACTAACTCAATCACAGATGCACAACCCTTAACACACACGAGAAGAGTTCCGTTCTGGGTAGCGGCTTAAAAGTATCTCTCCTTTCTGTATTTCAGACCCGACTTTTACTCGATCTCAGAAATACAATGTCAATATCGAGACTTCTTTTCTCTAAATACCCGTATTCTGACTATAGTAACAAATTATATATTTACTTATGTTCATGTATAGAATTGTGAATCGTCTCCGTGGTCTAATAGACCCTTGCTCTATAAACCGGAGATCGTGGATTCGAATCCCGCGGCGTAACAATTTTGTGTTATCGTTGTTTTCTGGTCGGTCAGGACAATTGGGCCGATCACCATAGTGTATGTAAATTAAGATGATCCATGCGTCGGATGCGCGTGTAAAATGTTGGTTCACCCACCGACCCGCGAGCGTGGTGGGCTTCGGTTTAAAAACCCCCTCATGGATGACGTGCATTAGGGGAGGCCTATGCCCAGCAGTGGACTAACACAGGGTGATGGTGATAATGATGATAGAACTGTAAGTCGCCTTCTAACATCCATAGCAAAGATAGTTTATGCGCTATGCTTGTAACAACTTAGCTTACTTTAACTTACCGGTGGTAGGTAGGTGGTAACTACCGCGGTGCCTATTTCTGCCGTGAAGCAGTAGTGTAAAAACACTGCTGTGTTCCGATTTGAAGGGCACCGAAGCCAGCGTATTTACTGGGTAAACGAGACTTAAGACCCTATGTCTCGCGGTAGGCAGCGCGTTGGCGATGCCACTGGTATTGCCAATGTCTATGGGCGACGGTGACGACTTCCCATCAGGTGGCCCGACTGCTCGTCGCCTGCGTATGCCATAAAAACAAAACTAATCCATTTCCAGATACGACGAGGACGAGGCGAAGGCGGCGCGTGACGCGCAAGAGAGGTCCCGCTCGGCGCTGCAACGGTACCTGTTCTACTGCAACCGCTACATGAACCACATGCAGTCGCTCCGATTCGAGTCGAAACTGTACGCGTCCGTGAAGGAGAAGATGGAGGAGATGCAGCAGCACAACATGAGCTGGATCGAGGTAATTATGAGTTTATTAACTTCTTTTCGGTGACGGCAACACCTCTCGTGTCCTGCGCATTGGCCACAGAGCAAATTGAAGGTTGGGAAACTTGGCTATGGTCGTTAATAATAATGTTTAGAATATCAAATATAGGTGCAATGTGGTCAAAGATTTTTTTGTTTATGTTATAAATTGCTGTTGTAAAATTTGAAGTATTGTAAAGTATTGATATTTACTCATATGTGAATATTTATTCCTAATAAATTCAAAAATGTATGAACAAAACATTTTTGTTTTTTTGTTGTTTTTTTGTATGATTAGTAAGATGATCCAATGCGTCGAAGGGGCATATAACAAATAGGTCCCGTTTGTCATTGTTGGTAGCCATTAACTGATGACAATGACAATGTATTCAAATTCTTCAAAAAAAAATCTCTAATTAATCAACCAAATTCAGTTTACCTTTGGATTGTAGACATCAGATGGCTGTTATTCTGCATAAAAACTGTTATTCAGATAAATCTAGATCTTTGGAAAATGGCTGTAAGAAATAATAGTTCGGTTACTAAGTTTTATGATGAAACATGATCAACCGTATTTGCCAAATCATAGTCTGATACTAGGTTTACGTTAGAGTCCGACCGAAATTGTTTTTCCGGCCGAAACCGAAACCGAAACCGAAAGTTCGGCCTGTGGCTTCAGTTTCGACCGAAACCGAAACTCAAACCGAAACTCACGTGATCAAGTATAAAATTCTTAAAATACTAAAATATGGAGCTTTTGTGCCTATTATTTTGCTTTATTTTGGTCATGGACTGGATACAGTATATTAAACGTGTGTAATCGTTTATTACAGTTGCTAATAATATTTTTATGTAACAAAATATAAAAATATATTAATTTCTTTTCAAATAAATTTCTTATAGCAATATAAGTTATTAATAAATAAATTAATAATTGTGACTGTTGCATTAAAGACTAAGTATTGGTATTTTGAAATCTTACTAATTAATACTTTGGTTTGTATTTGTAGTTCCGAGGGGGGATCAAAAAGTAAAAATGAGATAGAATATAATGACTATGATAGCTTAATTATTTATTTTTCTACATAATCTCCGAGTCCACCTACACACCAAGTCCAGCGTTCCAAGTTTCCAATGCTTCAATTCCTTTAAAAAAAGGATTATCTTGGTCCTGCGAAAAGGTCACCACGGCATCGTTTACTTGTTATATATAGTTTTAACACATGTTTCCTCTTAAGTATTGTATCAATTTGGAAAGAAGATGAAAAATAGCTAGGCGCCAGATCTGGTGAAGAGGGGGATGCTCAACCAATTGTACGCTAGCATGCTGAACGGTGGCCATCGCTAATGCCAACCTATGCCGGTACGTTGTCAAGATGAAACAGCTCGCCGTTCAAAGTTTGCCTCTTTTTATCATTGACGGCATTTCTTCACCTCGGTATTAAAGCTGCATAATCTGTAATGATGGTTCCATGCTCCAGGTAATCAAACAACAATATCACTTCTGAGTCCCAAAATATTAAGGCCTTTACCTCGGCCAGAGCCATATACAACGCCACGGCATGAAGATCCTTCGGATAAACCCGTGTTTCGTCCATCGCTAAAACTAGATTTAAAATGTTTTCTAAAACATTTTAAATCATCTTCTTAAAACTTGTCCAACGATATCTTCGAAGTCGATTTTGTTTTGATTCTCGGCACCCATCTTGGGAGACTTTTCTAGTATTCAAAATTTGTGTCAATATGCGATGAGTACCTCTAAATGAAATGCTCGTTTCTTGGATTAGGTATCAGATTCTTTAATCGCTGAAAACAGTTTTTCGAATATGGCAGCATATTCTTATTGTTTCTTGTTGATTACTAGCTTCGATGGACGTCTGCAACCATGTTCGTTTCCATGTACGTTCTTCCTACTCGAACTTAAGAAGCCCATTTTGGACAATTGATTATGACAGAGCAGTCTCTTCTCATGTTGCCTTTGAGCCGCAATAAATCTCTTGCGTTGTTAACTTTTTATAACAGTCGTTTTAATGACAAGGTCACACTTGGTTTCTCTTTTACATTCAGAAAAAACTAAAGAGACTAGAAGATTTTTTATTAACACAACAAATATCTGAGCTTACACTTTCCAGTATTATTTGTATTTATTTTTGGTTACCAAGGGTATATCATAATTTAATTCATCCAGCAACTATACTGCGAAGAATAGATTTTACAACAAAATCCAGTAAACGTTCAGAATTTAACTATTAATAAATTTAAAAGGTAGTCAAGGAACGTTTATGTGTTAAAGGTTATTACTGATTTTAATGAATTTTAAATGATAACACTGCCTGGTAATGCTCGCTCCAGGTCTTGTTTCAAAATTGCATACTATGTAATGCCGAATTATCAAATTGTTTGTTATTTTAAAAGATGACATAAAAATAGCCGCTGAGTTTCTTTCGCCGGTTCTTCTCAGGTTTGAGGCGTCCTTTTCCGAACCGGTGGTGTGTGTTTGACAATCAATAAGCAAGTGTAAACTTCAATATTGAATAAAGATATTTGAATTTGAATATATATTTTGATCTCACTACTATTAGTTCCTCCTCAATTTCTTTTGTCAAACTTGGAATGTTTGTCTAAACTAAAATCGACTGATGTCAGCTCGATTGTAGCAATGATACATTTAACATTCGCTACTATTTTGAAATTGAAAACACTTTGAAACCAGTTTCGGTTTTCGCAAAAGTTTCATGCCAAATTTGGCCGAAACCGAAACTCGGACCGATACTTTGATTTTTGGCCGAAACTCGGCCGAAACTGAAACCGAAACCGAAAGTTCGGTCGGACACTAGTTTACGTACACATGTACACGCGCACAATGATATTGTAAGTCACGGACTGACAAAATTTATCGGATGATTAAGAACACAAAATTTTACATCGTCACTACACTTGAGCAATTGTTAATTTTTAATTTCGTATGAGGACTATAGACTACCAAATTCAAATATCTTTATTCAACATAGAAGCGATACACTCACTTAATATTTCTCCGAAATCTACGCCTCTGACCTGAGCAGAACCGGCGTAAGAAACTCAGCGGGAATTTTTCAAACTACCCGCTTTAAACTGTGAATAAATCAATAAAAAATAATCCATTGCACCTAAGCGGTGTTGCACGTATCATCAGATAGTGTAAAAAGTTAACCTTAACACTTCTCTTTGTTAGGTTTTTTAAAATTTACGATATAAATTATTATATAATGTACGATATAGATTAAAAACATTTATTTCTTCCATTACTACGATGTAATTATTTTAAAATAGTTGACTTTCTAACACCTGCTTTACTCCTTGCTCTACTCCTCCTGTTTTAAAGTAATTTTTAGATCGTAAATAAAACAAAAATATAGAATAAATAACTCTCTATTGACGCACGAATATTTTAAAGGTGAATAGTATGGAGCATTATACTGATAAAGTGTGAAATGTCCTAAGTGGACTGATGTACAACGGTTTCTTTACTTATCCACATTGCTGTAGAATTGCCGAGCTATGATTTGACCTTTTGTTGCTAGCGTAACAACATAAGTTCCCGCGCGATTATTTGAACGTAATTACTTGGAATTGACGTAATTAATGCTTTTATATCGGTCGTCGATTGGCTTGTCGTCGACAATTCATTAATGGGAACGCTAGATGCATGACGCACCGCGTTTCTACGGTTTACATACTTAACAACTATTGTATCTTTTATTCACTGACATATACATTTAACACTATCCTAAAACAGTTTTTTTTCTTGCCGTATCTATTTTATTTTACTTCTTCATCATCAACCTGTTTAGTCCGGCTGCTGGACATAGGTCTCATCTACTGCGCGCCTTCTCCATTAGGACCGTATCCGACCACGCAATGGTCCAATGCGGGTTGGTGGGTGGACCGACTTTTTACATGCCCATCCGACGCATGGATCATCTTACTTTTTAGACAATTGGTTGATCGGCCCAACTTGCCCTTACCAACTAGGAAACAACAATGAAAAATTAGTTGAGTCACCACAGGATTCGAACCCACGACGTTTCTAAAGCACACGCCCTTACCACTAGGCTACGGAGGCAGTATTTTGCTTAAATTATACGAATATTATAATTAGAATGTATAGAACCATATCAATTTTAGGGAATTACAATTATCGGTTAATTATATCAGCTTGCCGATAATTATCTCTATGGGCACGCCATAATCACTTTTCTAGATTACAATACACAAATTCTATATTTTGTTTCGATAAGGCGTGAAAAGTTAAAATTAATTAAGATTTTTCGCATTGTATCGGTGACTCGATTTAAATTTGAACGAGCACACACGTGATAGAATTTTGATAATATTATTAATCTAATCATGCTATGTTATTTTGTAACTAATAAAATAACAATTGATAGGTAATATTTAAGTCAGGATAACTACAACAAAACTCCGTTTTGTTATATTAGTGGCTGTAATAGATTCTTAAAAAGAAACTGGATACGCTGAAATGTTTAGCGTTGTTATTGTTTACAGCTAAAAAGTCAGTATCAAATCTCAATTTCTGGTCAAAGCTTTTTTCACTTTTCGATTCAAGTCCCTATTTATGTCACTTGTTTGTCATTGGTATCTAATTAGTACGGGTGGGCTGTACTTTAGAACCAAAAAGGGTTTGCATTAATATTTTTCTTATTTTGTATTATTGCAAGCGAAGGCAGACGAACCACTTGATGAAATGTGGTTACCGACGCCCATGAACATTGGTAACACTAGCGCACTACCGTGAGACATAGATTGTTAGGTCTTGTTTACCCACCTCGTTTAGGTGGTACCGCCTCAGACAGCGCCCTCTAAAAAGGGGACCTACCACCTCGATACTATATCACTCGATATTATAGAGACGCGCCTACGTTTCACATGTGAATTAAATTTATGTAAAACATGTCACAACAGTAATGGTGGAATAAAGCAAACAAGTTCTTATTGGTGGAACGCGTCCAATTCTGCGGCGCCAAATAGAGTAGTTGATATACAGGTTTTCGTAAATTCCATCTGTTACTTAACTATATGTATAAAAGAGATTTCCACCTATATATTGACTCATCACGATATCTCTGGAACCATAAGGCGTAGCGACTTGAAAATTTAGTAAGAAGATTCCTTTCGCCGAGTGGAGGTCAGAAAAGAGCGGATTTTACGAAATTCCACCCTCAAGGGGGGTTGGGGGGTTGGTAGTCTAGTATATAGTTCAGGCTAATACGAGCTGATCGCCTTAAAACGTGTAAAGTAAGAAGATCTATGCTTCGGCCAGGCATGTAAAAGAAGGTTCTGCGACTGATCTACTTTCGTAGATTTTCAGCAAATTTAAAGGCTTCGGCAAAGGTTAAAGTAGTACGCCTATATTCGTGCGTACACTTGTGTTCTGTAAAATCCTCTGCATATCTGTAATCCATCCCAATCTGTAATATCCCCTTAGTCGTAATAGACTTATGGATCAACAAATAATCTTCGGTAGCTGAACGTCGTTGTATCCCAGTTTTGGGGGGAATTTTTTGATATCCATGTCTGAGCGCCGTTTTGCTTTTTCTTATTTTTTTACATGGGTAGTATTCATACGGGGAGTGGCAAAAATTCAAATTCATATATCTTATTCAATATAGAAGTATTACACTTGCTTATTCATTGGCATGGATGCCACCACCGGTTGGGTATATATATATATGGCCTCTGACCTGAGATGACCAGCGATTGTTGTCATCTTTAAAAATAATCAAATATCCAATTATATTAGTTATATACAGATTATATGATACGTATTTTAAATTTGAAATAGCCTCGAGCAAGCATTCCATCACCGGGTTGTGTTATTATTATAATAACCTTTAACACGTTGAGATACAAACATATCCCATCTTAGCCTGCCAGTGATCATGGATGCTGCAAAGAGTCCAAAACGTCGGGAATAAATATAAATAATTAACGCCGATTATTCGTAAAAAGTGTATTTGATATACATAATCGTTCCTTAAGAACATTTTAAATTTTCTGATAGTTAAATTCTAAATGGATTTCGTTGTAAATTCTCAGTCCGGTTAATGGTCTAGCGACTCGCTAACTATACATTTGTTGGACAGGTGCAATTCCTCAAGAAGGCAGTGGACATCCTGTGCCAGTGCCGGCAGACGCTCATGTACACGTATGTGTTCGCTTTCTACCTCCGCAAGAACAACCAGTCGGTGATCTTCGAGGACAACCAGCGCGACCTGGAGTCAGCCACTGAAACGCTCTCCGAGTACCTCGAGAGGGACATCACCAGCGAGAATTTGGCCTACATCAAGCAGAAAGTCCAAGACAAATACAGGTGAATGGACTGTTCTACGTATATTTAATTATCATTAATTTTTTACTTCATTTATTTGTATTGAAACATATATTTCGCTCTGTTAGCTTGCGGTTGGTAAAGATTACTTTAGATACAATATTTTTTCGAAATAACTATTTGTATACACATTAGTTAAAAAAACTTAAACATACATACATTTGTATATTATACATATATATAATATATAGGAAACTAACAGCAAAGCCCAAAACTTGTTTTGTTCTGTACTACAACTCTTTTGTGTACTTATCGTTTTCAAGTTAGTTTGGATACTTTTCGAAACAGTGACACTTGAAAAACAGTTTTTATGTTAACATATGCCATTATGTTAACATAAAAGCTAATGAGATAAACTTTGTTGCATGGAATGAGACAAATATTTGAAGTCATTGACCTGGAATGTACTAGCAAAGATTGCCTTGATAATCGTAACTTTCATACGGCCACTGACGCAGAGACATAAATTACTTCTGAAACCAATTGCTATGTTAAATATTTTTAACGCAATAACGAGTACACGCCATATCTCGGCTAATTTTCAATTCATTTTCGAAAAAAATCTTCTATTTAAAATATAAAAGGTAATAAAGATTCAACTAAATGTATGTACTTTTGAATGGCTGTTATTTATTTTAATATAATAATTTTTGAAAGTAGATAAACATAGCAATGATATCAGTAATAGTTGTTTTTGTAACATTTTTCTAGATTACTTAATAATGCGTGTATCACGTCTCGAAGTAGTTGTTATCAATTGAAAACACGATGATTACTTGAATTATTTTATTGTATAGTCATTCCAACACTAAATTGACTGTTATCATTTAAAATTAATTTATAAGCATCCATGACACATCATAAATTGTGTGTGAACTTTAATCCACAATACGATAGATATAATAGTTTTGATTCAAGATTCTGTTTACAATTGCCTTATGTTTCTTTCATTGGCTAGTATTATTAAAATTTTGTCAGGATTTTCTATGTGATGTAGATTTGTTACTTAATCAAAGAAAAGATTGAAATTATGTAAATAAGGTATCGGGATCTGTATAAATTAAATTAGTGCTACCATTTATAGATTTTCTATGTTTAAATCTGAAAACTTATTATATTTTTTTGTTAGACTAGCATGTATCTGATATTACCATTCTCATCAGTATTATTTATATTGTTACATGTTTCACAATATCCTTTTCCCTTGCAGATATTGCGATAGCAGGCGTAAAGTTCTCCTTGAGCACGTCCAGGAAGGCTACGAGAAGGACTGCTGGGATTATACAGAGTAACATCCCAATTAATCCGTAGTTTAATCTCTCTACTAGTGTGTCCTCGACACTATGATAAATATTAATAAATCATAATGCCCTAGTACATTGCATTCAATATAAATCAGCTTGACAGATGTGTACGGAGACCGCTTTACTCGACTAATTCAAACAAATAATTCATGTGCAACACTGAATTGTGATTGCCTGATTAAAGAAATATGTGGGAATACATTCAGGAGATATTTTGAATAGAAATATGTTGCATCATAAAACATACATTGTGAGTTTAGTTTCGTTTTTCAGATTCGATTAATTTGTTTTGCACCAATGTGTTAACATGACATCAATTGTTTTGGATGTAGGTACAATTGGATACATTTGAAACATTGTATTTTTATTGGAAATTGCATGTTAATTGGACTATTTAGTGAAATTATTTAATGATTATAATTGTTTGAGGATAATCTGGCATATTCTGTTTTGGTGCATTATGACGGCTGCAACCGAGCTTATTTGATCCTATGTGATATTAAAGTGTGGTTGAGAATGATCTCCATTTTTTTGTATCCGCTCTTCGTGTTATTGATTTGCCAGCCACATTAGATTCAGCCGCTTGATTTATGTAATTAAATAAGTCTATATTTAATTAATACTTATATGACTGTTAATGTTGCTTAATCGGTACTATGTTTTTGTGTATTGAAAATTTCGCTTACATATTGACTTTGAAGAAATTTCCGTTCTTGGTGTTAAATATATTTAAATTTTTGACCTTTTATATTTCTTACATCACAGTGGACATCCTAAAAGTCGCCTTAAATCTGATTATACTTCAAAATTTCTAGTTTTATGTTAATTAATTAGTTGTTTAAATAGAATTTATTTAAAATGAGTTTTTAAAATAGTTTAATTGTTAATTTTCCCTTTTGCTGTCGCATAAGACTGAAATAATGGCCCACTTAAGAAATTGTCTCCTTTGAAATTTCATATAACAGTTTTTGATTTATTACTCTATGTCTATGACTTCTTGACCTTAGTCATCCTCTTGAAACCTAATTTGAAAAGAATTTTATTTTTTATGATATGATTCTAGTTATGATTACTGTCTTCTTAATCCATGTCCGTAAACAAAAGCATAGATCTCATAAGTTATTTCATCTGTAATTTCCCCTTGTTAGAGTCCTTTTGAATTTACTAAATTTACTGGCCGACCACCAATACATTGCAGAGCCAAATAAAAAATTTGAATTTATGTAAACAAATTCGAATGACAAACAGTAATGACGTCAAAACATTTTGCCGCCATTTTGGGTCAATATCGAAACTGACGTTTTTTAACAAATGTCATTCTGAGCTCTTTAAGTTTTGACATTTGACCTCATTTGTAATAATTTCAAGTCTATGGTATGAAATAGCGATTTTAATTTTCGTCATCTCTTTAATAATTCAGTGGATTTACGTTTCTCGCATAATATAATAAGTCTATCCGTGCAACTGTTTAACGATGACTATGTCGTGAGACCTCATTTCATTGTAATATAGTATTAGTTATGTTAAGTTCTATTTGCGTGGCTTGGCTTTCTTATTTTGATGATACTGGTGTTTACTTCTAGCGATTTCTAGCACAATACAGTAAGTGGAGGAAGATCGAATGACTATCGGTTAAGGCGAGATAATATTTTTTACCAAAAATAAAAAATTAAACCCTATTTTTGTTATTAGTCTACTGTTTTAATGTAAACAATAAGCTAGTTCTGAGATAGCGTTTTTTTTAATTCTGTGATCGTAATCATCCGACGCGTCTGAGGCGCGGAATGCGATAGATTTTATTGTGCTCATCGTTTAATGTTGATTTCGGAACGGATCGTGGTTTTCGGGATGTTGAATCCGTACATCACTCACTGGATTATTGAGGTCATCCATATAACGTGTTCTGAACTGTACTTGAGTGAAGTAAGATGTGGAATCTTTGTAAACAACGAAACTCGTAGCAATAATATAGCGCCATTAGACATGGCGTTGTTATGGGATGGAATGTCCCCTTATAAACATTCGACGTCTTTTTGACGCTTATCGTAAGAAGTTTCCAGATCTCTCTGCGCCAGGTATAGAAAGTATTCGTGAACTCACCTCGGAAATCGTGGCTCGGCCTCCTTGTATATTTCTCGTGCTAAAACATATCTTTACTTGTGAACGTGTAATAAATAGGGCCAGGTCGTGTACGTATTGCACTGCCAATACGAATTCTTTCTACATCTGAGCCAAAATCGATGTGGTATCTTTATGAACAAAGCAGAGACGTGCCTTTGTCGGTGGACCGTTGCCTGATTTTTTTCTCGTGACGTCACACCATTGAGATTGCATACCGTTTGAGCGTAATGGTTGTGTTTAAGTAGATACCCGATATTTTTTGGCTTAGTTGTAGTATCGGACGCTGCCACATAGTGGACTGAGTAATGGATATGCACTCGTTGGGAGTTTCGGCTTACACATACACTTGTACATACGGATGCTGTATAAATATGTATATTAACGTGTTCACGATTATTATATTGACGAGCATCTTTAAGGCGAATGGATACGGTGGGAATGGGAATGTATGCGAGTTATTTGTATTGTACTCGAGCCCTGATATGTGTCTATAGCGAAGGCACCGTTTGTCCTGACGTGTAAGACGGAAATAAAAAAAGCGAAAATAGTAACACCGGTGTTGTTTTCTTTTTTGCATGGATAATATGCAACCCTTACCTGGTTCTCCCTAATTTCCCCTGCTCCCAAATGATAGTTTAGTCTGTCACTTTTTGTTTAATCTATGGTTGGCTTTTCACTGTTTAAAAAAAACCATATAATTAGGTTTTATTTCAATCGATTTTTAATTTAATATGTTGGAGAATATACATATTTTTTTAAAGATATAATACATAAAAGGTTTAAATGTTTAATGGATACTGTAACATTAAATACTTTTTTATAATATGCAATGCAAACATAAACAGATATTCCTTACCTCTACCGTTGAAATTTTTTAGTTTGTAAAATTTAAAAAAAAGCATCTCCAATTCACACTGCTAGTGTGCATAACAAAGTATTTCGTAAAAGATGTCGATAATGTTAAATAATTCGTCCATGAATCTAAGGTTTACATGAATCTAAAGATTATAACTACACAGTAATTATTCATAGGTTGAAAATTATAGGAGGCTAACTAAGGAAGTTCTGCTTTGGGTAATTACACTGCAATAGTAAAACTGTTGTACATTACAACAACGTAAACGATAGCTAGACTCGCTGCGCTGAAGAAATCAGGCAGAGGTTATAGTCACTCAAGAAAAGGACAATCAATTTTAGACCTTAAACTAAGTCGACAAAATTAATAACTCTTGGAGATATCTTTATTAAATACCATTGTTCTCGCAGGGATGCTTTGGCTCCTTCCCCAACGAGGTCCGGCAAAGCCTAAGCTGCATTTGTAAACTAGGTATGGATATATTATGCTTAACGTAAATTATATCGACAAGTGTGTTTAGTAACGTAGTTTAATAAAAAGTTGACAGTTGATGATTTTCTCATTAGTCTTGAACTAAGCGCTCATTTCTATATAAGCGTCTATTTCTGTTCTGCGTTGAGTCGAGGTTCTGATTACTTGAATTGTACATGTGATAATTTTGAATGTAGTCTTGATACCGAGAGACAGCCTCATTCACTCCTACTGAATTGGGCACTTGGTGCTCAACTGAAATCGCTGTCACATAAGTAATCGTTATTTTACACTACATTAGTTTACCATGTTAGGTCAGAGTAAAGGAGGCTAATAAGATTTCTTTGGGAGGATCTTCCGGAACCTTTCCAAAACTTAACACCCTTTTTCCAGGGGACTAACCGGGGAAAGTACCACCGTCGTAAGTATTTCTTCTTTATTAAGGGCACCTTAGCTAGAGTTATGCTGGATAAGTGGAACGTAAAGAATAGTGGACTTGAGCAGGCATTTCTTGTTAGATCGTTATACCATCTGGGCAACGACTTGGTTATCTCAGCGCTTAACAATAAAAAAAAATACGTGCAATTCAAGTAAACAAAGTTGGATTCCAATCTATATCAGTACCAAAACCTCGGGCTTTTTTAATGTTTAAACATCGCGTTAGATTGAATATGGGGTGGGCACAACGATGAATTTAATATTTAAGTTTATTCCATATTATTAGGCTTCTGGTGCAATAAAGTCAATGATTATCTGTTGTTCTTTATCTTCTATTCTCTCTACACTTAAAGTCGTTTTCTTATTGCTAGTCCCAGCAAATAATTGTACCATATCACATTATTGAAATTTGCTCCCACATAAAAGCAGATTGAGTTGTTGGGAGAAATTCTATATCTATTAAACTGGCTTCTTGTAAAATCTTTAAATCTGTGTATTATCTTTATTTCAGAACATAGTTTTAATGGCTTTGGATCTTTTTAAAAGAAAATTTGGTCAAGTTAGTTCAAGATTTATATAAATACCGATGTTGATTTGAATTTTATAATGTAATTAAAAGATGTAACTATAGGCAACCTTGAATAAAGTCTTTAAAATGAAAATAAAAATAGATGACGATGTTTGTTTTATCTTTTCACCCTTGCCAGTCTCTTATAGAATTTAAGTACAGCAAAATAACATAATCAAATCTTTCTATGCAATGCAGTTTTATCTTAAACATTTGGAATTGTGATCGCTGAAACTTCAGGCACTTCTGTTACTAAATTTAACATCATTTTATTTGAAAACTAAAACGAAACTTTGAACGTACTGAACACCCTAAGTTACATAGCATAAATTAAATATGATACGAAGCATTGCATATGGGAAATAGGAAAAGCCTTGAAGAGGACGATTGCAACAAGTCGTGACCATCATAATTGTTAATGTTGTAGTCATAGCACAATATAGATGCAAACCCAAGCGAGCTATCTCATGTATTGAACATAACAAGTTTTGTATATATGTATGTGTCTCCCTCCCACAAATGACTTGCACCTAAATTAATTATTACTATCTTTTACCTAGCCATTTCCCAAAGTTATCATAGGATCAGTTTCTAATCCATTTAGATTTACCCGAATAACAGTTTTTTGTAGAGCGACTAGCATCTGTCTTCGCAACCCAAGGAGTAAACTGCGTTCTAAAGATGAATTTTTTGTCATTAAATTTTTAGGCTCTGTCATCCTATAAAGACTGGCGAAGACGGCCTTGACAAAATTTCATTATTACCAGAATTTTATAAATTCTTCTTATCGACTTCAATTTAAAATATCAAACATTACTTTATCAGAATATTCAGAAGAAGTCAAAACATAGTAGTAGAGATATATACACGATGTACATATGACCGAGTTCATACATTTGCCAAAGCGCTTTCAGTAGCTTATTTAATATTGGAAGAAGCCTTGCTGCAGATTCTTGTGGAATTTTGCTGCTTTGAAACAGAAGTCCCAAAAATCCTAAAGAAATTACTGACTGTCAAAAAAAACTAGCGACCCGGCCCGGCTTCGGATGCAATGCTGACACCCAGTACCGTCGCAACGGTACGTCCCTGCATTTTAAATCTGTAATAGCTTCTGAAATGTTAATTTACATTACATGATGGAACAATGTGATTTAAGGTACTTAATTAGCTTAAAAGAAAGTTAAATTGACAGATACCGCCATTTTTCCCGTAAAGTGTAAAGGATAAGAAAAGTTTTGGTGAATTATCCTATAATGATATATTTTTATTTATATTGCGGGGTAAGCGCGAAAATTCCTCTCCAAAATCAATTGCGTAGTTAAAGATAAATATATATCATAAAGATTTAAACATACATAGGGACGGACAGAAGAGAAGTGACCTTGTATTTGACTGACTTCCCAGAAGAAGGAGCTACTCAATCCGGAGCGTATGTTTTTAATTTTTTTGTTGTCATATACACTGTTCGAAGTCGATTGTACTATGTGATGTTAGTAAGAGTTATTTGATCAACAAGACTCTGAACAAAATCGATTTCTTTACTCCGGTTTTTGTTAAGTCAGAAATTATATTCTCGAACTGGTCGCAGACTATTAGATAATCAAGAGAAAGTGTCACATTGAATAAAGATATTTAAATTTGAATTGAATTTCAATCAAATGTTAAAGTGTTCACTGGCTAGACGGTTACGCACACATTGATCAATTAAATATGGAAATAATTTAAAATGGATCTGTGTCAATTTCGATTTCGATAGAATTTGTTAAAATTATCAAAGAAATTGTATGCTTGACTTTCTCTTTAAACCATACAAAATTTTAATTAGCCTATAGGTTGATTTTCCTAAAAGAAGATCAATAGTAAATGTTGGTATTCAATTGAATTGTTAATTTTTGACCAAAACATAAAGAACGAATCATGAGAGGTTAATTAAAAAATATTTTTTTTAGACAGATAGACAATATGTATTATTAAAGTGAGCTCCCATCGGATCCACGGTAGGAATATCTCAAAAGTCAGTTCTAAGAACTTTTTATCTGGTCTCATATCAATTTATTTTGTGGTGACGACGTTGGAAATAAATTAATTTTGTAGTTGAAACTTCCATTTAAAGTAAAATCAATCGCTGATATCTGGCTAATGGTGGCTAAATAACTTAATACACAACAGCACTAAATGTTTATCTTTACTTTTTGTAAAGTGCCGAAAAGCGTTTATAAATAGGATGGACAGTAATCATGTTTTCTATGTTCCTTAGAATTTTCTCACTAATTCAATTTATAACTTATTACTTAGTTACTTAGAAAGAAAAAATAAAAAGGTGTACTTTCTATTAATACTCAAGATAAGTCAATTGACTTTCCAGTCGGCTGCTAAATTAGTTCACTTTTACTTTTTTCTTCCAAAGTGACTGGTTGAAACCGGTTATTAAAAACACAATTATTGTATTTGGAAAAAATGTTGTCAGTGCAGTCTGCAGCTTCGTTTTCGAGAAAGTAGAAATTTTAATGTCTGCTGTATATGTATTGTAAAAACATCAGGTATATGTAAAAAGAGAGTACAGAGCGGCTTATATAAATTGAAAAAATGTTCGACTTGGTAATTTGTTATTTACGTGTGTATAGTGATTTTAAAATAAAGGTCGTGGGGCCGAATCCTCAAGGGACTCAACAATTATTCAATGTTGTTTTCTAGTTGGTTAGGGCAAAGCAGTCTGATCATCCGGTTTCCTATAAAGTAAAAAAAATCCATGCGCCGGATGGGCATGTAATAAAATTTGTCCTGCGCCTTATCTCTCTCCGGTCGTGTTAGTTATCTGTCTCATCGGGCTTTGTAAGTATAATGGAATAGGAAGTGCACAGTTGCGCAGTTGGCTGATCTCTAATATAGATCGGCCGCCGTAGTCGTAATCGACTTGAAGAACATTATTAAGAAATCTGGACCGAATTAAATTTGGAATCGATGTGAACATTGGAACTAACTGACATAATATTATATTGGTTTATTATCAATAAAATAAGAAAGGTATAAACGGTATATGAATTGTCACTGAGATCAATAACTACACTATATGTATGATGCATTTTTGTTGCTATGCATTTCTTTATTAATCTCGGTTAAACGGTTTATATCTATCGGCGAGTTTACCCAAATGATAACAATTGATATCACGATTGTTTCGTACAAAATATATTAAAGAGAAATATTAAGATAAACTTTATTTAGGACTATCAACTTTAATGTCTAAAACGATTTAATTCATCAATGTAGGGCATTAAATTATTATTTATAACCTTAACCAAAAATGAGAATAATAATGTTACGGATAATAAAAATAATAATAATAATAATAATCGTTTATTTCTCACCATAATCTTACAGCTGTTATAGAGTAAAATAAAAGAAGAGAAAAGAAAATACAATAATAAACATTAGCAGACAGATTATGGTGGATTGATACTTGAAATTGGGTGAATCCTGTATCTCAAGTAATCAACCCTCCACCCCGTAAGCACCTTCTCTTATAGGTTATACATTTCTTAAACAAGTATGTAACAAAATAGTTAAAAAAACGTAGTGTTCATGGTGTAGATAAGCTGACGAAACAATACAAAGATATGTGTTAGTAAAATTTAATTAGAATTATTACAGCGTCTGTGCGCGTGCGTGCGTGCGTGGTGTGTGTGTGTGTGTGTGTTTGCGAGCGTGCATGTTAGTGTTTGTGTGTGAGAATGATACTATGTTATAGTCAATATTTTTTTCGGTTTCAATGTAATCAAGCATCATCAGACTATTTCTCTATATATTTTTCAAGTGCGCTCTATTTAATTTAACTATTTGCTTTAAATCATTACGATAATTATTTAGAAATGGACCAATGTAATAATTTTGTTTTCTGGCAAAGATTGTGTTCAAAATCGGAACAAATGTAAACAAAGTTAATCATCATCAGCCTGTGATAGTGCACTGCTGGACATAGCCCTCCCCTAATGTAAGCCTTCTTAATTAGTGGGTTTTTGGACCGTATCCCACCACGTTGGTCAAATGCGGGTTGGTGGGTGGACCGACATGCCTATCCGACGAATGGATAATCTTACATTTCAGACAGTAGGGTGATTGGCTCAAGTTGCCCTAACCAACCAGAAAACGTATGGTGTTTTATAAGTCCACGGTCACTAAATGATTGACATCACGGTAACAATCCTTTAATAAGAACGGTGCTATTTCACTGCCGTGGTTTACAATGTTTAAGTCAATTTGTAATATAATTTTAAAGTACAGTGATTGTTGCGCTAAAAATGAGAACAGCTTACTCTTAGCCCGCGTCCGGTCAGTATACAAGTAATATTAGCATAATCTCGATTCGAATTTCCACTATAAAACATGCTGCAACATATATTAAGCATGAAAAGATAAAAGTATTCTTCAGTGCGTGTTCTGATTTTGTTGATGCTCTCCTATAGTTAAGTTAAGAGCGAGTTAGCAAGCAAAATGTTGTTATTTCTAACAACAGGGTGTATAATTATCGGTTTATTATATTTATATTTTACTAGAACTTTTAACTATTGGAAAAAGAGAAATGTCGCCGGACCGGAGCCTACAGTTTTTTTTGGAAATATCAAAGATGCAGTTCTTCGAAGATGTAACATAACCACGATAATGGAAGATATTTATAAACAATATCCCGAAGAAAAAGTGGTCGGGATTTTCAGAATGACAACTCCGTGCTTATTTTTACGTGATTTGGACATAATCAAGCAAGTTATGGTTAAGGATTTTAATCTATTCATTGATAGAGGAGTCGAATTTAGCAATGAAAGTCTGGGAGCTAATCTTTTCCACGCTGATGGAGAAACCTGGAGAATTCTGAGGAATCGTTTCACACCATTCTTTACGTCCGGAAAATTGAGGAATATGATATACCTGATGAAAGAGCGAGCCGACCATTTTACGGACTATGTCGAAAATGTTTGCAAAGTTCAACCGGAACAACCCATTCATCTCTTAATTCAAAAGTTTACTATTGCCTCAATTGCTGCTTGTGCTTTCGGCATTGAAGTCGATGAAAATCTAACGAAGGCAATGGACAAAATCGATAGACTGATTTTCACGATAAACTATGGCAACGAACTGGATATGATGTATCCTGGAATTCTTAAAAAACTTAACAGTTCACTGTTTCCACCATTGGTAACTGACTTTTTTAATAATTTAGTCCGGAGGGTCATAGAACAGAGAGGTGGGAAACCGTCAAGTAGAAAGGACTTTATGGACATGATTTTGGAATTGAGGGAAAAGATGGAAATGCAAGGGACAAAACGGCTCGATGAGAATAATATTAATTCAATTGAGCTCACAGACAGTGTCATAGCTGCACAAGCGTTTGTTTTCTATGCAGGAGGTTACGAAACTAGTGCATCCACTGTAACTTACTTACTTTACGAGCTCGCTAGAAATCCCAAAGTACAAGATAAGCTTGTAGAAGAAATCGATGAAGTATTGAAGCGACACAATGGAGTTGTGAGTTATGAAGTGTTAACTGAATTAAATTACATGGACAAAGTATTTGATGAAACTCTTCGAAAACACCCTTTAATCGAACCTTTACAACGTATGGCAAAGGTTAACTACAAAATACCTGGCACTGATATTACTGTTGAAAAGGGTCAAATAGTGCTTGTGCCCGTTATGTCTATTCACCGAGATCCTAAATATTATCCAGACCCAGATAAATTCGATCCAGAACGTTTTTCTTCGGAAAATGTACGGAGCCGGCATTCTTGTGCTTACTTAGCTTTTGGGACTGGTCCTAGAAGTTGTATGGGTAAGTAAACTTTAATTGAATAATATAAATAGATTGCCAGGAAGCTGTAAATTTTTAGTGGTTATTCATGACGCCCCTGGGTTGTTATGCATCTTCAGCCTGTGTATAGTTCACTGCTGGACATAGGCCACCCCTAATACACCCCTATCCATTAGGGGGTTTTGGACCGTATCCCACCACGCTGGTCCAATGGGGGTTGGTGAGTGGATCGACTTTTTATATGCTCATCCGACGCATGGATCATCTTATTTTTCAGACAATTGGGTGATCGGCCCAAATTGCCCTAACCAACTAGGAAACAACAATGAACATTTGTTGAGTCCCCGCAGGATTGGAACCCACGACCTCCGGTTTCTAAAGCGCACGCCAATACCACTAGGCTACGGAGGCAGTTGGGTTGTTATGGGTCAGACTTAAAACAACGTCATGGTGCTTACGCTCGTAGCTGATATCGGATCCTGTTTATACCTTATTTGGTTTATGGAAAAGTACATTGGCTACATGATATTTAAAGAATATTTTTTTTAGTATATAAAAAAGGGAAAGTCGTTATCGTGTTATAAAAGATTTTTTTTTACTTACTTCACTTTTTTCATGAAAGAGTTTTGACAACTTATTGTTTTATTGTTCCAGGTTTGCGTTTTGCTAAAATACAATCAAAAGTCCTCCTCCTGAAGATGCTATCCAAATTTAGAGTTGAACCATCAAAGAATACAGAAACTGAATTCGTTTACGACCCTATGCGTTTAATAATATTTCCTGTTGGAGGTATTATATTGAACATTGTTCCGAGAAATTTGTAAAATTAAAAAGACTTGTGTTCAAAGTTGAGCTCTTTGGAGTGGGCCCGAAATAAATTATTTTGTTTAACATTATATTATATAAAAAAAAATACGGACTTCGATTTTAATCATAAATAAAAATAAACAAGAATTAATTGCATAAAAACTCTTGCTAAAACTTTGCCCTAAAAATATGCATATATACCAAAAAAAAAGAATTTCTGCATACTTTTCATCATTCTTTACAAATTCTGTATATTTTTATTATTTTTCTCATTATTTGCCTTAGTTTTTTGTCAGAAAGATTTTGTATATATGTATAGAGATTTTGTACTAGTTTAGCCTCGCGTTTTCATATCATGATTATGGTAACTTGTGAAAGCCCTAATGAACATTTATCTATCACTGGTTAAGAAGTTATGACCTGGCCAGAGAAGAAGCGGCAAGAATCTTTGCCGTTGTCATTTCATTTTATACTTTTATAAATGTTAAAACAATATCTTACAAACATCTTTAATACAATGTTCAAGCAGTTGCCAGGCAATATGCTAGCAGGCAGGGATAAATCATTTATAAATATCTTGGTCCTTCAATCCTTGGTCCAATGGACATGAGCCACTCTCCATACATTGCTCAACTAAACGAAGTCCAAGAACGTTAATGAAACATTTATAGAAAAAAAAACAATTAATTTTTAAATAATTATTACAAAATTTTGGGAAATTTTAACCATGGTATAAGTAATATCTTAAATAAAAAAGAAATTAGCATGACTAAGCTCCATTGATAATATTGAAGGAGTTCCGATGGGTAAAACATATTTTTATATAAAACAATGCACATTTAATCTAATAAAAACCTTAGTCTGCAAAAAACGAGTAAAATGTACTAACATATTTAATTAATAAATTTTAAAATTAACATAAAATATTATATCTATATTTTTAATATATATATTTTAAAATCCATTAATTAAAGATGTGAATATATATTTGGTAGCGTTTTGCAATATAATGCTTTTTTTTTAAGATTTCAAGTGACTTGAAAAATATAAATATATTTTATCTTTACCTATCATCAAAAAATAATAACTTTTAGTCTGACTGATTATTCACTTTAATCATATTTATTCAATTTCATATCTTTATTCGTTATTTCCATTTAATTATACACTACTACACTACATAGCAGAATTATTAATAATGGAGTTAAAAAAACTACCGGCTAAACATATCTAGAGCTGTTTTTAAATGAATGATTTCATTTAATATTATTACGATCTACCTCTTAACGTTAAGAAAAAATTATGCGTATAGCAAATTGCTTTTTTACTTGCGATTTTGGCAGTCGCACGTTATTATTGTTTTGCTGAATTCAGTCGCAAAGGGTATTGCTGTATCGATTCCAATACGCTTTTGAAATACGAGGGCTGTTTGATAAGTCCGTTTGAAACTATTTGCAAAACCTCTTAAATAAAAACGTTTTATAACGGCTCGTAGTTGAAATTTTACCGGGGTTTTTGTATATATTTTTTTATAAAAAAGGATAACATTGACATTTGTAAAGTTTCCTTAGTCGTATAATGTTAGGATTGATAGTAATCATGTCCTCTATTAGATACTGTATTTCCAAAGAAACGTTTATAGGTTCTTGGTTGGCTTAGTGGCTTGTACCCCTCTCGTGACGACATAATAACAAAAAAACCAAACTGATGAGGTAATTTACTTTATTTTGTGTACTTTTACATCGGCCTCATCATCTGTGCAGCTTACGAACTGTGACTAACAGTCGTGAGGTGGTAATTTGGGATAAGTAGAAATTGTTAAACCACAGAACTTACATAGAGAATTACATGTATTAGTGAAATAAAAAAAACAAAAAAATCAATGTATTCAAATCTAATGTCAAACACTAATAGCGACAGTAGCGATCGCGTTGTAATAAGAGGACCGCGGCTATTTTCAATACCCATACGATTTTAACCTTTCAGAGTACTTTTGGCGTCACTTAAATTTAACATTAGATTTAGTTTTATATCTTAAGTATATTTTTGCTTAAGTATAGAACCTAATTCTGATTGAGCTTGGGTATACCTAGACTGATACATTCTTACATAGTGGAATTACAATGTATAATCGGCTTCCGCAATGTAGTCAAGGTTATATTGATCCAAAATACTAATCGATACGTGAAACATTTACGTTGGCATCCGCAACGTAGTCAAGGCTTAATTGATAAAAAAGCATATCTATACTCATGTTATAAAGAGGAAAGTTTTTTACTTTGTATGTATGTCTGTAATTAATAAACTCATCGTTTACTGTGCCGATTAAATAAAATCTTTCGACTTTAGAAAGCTACATTTACCATGAGTAACATTAGCGAAATAAGCACGTCCAAAACAGTCCATTCTGCTAACTAAGCAGGCTCTCGAAAATTTCCGACAAGCAATTAAAATAAAGATTTCAATAAAGCAAGATTCTAATAAAGATTGGAACAATCTCAAAGATGCAGTTTTAGATACCGCTAAAGTAAGCAATGGGCCGTTTAAAACTGTTTAAAAAAGGAAGAGTGGAAGAGGAGTTTTCTCGAATCCGTGCCAAGTCCGAGAAAAGAAGTGGCTTTAATGTGACTTACTGAGGACCAAAAGCATAATTGATCGATACAACCAGTTGTATACAAATGTACAAAAATCCACGCGGAGAAATAACTAAAATATCAACAACTTATAATGTAAAATTGATTGATTGAGAATCATACTGAAAGATCGCAAATAAGAGACCTATTTCTGACAGTTAAGCAACCGACCCGGTACCTTCGAATCAAAATGATTTATAATCGATAACGGCAGGTAATCAGTGAGGAAATGACGAAGAAGAAGAAAAAAAACATAGGCTACTTTTACCCCAGGAAAAATCCATGACAAAATCTAAAAATAATACTGGCAAAGCCGTGGACGAACTGCTAGTTCATATTAATATTATTGAGCGTCGACTGCCACAACTGGACCGACTATTTACATGCCCATCCGACGCATGGATCGTCTTACTTTTCAGACAATTGGTCCATATTTATATAAAGTAACTTTCAGTTTATAAAACAAGGGCCAAAACCGCTAGGCCACGGAGGCGGCGATTAATAACTTTGAGAAATATGTTTCTGAATTTACATTTACCATATTATTATTTATTTTGTTTACGCGCAAACTATACATTAATAAGTAATATTACTTTTACAGATTTTATCGCGTTTATTTTACATATTTCAATTCCCGCCGTTTCGAACACTAACCAGCGGCCGTGGTCACGAGGTAGACTGCTGAAGCGGGGTTTCCAGATCTTAATTTTAATTAATTATTTTTAGTCTGTACTCCGACCTATGCATAATGAACTGATTTTATCATTACACCCGGCAGTGGTATTATGCTTGGGTTTAAATTTTAATTTATTAATTATGGGGTCCCAAGCAGGTGGTAGAACCCAACCATCTTCTCTATTGAAATTTGGATGTTTTCTAATCTCAATAGCCTCACGGATCATCCTTGGTAGGAATCGGTATTTTTTAGCGAGGATTTGTGGTCGATCAAATCTGGTTTGGGTGATTTAAAGTATGGTCATACACTGCCGACTTGTTGGGTCTTTTATGTTTAATGTCAGCTATATGGTCCGTCATGCGGGTTCTTATTGCTCGCTTTATTTGTCCAATATAAGAGAGACCGCAGTCACAATCTAGCTTGTACACTCCTGGATCTTGTAGAGGAATATTGCACTTGACAGGTGGTAGGAATTGACCAATCTTAACGCAAACGCAATACAAACGCAGTAAAAAATGTAGGATTTAACAGTAAGTACTATGAGAAGGATAATGATTACGTCGAGACAGGATGTTTCCATAGAAGGTAATGAAGAGAGATAGTGTTTGGAAAAAGAAATGATATAAGAAACGATTATTTACATTGAACATATTAATGCACTGCTAAAGTTAAAACATATACCCGTTGGAAAAAGTACTTGGTTCTACAAGTAAGATATTTAGATTATATATTAGATTATAATATATTATTAAATTTATTTTTAGATATTCTTCTTTAAGCTTGGAGGAAAAGACGTCCATTGAAATCTGGAAGATTGAAGACAATGTCAGACAAAATTGAAATGATAGATTAAAATAAAATTTTTAGAACTTATGCATCCGAAAAATTAGGATTGTTATTTTTATTTATTAAAGGTAGCGGTAGCATGTATAAAACATTTTTTGTTTATATGTTCGATACATTGGTAGTGCAATTAATCATTTATATCGATAAAGGTTATATCTCTAAAGATGTCGGAAATATGAAATACGTAGGCAAAAGTCAAAAGATAACGTCGTAAAAATATATATTTTTGGTGAAATTACAAATGCAGCAAATTCTGGCTACGTTACACGGAATATATTTAAAATTAATCTATCATTAAAACATATAAGTACAACGTGATTTTTATGTGTTATATACACGCTCAACAAGAGTTTCATTTCAAAAATATAGTATACGAAAAATTATGTAAAAGTAATGATAACTGAAAAAATTACAAGCGTTTACAAACGTTATTTCTTGCATAATTGTCTCAGCAAAAAGTATGGTCTTACTTCGCGCTTAGCAGGCACCTGTACATATTATGCGTATAATCAAATACATGTATTATTATTACGATTACAAACCATGTACAAGAAATAAGTTGCAACTACATTTTACATCGCACTATTGAGATATAGATTCGATATAGATATATATTATAAATGAATATTTGACTAGGAACTTGCATTTATTGTCATACATTTAATGCTCGTATTAAATTAAGTATTTTCAATTAATTACGCAATCAGCATATCGAAATGGAATATGTACTACAATCATTACTTTTCATTACCTGCTTACATCGTCCGATTTTTGACTGACAAATCACTTTTATCAATTTATTTTCCTTTTAAACTCTGCACATTATTTGTTCATAATGTCCTTTTATATCCCTTATGCACAAACAACACGTTTTGCGTTTTAAAAGATTTACTTTTTTTAAGGACGATTAGTGTTATTATTTTTAACAGTTTGAACGCACTTTCAATGTCTTTGAAATGATTTTAAATTGCGGCATCCGACATTACTATCTTCGTCGGACACCGACCCGCTGGCTAGCTATTCGAGGTGCGGGCGGGTGGGAGTTGTTCTGCAGGGTTGAGAGACGGAGTGCGGGCCAGGATTAGCACGGTTGTAATAGCAATGACCATTTCGTTTATATTTTTATCTAGTTTTGGGCCAAATGTAGTTTACAAAATAGTTCATTGGAATATGTTACTGATTCTGAACAAACAACTTTCAGGTTAGTGCTATAAGGCAAATCACCCTGTACAAATAAATTTGGGTTCGAATCCTGCGGTGACTCTACAAATTTTCATTGTTGTTTCCTTGTTGGCTAAGCAAATTTGGGCCGATCAGCCAATTTTCGGAAAAGTAATATGATCCATGCGCTGGATGGGCATGTAAAAAGTCGGTCTAACCACCAACCCGCATTGGACCAGCGTGTAGGGATACGGTCCAAAACGCCCTAATGGATGGGGGTGTTTTGGGGGAGGCCTATGTCTAGCAGTGGACAATCACAGGCTGATGATGTATGTATGTATGATAAATATATAAATTAAAGAAATCTCGCTTAGAACATGTGCTATGCTGTTTGCCCCGACACGACACTCAAAATAATGGTTTAGGTGGCCCAACACCGATTTTACCAAAGATGTCACCACGTACCCGACAATGCAACATAAGAAAGTAGTAATTACAGTAATTTTGGCCAGGGAGTCTCAAAAACCCATTTTGCTTCCTCTGTTCTTTCTTTTAATGAAAAAAACTAGGCCGTTGTTCCTGATAATTCAATTGAAGCCTTGGAGGCGGGTTTTGGGTTCGAGAGAAGATTGGGTAGGTTTTATCAGCACAGAAAGTGAGAGTGGTCTTTTAAATCATTGTGAGTTCAAAATAATTGGTCCCTAACGCCGCCAAGATAGGTACGCGTCGGTCATTACGTACGCCTTGGCAAAATGCTTAATGACATTCAATTTTCCTATAGGTATAAATTATCGTGACAGATTTATCGAACATGATAAGCATAAAGTATCATTATAAAGACAACTGCGTAACTACGATATGTTTAGTTTTACCTTCGATACTGCTTCGTTGAAGCAAAATGTTGTTTCTATTAGCAGCGGTTTGTTTAATTATTGGTACATTATATTTGTACTTTACAAGAACCTTTAACTATTGGAAAAACAGAAATGTCGTGGGACCAAAGCCAACTGTTTTCTTTGGTAATATTAAAAATTCCGCTCTTCGAAGATCGAATATAACAACGATAATGCAAGAAGTATACAATCAATATCCTGAAGAAAAAGTGGTCGGAATATTTAGAATGACTACTCCGTGCTTACTTTTACGTGATTTAGACGTTATCAAGCATGTTATGATCAAGGATTTTGATCTTTTCGCTGATAGAGGAGTAGAATTTAGCAAGGACGGTCTGGGCGTTAACCTTTTCCACGCTGACGGAGAAACCTGGAGGATTTTAAGGAATCGCTTTACACCTATTTTCACGTCCGGAAAGCTTAAGAATATGCTATACCTAATGACGGAGCGAGGAGAGCAATTTATGGACTATGTCGAAAATCTTTCCAAGAAACAATCAGAACAACCTATTCATCTTTTGATCCAAAAGTTTACTATGGCATCGATTGCTGCATGTGCTTTCGGTATCGATATCGATGAGAATATGTCGCAGACATTAGAAAAAATTGATAAATTGATTTTTACGGCTAACTATAGTGTTGAACTAGATATGATGTATCCAGGAATTCTGAAGAAATTCAACAGCTCGATGTTTCCAGCTATGTTAAGCGATTTTTTCAATAATCTTGCCCAGAGGGTCATCGAACAGAGAGGTGGAAAACCATCAAATAGAAAGGACTTTATGGACATGATTCTAGAAATGAGGCAAAAGAAAGAAATTCAGGGAACAAAACGGTTCGATGGAGATGAGATTAAATCACTTGAGCTGACAGATAGTGTAATAGCTGCTCAAGCGTTTGTTTTCTATGCAGCAGGTTACGAAACAAGTGCATCTACTATGACGTATTTACTGTACGAAATTGCCAAAAATCCTGATATCCAAGATAAGCTTGTAAAGGAAATCGATGAGGTATTAAAACGACACAATGGAATAGTAAGTTACGAGTTACTAAATGAACTGAATTATATGGATAAAGTATTCGATGAAACCCTACGAAAACACCCAATTGTCGATCCCTTGCAACGTAATGCAAAGGTGGACTATAAAATACCTGGAACTGATATAACTATTGAAAAAGGTCAAACGGTGCTCGTGCCAATTATGGGTATTCACCGAGATCCTAAATATTATCCAAACCCAGACAAATTCGATCCAGAGCGTTTTTCTACAGAGAATGTGCGTACCCGACATTCATGTGCTTACCTGCCCTTTGGAACTGGTCCTAGAAACTGCATTGGTAAGTAAATAATTATAAAATGTTTAGCTACGTATTCCCTAACCTGAATAAAATTTATTCTATTTGATGCATTATAAGCAATCTAGCGATAACTTAGTGATGATCCTTTAATAAAAATACCGTACGTATGACATCATTAATACCTAAATTAATGTAAGTAAAAAATATTTTTCTAATTTTAGTATATTTTTATTAATTAGATTCAGTATATGCCACAATTTGAATTAAAAAGGTAAACAAAAAAAAACTAATTATCAAAAGTTTAAAAGAAATATTCGTAGCGTATTCTACTCAATAAATGTAAGAATATAATATGACAATAATATATAAAAGTAATTTATGTGGATTTCACCCTTTGATCTTAATTGCTGAATAGATAAACGCGATGAATTTTTAAGGTATTTTTTAAAAACTGATATAATTTTTGTTTTAGGCATGCGGTTCGCAAAAGTACAATCCAAGGTCTGCATTTTGAAACTACTGTCCAAGTTTAAAGTGGAGCCATCAAAGAATACACCATTGGATATTGTTTACGATCCTATGCGCTTAGTGGTTTTCCCTGTTGGCGGTATTATGTTAAACGTTGTGCCGAGGAATTCCTAAATGTGAAGTGAACACTTTTTCCAATTTTATTTATTAAATAAAGTAATAGAACCACAAGAAGTTGTTTTATATAATAATGGCTTACGATAGAAATTATATAGGATGTTTTTATATTTACCTTGAATTAAGTTTCTGACTCCATCCATAAAAAAAATGAATTTATGAAATAAGTAGGATGTTGACTAGATTTTTCTTTAACAATTTATAAAATATCTTAGTTTATTGAAGAGTAAATTCTAATCAACGAGTTAATACTAAAACAGTTCTTATTTCAAGCAAAGTATACAAACATATACATATTTGTATCAGCCTCACAACTCAGACGATCCAAACGCATCTGGTCAAAAGCGTAGACCGCGAAACGTTCTCTTAGATCCGGTCAAGGAAGGGGACACCGAGGCTCCGGACAAGGACGGGGACACCGAGGCTCCCGACCGAACGAGGATCCCGTCATACAACTTTACTCAACTATGTTAAACGAAGCTTACCAAAGACATGGCTCTGGAAGCATAACATCAGTGATAAAAAATAGTAGGTTAATGGTTTTGTACGGTATTCGTGATTATGTTACAGTTGACTTGCGCGGTAAATTGTGTTTAGTGAAAGCCTATATGCTAGGATTAGGAAAAATCTGCAAATAGAACAAAATGCCTCAGGCCGTTTCTGTTTAACTGTTCCTCGTCGATCTCACATTATGCCTTTTATTATTCAACATGACATACTTAACATGTCCAGTTGGGGTGGGTTGGTGACTCTCCATCTTTCGACGTTACGACGTTACTAGGGAACCTACCTATTTATATAAAGAGTACAGTTTTCACAGCGCTACTCGATTAAATCATTTAAATTTAAATAATTCATGATTTAAAAACAAGAGTCCTATTAATTTATACGACATTCAATGTTGCTGGTTGAGGGAAGAGAATAAAACTCCGGTTGTTCTTGAAGCGTAGTGTTGCGTAGCGTAGAATGTTTATTAAATTTTACGTTTTACGTTTTATGATTGAATCATGTTGGTGGAGTGAACCGCTACAACCCAACGGAGTCGAGGGACTTGCAACGTAATGTGCACAGAATAATTTTATGTTAGCTCCGAGGGACCCCTGAAGGGGGACCTCGGCTCGGGCTGCCATTTGTTTTACCCGTAAGCGTGCTTGATCGAGGGTGCCCACGAGGGCCGAGCCTCGGCTCGATCAGCCGCTGATCTTGTCCTTTCCTAAACCCGTTAGCCACATGTATCGAGGGCGCCCCGGTGGGCCGAACCTAGGCTCGATCAGTTGCTTTTAGGACTTACTTGTGATGAGTTTTTACCCGACCTATCTGTTTGGTGAAAACCGGCCCGGCACGTGCCGGTACCTAGTGTACGGAGTGAATAGTTGCCCTCGTCGGCGAGGGCGGTATGTGTTTTGTAGCACGGGCTTGCATGATTGTAATTTCGTCATCCTGTTCTAAAATGGCATGGCGCGCTCGCCTGAAACGTTTGTGATTTCTGAGATTTATGCTTGGTACGTAGTCGGCGGCGCTACGAACGTTTGAGGCGAAGCCGATTCGAAGTAACGGATTGACGCTTATCATAGATATTGTTTAATGGTAGGTAATTCCAGAGCCATGTGCAGGTTTTCATTGCGCAGATAGTATGGCGCGCCCGTGGCTCTGCGCATGAATCTGTTTTGAATGACTTGTAATTTGTGTATGTGTTTTTTGTGAGCGTGAGCAAATACAGGACCGGAGTAGGTCATGATTGGGCGGATTACAGTTTTGTAAAGCAGTACCTTGTTACGCAGGGATAGCTTGCTTCTAGGATTGATGAGAGGAAATAGGCGGCCTAGGACAAATGCCGCTCTATTTTTGACTTTGGTAAGGTGAGGACCGAAGGATAAGGTTCTGTCGAGTGTTACCCCGAGGTATTTGGTTTGATCTACCCAAGGGATTGGGCAGTCAAGGGACGGATTTTGGATGGGAGTGGCAAGCGCTTTCGTAACGAAAACAGAAATGCGCTTGGATGGATTAATCTCAATCCTCCATTTCCGAAACCATTACCCTAGGGTCGTGGCAGCGGCTTGGAGTCTTTGAGCTATGAGGATAGGACACATTCCGGATACGTAGATGCAAGTATCGTCTGCGAACAAGGCGGTGCTTACATGTCGGTGGAGTGGGATATCGATCGGATCTCGTATGGTGAGTCGAGACGGTCGGGCACGCCGAGCTTATATAACTTGTATATAAGGCGTTCGACAAAGTGTGGCACTTTGTCGAACGCCTTTGCCACGTCGAGGAAAAGGGCTCCCGTATGTAAGCTATATATAATTTTGGATTTGATATGTTCCGTGATACGATGTACTTGATCGGTGCATGAGTGCTTGGCTCGGAAGCCGAATTGCAATGGATCTGGCAACCCTCTCGATTTCATAAACTCGAGTAAACGGGTTAAGATGAGGCGTTCGTAAATTTTCCCAAAACCCTTGAGGCTAATGGGGCGATATGAGGTAGGTAGGGATGGTGGTTTACCAGGTTTGAGGAATCCTATAACTACAGCTTCTTTCCAAGTGTTTGGAAAAATACCCTTGGAAAGGGCTGCGTTATAGATAAGGACAAGGAGGCTAATCAGGTCTCCGTAACCGGGGAAGTTAAATCGCGCGGTGGTATTTTAATCAATCGTACGACCTCGCTTTCTACCTTGCGGAGATGAGCGGCGTCCACCGGTTGAGTGCTGGGTGTGCATTGCGCCTCGAGGCTGTCGGCTAGGCATTCGGCCTTTTCTTCATCCAAAAACGCTGGTGTGTCGGAGTTGAGTTGGGTGAGTGGTGGCATCGCGGGGATTCCGGTGCTGCCTTTTAGGTGCCACAACACTGAAGTTAAGTAAGTCGGTGAGGGCATCAAGCTCTCTACCGCATCTGTTAGTTCTAATGCTGTTCCATCGGATGTTCTTGCTATTGAAATCGCCGGCCAAAATGACGGCGTCTCCTAGTGAGAATAGCGCGTTGAAATCTGATTCTAAAGCGTGAGTGTTGTTATTACACGACATATAGACCGAAGCTATGTTAATGGCGCGTGTCCTGTCATGGCTAGATGACAGACCGAGGCTTCTAAATGCACAAGAGTCGACGGCGTGTTGACTACTACGCAGTGCAGTGACCTTTTGTAGTAGATTAGAGAGCCGCCGTTTTTAGCGTCGGCCCTGTCATTTCTGATGATATTGTAGTTCGCGATTTTAGGATCGGTTTTGCCAGGTTTAAGGAAGGTCTCCTGCACTAGTAGAATGTCTACGTCGTTTTCTCGTAGGAAATTTGAGATTTCGGTCTTTTTATCAGCTAGACCGTTCGCGTTGAAAAAGACGATGTTAATTGCACGTGGCTTTAGACGGCCCGGGCCGTTGTTACAATTCGATAGGGGTGTAATATCCATGTTATCATGATATTAACTCTACTAGATGCCTATACTTCTGAAGTATGGCCAATCGCGCGCTAAAGTTTCCGACGACGGCGTCGAATTCCTCTGTTAGTCGATCGAGCTCTGCGAAGTCGATCTGTCCGGCTACTTGTTCTAGATTGCTCCCAGCGCTGCCATTGCTATGGCTAGCGTACTGGGGCGCGCTACGCGGAGCGCTTGTTGGTGGTGCGCGAGGTGCGCTCGGCGCGTTCTGACGCGGTGGCTGCTGTTGCCATGCGGGTAATGGTGCGCTACGCGGAGCGCTAGGCGTTTGCCACGCCGGAGCAGTCCGAAGTGGTGGAAAGGCGGAGGGTGTGAAGGATGGCACTGGTGGGCGCCTGGGAGCGGATGAGGGTGGTAGCGGCTTACGCTTGGGGGCTTTTGGGCACCCCAAGTAGTTAGCCGTGTGACCGGTGTTTTGGCGGTTGACGCATGCCGGCGGCTCGAATACGAGCAGGGCGTCTTTGTCGCGAGGACGGGGGCAGTCAGGCGTGCCATGGTCGCCGAGGCACTTCACGCATCGAGGACGCGCGTGACAGTTGCGGGCCGAGTGCCCAAATATTTGACAGTTGTGACACTGTCCTGGGATTCCATTTGAGCGTGGTGCTTCAAAGGTTATGCGACCTATGTCGCAGATGTGTTTTAGGTCGTAGACCTTTTTTCCCTCGGGGGAACGTTCAAGGGTCAGAAGGACCACGTTGAAGGGTTTTTGTTTGCGGGTGCGTAAGGCGTATGACTGAGTATATCGGGATATTAGCCGATTTAATAAGATTATGTATCTCCGGTGGGTATTCTTGGCAGTCCTTTGACTACTGTCCGAAGTACGCGTTCATCCGGGAGCGCGTATGTGTGATAATACGTAATTGTTTGCATTTAAATTTTGTTACTGACGGTGCGCGGCGACCGTGTCTAATAGATTTTGATTTCAGTTCGGAATCAGATGCGTAAATTACTCTGTTGAACAGAGCTGACCGAGCTCTGCCATTTGTCTTTCGACCTATGAAAATCGGTGTCAGTTGGTTGCCAATCTAATGTCAAATACTAATACGACAGTAGCGATCGCGTTGTAATAAGAGGACCGAGCGATTTTCATCATAAGATTTTAACCTTTCAAGTAACTGGCGTCATAATTTAACATTAGATTTCTTTTATATCTACGAGTATATTTTGCTTAGTATTCTACCTAATTCTGATTGAGCTTGGGTATACCTGACTGAGACATTCTTACATAGTGACATTACAATGTATAATCGGCTTCCGCAGTAGTCAGGTCATATTGATCCAATACTAATCGATACGTGAAACATTTATGTTGGCATCGCAACGTAGTCAAGGCTAATTGATAAAAGCATATCTATCTCATATTATAAGAGGAAGATTTGTACGTTGTATGTATGTCCGTAATTAATAAACTCATAGTGTACTTGCATTCAAAAAATTTGACTTTAAGCTACATTTACATGAGTAACATTGAGCGAAATAAGCACGTCCAAAACAGTCCATTCTGCTACTAAGCCGCTACTGAACATTTCCGACAAACAATTGAAATAAGATTCCAATAAGCAAGATTCTAATAAAGGATGGAACAATCTCAAAGAGAGTTTAGATACCGCTATATAAGCAATGGGCCGTTTAAAACTGTTTAAAAAGGAAGAGTTGGAATGGGTTTTCCGAATCCTCCAAGTCAAGAAAAGAAGGCTTTAATGTGACTGACTGAGGGACCGAAAGCATAATTCATCGATACAACAGTTGTAAATGTACAAAAATCCACGCGGAGAAATAACAAATATATCAACACTTATACTGTAAAACCACTCAGTGCCTTCGAACCAAAATGATTTATGATTGATACCGCAGGTCATCAGTGAGGAAATGACAAGAAGAAAAAAAACGTAGAGCTACTTTTTACCAGCAAAAATCCATGACAAAATCTAAAATCACACTGGCAAAGCCGTGGACGAACTGCTAGTTCATATTAATATTATTGAGCGTCGACTGCCAGAACTGGACCGGCTATTTACATAACCATCCGACGCATGGATCGTCTTACTTTTCAGACAATTGGTCCATATTTATTTAAAATAACTTTGGTTTATAAAAAAGAGGCCAAAACTCGCTACGGCAGAGCGGCGAAATAACTTTGAGAAATATGTTTCTGAATTTACATTTACCTATTATTATTTCTTTTGTTTACGCGAATATAATACATTATTAAATAAAATTACTTTTACGGATTTTATCGCGTTTATTTTACATATTTAAATTCCACGCATCTCGAACACTTTCCAGCGCGTGGTCACAGGTAGACAGATATCATGCGTCTTGTTGCCAGTGCTGAAGCGGTTTCAGATCTTAATTTTATTAATTATTTTTAGTCTGTACTCCGACATGATGCAATGAACTAATTCTACCATTACACGCAGTGGTATTATGCTTGGTTTAATTTTGAATTTATTAATTATGGGTCCCAAGCAGGTAGTAGAATCTTCTATTAAAATTTGGAAGTTTCTAATCTAATAGCCTCACGGATAATCCTTGGTAGGAATCGGTATTTTAGCGAGGATTTGTGGTCGATCAAATCTGATGTAATGGTTTGGGTGATTTAAGTATGGTTATACACTGCCGACTTTTGGGTCTTTTATGTTTCATGTCAGCTATATGTTCCTTCATGCGGGTTCTTATTGCTCGCTTTATTTGTCCAATATAAGAGAGACCGCAGTCACAATCTAGCTTGTACACTCCTGGATCTTGTAGAGAAATATTGCACTTGACAGGTGGTAGGAATTGACCAATCTTAACGCAAACGCAATACAAACTCAGTAAAAAATGTAGGATTTAACAGGAAGTACTATGAGAAGGATAATGATTACGTCAAGACAGGATGATTCCATAGATGGTAATGAAGAGAGATAGTGTTTGGAAAAAGAAATGATATAAGAAACGATTATTTACATTGAATATATTAATGCACTGCTAAAGTTAAAACATATACCTGTTGGATACACTTGCTTCTACAAGTAAGATATTTAGATTATATATTAGATTATAATATATTATTAAATTTATTTTTAGATATTCTTCTTTAAGCTTGGAGGAAAAGACGTCCATTGAAATCTGGAAGATTAAAGACAATGTCAGACAAAATTGAAATGATAGATTAAAATAAAATTTTTAGAACTTATGCATCCGAAAAATTAGGATTGTTATTTTTATTTATTAAAGGTAGCGGTAGCATGTATCTTACATATAAAACATTTTTTGTTTATATGTTCGATACATTGGTTGTGCAATTAATCATTTATATCGATAAAGGTTATATCTCTAAAGATGTCGGAAATATGAAATACGTAGGCAAAAGTCAAAAGATAACGTCGTAAAAATATATATTTTTGGTGAAATTACAAATGCAGCAAATGATGGCTACGTTACACGGAATATATTTAAAATTAATCTATCATTAAAACATATAAGTACAACGTGATTTTTATGTGTTATATACATGCCCAACAAGAGTTTCTTTTCAAAAATATAGTATACGAAAAATTATGTAAAAGTAATAATAACTGAAAAAATTACAAGCGTTTACAAACGTTATTTCTTGCATAATTGTCTCAGCAAAAAGTATGATCTTACTTCGCGCTTAGCAGGCACCAGTACATATTATGCGTATAATCAAATACATGTATTATTATTACGATTACAAACCATGTACAAGAAATAAGTTGTGACTACATTTTCCATCGCACTATTGAGATATAGATTCGATATAGATATATATTATAAATGAATAATTGACTAGGAACTTGCATTTAATGTCATACATTTAATGCTCGTATTGAATTAAGTATTTTCAATTAATTACGCAATCAGCATATCAAAATAGAATATGTACTACAATCATTACTTTTCATTACCTGCTTACATCGTCCGATTTTTGATTGACAAATCACATTTATCAATTTATTTTCCTTTTAAACTCTACATATTATTTGTTCATAATGTCCTTTTCTATCCCTTATGCACAAACAACACGTTTTGCGTTTTAAAAGATTTACTTTTTTAAGGACGATTAGTGTTATTATTTTTAACAGTTTGAACGCACTTTCAATGTCTTTGAAATGATTTTGGAATGCGCATCTTCGTCGGACACTGACCCGCTGGCTAGCTATTCGAGGTGCGGGCGGGTGGGAATTGTTCTGCAGGGTTGAGAGACGGAGTGCGGGCCAGGATTAGCACGGTTGTAATAGCAATGACCATTTCGTTTATATTTTTATCTAGTTTTGGGCCAAATGTAGTTTACAAAATAGTTCATTGGAATATGTTACTGATTCTGAACAAACAACTTTCAGGTTAGTGCTATAAGGCAAATCACCCTGTACAAATAAATTTGGGTTCGAATCCTGCGGTGACTCAACAAATTTTCATTGTTGTTTCCTTGTTGGCTAAGCAAATTTGGGCCGATCAGCCAATTTTCGGAAAAGTAATATGATGGGCATGTAAAAGTCGGTCCAACCACCAACCCGCATTGGACCAGCGTGTAGGGATACGGTCCGAAACGCCCTAATGGATGGGGGTGTTTTGGGGGAGGCCTATGTCTAGCAGTGGACAATCACAGGCTGATGATGTATGTATGTATGATGAATATATAAATTAAAGGAATCTCTCTTAGAACTGTTTGCCCGACACGACACTCAAAATAATGGTTTAGGTGGCCCAACCGATTTTACAAAGATGTCACCACGTCCGACAATGCAACATAAGAAAGTAGTAATTACAGTAATTTTGGCCAGGGAGTCTCAAAAACCCATTTTGCTTCCTCTGTTCTTTCTTTTAATGAAAAAAACTAGGCCGTTATTCCTGATAATTCAATGAAGCCTTGGAGGCGGGTTTTGGGTTCGAGAGAAGATTGGGTAGGTTCTATCAGCACAGAAAGTGAGAGTGGTCTCTTAAATCATTGTGAGTTCAAAATAATTGGTCCCTAACGCCGCCAAGATAGGTACGCGTCGGTCATTACGTACGCCTTGGCAAAATGCTTAATGACATTCAATTTTCCTATAGGTATAAATTATCGTGACAGATTTATCGAACATGATAAGCATAAAGTATCATTATAAAGACAACTGCGTAACTACAATATGTTTAGTTTACCTTCGATACTGCTTCGTTGAAGCAAAATGTTGTTCTATTAGCACCGGTTTGTTTAATTATTGGTACATTATATTTGTACTTTACAAGAACCTTTAACTATTGGAAAAACAGAAATGTCGTGGGCCAAAGCCAACTGTTTTCTTTGGTAATATTAAAATTCCGCTCTTCGAAGATCGAATATAACAACGATAATGCAAGATATACAATCAATATCCTGAAGAAAAAGTGGTCGGAATATTTAGAATGACTACTCCGTGCTTACTTTTACGTGATTTAGACATTATCAAGCATGTTATGATCAAGGATTTTGATCTTTTTGCTGATAGAGGAGTAGAATTTAGCAAGGACGGTCTGGGCGTTAACCTTTTCCACGCTGACGGAGAAACCTGGAGGATTTTAAGGAATCGCTTTACACCTATTTTCACGTCCGGAAAACTTAAGAACATGCTATACCTAATGACAGAGCGAGGAGAGCAATTTATGGACTATGTCGAAAATCTTTCCAAGAAACAATCAGAACAACCTATTCATCTTTTGATCCAAAAGTTTACTATGGCATCGATTGCTGCATGTGCTTTCGGTATCGATATCGATGACAATATGTCGCAGACATTAGAAAAAATCGATAAATTGATTTTTACGGCTAACTATAGTGTTGAACTAGATATGATGTATCCAGGAATTCTGAAGAAATTCAACAGCTCGATGTTTCCAGCTATGTTAAGCGATTTTTTCAATAATCTTGCCCAGAGGGTCATCGAACAGAGAGGTGGAAAACCATCAAATAGAAAGGACTTTATGGACATGATTCTAGAAATGAGGCAAAAGAAAGAAATTCAGGGAACAAAACGGTTCGATGGAGATGAGATTAAATCACTTGAGCTGACAGATAGTGTAATAGCTGCTCAAGCGTTTGTTTTCTATGCAGCAGGTTACGAAACAAGTGCATCTACTATGACGTATTTACTGTACGAAATTGCCAAAAATCCTGATATCCAAGATAAGCTTGTAAAGGAAATCGATGAGGTATTAAAACGACACAATGGAATAGTAAGTTACGAGTTACTAAATGAACTGAATTATATGGATAAAGTATTCGATGAAACCCTACGAAAACACCCAATTGTCGATCCCTTGCAACGTAATGCAAAGGTGGACTATAAAATACCTGGAACTGATATAACTATTGAAAAAGGTCAAACGGTGCTCGTGCCAATTATGGGTATTCACCGAGATCCTAAATATTATCCAAACCCAGACAAATTCGATCCAGAGCGTTTTTCTACAGAAAATGTGCGTACCCGACATTCATGTGCTTACCTGCCCTTTGGAACTGGTCCTAGAAACTGCATTGGTAAGTAAATAATTATAAAAATGTTTAGCTACGTATTTCCCTAACCCGAATAAAATTTAGTCTATTTGATGCATTATAAGCAATCTAGCGATAACTTAGTGATGATCCTTTAATAAAAATACCGTACGTATGACATCATTAATACCTAAATTAATGTAAGTAAAAAATATTTTTCTAATTTTAGTATATTTTTATTGATTAGATTCAGTATATGCCATAATTTGAATTAGAAAGGTAAACAAAAAAAAACTAATTATCAAAAGTTTAAAAGAAATATTCGTAGCGTATTCTACTCAATAAATGTAAGAATATAATATGACAATAATATATAAAAGTAATTTATGTGGATTTCACCCTTTGATCTTAATTGCTGAATAGATAAACGCGATGAATTTTAAGGTATTTTTAAAACTGATATAATTTTGTTTTAGGCATGCGGTTCAAAAGTACAATCCAAGGTCTGCATTTTGAAACTACTGTCCAAGTTTAAAGTGGAGCCATCAAAGAATACACCATTGGATATTGTTTACGATCCTATGCGCTTAGTGGTTTTCCCTGTTGGCGAATTATGTTAAACGTTGTGCCGAGGAATTCGTAAATGTGAAGTGAACACTTTTTCCAATTTTATTTATTAAATAAAGTTATAGAACCACAAGAGGTTGTTTTATATAATAATGGTTTACGATAGAAATTATATAGGATGTTTTATATTTACCTTGAATTAAATTTCTGACTCCATCCATAAAAAAATGAATTTATGAAATTAGTAGGATGTTGACTAGATTTTTCTTTAACAATTTATAAAATATCTTAGTTTATTGAAGAGTAAATTCTAATCAACGAGTTAATACTAAAACAATTCTTATTTCAAGCAAAGTATCAAACATATACATATTTGTATCAGCTTCACAACTCAGACGATCCAAACGCATCTGGTCAAAGCGTAGACCACGAAACGTTCTCCTAGATCCGGACAGGAAGGGACATCGAGGATCCCATCCATCAACTTTCTCAACTATGTTAAATGAAGCTTATCAAAGACATGGCTCTGGAAGCATAACATCAGTGATAAAAATAGTAGGTTAAAGCTTTGTACGGTATTCGTGATTATGTTACAGTTGACTTGCGCATTAAATTGTGTTTAGTGAAGCCTATACGCTAGGATTAGGAAAAATCTGCAAATAGTACAAAATGCCTGAGGTCGTTTCTGTTTAACTGTTCCTCGTCGATCTCCATTATGCGATTAATTATTCAACATGACATACTGAACATGTCTAGTTGGGTGACTATCCATCTTTCGACGTTACAGGAACCTACCTATTTATATAAAGAGTACAGTTTTCACAGCACTACTCGATTAAAACATTTAAATTTAAATAATTCATGATTTAAAAACAAGAGTCCTATTAATTTATAGGAGATTCAATGTCGCTGTTCAGGAAGAGAATAAAACTCGGTTGTTCTTGAAGCGTAGTGTTGCGTAGCGTAGAATGTTTATTAAATTTTACGTTTTACGTTTTATGATTGAATCACGTTGGAGGTGAACCGCTACAACCCAACGAGTCGAGGGACTGTGCAACTTTAAGTGTCACAGAATCATTTTACTTAGCTCGAGGACCCTGAAGGGGACCTCGGCTCAAGCTCTCATTTGTTTTACCGGTAAGCGTGCTTGATCGAGGGTGCCCACAAGGGCCGAGCCTCGCTCGATCAGCCGCTGATCTTGTCTGTCCTTTCCTAAACCCGTTAGCCACATGTATCGAGGCGCCCGGTGGCCGAACCTAGCTCGATCAGTTGCTTTTAGCACTTACTTGTGATGAGTTTTACCCGACCTATCTGTTTGGTGAAAAACGGCCCGGCACTTGCCGGTACCTAGTGGACAGGTGAATAGTTGCCCTCGTCGGCGAGGGCGGTATGTGTTTTAGCACGAGCTTGCATGATGTAATTTCGTCATCCTGTTCTAAAATGGCATGGCGCGCTCGCCTGAAACGTTTGTGATTTCTGAGATTTATGCTTGGTACGTAGTCGGCGGCGCTACGTACGTTTGAGGCAAGCCGATTCGAAGTAACGATTGACGCTTATTATAGATATTGTTTAATGGTAGGTAATTCCAGAGCCATGTGCAGGTTTTCATTGCGCAGATAGTATGGCGCGCCGTGGCTCTGCGCATGAATCTGTTTTGAATGACTGTAATTTGTGTATTGTTTTGTGAGCGTGAGTAAATACAGGACCGGAGTAGGTCAATATTGGGCGGATTACAGTTTTGTAAAGCAGTACCTTGTTACGCAGGGATAGCTTGCTTCTAGGATTGATGAGAGAAATAGGCGGCCTAGGACAAATGCCGCTCATTTTGACTTTGCAAGGTGAGGACCGAAGGATAAGGTTCTGTCGAGTGTTACCCGAGGTATTTGGTTTGATCTACCCAAGGATTGGGCAGTCAAGGAGGCGGATTTTGGATGGGAGTGCAAGCGCTTCCGTAGCGAAAACAGAAATGCGCTTTTGGATGGATTAATCTCAATCCTCCATTTCCGAAACCATTACCCTAGGTCGTGGCAGCGCTTGAGTCTTTGAGCATGAGGATAGGACATTCCGGATACGTAGATGCAAGTATCGTCTGCGAACAAGGCGGTGCTTACATGTCGGTGGAGTGGGATATCGATCGGATCTCGTATGGTGAGTCGAGACGGTCGGGCACGCCGAGCTTATATAACTTGATATAAGGCGTTCGACAAAGTGTGGCACTTTGTCGAACGCCTTCTCACGTCGAGAAAGGGCTCCCGTATAAGCAATATATAATTTTGGATTTGATATGTTCCGTGATACGATGTCTGATCGGTGCTGGGTGCTGGCTCAGAAGCCGAATCGCACTGGATTTGCAACCCTCTCGATTTCATAAACTCGAGTAAACGGGTTAAGATGAGGCGTTCAAATTTTCCCAAAACTCTTGAGCTAATGGGGCGATATGAGGTAGGTAGGGATGGTGGTTTACCAGGTTTGAGAATACTATAACTACAGCTTCTTTCCAAGTGTTTGGAAAAGTCCCTTGGAAAGGGCTGCGTTATAGATAAGGACAAGGAGGCTAATCAGGTCTCCGTAACCGAGGAAGTTAAATCCTGCAGTGGTATTTTAATCAATCGTCGACCTCGCTTTCTACCTTGCGGAGATGAGCGGCGTCCACCGGTTGAGTGCTGGTTGCATTGCGCTTCGAGGCTGTCGGCTAAGGCATTCGGCCTTTTCTTCATCCAAAAACGCTGGTGTGTCGGAGTTGAGTTGGGTGAGTGGTGGCATCGCGGGGATTCCGGTGCTGCCTTTTAGGTGCCACAACACTGAAGTTAAGTAAGTCGGTGAGGGCATCAAGCTCTCTACCGCATCTGTTAGTTCTAATGCTGTTCCATCGGATGTTCTTGCTATTGAAATCGCCGGCCAAAATGACGGCGTCTCCTAGTGAGAATAGCGCGTTGAAATCTGATTCTAAAGCGTGAGTGTTGTTATTACACGACATAGACCAAAGCTATGTTCATGGCGCGTGTCCTGTCATGCTAGACGACAGACCGAGGCTTCTAAATGCACAAGAGTCGACGGCGTGTTGACTACTACGCAGTGCAGTGACCTTTTGTAGTAGATTAGAGAGCCGCCGTTTTTAGCGTCGGCCCTGTCATTTCTGATGATATTGTAGTTCGCGATTTTAGGATCGGTTTTGCCAGGTTTAAGGAAGGTCTCCTGCACTAGTAGAATGTCTACGTCGTTTTCTCGTAGGAAATTTGAGATTTCGGTCTTTTTATCAGCTAGACCGTTCGCGTTGAAAAAGACGATGTTAATTGCACGTGGCTTTAGACGGCCCGGGCCGTTGTTACAATTCGATAGGTGTACTATCCATTATCACGATATAACTCTACTAGATGCCTATCTTTTGAAGTATGCCAATCGCGCCTTAAGTTTCCGACGACGGCGTCGATTCCTCTGTTGAGTCGATCGAGCTCTGCGAGTCGATCTGTCCGCTACTTGTTCTGATTGCTCCAGCGCTGCCATTGCTATGGCTGGCGTACTGGGGCGCACTACGCGGAGCACGTTGTTGGTGGTGCGCGAGGTGCGCTCGGCGCGTTCTGACGCGGTGGCTGCTGTTGCCATGCGGGTAATGGTGCGCTACGCGGAGCGCTAGGCGTTTGCCACGCCGGAGCAGTCCGAAGTGGTGGAAAGGCGGAGGGTGTGAAGGATGGCACTGGTGGGCGCCTGGGAGCGGATGAGGGTGGTGAGCGGCTTCACGCTTGGGCTTTTGGCACCCCAAGTGGTTAGCCTGTGACCGAGTGTTTTGGCGGTTGACGATGCCGGCGGCTCGAATGTGAGCAGGGTGTCTTTGTCGTGAGGACGGGGGCAGTAAGGCGTGCCATGGTCGCCGAGGCACTTCACGCATCGGGGACGCGCGTGACAATTGCGGGCTGAGTGCCCAAATATTTGACAGTTGTGACACTGTCCTGGGATTCCGTTTGAGCGTAGTGCTTCAAAGGTTATGCGACCTATGTCGCAGGTGTTTTAGATCGTAGACCTTTTTTCCCTCGGGGGAACATTAAGGGTCTGAAGGACCACGTTGAAGGTTTTTTTTGTTTGCGGGTGCGTAAGGCGTATATCGTGATATTAGCCGATTTAATAAAGTTGTGTATCTCCGCGGTGGGGATCTCCTTCGGCAGTCCTTTGACTACTGTCCGAAGTAGGCGTTCATCCGGGAGCGCGTATGTGTGATAATAGTAATTGTTTGCATTTAAGAATGTTGTTACTTGACGATGCGCGGCGACCGTGTCTAATTAGATTTTGATTCCAGTTGCGGAATCAGATGCGGTAAATTTAACTCTGTTAGACAAAGCTGACCGGAGCTCTGCCCATTTGTCTTTCGACCTAATGAAAATCGGTGGTGGTTTTGTCTTCGGCCGAGACGTTAGTTGGTTGCCGTGAGGCGGCGGGTTGCTGCGAGGCAGCTGAGGTGCTTGGCCGTGAGGCGGCGGTGGCTGATGGCCCTGGTATTGGTTGGGCAGAAGGCCCTTTGGCTGACGGCCCTTGGGTGGCTGGGGCAGATGGCCCTGTGGTTGGTGATGGCCTTGTAGCCGAAAGTTCATTGGCCGACGATTTCAGCGATTCGACAGGAGGGTCTTATTTGCGCTTCTTTTTGCGCAATACTACTGGGAGAAAACCTCCTGCGTCGGAGTCCTCGGCTTCCTGGGACGCCTGTTCTACCTCCATTTCGGAGTCAGACGTGGTGGTGGTGGTGTTGGATTCGCACCAGATCTCTGCTCTGGTGCGGCTCCTACGTTGGCGCGCGTTTTTTTTCCCTTTTTGGGGGTGGACGGAGCGGAATTGTTCTCACTAGCCGCGGCGAGAATGGCTGCGCGGATAGCCTCTGGCGTTTTATCCTTGAGGTCCTCCAAATTGAGGCCTATCCCTTCTAGTGCAACTTGCATTAGTTGCAACATCGTGAGCGTATTGTAATTAATTTGAATGAGACGCGTTTTAACTCTGACTATATGCAAGCACCCCCGGTGAGGCCGGGGGTTGTGAGCCCTACCCTCCCCGCCCCAGTGAGCAGGGAGGTGTAAACCTAATAGTAAAATAAGAGCACTAGCGCTTTAGGAGCGCTAGGTGTATGCCTAAGTTGCTGCCTAGTGCAGCAAACTAGCGTTAAACGGATGAATATAAATACCACGTGGGTGGTGTGCGTGTTGATTTTAACTACGTTCGCGGTGAAACGTGGCAAAGATATATGGCAAAAATATACTAGTAGAATATGGATCCCTACATCTCAACAGAAACCTGTGAACGGGGGAAAAACGGAAACGACTCACCGGACGGCTACACAGCTATCTACGCTCAGGCGCGTACGCCGAACGCATCGACATAATAACACCGGCACACACTAGCACTGTCACTGTAGTATTGCACGGCGAACACGGAGTCTTCTTGCTTCTTGCCACTTGACGGCGTCGGGGGGAGGGCGTGGCCACGGGTGGGTCAAGCGGATGGTGCAGGTAGCAGGGAGGATCGAGTGGTCTTGTCCGGTCGATCCGAGAGCTAGATGCGCACTCTTTTCTTTTTTGTGTTCTAAGACTACCGTCAATGTCTGTGTTTACCTGTATGTGTGTGACAACTTAGTGGTTAGCAACCTATGGCTCGGGGTGGGTTTCGGAGCTGGGTTTTGCTACGTGAATTGCGAAGAATGGAGGGGTAGCAAGGCATTGCTTGAGGATGAGTTAGGTAGTCGACTTGAAGAGGCTACTCTAAGGATCGCGGTTAACTCTGCGGTTTGGAATTTTAAGGCAGCCAGGGTAGTTTACCGTGTGGCCGGAATTGCGGCAATTAACGCGCGCTTTTTAAACTTTTTTGAAATTCCTAAATAAAGATTGTCGCGGGCAGAGCTATGAACAAATATTAGCTAATGCACCAGAGATGTTTAAAAAGTACTCCAGTCAGTCAAGATAAAAAAAGTGTATTTTTGCTAAATTTTGTGGGTGTTCAGGCTGTTAAGTTTGTTACTGAAATAGTAACATTCTTTCAATTCATTTGAGTTTTTAATTTTCTTTCAAAAATAAGATGGTATGTATATATGGTAAGATGGATGGTATATATACAACTTCTCCTAACGGAGAAATTTCCTGTCCCTAATGGTTATCTATTGTTTGTTGATTTTATTACGTTTATTTTACATTTTAAATTTCCGACGTTTCGAACTGTTTCCGGCGGCACGGGGTAGACTGAGATGTCATACGTCTTGTTGCCAGTGCTGAAGCGGGATTACCAGATTTTAAGAATCTGGTTTACAGAACAAAAGTGATTTTAGAGCAAGATAACAGAATTATTAGACCATCCCCCGTACAGCCCCGACCTGATCCCCAATGGTTTCTATACTTTCCTAAAATAGATAATAAATTGCGTGGTCAGAGATTTTCATCACCTGAAGTGGACGCCAACAAAACAGCCATTTTGGAGACCGAAACTTACGAATGAAATGGTTGCTTCTATGACTGGTTCCATCGTATGAAAAAATGTGTCAAATTTCGCGGAGAATACTTCTAAAAGCAATAAATACATTTTTAATAGTATTGTTGTGACACTTCCTTGATTCCCGAAATTTTCAGTGCCACCCTCGTAATGACAAAATAATAAAAATAAAAACAGTTTTAAAAATTTTTGACAGACGCGATTCTTCCATGGACCTCTAAAGCTGTTACGTAAAATTTTGAGAAAGACAAGAAGTAATTTAATAATTTCTATCATTATATTTATTTAAAAAAAACATAATCTACAAATAACATATATTTTCTACCAAAAACGAAATCAAAGAAGACGAATGAAGAAAACTGCACGAGGTACCAAGGCTTAGACTGACCATAACAGAAATTCTTTGTTGTACCGTGCATTAAAATGTATACTAAATTAAATAACCAGCATAGAACTTACCCAATGCTGTCGGCTTCCGCAATGTCGTCAAGGTTATATTGATCAGAAATGCCAATTATTCTGTTAGCACATTGAAGTCGACTTACGCAAGGCAATATTGATAAAATTATCATTGATACTTATCATTCTGCTAAAAATATTCAGGTCCGAAGGTTAGAAACTAGAAACAATCTATGCTCTTCACTTCTCAGTTTTCGCTAAGTCGCGTCTCTGTTGCATATCCATTAAAATTACTTTTGTAAAAAAAATTATAAAAAATCAAAACGCAAAGTTTCTTGTTACTTTTCTAGGCAGGTCGAGTTTTGTAAACCTTTGTTTTTTTGACCGTCTTTGTCTAAGAATGTCTGATAATACACACTAATAAAAGAATAATCTTAGTTATAGACCGATTGTCATTAGCTTCTACGATCGCCGTATTATACAATTTTTTTACATAAAAGTTACTCCTTGTTTTCCGTTCCTGGTGAACCATTTGGATTATTATTTACTCATACAGCATTTTATTATTCGATTTGTTTCGCTTTGTATTTTTAAATTTCATTAACATTACTTTCTACAATATCTGAGATGTTAAGAACCTGACGTCGTTGTAAATTATAAACTAGTAGAAGTGGAAACGCTGGCTAAAACTTAAGTGATTGACTAAAATTTTGTTTATATGGAATTCTATCTTTAAGTTGAGATACAAATATTGCGGTAGCATGTTTTTAATTCTTATAAGTATTATCCGTAATAAACTTCTCTGTTAAAACATTGAACAAAAGTAATGTGGCGTGTATTTTCATTATGAAATTTAATAATTTGTATGTTATATAGAACGAAATTGTTTGTTTACGCATAACGATAAAATAAATATCTTAAAAGATGATATAAATTTAAAAATACGATGCGGATATCATAAGACGATGTCGTGATAAAAGATATCCATTGTGTTTAATTTGCAAAAGATTCCTAAAACTAATAAAAACATGAAACGAATGTATCTAAGGAATGATTCATTTATGTACAAAAAGTAAGCGACGTTAGATATTTATCTGTTAAAATTAGCTCGTATTTAACATTTTTACGTTAGTATACAAAACAAATACTACAATAGAGTTCCTTTTTCAACTTGATACAATTCGTATAACGTCTATTGATATAGCTTCAAACTGTGATTTACGATATACCTATAGTTAAAAAATATGCAAGATGATATAATAAATTTAAATTAAGGAGGAAGACGAGCCAATATGGGACTTTCATCACCGAGGAAAACTGCCGAAATAGCTCACCGATGGTTCATGATTTATTTCTGCTTGCATGATACTTTTGATTATATTAGGAAAGAACTACACCATATCTACATATATGATAACCTATATATTAGCTATGTTATTGTAAAGTTTTATTAAAAATCAGTATCACACATCCATCCATACAATCTTTAGCATTGCGTGCGTACGTAACGTATACGCATTTATTATGTTTTTGGTAAGATCATAATATTTGCACATTTTTTCACAGAATTGCATTTGAAGATGCGTACGAGATACCTTATAGATGATATGTTTGAAACCATTTTCTACTCCAATCAGGTAAAATTTCTTAGTTTGTATATGACACATATTTTAGTTTCGACTCTTGTCACTAACATAAAAAGAAATAATTTTTTGTTTTTAATTATGATAGAAGGTGGTTTGAGCAAGTAAAATAAAAAAAAACTTAAAATTTTAGTCTAAACTAAGAGCTAATCTCGTTCCGTAAACGATTATCATTTTATTGACTTGTTCCCAATTGTGTGTATAGGGTGCATAAAATAATATACTAATTAGATATTTCTAGATAGCGTTAATAATGTCATCGGTTACACAACTGTGTTGGAGACCAACTGCCGAATCCGGAGATTAGATTGACTATCATAAGAGCTCGACTGAGCCTGAATATAAAAACGAATTATTTAATTTAAATAGAAATGTCCTAAACAGGCTTATGTACGTAAAATGATAACAGGTATTTAACAAAAAAAAGTAGACTATAATAGTCTTTTACGTCACTTTTAACTGTATATTCTATTAAATTTAAGACTTTATTGAAATTGTCACTATGTAGTTCAAGTTCCTAGCCTTTGGTTTTTAATGTTTATCTGAGACCAGAATGGATAAGATCACGTATAACAGATATTCAAAGAGTCATGGTGCCCGATTTTACTATAACATAAAATTCAAGTTCACCACGCATACGCATTCAGACACCGGATAAAAAACAAACCGATTCCCCAAAGAAAAAAAACATTCAGGAGCGCAACAGACAGCTTATTATTTCTTATGAACTTCAATATAAAAGCCTAAATTACGTCGCTTAATGGAAGATAATAAGCATCCATTGAAAGGCATATTTAAAAGAAAAGCTTGTGTTTTGAGCAGCATAGTAACAGAATATTTAAATCATGCTGATTAAAAGTATTCGAATAATTACCTCTAGGATCGCTAAACAACCCCTTTTATGTAGATATGAGATTAACTGCGGTGTGGAGTTTGGAGGCGATTCGATTTGGAGTAGTCGATTTCTGTTACTTTGCGTCTAAAAGGTGGTTAGTAATGGAACCTATCACCGGATCCAATGATGGAGGCGGGGGTTCAAAGTTTAGGTCTCTTGGACATCATAGCCCTGAATAACATATTAAGGATAAGTTTTGGTCCAGACTCTTTTGTAGGCCGAGAGAAATGGCTTTCAGTCAACCATAAAATTATCGCGTAATTATCAAATGTGATAACGACATAATGTTATAAAAAGTGCGGCGCGATATCGCTAATTTTTATTATCTACGGTAAAGCTAACAAAATGGTGTTCCTATTGGCATTAGCGTGTTTAATTATTGGTGCAATATATTTGTATTTCACAAGAACTTTTAACTATTGGAAAAAAAGAAATGTCGTGGGGCCGAAGCCGACTGCGTTCTTTGGTAATATAACACGTTCTGTTATTCGAAAAACCACCATAAGTGAGATAATACAACAAGTATACAATCAATATCCTGAAGAAAAAGTGGTCGGTATTTTTAGAATGACTACCCCGTGCTTACTTTTGCGTGATTTGGACGTCATTAAGCACGTAATGATCAAGGATTTTGATCTTTTTGCTGATAGAGGAGTAGAATTTAGTACAGATGGTCTGGGAGTTAATCTTTTTCACGCCGACGGGGAAACTTGGAGGATTTTAAGAAATCGTTTCACACCAATCTTTACGTCCGGAAAATTGAGGAATATGCTATATCTAATGACGGAGCGAGGAGAGCAATTTATGGACTACGTCGACAACCTTTGTAAAAAACAACCAGAACAACCTATTCATCTTTTAATCCAAAAGTTTACCATGGCGTCTATCGCTGCATGTGCTTTCGGTATTGATATCGATGACAATATGGCGCAGACGTTGGACAATATTGATAAATTGATTTTCACGGTAAACTATAGCGCCGAGCTAGATATGATGTACCCTGGAATTCTCAAGAAATTCAACAGATCGCTATTTCCAGCATTTTTAAACGAATTTTTCAATAATTTAGTCCAGAGAGTAATAGAACAGAGGGGTGGAAAACCATCAAATAGAAAAGACTTTATGGATATGATTTTGGAATTGAGGCAAAAGAAAGAAATTCAAGGAACAAAACGGTTCGACGGGGAAGATATTAAATCACTTGAGCTGACAGATAGTGTAATAGCTGCCCAAGCGTTTGTTTTCTATGCAGCAGGTTACGAAACTAGTGCATCTACTATGACATATTTACTTTACGAAATCGCGAAAAATCCTGAAATCCAAGACAAGCTTGTTAAAGAAATTAATGAAGCATTAAAACGACACAACGGAGTAATAAGTTATGACTTACTAAGTGAGTTGAATTACATGGACAGTGTATTTGATGAAACCCTTCGGAAACACCCAATTGTTGATCCTTTGCAACGTAACGCAAAGGTGAATTATAAGATACCTGGCACTGATATTACTATTGAAAAGGGTCAAACGGTGCTGGTGCCAGTTATGGGGATTCACCGAGATCCTAAGTATTACCCAAATCCAGATAAGTTTGACCCTGAACGCTTTTCTACGGAAAACGTGCATAGCCGACATACCTGTGCTTACTTGCCCTTCGGAACTGGTCCCAGAAATTGTATTGGTGAGTAAACTATAAATTAAGCAAACGTAAAATAATTTAGTTACATGTGGCGTTTGTATTCTTATATTACGTTTCATATCTTATTTGTCCCAGATATAGTTTAGATATAGATTTTTTAATTTTGGCAGATTCTTATTAATTAGAATAAGTATAATGTAAGTTAAGATACAACGATAAAATGTAAAAAAAATTGAACGTCAATAGCTAAAGGTTGTAGTAAAGGTTGCTTCAATATCTAATAAATCCTTTTATTTAATAACATTGTTTTAGATGATTTATTTTTGAAACGATATTTAGCAACTGATTTCATTTTGTTTCAGGCATGCGGTTTGCAAAAGTACAATCCAAGCTCTGCATTTTGAAACTATTGTCCAAATTTAAAGTGGAACCGTCAAAGAATACGCCAACTGAACTTGTATACGATCCTATGCGCTTCGTAGTTTTTCCTCTTGGAGGAATTGTGTTAAACGTTTTGCCGAGGAATGCGTAAACGTTAAATTAATAATTAAACTTCTTTTTCCGATGCAATAAAATGATAGAACTGCAAGAATTTTTTTTTATTATTAATATATGCCATTTTCAATTCTAAAATTAATATAAGATGTGTTATACTAAGCTTAAATTAAGATTATGTCGGACTCGCACCGACTAAAACCACCACGTTGTTCCTTCCTGACGCCTTTAGGGTGGGGTCACAGGAACGTTTTGCACTCATCTGCAACCCACCGGCGCTGGCCGCCGAAGCAGCCCATCTCGGCCTCCCTCGGGGCGCGTCGGAACTAGCGCGCCCTTCGTCTCGGCCCCTGAGTTAGGTAACAGACTCCCCGAGTCTGTTACTTAGAAGGCCATGAGAGCCAGGGTTCCCTGACCACGCAAGGACCAAACTCCCAGCCCCAGCGGCGGCCCGGATGTAAAAGCTCCGCCGCTAGCTCCATTTCGGCCGTAGAAGGAGAAGAGTCGACGACTCCATGCCGAATGTCCCTCCTCCACGGCCTCCACACCGCATCAGCGGTACGGCCCCGCCGAGTCGCGGAGGATAGGAGAGCGCCTACGGAATACCGACACCTCTTCCCCGTGACTCCACCTTGGTTGCGAGAGACAGGAAGGGCGCACACCTACCTCCTGCAACCCGTCCTCGCACCCTCCTTAGGCGCATCCAAAGCGGGCTTATTCAGCCCGCTTGGAGCAGCCTCCTCCACGGCCGGCCTTACACCTCAGGCCGGCCAGGTTCTCTTAGCTTCCCGCAGCCACCCAGGAAGCCGCAGGTACTGAGCCCCATCGCTACGACAAAGCGGGAACCTGTTCGGGGGTGTTAAGGAAAATCTAGTCAACATTTCAACTGCTATGTTAAATAATAATAAGATATATTATTTATGTTAAAAGGCCACTTTTGATGAAATATTATGATATATGAAGAGAATTAATGTGCAAGAAGCGTGATTGTTTCTGCACATTAATTCTCTTTTTATAATAAAACAGGCAACGAATCTAACAATTTCATAACATGTACTATGCCTAAGTCCAATTAGTTATAATAATTAAATTCTACACTTCAGTATCATATGAAATTCATATAAATGTAAGAGAAGGCCTTTGGCCTTGTTACTGGGTGCTTTATTTAGAGGGATGTCAGCCAGCGATTGATATCTAGCTGACACTTGATGCCACTTCGCGGTTATAGTTACATGAAAGCTCTGGCATTTTATTAATATTATAATACCATGACATTTTATCATTATTATAAAGATGAATCACTAAATGTTTGCGAAGTGAAAATCTGTAGAACAACTGTTTTCCATTTGCTATCGTTCAAATTCAAATTCTTCGATGGTTATTCAATAAATTCAATATTTATTGAATATTTTATTCAGCTTGATTCATTGTCAAAAATTATATTAATTATGTAAAAGTATTCTGTTAACTCTGTTAGGTAAGTGTGGGATTAAATTTCCATTAGAATTTGACACTAGACTTTTATGTGAACTCAATGGCTTTTTTGGATCTGATTAAGCGTTATTACGTGGTCACGCTAGTTTTGGTGTGATAATTACCTACTGGTCGCATATTCCGCTTGACAGCATTCTCTGTCTCAGGGTGACTAGCAGGCTTATAGTACTTTCAGATTTACCTATTTGCCTATTGTCACTGTTGCTTATCTTTTTTAGGTTTAGAAGAAACTAAAAAAAGCAGTGCTACTCAAAAGAGCCGCCAGTAGTAAATACTTGTGTGTTTATAAATCATGATCTAAACGGAAAATTCTTAAAGAAATATATATACCCATATAGTACTTTATATAATTAGGTTAAAGTACAAAAAATTATTTGAAACTAAAATTGCTGGTACCTAAAGTGCAGAACAACTAAAGACCGTGTAGCTGTGCTCATGTATACATTAATAATCATGACCTAGTTTTGTTGGCCCTTGATTTTCGAAGGTCATGTGTTCGAATCCTGCGTTAAAACAAATTCGTTTATCAACGTTTCTGGTCGGTTAGGACTACAGTTATAGGATTTTGGTGCCTTTTAATTTCCTGACATCTAAATTTATCCGTCTAATGCAGACCTTTGAGCTTTTCAGAATTTTTTTACTGAAGGGCATACATTTGTCGCTAGCAAATACTATAATGCTTTTAACACATTAAATGTAAGCTGGGGCAAAAATGTAATAAGCAAATAACCCTGAATGAATAGTAATACTTTCTTCAATTTATCAGTTTATTACAGACGGACAGACAGAATGTTTATTGTTAAACGACCAGCCAAACTTATTGTCTGTTATAAGATCTGAATACGATTATTTATAACACGTATGAACAAAATTATATCCGCGCGCAGAGGGATTTTTATCTTTTTTATATATACCGTTTCATTAGCCTGTGTTTAATCCACTGCTGGACATAGGACTTCCCTTCTCCATTAGGGAGAATGGACCGCATCCCACCACGCTGGTCCAATGCAGGTTGATGGGTGGACCGACTTTTTACATGCCCATCCGACGCATGGATCATCTTACTTTTCAGACAATTGGGTGATCAGCCCAAATTGCCCTTACCAACTAGGAAACAACAATGAATATTTGTTGAGTCCCCGTAGGATTCGAACCCACGACCTTCGGTTTTTACAGCACACGCCCTTACCACTAGGCTACGGATTTAAGAAAAAAAGACCGCGCGGATTATAGTACAAGCTTTTAGTTAGGCAAGGGGGTTGTTACCCTTCGTACATTATTTTTTTTATTTATGATTATTTATCGATATTAACTAAATTATATACATAAATGTAGTAAATTTATTGTAGTTTATTACAAAAAAAATCGAAAGTATAACGTCCAAAGGTAAAAGAGTAAAATATTTTTTTACGATAAGTAGGTAGGTACGATCGTTTGGGTACTTTAAGAGCCTATTAAAGTAGTTAAGTTTTTATTATTTACATTAAAAATTATTTATCTGTTACCGAACTAACGTTATAAAGTTTGATACATAGTCTATAGTTTAGGAACAGAGCAAAAAATTAAACCATTAATTCTTAGCTTCGAACCGTCAAAAAACAAATGTAGTTTTTCAAGCTTCACCAGAACAAAACAGTAAGCTTGGATTCTTTCTGGTATTAGTAGTAAATCTATTATTATTATATTCACTCAAAGTACTGTCGATACCATAATCATAAGTTTTCGCATGTTTCGAGGCCGATTGGAGGAGTTTGACTCTCCTGCAAGCTTATTATACAGCATTCATGCGACTACAAATGTGCCCCCTGTTTACCCAAACAGTACATGTACGAATTTACCGCACATAAAATTTAAATACAACTTTATACAAATACTAAAACTAGTGACAAAAATACAACAATTAAAGCTCGAAATAATTAATGTCATCGTAAATATTAATTATTACTATTTTGTCAAATACACAACAATTGTGCTTGCAATTACGAATAAAATTTCGGGAAAAAGTTTAGTCACTTTCCTAAAAACATCGTTGGTTTTATCGTTGCTGTTATCGGTTATTTACATAGTTTTTCCTGTTATACTAAACGTACGAATGTTCCCCGTATACGGTGACCACTTCACGATAGAAGAATAATTTTTTTATGAAAACCAAATTATATTTTAAATAGTACTACTACTAGTACTATACCGGAATATTCATGTTATGTTTTTTAAAGAACAAAACGTAACTTTAGCTATTTATATAAGGAGAATAATTTCTGTTTCATTAAAATTTTGAAGCAAGCTTAGCAGTGGCCATCACATAAGCTGCTCCTAAGCCCTTAAGCTCGTATACCTTTATAAGAGGGATGTAGCGGGTGTTAAATGACGGCCGACGCCTTTAACGCTTTTTGGGCTATTATTTAATGACTGATATATAAAAATCCAATTAACGGTGGATAAAGCAGGAATTGGAATTAAATAGTCTACGATTGAACGAGCCATATTCTAAATTGTACTACACGCGGCAACATTTGCTGTGCGTGGAATTTGTCAAACCGAATGTTGCAAGTCATTAAATCGACAGTTAGTCTGCGATTCATATTTTATTCGTTCTAACTTTCCTTTCTGCAAATCATACATACGTTTTCAATATTTTAATCGATAGTATTGTTGGTCATGAAATAAGTAACAACGATAAGATAATTTTCAACGATTAGAGTCAATTAGTTATCAGTTATTTGTTAAATATTATAATACAAAAGTAAATATTACGTAATTTTTTACAAAATGTAACAGAGTTACAAGAAGTAAAATATTTTCCATAATATATAAATCTCAAAACAGACATCTTTTTTTAAATTTAAATTGAAAGCCTATGTATTTCCTAGTGCGTTGCTCGATTAAAGCAATCTTATTTTCATCCTTACTTATTGAGAGCGAAAAGAGTTGTTTTGTGATTTATGAATACTTCCTTTTAGCGATATAGTGCAGCATAATAGTATGCAACAATGAATGGCGCAGGACATCTGTAAAACGATCATTGTGGAGACAAAGATGAAAATCCTAAATGTGCTCTATGTAGTTTCACTTATACTTAATTTAAAATCTTCTATTTTACTACTAACCGTTGTGTGCTTTACAGCTTAGCAGAAAATCAAGTAATATCATATAATCAAGGTAATAGACGTTATACGATGTAACCCATAGAAGCGAAAAAGCGACACATCTAGCATTTTTATTAATTCACTGTCACTGAGTGACAGTCAATTATTAATAACACCATACGTACTTACTTCTTTGCTTCGGGCTACTTTGTTTTAATCTAATATGAGTCTAGTCTAGGTAAGTTATACATATGTACTATAAGGAAGTCTAATTCTACAAGTCTAGTTTAGTCTACTAAAGTTTAATAGTTCCAATATATATTGCTGCTATATATTGATTTCTATCAAAGGAAGACTTTGCGATTTTGATGATTTATTATCATAACATTTAAAAGACTATATTTTATCTAAAGTTACATGAGTAAGTCGGGCAAATATATTTAGTTTAAATTAAAATAAATTAATATCAACGCAGACAGACCTAGTAGTCAGGCACTTTTGATTAGTTAATACTTGATTACAATTTAGAATTTATAAATACGACATCTCGTATTCATCATTCGCGCGAGATTTTAAAAATTTTACTTCGGTTAATTTGTAGGAATGCATGTACGTATGTTTTTAAAAAATCCACTATATGGACCATAATTTTATTTAACAATGACATAGCTCACACCGAATAAATTATCTTATTATACATATAGAGCCATTTTGCTCAATATAAAAATTTGATATTGAGCAAAATGGCTCGCCAAGGAAAAATTGCAAGTATCTAAAATAATTATCTAAAATAGTCCTACAAAAATTCCGCGTCAGTAGGAAGCGAGCGTAGGCAGACGTGGTTGACGGTTGTGTTTGAAATGCAAATTTTCAAGGCGATGCATTGTTTTTGCGTAAATACGCAGGCAAAGCCACACGGCGCTGCTAGTTAATTGGCAATGTCCTATAGCAATATAGTGGCAGCGGTGGTATTATAATGGTGCGGAATCCCTAGTTTGTCACTGTTTAGGCCCCGCTGAGTAAGTTGTTTTTAAACTTACAACTCACAAACTTGCTGTATCGTTATGATTTTAATCCAAGTTTTGGTAATAGTCATTTCACAATCCTTTCGCTGGTCAATCTATGGTCTTACGTATAAAAAATTTACTTCTATTAAACCGTGTTGTCGATACTTCGAATGAAAAGAGAACAACATCTAAGCATCCTAAACAATTAGAAAACGTCATTTGGTGTATCATCTGTATGAATTTTTAAACATTTTTAAGACTGGTTTTGGAAGTAACCAAATTTTAGCCTTCAATACCTAGTTTTGAAGATGTCTATTATGTATATGTTAATATACATTTGCATGTTTTGATGCATTTTTTTGCGGTATGTACTAAAGATTCGACCGTAAATTGACCTTCAGCGTCAATTATTTCGCAGCCACTCAAAGTTGCTTGAACAGGTTTTATTTAAAAAAAACGTGTAGCCAAAGATGATTTGCAAACTTTTTTGAGAACTATACAAAAACTGTAATAGGTATGAATTATGGCAAAAATAATAATTCCGAAAAGAAAAATATTTTTCTAAAGAAGATATTTAAGGATCTTAATTCCTTCGCTTCATGGCTATGGGTTGCCATGTTTACTTTCTTTGAAAAACGAAAGAAATGATGTACGTTTATATTTTTAAATAACAAACATATGTCAACTGTTGACAAGACTGAGATTGTTGTTTCCTAGTTGGTTAGGGCAATTTGGGCCTATCACCCAATTGTCTGAATAGTAAGAATATCCATTCGTCGGCTGGGCATATAAAAAGTCGGTCCACCCACCAACCCGCATTAGATCAGCGTGGTGGGATACGGTCCAAAACCACTAATAGATAGGGCGTATTAGGGGAGGCCTATGTCCAGCAGTGGACTATCACAGGCTGATGATGTAATGTTTAATTTAATTTTAATTTCATAACAAACTCTACTTTATTATCTATATTCGAAATCAGTTTATAAAATTTTTATAAAGCACTTTCTGTGTGAATTTTTCTTTGCAAATAGTAAAATACTACTGGTAATTTTCCTTCAGTTTTATACTTCCATAGGACATTATTTAGATCTATCTCGTAAGCGTAAGGCACTTCTAGTTAATACATTGCTGTATATCCTAGAAAAAGGTTGGTGCAGTGAATAATCATTGCTGCAGTTATAAATTATTGACCTGTTGTCGCGGATACCCCTACGTATCTCGTTAATAATCGACATGCGAAGAATGAAAAAAACACTTAACGGCTTCGGCTTTTTCGCATGATGTTAATTGCTCTAAAAAGATTAAAAGGCACCTCGCGAAATTTTATAGTAAAAAATTATGTGCAAAGATTCCGTTACTTACTGACATAACGTATGAAGCTTATAAAAGCAAATAAAATCAAAAATCCGTTTTGAAACTTTTATTGAGAGAATATACACCAATTTGGTCGTAACTTTGCTTGCGATTGACCGAAAAAAATTTTCCCCGCCACCACAGTAAGGGGTCAGCAGTTGTATGTGAGGCTCCCCGGGCCAAGATGGAGCGGCTGAAATACTCACAAAAAACCAACAGTTGCTCCTTTATCATGTCGCTGTAGCCGGAGTACTCTCCGGGTGTGTCCGGACCGTCGCTGTAGGTGCCGTGCCGGAGCAAACAACACGGCACCGCCTCTTGAGCCCTTCTCGGCAGCGGGCACACTTTTGCCGGCCGCCCAGGGGCTCATTTCGGGGCCCTGGCCTCGCCTCCTCGCGCCAGTAATACAATGACGCGAGAATTTCTGCTTTCAAGTCCCAGGGCAAGTAGCTAGCCAACAGGCACGCCACCTCGCTGGAGATGGTCCGGTAGCCCCGTACGGCCCGGATCGCAAACACCCTCTGGTTCCTTCTTAGTACCAACGTACTCTCCTTTTGGAGGGTGTCGGCCCACACGGGTGCAAGGTGCATAGGATCTGACGACTCCAACGTACAGGTAACGACAGGAGCTCCTGGATCCTCTAACGTTGGGGAGCAGTCTGCCGAGAGCTGCCGCTGCTCTCGCCACTCGAGGCGCAAAGCGCTCAAAATGGGCGCAAAACCTCCAACGGTGGTCTAGGACTAGGCGGAGATATTTTAATGTCGGCTTGACGTCGACGCGTGGACGGTCGACCGGCCCTTGCAGCAGTCATATTGCAACTCCGCCAGATTTGGGCCGATTTGTTCCAGGTGTTGGACAATGAGGGCCACCACTATTCTCTCAAATAGTTTTCCCACATCGTCCAACAGCACTATCATCACATGTAGGTGGAGAGTGTGTGGGACACCCTGCGGCAAGATGGAGTGATGACATTCGCAAAGTGGCCGGTGTGGGCTGGATGTGAATAGCCGAGGATCGAAAGCGGTGGTATGCATTAGGGGAGGAGTATGTCCAGCATTGGACTGACACACGCCAATGATGATGATGATAAATATTTTGACATTAGAAAAAGAATATCTAATTGTACATCTTGTATCTAATCTGACATTTTTAAATTGTTTATTTTTTTAATCCGCGGGGACATAAAGATATATACTATTTATGATTCCTAGCTTCCATTTAAAAAAAAAACTTTTATGTGTTTTTAAAGGCAAAGAATATTTTTAAAGGCAAAGAATATAAATGGGTCACTTACAAAGTACGTACTTAATTAATATCATTATACAGTTTGTTACAACGCTTGGAAATGCGTATAGTTCTTAGCGGGCAGACAAACAGGTTTTGGTTGGTTCACACTAAATCGCGAGAACTTGTAATTTTGCCCTAGCACAAAATTTTGTTCAAAACATAAATATGTTTTAAGAAAAAATAAGACCGATTTCAAAAACAACAAATATATTTAATAGTAAATCTGTTGGCCTCTATGCATTAAACATCATAATAAAAACCGTTAAACTCCATATATCAAAACCACATATGCATAATCTCCTCTGTTTTGTACTGGTTTTATTAATAAAAATGAGCTTAAGTCTATTGTTGCTGAAATTATGTAACTATAACAGTTATATTATATGTTAAAATTTGTTAATAGTAACTACTTGGTTAATTAATTTTCGGCACATACGTATGACCTTGAAATTGAACGGAAGTGAATAGTCTGTGTATGTAACTGTGCTACTGAATAGAAAAAATAATATTGGCATTTTTTTAATTGTATCATTACCACCCAAAATATTTCCTACATTGGTAATCAGTGACAGGCGGAATATAAAGTTCAAGTTCACATGATGTCAAGCGATAGGCCCTGGTAATTATAATCACAATGGCAATAAATATAGCAATTTCCCTTGCCAAGATATAATGTCATTGCTATAATAAGTTATACAGGCTCACGGTATTTGTACATTACTTTTTTGTTGGTCAAAAAAGTACTTGTTCTCATGCTTTCCTTGTTGACTAACTGTAAACAGGCAAAGCACTCTAAAACAAGTTGATATGCTAAATCAAAAAAATATCGTTAAATTTTATGTTACTCTTCTTTACTCGACAATCGCTTGTTATAAAACTACTTAAGAATTTAATTTAAATCAAAGTTTTTGAAGTAATGTTTTTAGTATCATTCGTTTTTTAGTAAACCGTAAAAGGAACAAAAACATCAACTCATCTCAGAGGATGAGAACTTTTGTCTATATTAACTTTGTTGTGTACATTTTACAAAAATATTTACACGGAGGTTAAGTCACGTGAGACACGTTTTGTTTGTAATCATATTTAAAATAAATAAGCATATAGTTCTGGCAACCGCTAAATAAAAGCGTATTTTAATTAATATTAACAAATTTAAAAAGTTAAATAACACCCAGAACTGTTTAAAGACCTCGAATGGAAATAACTAACATGCAAGTAAGAACGTTGCCGTTACTAGTATTTACTTTGTTTACATGGATAAGGAGATAGTGTTTTACTTAGATCATTTTTCTGTAGTACAAGTATCGTAAATAATTGACAGTTACAATTGAAAACGAGAAAACTGAACCGTACTTATGTTCAAAATTTATTAAATTTAGTATTCGGAATAAACAGATATAAAATCATGCTTCGTAATAATTTTATTAGTGACGCCATTAGGATATGAGTTAACGTACATCACTACGTGATAACAACATGATTCGCATATATAAAGAACTTTGATCGGTTGAGAACATTCAGTCATTGAACAAACCGCGAAGATACAACCGGTACAAAATGTTGTTCCTTATAATATTGTTATTTTCAGTTATAGTTGTATATTTATATTTTACAAGAACGTTTAATTATTGGAAAAAGAAAAATGTTGTTGGACCAAAGCCTACATTTTTGTTTGGGAATTTGAAAAATTCTGCACTTCGTCGAACAAACTTAGCTACTGCACTACAAGAAATTTACAATAAATATCCTAATGAAAAAGTGGTCGGAATGTTCAGAATGACAACTCCGTGTTTGCTTATTCGTGATTTGGACATCGTCAAGCAAATTATGATCAAGGATTTTGATCTATTCGCTGACAGAGGTGTTGAATTTAGTACCGAAGGTTTAGGTGTTAACCTTTTCCACGCTGATGGGGAAACCTGGAGAATTCTGAGAAACCGTTTTACACCAATCTTTACTTCTGGCAAACTCAAGAATATGTTATATCTAATGACTGAGCGTGGAGACAAGTTCTTGGATTATGTCGAAAGCCTCTGCGAGAAGCAAGCTGAACAACCCATTCATGTTGTTGTTCAAAAGTTTACGATGTCTACCATTGCTGCATGTGCATTCGGGATTGATCTTGATGAAGAAATGTCGAAAAAATTGGAAGTGATCGACAAGATGATTTTCACAGCTAATTATAGTAATGAACTGGACATGATGTATCCTGGAATCCTGAAAAAGTTTAATGGCTCGCTTTTTCCTCGGATGTTGAATGATTTCTTTAATAATCTAGCACAAAGCGTTATACAACAGAGGGATGGAAAACCATCAAATAGAAAAGATTTTATGGACATGATTCTAGAACTTAAACAACAAAAAGAAATCGTAGGAACAAAACGATTCGATGGGGATAAGGTACGATCACTAGAGTTAACAGACAGTGTTATAGCTGCACAGGCCTTTATTTTCTATGCAGCAGGTTATGAAACTAGTGCGTCTACTATGTCGTATTTACTTTATGAATTAGCCCAAAATCCCAAAATTCATGAAAAAGTAACATCAGAAATTGATGAAGTTTTGAAACGACACAATGGAAAAGTGACTTATGAGTTACTAAATGACTTGCCTTACTTGGAGAAAGTTTTTGATGAAACTCTTAGGAAATACCCGATTGTAGATCCTTTGCAACGTAACGCCAAGGTTGACTATAATATACCTGGCACTGATGTTGTCGTCGAGAAAGGTCAAACAGTGCTTATACCGACAATGAGCATCCACCGAGACCCTAATTACTACCCAAATCCAGATAAATTCGATCCGGAACGTTTCAGCTCTGAAAATGTTCAAAATAGGCATTCCTGTGCGTACCTTCCTTTCGGTACTGGCCCTAGAAATTGTATAGGTGAGTAATTATTTATTAAACGTTACTTCATATTTTATTAAGTTTACATGGCAAGTTGTAGGCAGATAGCTCTTTAGGATACGGCGACTATGCCAAAAAACATTAATATAAGAGTATCGTTGTTACTATAGTTAGTGGTTAAATAAGATGTATCATCTTTCATATTTCTTGGGTGGCGCATATTGCTTAACATCAGCTTTATTTTATGCCTATGTCTATGTTTATAGTTTTTTAATTAAATAGTAATATTATTTTAAGTAAATATATAAATAATTAACTAATTTGTGTACAAAGTATAATCAGTTAACGTACGTATAAGGCGAAGAAGCCGAGGGATTAACAATGAGCAATTTAAAACTAACATTAATATATTATTTCAGGTATGCGGTTTGCTAAAGTGCAATCCAAAGTGTGCATCGTAAAGTTTTTGTCGCAATTTCGAGTTGAACCGTCTAAAAATACCCCATCCAGGTTTGATTATGACCCCATGCGTTTGGTCATTTTCCCTGTTGGAGGAATAATGTTGAATGTCATACGAAGAAAACTGTGAAAATTAGATTTAAGTATTATTTATATTGAAAATTAAAATATTTAAGATTGATTACAACTGTTTTTTATTTGATGTGACTGGTACTTGGCACCCAAAAAGCATATTTATTTGTTTTCTTTATTGAAATGTAGTTTAATTCCAACCTTAGTACGTAATAGACGCGGGTCGTCACGTCACTTTCAAGAAACGAAACGAAATCAGTAATGTGGACGGTGTCGCCTTTTTTAAAACTAGTTATTTTTATAACTAGCTTGTTTTATGCGACTATTGTGCATACATAAGTTTCACAACTATACGATTACATATGTTTTTCAACTTTACAGTTAGATACGATTCCCAACTATGCAGTGACATACGAAACGAAAATGAAAGTTTCATGTTTGATCCCGAAAAGGTAAATCAATAAATTAACTTTCCTGCATACTTTACTCCGGTTTACAATTATAAAATGTTTTATTGATTGATTTTTGTTATTATGAAACTATGATTTGAATAAAAATATTACTACGGGCGTACTTAAATCTTAATTTTATTGTTATACAATGATGATGATTAATATTTACTGTTTATTTACACTTTTGTTGTGTTTACACTTTTGAACGATTTTATTATAACTATTTTTCACTCTTATATACACCGTTAATTTTTCTTTTGATTCAAATAACTGCTGGTTTTCCGGAATCGCTACACATTATTTACCAACAGGGTTCACTCGAATATGGTATCTATGTGTATTAGTCATACCTATGAAAACTTAATGCGTCACACTCTCTCTCGCTTACTCGGTAAATTTAGATCTGCCATCTCTCTCGCTCGACCCAATCGATAGGCAAGATGCGAAAGAAATATAACGCTTTACGCTCAACCAACGGACGAAGACGACGACGACCAAGTTCGCCCGAATAACGTGTTTACAATAGTTTTAACTTTTAATTTGACACGAAACGTTTATTAAGTTTCATTTCACGCAATCAATTCACGTCATCAGTTACAACATAACTGATAACGAGAAATAACGCTCACGCCTAGTACGCAAATAAATCAACGATAAATGCAGATTTGATTGTTAATGATAATTAGGTCTCCGCATATTTATTTGAAAGACTTATTATTCTTGGCAACATTGACACCAAAATATTACGCGGACGGGCACCAGCACGATGGATAGACCAGGTTAAAGACTGGTTATCCTCTAATTTCCACACGGTCATAAGAGAAGCAACGGATAGAAACCGATGAAGGCAATTCATCCGCTTGACTTGCCTCTCTGATGCTGACCACGATCCTCGGATATGAGGAAGGACAGAGAGAGAGAGTGAGAGAGATAGAAGAAAAGTAACATTTTAAGAACATGATATATACGAACGATAAGCATGGTTAGACCATCGAGGGCCGTAAAGAGGTAACTTATATTATAAAAACAATTAAGCCCCGTAATAACTCTCTTGAGAAGTACCTCAAAAATAGGTAAGAAGAATTATCATTTGAGCCACTCGTCACCCTCTCCGCACCACCTCAACGCGGTGTCAACTCGATGTCAACGTGCAGTCCTCGGGTTGACTGCGCGGCGTCAAGCAGTTGACCGCGCCTGTACAACGAATTGATGTCTCTTAATTTTCGAGTTGTTTGTTTCAAATGGTAGTAGTTTTCCGTATTTTCCAATTTTAAAAAGCAAGAATTGACTCAATGAAGAAAAAATAGTCAACGAGCGGAAGTCGAGTCGCCAACCGGTGGTCCATCCGCCGCCCGCGCATGGACGTCTTATGACCGAGGCAATCGAATAAAGACAGAAAACATTAAGAAGAACATGTAATTTTTTTTCTAGGCACATGCAAATACCCAATAAAATGTTCGAAACGTGGTGGATTTGAAATTTATAAGAACTTGAAGGACACTAAACTAAATAAAGTCAGTTCAAGTCGTTTCAAGATGTTAGCGCCGTGAATTTTATTCTAATGAAATTCTTTATGTTTATTTTTGGCTTTGGCATAAGAACTAAAAGCAATATGTTATTGCAATCAGATGCAAGTCTATTAAAATGGTTAAATTGAAGGCCAACTCCATTATAGTGCTAATAATGACCTGGAGAATATTACTCTCCATTCAGACGGTCTGTATGTAGCATATTTAAACATTTTATACTATTTGAGTTTGATGATATGTATCAGAAGCTGTGCTATCTTGAAGAGTCATTAAAAGAAGATCAAATTAAAAAAAAGAAGGAAGTACTCAATACGAGCGTAATGTTTTTTGCTCCGCTCCTAGAGCTCCGATTTTGCTAATTCTTTTATTAAAATAATAGATATTAGCTTTCCATTACTCCCAGTTTTGTAAAAATTTTGTGATAAGTAGTTTAATAGATATTAGAGAAATAAAAATTACATCACTAAGAGTTACAACTTGGTGCGATTAAATTAAATCAAACGCTGCCAAAAGCGTAACAGGTAATATAAGGTGTGTTAACCCATAAAGTATGTTTTACATAATTATACTACTTGAATTGTTCTTCTATAAAGTAATGACATGCGGAAATGTATATATAAAATAGCATACGAGGGTGGTACTAAACATTTCGGGAATCAAGGAAGTGTCACATCACTAATTAAAAATGTATTTATTGCTTTTCGAAGTAATCTAAGCTAAATTTGACATATTTTTTCATACGATGGAGCCAATCATTGAAGCAACCATTCCATTCGGAAGTTTCGGTCTATAAAGAAAAGGCCATTTTGTCCACAGCTTCTTCAGGTGATGAAAATCTCTGACGAAATTTATCCATTCTTTTAGGGAAAGTATAGAAATTATTAGGGCTCAGGTCGAGGCTGTACGATGGATGGTCTAATAATCCTATGTTTTCTTGCTCTAAAAACTCTTGTTCTGTGCCCAGTGTAAGAAAAAAAGAAGAGCGCATTGTAGTGATGGAGGATGATGCGGCGATTGCAGTTCTCTTTACGGAGTTCAGAAACAACCTGTGGCAAACAAATGCTAGCATACCATTCTGCATTAACTGTTATTTGTCCCTGAAGAGGAATAGTCGCAATATGGTCGGTTTTGGAGACAAACGTGGCCACCTTTTTTTTTGCAAAACTCACAATTTTTGTTGCCTTTAACTCATTTTTAAACACCCAAACTTGTGGCTGGTTTTTGCTTCAGGTTCGTGCGCGTATATCCAGGATTCGTCACTTCATATGATGTTGTATACAGCATTTAAGGATCCTGCGTGGAATCTTTCGAGAGTTATGATTAACCAAGTAACGCGAGCCGCTTTTTCCTCTTCACAGAGCGAATGCGGTATCCATCGGGAAAACAATTTTATTCCACCTAATTGTTTATGCAAGATTATTTGTATTTGACTCATGCCAATGTCTAAAGTTGCCTGAATTGTGTGGTACGCCACAAGTTGATCTTCCGCAATCAGCTTACGCACAGCTTCATAGTTTTCTTGTGTGACTGCAGTTTTTGGACGACCTTGACGGGGATCATCACTTAGCTTGACATGTCTACGTTGAAATTCAGCAAACCAGGAATTGTGGTTTTGGTTGGGGCTTCATCACCAAATGCAGAAATCATCAGGTCAAAACACTGATGTGTTAAATCACTTCGAAAGTCATAATAAATCATCGCTTTTGAATTTTCTCGAGTCAATTCCATTTTCTTATCGACTAAGAAAGTTTGACGAGACCTTGTGACAAGACCGAGAATCTTTTTTAAAACAAATAAATGGTATTCGATTTTCTAAACCAAGGAGTTTGCAGTTTAAAAGATTATGATATGTTAAATAGTGGAAACATTCCATTGCCGATACTTTTAGTACAGCCTTCGTATATCTATGATTAACCTGTTAACCGGGGGATTTCCTTTTAATTAAGTAGAATAAAACGGACGCGAGCTATTTCACTAGGATGTGTCAGTACGTCACGCCCGGAGAAAGTTACTTCATGTGGTTTTTTTTATTCCTAAAAAGAATATAAATATTTTAATAGGGGAACTAAACGGTTTTCCATTTGACGTTTTTATGTGTCCTGCTCGGTTAACAGGTTAAAGAATAACGCACAATAAGTATTTTAATGTAAAAAAAATTAAAAGCTGCAATCAGGCACATTCAAAGCCTTTTTAAGATAATACAGTTTAATTTAGCATAAAAGTTATTGGTTTAAAAAATTTTCATTCTTTGTACATAGAACGTGTCATAAACGACATTTTAATGAAATGAATACCTTAAAAGTTATCAGAGATTTAAAATGCGGTAACAGAAAACGCGACGCAATTTCGTAGCACGTACCTCCTTATGTTGCGTAAAATAGTTGTACCCTGTTAGAAGTCGGTCATAATTTCTTGTTAAAATTTCCCTTGTAAAAATTGTTTACTGTACTGGTGTAAGATTCATGATAAAATGAATCACTAAAGTCAAGAATCAGCTAATTATCAATAAGGCTAAAAATACTTAATTATTCTTTTATGGTTTATTCGTTAAAATTATATTTTATTACTGACGTTTCGGAGTCTTTTCAGCAACAATGATCACGGGCAGACTAAGATGGGATATGTCTGTATTTTCATTTAAAATTTGACATGTCTTTATGAATAAAAAAAATGTGGATTATAAATGAAAGATTTAATTAAGAAGAAAAACATAAACATAAACAGGCGATTCACTTGTGGAATGAGTTACCTTAGGAAATCAGAATGGGTAAAAATCGTAATGGGTTTAAACAGAAAATTAGCAAGAAACTCTTAAGTCAAATACAACAATGAAACAGATTTTTTTATTTTATTTTAATCTCATACTTACAACTATATATAAAGTCAGTGTATGTATGCTTATGTACTCATGTATGTAAGTTTACGTAATTATTCAATCATTTTGAATGTAATAGATATATAATTTATTATATTCAAATTGTATAACGTTGTTTTTTATAATATTTTGCCTTTTAGTTCTTTTTAAACGACCCAAGACTTATGTATAAAACCAAATTTTTCTTTTTTTTAATTATTGCAACTACTTATATTCTCTAAGCCGCCCAATAGTTGACTGGCAGAGAATGCCTTTGGCATTAAGTCTGCCATTGTACAAGAAGTATTAATAAATAAATAGAATATCATCTGCAACAGCAGGCACAACTTTTTTAAATTTTTCTTGTGAATATGTTTATTTATATTAACTTTCTGAAAATACTGAATATTAAAGCATGAGCTCGATGGTAGACTTGATGGGCGCAAAAGGTAAAAGGAGAACTGAGAGAAACTTTGAAGGTGTTTAATTATGGAAATATTACTTATTTTTTTGTACATAATAATTTTATGGTAAATAAATAGTCATAAATGTAAACATGTTTATACATAAATACGCTTACATGCACGCACATATGTATATTTATGTAACATTAAATTAATTGAACCTGACACATGAATTTTGGAAGCAAAGTGGTAAATAAAGATATTTATTCTGTTACTAGTATATATTAGTTGATTTTTTTTGATATTTATTATGTACAAAAAACCTGTATATACACAGAGTAAGAATAATCGTCGCGACCCCACACTGTTTAGTGAGAACTACAAAGACGAAACGAAGAATAACTGGCTTGCTTTCTATGAGAGAGAGAGAGAGAGAGAGAGAGAGAGAGAAACACGTGCATGTCACACGGCTTAAAAATATTGCAAGAAGTGTCGTTACAATTTTTGGTCTTAATTTTTTCCGTCTTCCGCAACGCGCGTTAGGGAACTTCGTTCCAAGTTTTTTACAAATTATAAGGAAACTTTGCAGCCAATTCATCCACTGAATATTTTTTATTATAGTCCTACTAAAACTGGTAATGGCGTGTGCTTTAGAAACCAGAGGTCGTGGGTTCGAATCCTGCGGGGACTCGACAAATTTTCACTGTTGTTTCCTAGTTGATTAGGACAATTTGGGCCGATCACCCAATTGTCTGAAAAGTAAGATGATCCGTGCGTCGGATGGGCATGTAAAAAGTCGGTCCAACCCGCATTGGACTAGCGTGGTAAGATACGGTCCAAGAAACCAGGAAGGATCGCCTACTCCATTTATGAGGACCATAAATGGAGAAAGCGTGCATTAGGGGAGGCCTATTGCGAGCAGTGGACTAACGCAAGGTTGATGATGACGACAACTTAATTATTAAATGATTTTGGAAAATCCTTTGAATTTTTGAAGGGCACTGACGTGGATGGACGATCGCTACGATGCTCGTCTTTTGCGCTCGCTCTCCCTACTCAATAGTGAAGGATCCTCCCTACTCTCCTACTTTTCTACTCCCTACGGCATAGCAGACTCAATCAATCAATCATTTATTCGCTTAAACATGGTACATAAATAGATATACATACAGTCTAGAGTCTCACATGTTTGCCTAATTAGGTATGCGAAAATTAATAGAATAATTTAAGTTATAACATTTTAAATAATTAGAACAGTGTTTTAATACAATAATTAGGAATCATTTTTACCATTACCTACGTTAAACATTCTAAAAATATTTTATAAAATTGATTACAAGTAACTGAAGTAATTAAATGACAAAACAAATTGTTATAATGATCATTAAATAATGAATTAAAAATAACATATTCATTCTTTAGCATCAAACAACAATAATTAAAAAGTGTAATAATGAAATGAACAGTGCAGATAAAATATAAAAATTATTTCTCATAAAGATACTCTTTTACGTCATAGAAACATCTAGTCAACAACCATTTTTTGAGTTTGAATTTGAATTTAGTAATATTTTTTTTTTTTTATCTCAATGGGAAGTTTATTATATATGTTAATGCTCATAGTAGCAGTTTTATGAAATAGTGCCGTTTTGGTATTTTATCTAGGACCAGTCTATTTAAATTTCGTGCGGTCCGAGGAAGATTTTAATAGGCTCTTACATACATACTTCTATTTTTTGGTCATGTACACATGTTTCAAAAATATATAATGACGGTAAAGTCATAATATTTAGAGCCCTAAATAATTGCTTACAAGAGTCAAACCATTTAACTCCACATAATGCCCGGATACATCGTTTTTGTGCTATAAATGCACTATTTATGTTTGAGCTATTGCCCCAGATTACTAATCCGTATCTTAAAATTGTGTCCACGTACCCATGATACGCCATAACAGCAGTTCGATCTGAAGATATTCTTCGTAATCTGTTATTTAGTGTTTAAAACATTTACAAATCTATTAGTTTTGTTGCAGATTTCATCTATCTGAGCCTTCCAATTACAGTTTTTATCAATAATTATTCCTAAAAATTTGATTATTTCATTTTCTTGTAGTTTCTGATTATTAAATGATATATTAAGATTAGGTTTGTTTTTATTTGTACCCCTAAGATGTACATGATTAGTTTTAGAAAAATTGATAATTAAATTATTCATCTCCATCCACGACACGACATCTTTAATTGCACTTTTAATATCATCTTCATGTTTTATTATATTGTTATTGCATTTGCTTCTTACAACTAATGAAATATCATCTGCAAACTTTATACATGGGTACGTCGTTGAGTTAGGTAAGTCATTAGCATATATGATAAATAATAAAGGACCAAGAACGCTTCCCTGGGGAACTCCAGAGATTTTTATTGATAATTGGGATCTATGAGATCTCATAATATTTTTGTGGTCCAGTCGCATAATCTCATCATATTCCGGTCGTGATGTTAGGTAAGATTTTATCCAATTCAGGGTTACACCTCTAATTCCATAACAATCTAGTTATTAACAAACTCCAAGTTCCACGTCTACGTCGAAGTCACCGTGTAAAGCCAGTCACAGTCGAAAGAATGCCTGCCGTCTAACCTTACATCAGAGGAATCACCGACAAAATCGGTTATATTTTAAAGTGAGCTTCTATTAAAACATATTATAAGCCGGCGAAGAAGATTAGCCAATTGTTACCATCGGTCAAATGTAAAATTCTCTACAGGTACCGGTGTGTACAAACTAGACTGTGATTGTGGTCTCTCTTACATTGGACAGACAAAGAGACCAGTAAAAACAAGAGTAAAAGAACATATAGCTGATGTTAAGCACCGACGCTTTAAGAAATCTGCAATTTGCGACCATGTTCTAGACAAGCCCAATCATTATATTAGATTTGATGAACCAAAAATACTGGCTAATGAACATCGTTTTATACCAAGGATGATTCGGGAAGCAATAGAAATTAAAAAATATCCAAATTTTAATAGAGAAGATGGTTGGTCTTTGCCACCTTCCTGGGATCCAATAATTTCAAAAATTAAACGCAGAGTATAAAAAACTACAAAACCGAAGATCAACATCAATACTTTTTTGTCAAACCAACATCAAAAATTAAGAAATCGAAAGATATGTCAATTTTTTAAATAAAAACTGACGGTTATTCGAAAAACATACAGAGATACAGACATATACCAACTTAGTCTGCCCGTGATCATGGATGCTGAAAAGAATCCGAAACGTCGGGAATAAATATATTTAAGTAACGCGAAAATCCGTAAATAAGTGGATTTGATATGTATAATCGCGTAAATAAAAGAAATAATGATATTGTTTTTGTTTAAAAATTTCAGAAGACGTTCTTGCATAGCCTTTTCAAATATTTTGGAAAATATTGATAATATAGAAATAAGATGGTAATTGCTTAAGTCACTTTTTTCACCTTTTTTGTAAATCGGCTTTATTAGAGATAACTTCAGTTGTTGTGGAAATACACCTGTTTCAAAAGAAAGATTTATTAGGAAGGCAAGAATAGGAGCTATTTCGTTTTTTACAAACTTAATAACTTTAACATTAATTCCGTCATATCCTTCTGTCTTGGTATTTTTTAAGCTCATGAGTATATTATTTATTTCTGAAATCGTTACTGGAAGCATAAAAATGCTATTACATGGGTTGGGGGAAGAATTTAGTAAATTACTAAATTTTTTATTGAGTGGACATGCATTTAATAAATTTTTATAATAGTCACTAAACGCGTTTGCAATACCTGTAGGACTTTTTATAACATTTTGGCCTAGTTTGATTAAATTAATTGTATTCTTATGAGCCTTACCCTTAGATTCAGCTTTGATTAAGTCCCATGAAGATTTTCCAACATTTCTGCTATTTTTTATTATTTGTATGTAATTAATCTTTTTAGATGTGGCGATACAATTTTTTAATATTTTTGCGTATATTTGTATTTATTCTTGTTTTCTTCTGTATCCTTTCTTTGTTTAAGTATACCCAGCTTTCGTTTAGTTAAACTACTGATTCTTAAACCTCTAGTTATCCGTTTCTTGTTATTTCTTCAGGTGCTTTTCTTTTTCTTCACAGTTGGAAAGAATAAATTGTGTGTGTATTGTTGTAATTGTAAAGAATTAGAAGAAAAGTTTCTTCAAATTGTTTGAAAGCTGTGTTTACATCTTTACACTTAAAAATTTCGTTGAATGTGATGTTTTTTAAACTCTTACAAAATCTTTTAATATTACCCGTATTATATTTTTTCCTAAATTCCCAAAAATAAGATTTGTTAAATTGCACATGCGTCCTAAATGTAAAAAATTGGGCAGTTTCAAAGTTTTGACATAAGAGGTAGAATTTTCAATGTTACTTAATATGTGGTCAATACAGCTCGATCCACGTGTTGACTCTTTAACATAACTCTGTAAATTAAAACTATTTAGAATATCAAGAAACCTACCTTTCGATGAATTATTATATTTTAAAGTGTTAATATTTAGATCCCCAGATATAATAATCTTTTGTTTATATTGTGAGTTACTTTTGCAAGAAAAATTTGAAATTTTTCGAAAAATATGTCTAGGTTTGATTTTGGTGTCCGATAGAGGCAAATAACATAAACATTATGTAGTGGGACCTCAATACCGCAAACTTCAAAGTGTTCTGATTCCGATATATCTGAAATATAACTCATGTTATTTCACTCCAAGTTTCCTTTTGCCATAATACAAACACCTCCCCTGTTTTTATTGCGACCAAAGAAACTAGCTAATTTAAAACCATTAATAATATAATTTTTGCTGTCACTAATCTTACTAAAAGTTTCTGTAAAACATAGAATATCAATTCCAATATTTTTATTCTCCTTTAGTTCGTCTAGAGTCAATTCCAAAATATCTTTTTTAGAATTTATACCTGCAATATTTTGGTGCATTACAATAAATTTATTTAGATATTTATTTTTTTCTAGTTTATAAACGAAAGGAATTATTTTGTTCTTTTCTAAGAGATTTAAAATAGTACGGAATTTCCCCTCTTTTTGGTCCTAATTGTTCATTTTCTTTCGAAAATTTACATGTAGGATGTTGCTCCAAAACCAAAGCCCTCCCTACTCCCTACGGCATAGCAGACTCGTAGGATGTTGCCCCAAAATCTCAATCAATATTTTGGGTTGTTAACTTTTTTAAACAGAAGTTTTTCATAACGTTCACATAAAGCTTAAAAAATACACTTAACTTTCAATACAACTTTGAAATCGTTTAATTGGGATAACACGACAACTTTAGAAATCAGTCTCAGTTTCGGCAAAAGTTTCGGCAATATTCTGCTCTTCGTAATGCTGATATTGAAGTAAACTGTTATTAATATTACAAGTACATCCACATGTTTTTCCTTGTCACATTTAATAAAAATGTTGTGAAGAATGAAATAGTATAATCAATAAGTATTTATTTATCATAAATTAAGTATTAGTATAATCTTTCTAGATTAAAATTAGATGGTGGATAAAAAGTATTATTGAGCGATTAGAGGTTGGATTAACAGTATTATTGAGTTTCTTAGTTTGTTGGAGAAGAAAGCATAGTAAGACACTGAAGCAAGGCGAATAATTTGAACTTACGAATTATTCGATTCAATTCTAAAGAAATCCGCACATCCCTACATATTAATTGGTTACTATCCTTTACATTTATTTAGACTGTGATTGATAAATGGTTCTGAGTTCATTTTGATCATTGATCATTGATCAATTTGCTTCTAGGGGTCAATTATCATTACAACGTCTAGTGAGCAATGACGACGTTAACTACACGATAGTCCAGGCCCGCACCTCTTCTCTCATCACCGCTGAAAACTTCGTGATTAACGCCCCGGTTGCTGAGGTGTATAAGCTTTGCACTAAACAAAAAATCACGTTTTATAGTGCTATTCATATTACGCTTCTATTTAATTTTAATTGTATTCGAAGGCAGACGAACTGCCGGCCTACGGTTAAGTGGTTGCCGACACCCATAGATATCGGCAATACCAAGAGTATCACTAATGCGCTGCCTGCCGTGAGATATTGGATGTTACGCCTACTTTACCCAGTAAATACGCTGGCTACGGTGCCCTTCAAACCGGAACTCCGCAGTGTTTTCACGCTACTGCTTTGCGGCAGAAATAGACATTGATGTGATACTACCCCAGACGACCCTCTGTAAAAACGGGGATTTATCACCTTTTGAACCTGCTTCATAAGGACCCCTAGTTTGCCTAGTATTTCTTTTCTAAGATATTAAATATTACTAGACGAACAAGGCCTAAAGATTAAGAGATCTATAAAAGTACGGTCTAGAATAGTACATAAAGCGGAAAAAATAAAAAATGCTTAGTCTTCATTACAATCTTCATAAAATATTTTAAACAATTATCAATTTAAAATGCTGTGTCATTAACGAGATACATGACATTGCATATTAAGTTATCACGGGTGATAAGTAAACTGCTAATCTTACTTGTTGTTATAAAACGCTAGCATTGACTTACGAGTGACTTGAAATGACTTAAAAAGTGACTTACGAGTTATTAAACGACTTGCCTTACTTGGAAAAAGTTTTTGAACCGTGTAAGCAAATATTGCATTTTTTCACTGTAGAGATGTGCTGCATTGTGGGAACCATATTCGATTTCCATTTGTACTTTTTATTGGAAAGAGCTGTCCCCTAAACATCTTAACGATTTAATAAACTCTTAATTATTATAATAATTATAGCAAACTTTAAAAGGCATTAACTATTATAATACTTTTTTATCCTGAATCATTTTGACTCTTTTTTGGTACAGCCAATTCATTTTCTCATATATTTTGCTACATCGACCTGTATAAGTGATGAATACGTGAAAATGTATGCTAAATTTAATTTCAGGTATGCGGTTTGCTAAAGTGCAATCAAAAGTGTGCATCGTGAAGCTTCTGTCTCAATTCCAAGTGGAGCAATCTAAAAATACACCAACTTTTTTCAAATATGATCCCATGCGAAGTGTTCTCTTCTCTTTTGGAGGAATTATGTTAAATGTAAAGGGAAGAAAAATATTAACATATACCAAATGAGGTTTTTTTACCATTATGCGGTACCGACTTCTTTTTTATGTAAATAAATAAATCCAAAAATTTTAATACTGCGTATTTATTGCTACCTATGGTGTATTAGCTCTTAATCTACCTTTAGTAACAGTTAGCTAGAGCAATAATCCATTTTTGTTATTTGTTGGATTGTAATGTCAAATTCTGATGTCATCTTTTATACCAAAAACACTCAATATAATTTTCTCATGAAGGAAATGAAAAACCTTGAATTTTTTACTTTGTGAAGTTTCATTCCTTTGTTTCTTGAGAGAATCATTTTGTGTGTTCTTGATAAAAAACGGTTTCACTGATAATATTAAAAATATATTTATTCTTTTTATAAAATATACCACTCGGGCGTATCACATTTTTTTTGTTCAATAAATTTGTTTTTGCAAAGACCATTGTTTTATTGACCGACTTTCAAAAAGAATGACGTGTTGAAAGTGTATTGTTGATATTTTGTGTCAGCGCTCTGCGTGGACCAATTTTAAATATAATATTTTTTCTAGAAGTTATCTTATGCGGCTTAAATATTTTAAAGGATCATTTGTAATAAGTATCTTAAATTACTTAGACGTTTTAGAAAACGAAAACAATTGTTAAAAACATAATCTTGTGCGACCAATTATTTAATGTTCTGAAGATAAAGTTTTTTTCTTTACTTCACAGTCAATCCTTACATTATATGAGTTTTGTAGGACTTTGATTTTTTAGTTAGTTATTGTAAGTTACCGGATTAATAATAATAAAGAATAATATTATTAAAATGCTAATGACATAATAATACGATGACAAAATAATATAACTTAAACAACGTTTTAACAAAGTTGTACGTTTTAATGAATCTAAATAAATGTGTATATTTTTACGTTAAAAATAAACCCACAGTAACTACTTTAGCGTACTAATAATAAAACAACAAAATATATTGGTTAAGCAGATTGAAAGCAAAAACAAATCAAGTTTTTATTCAATAAAGTGTATAAAAATGTTTTGTTAAACTACATGTAAATAAAATAGGAATAATATTAAAGAATTAAAGCGTTATAAGAGACAACAGGGTTTTAAATATTTCTATTTCTGTGAAATTTTTTATCAAAAACAACCTGTTGTGACATTTTCCCAGTGTTGGAAAACAATATAAAAATTTGTATCAATATTTTTTTCTTGAAATAGGATGGTCTAAATGATAATCCATACTAATATTATAAATGCTAAAGTAACTGTCTGCCTGTCTGACGTCGAACGTCAATTAAACTATTTACGATGAAATTTGGTACATACTTAGAATAGATTCCAAAAGTCATAGGCTATTACTTATTACTATGAAAGGGGTTGAAAGGGTTGAAATAGAGGATAAAAATTTTATATGGAAATTGTCTCTGTTGAACATAAAACGATAAAGTTTTGTGTATAGATACGCGAAACGAGCCATAAGTGTTTATACTAGCAATTTCTAGGAATTATTTTGATTTATCCAAACTGTATGAGAATGAACTAGTGCTTGTAAATGGGATGAAAGTCAATACGGAAATTCATTATCGTCAAAGCAAAAGCTATATAACTTTGTGTCTAATGATAGGGGCACATACTATAAAAATTCCTCGTTTAAATTGTACTAAACTCCTATATTTAACTACACTAGTATATTTCAATTCACCTCGCAGATGTTTCTCCTTTTTCACGCGTATGACAGCTAGGCGGCGGGTACGAAACAGCAGTCATGTTCGAATAGGATTACTAAGAATAATTTCTAAGGCACAAATGATTATCTTCAAAGTAATTCTAATAAAGCTATATATTTCTGTTTGATGAATACTGGAATATGTTTTTTTGTTAATTTTACTATTTTATTTTAAAGATAGTTTGCTAAATATTTGTGTATAATCATTTTAATAAGCACAACTTACATAAAGATAATATAGGTAATTTAAAATAGAGGCAATATCCATTCTCTTCAAAATGCTCGGTCATTGTGATACTTCATCATTGAATGCTATTTATGATTCCTAGCTACCATTAAAAAAAATATTTTATGTGTTTTTTAAACGCAACGAATATAATGGGTCACTTACAAAGCAAATTTATTAAATGTAATTACATAGTTTGTTACAACGCTTGAAAATGCGTATAGTTCTTAGCGGGCAGACAAATGACACGAGAAGAACGTTTAGCGGTGGAAAAACAGGTTTTGGTTGGTTCACACTAAATCGCGAGAATTTGTAATCTTGCCCTAGCATAAAATTTATTCAAAAAATAAATATGTTTTTAGAAAAAATAAGACCGACTTCAAATACAACAAAATAATATAAAAAATCTGTTCTGGCTCTGGCGTCTATGCATTAAACACCTTAATAAAAACCACATATGCATAACCTTCTCTGTTTTGCAGTAGTTTTATCAATAGAAACGAGCTTAAGTCTATTGTTGCAGAAATTATGTAACTGTAACAGTTATATTATATGTTAAAATTTGTTAATAGTAACTACATTGGTTAATAAATTTTTGGTACATCTTCAATTTTAAGGTCATACGGACCTTGAAATTGAACAGCGGTGAATGGTCTGCGTGTGTAACAGTGCTACTGAATACAAAAAATATTATTGGCAGTATTTTTTAAACTTTAGCACTACCACCTTACATATTTCCTACAATAGTAATCAGTGACAGGCGGAATATATAGTTCAAGTTCACATGATGTCAAGCGATACGCCCTTGTAATTAAAATCACTATGGCAATAATGTAGCAATTCCCTATGCCAAGATATTATGTCATTGCTATATTAAGTTGTATTCACAACACTAACAACGTTTTACTTTTAACCGGCTCACGGTGTTTGTACATTACTTTTTTGGTGGTCAAAAAGTACAAAAAGTACTGTAATCAGGCAAAGCACTCCAAAACAAAGGTGATTTGTTAAATATAAATATCGTTAAATTTTATTTAACTCTTCTTTAGTCGACAATCGTTAGTTATTAAACTAACTAAGTAATGTTGTTTAGTATCATTCGTTTTTTAGTAATCCGTCAACGTCTTATCAACTGAGAGGATGAGTAAGTTATGTTCCCATGAACATTAACAAATTAAAAAAGTCACTAAACTAGAACCAAATAACACCCAGAATTGTTTAAAGACCTTGAATGGACATGACAAAGATGTAAGTAAGAACGTAGCCATCATTAGTATTTACTTTATTTACATGGAGGGATAGTGTTTTACTCAGATCATTCTTCTCTAGTATAAGTATCATAAATAATTGACAGTTACAATTGAAAACGAGAAAACTGAACCGTACTTTTGTTTCAAATTTATAAAATTTAGTATTCTGAATAAACAGATAAAAAATCATGCTTTGTAATAATTTTATTTGTGAAGCCATTTGGATATAAGTTAACGTAAATCACTACATGATAACAACATGATTCGCATATATAAAGAGCTTTGATCGTTTGAGAACATTCAGTCATTAAACAAACCGCGAAGGTACAACTGGTACAAAATGTTTTTCCTAATAATATTGTTATTTTTAGTTATAGCTGTATATTTATATTTTACAAGAACGTTTAATTATTGGAAAAAGAGAAATGTTGTTGGACCAAAGCCTACATTTTTGTTTGGGAATTTGAAAAATTCTGCACTTCGTCGAACAAACTTAGCTACTGCACTACAAGAAATTTACAATAAATATCCTAATGAAAAAGTTGTCGGAATGTTCAGAATGACAACTCCGTGTTTGCTTATTCGTGATTTGGACATCGTCAAGCACATTATGATCAAGGATTTTGATCTATTCGCTGACAGAGGTGTTGAATTCAGTACCAAAGGTTTAGGTGTTAACCTTTTCCACGCTGATGGGGAAACCTGGAGAATTCTGAGAAATCGTTTTACACCGCTCTTTACTTCTGGCAAACTCAAGAATATGTTGTATCTAATGACTGAGCGTGGAGACAAGTTCTTGGATTATGTCGAAAGCCTCTGCGAGAAGCAAGCTGAACAACCCATTCATGTTGTTGTTCAAAAGTTTACGATGTCTACCATTGCTGCATGTGCATTCGGGATTGATCTTGATGAAGAAATGTCGAAAAAATTGGAAGCGATCGACAAGATGATTTTCACAATTAATTATAGTAATGAACTGGACATGATGTATCCTGGAATTCTGAAAAAGTTTGATGGATCGATTTTTCCTCGGATGTTAAATGATTTTTTTAATAATCTAGCACAAAGCGTTATACAACAGAGGGATGGAAAACCATCAAATAGAAAAGATTTTATGGACATGATTTTAGAGCTTAAACAACAAAAAGAAATCGTAGGAACAAAACGATTCGATGGCGATAAGGTACGATCACTAGAGTTAACTGACAGTGTTATAGCTGCACAGGCCTTCATTTTCTATGCAGCAGGTTATGAAACTAGTGCGTCTACTATGTCATATTTACTTTATGAATTAGCGCAAAATCCTGAAATTCATCAAAAAGTAACATCAGAAATTGATGAAGTTTTGAAACGACACAATGGAAAAGTGACTTATGAGTTGCTAAATGACTTGCCCTACTTGGAGAAAGTTTTTGATGAAACTCTTAGGAAATACCCAATTGTAGATCCTTTGCTACGTAATGCCAAGGTTGACTATAAAATACCTGGCACTGATATTGTCGTCGAGAAAGGCCAAACAGTGCTTATACCGACAATGAGCATCCACCGAGACCCTAATAACTACCCAAATCCAGATAAATTCGATCCGGAACGTTTCAGCTCTGAAAATGTCCAAAATAGGCATTCCTGTGCGTACATTCCTTTCGGTACTGGCCCTAGAAATTGTATAGGTGAGTAATTATTTATTAAACGTTACTTCATATTTTATTGAGTTTATATGGCAAGTTTTAGGCAGATAGCCCTTTAGGATACGGCGACTGTGCGAAAAACATTAAAATAAGAGTATTGTTGTTACGATAGTTAGTGGTTAAATAAGATGTATCATCTATCGTATTTCTTGGGTGGCGCATATTGCTTAACATCAGCCTTATGTCATGCCTATGTCGTCGTTTATAGTTTTTTAATGAAATAGTAATATTATTTTAAGTAAATATATATAAATAATTAACTAATTTGTGTTCAAAGTAACATATGTATCAGTTAACGTACGTATAAGGCGAAGAAGCCGAGTGATTAACAATGCGCAATATTAAAACTAACAGTAATATATTATTTCAGGTATGCGGTTTGCTAAAGTGCAATCCAAAGTGTGCATCGTGAAGTTTTTGTCGCAATTCCGAGTTGAACCGTCCAAAAATACCCCATCCAGGTTTGATTATGACCCCATGCGTTCGGTCATTTTCCCCGTTGGAGGAATAATGTTAAACGTCATACGAAGAAAACTGTGAAAATTAGATTTAAGTATTTTTTATATTGAAAATTAAAACACTTTAGATTTATTACAACTATTTTTATTTGATGTTTCTTTATTAAAATGTAGTTATACAGTTTAATTCCTACCTTAGTACGTTATAGACACTTTTTAATAACATGGTATTGGGCTATCTTGGGAAAATGGTCACTTAAGATGGCCCGAAAAATATTAATGAAAATATATGCATTATAAGCACTTTAACACTTTTATCATAAAACATCAAAATAAAAACACATCTTTCTCATAACGTTATTCATAAAAGGTAATAGAATCAACCAAAAATTTTAGTGGGCCATCTTAAATATATCAAAATAAAAATCAATTATAAAATAAGAACAAACTACTAAATAAAATTAAATTTAACTTGGAGATCAACTTTGAAAGTAATTTATCAAAAATAAAAATAAATTAGCTCTTTCTTAAATATTTTTTTATGCCATTCATAGGTGGGCTATCAAAGGAATACTGAAAATTAACTTAATCAAAATATGCTTTTAAAACAACAACTAACAAACAACTGTGTTTCGATCTCTACGCCGTTTCTTAGTAGAAGGTTTCAATCAGCGATAAAAAATAGAGTAAAACAAAGAAAAAATTGGTACCTCCAATAGTTATTTGAAAGTAAAATTGCTGACTTCAAAATTAATACATTCTTATTCTCAAGAACCACTTGAGCGATTTTGTTGAAACTTGCCCTATTTTTAAGTTGGACTATAGGTACCTAATTCAAGATTTAATTCAATCCAACATAGAGTCTGCAACGTGCGCAGACAGAAAATACAATCATACAAACACAAAAATATACTAACACTATATTCCAATAACCCTAGAAAGGCCCGGGCTATCTTTGGGAATTATGCTATGGGCCATGATAGGAAATTATACTCCGATTGAATATAATCTTGAAAAAATGCAACAAATTGCGTTTTTCAACTATACGGTTACATACGTTTCCCAACTATACGGTTACATACGAAACGAAAATCACAGTTTCGTGTTTGATGCCGAAAAGGTAAATCAATAAATTAACTTTCTTGATTGATCGGTGTTTACTGTGAAACTATAATTTAAATAAAAATATTACTACGGGCCTACTTAAATTTTTATTCTATTGTTATACAATGATGATGATTAATATTTACTGTTTATTAACACTTTTGAACAATTTTATTATAACTATTTTTCACTCTTATATACACCGTTAACTTGTTTGCTCGAATATTTAAACAAAAAGCTTTATTTTGTTTCTTTTTACTTTAAATTCAAATAACTGCTGGTTTTCCGGAATTGCAAAACATTATTCACCAACAGGGATCACTCAAATATGGTATCTATGTGTATTAGTCATACGTATGAAAACTAAATGCGTCACACTCTCTCTCGCTTACTCGGTAAATTTAGATCTGCCATCTCTCTCGCTCGGCCCAATCAATAGACAAGATGCGAAAGAAATATAACGCTTTACGCTCAACCTCCGTACGTACCCCACCACGCTGGTCCAATGCAGGTTGGTGGGTGGACCAACTTTTTTTTTACATGTCCACCAATAAAAAATGTTTCACGTTATTGTTAATAATATTTTGCAACGAATATATTTCCTGTTTTTGATGATGTACTATTTGGCACTATCGTAGTTTTATATAGGACTTTGTTTTGTAATCATTCCAGGACTGATTTGGTATTTTTAGGCGCCTGCAATGCAAAATCGATCCATCTATGTTCATTTGATCATAGGCCCCTTAAGCTTTTATGTATTTGCATTCCATTATATTTGTATCTAAAAAGTTATACGATAATGAAAGTAGTAGTAAGTGTAGGTAGTGTATAGTTATCATACATATTCCGTTTCGCCAGTGATGTTTCTCCAAAATCGCGTCAATAAGTAGCGTAAGACCTCCAGGAAAGATATTTTGTGTATGCGATGGACTGTCTATCATAAAAAAGTTTCCGATAAACACGTGTTGATATAAATAAAGGTGATAATAATAGGAAATATTAACAATAAACGTTTATTGATCACATTTATTATCGCCGTTAAATTTGCAAAATTTTCGTTTTAATGAATTATTTGTGTATAATCATTTTAATAAGCACAACTAATAAAATAAAGATACCATAGGTAATTTAAAATAGAGGCAATATCCATTCTCTTCAAATTGCTCGGTCATTGTGATACTTCATCATTGAATGCTATTTATGATTCCTAGCTACCATTTAAAAAAAATCTTCTATGTGTTTTTTAAACGCAAAGAATATAATGGGTCTCTTACAAAGCAAATTTAATAAATGTAATTACATAATTTGTTACAACGCTTGAAAATGCGTATAGTTCTTAGCGGGCAGACAAATGACACGAGAAGAACGTTTAGCGGTGGAAAAACAGGTTTTGGTAGGTTCACACTAAATCGCGATAACTTGTAATCTTGCCCTAGCATAAAATTTATTCAAAAAATAAATATGTTTTAAGAAAAAATAAGACCGACTTCAAATACAACAAAATAATATAAAAAATCTGTTGGCGTCTATAATACGTATAAACGATATATGCATAACCTCCTCTGTTTTGTAGTAGTTTTATCAATAGAAACGAGCTTAAGTCTATTGTTGCAGAAATTATGTAACTATAACAGTTATATTATATGTTAAAATTTGTTAATAGTAACTACATTGGTTAACAAATTTTCGGTACATACGTATGTCCTTGAAATAGAACAGCGGTGAATGGTCTGCGTGTGTAACAGTGCTACTGAATACAAAAAATATTATTGGCAGTATTTTTTAAACTTTAGCACTACCACCTTACATATTTCCTACAATAGTAATCAGTGACAGGCGGAATATATAGTTCAAGTTCACATGATGTCAAGCGATACGCCCTTGTAATAAAAATCCCTATGGAAATAATGTAGCGATTCCCTTTGCTAAGATATTATGTCATTGCTATATTAAGTTGTACTCACAACACTAACAACGTTTTACTTTTAACCGGCTCACGGTGCTTGTACATTACTTTTCTGGTGGTCAAATAAATTCTTGTACTCACACTTTTCTTGTTGACTTATTAACTGTAATCAGGCAAAGCACTCCAAAACAAGTTGATTTGTTAAATAAAAATTCCGTTAATTTTATTTAACTCTTCTTTAGTCGACAATCGCTTGTTATAAAACTGGCTAAGTAATGTTGTTTAGTATCATTCGTTTTTTAGTAATCCGTCAACGTCTTATCAACTGAGAGGATAAGTAAGTTATGTTCCCATGAATATTAACAAATTAAAAAGGTCACTAAACTAGAACCAAATAACACCCAGAATTGTTTAAAGACCTTGAATGGACATGACAAAGATGTTAGTAAAAACGTAGCCATCATTAGTATTTACTTTATTTACATGGAGCGATAGTGTCTAACTAAGGTGCAAGCACCTTAGTTGTTAAACTTATGTAAGCACAGTAGCCGCGTAAAACAAGCTAGTTATATAAATAACTAGTTTTAAAAAAGGCGACGCCGTCCACATAACTGATTTTGTTTCGTTTTTTGAAAATGATGTCACAACCCACGTCTATTACGTACTAAGGTAGGAATTAAACTGTATAACTACATTTTAATAAAGAAACATCAAATAAAAACAGTTGTAATAAATTTAAAGAATTTTAATTTTCAATATAAAAAATACTTAAATCTAATTTTCACAATTTTCTTCGTATGACGTTTAACATTATTCCTCCAACGGGGAAAACGACCGAACGCACGGGGTCATAATCAAACCTGGATGGGGTATTTTTGGACGGTTCAACTCGGAATTGCGACAAAAACTTCACGATGCAAACTTTGGATTGCACTTTAGCAAACCGCATACCTGAAATAATATATTAATGATACATCTTATTTAATCACTAACTATAGTAACAACAATACTCTTATTTTAATGTTTTTGGCACAGTCGCCGTATCCTAAAGGGCTATCTGACTGAAACTTGCCATATAAACTTAATAAAATATGAAGTAACGTTTAATAAATAATTACTCACCTATGCAATTTCTAGGGCCAGTACCGAAAGGAATGTACGCACAGGAATGCCTATTTTGGACATTTTCAGAGCTGAAACGTTCCGGATCGAATTTATCTGGATTTGGGTAGTTATTAGGGTCTCGGTGGATGCTAATTGTCGGTATAAGCACTGTTTGGCCTTTCTCGACGACAATATCAGTGCCAGGTATTTTATAGTCAACCTTGGCATTACGTAGCAAAGGATCTACAATTGGGTATTTCCTAAGAGTTTCATCAAAAACTTTCTCCAAGTAGGGCAAGTTATTTAGCAACTCATAAGTCACTTGTCCATTGTGTCGTTTCAAAACTTCATCAATTTCTGATGTTACTTTTTGATGAATTTCAGGATTTTGCGCTAATTCATAAAGTAAATATGACATAGTAGACGCACTAGTTTCATAACCTGCTGCATAGAAAATGAAGGCCTGTGCAGCTATAACACTGTCAGTTAACTCTAGTGATCGTACCTTATCTCCATCGAATCGTTTTGTTCCTACGATTTCTTTTTCTTGTTTAAGTTCTAAAATCATGTCCATAAAATCTTTTCTATTTGATGGTTTTCCATCCCTCTGTTGTATAACGCTTTGTGCTAGATTATTAAAAAAATCATTCAACATCCGAGGATAAATCGATCCATTAAACTTTTTCAGAATTCCAGGATACATCATGTCCAGTTCATTACTATAATTAATTGTGAAAATCATCTTGTCGATCGCTTCTAATTTTTTTGACATTTCTTCATTAAGATCAATCCCGAATGCACATGCAGCAATGGTAGACATCGTAAACTTTTGAACAACAACATGAATGGGTTGTTCAGCTTGCTTCTCGCAAAGGCTTTCGACATAATCCAAGAACTTGTCTCCACGCTCAGTCATTAGATATAACATATTCTTGAGTTTGCCAGAAGTAAAGATCGGTGTAAAACGATTCCTTAGAATTCTCCAGGTTTCCCCATCTGCGTGGAAAAGGTTAACACCTAAACCTTTGGTACTGAATTCAACACCTCTGTCAGTGAATAGATCAAAATCCTTAATCATAATTTGCTTGACGATGTCCAAATCACGAATAAGCAAACACGGAGTTGTCATTCTGAACATTCCGACAACTTTTTCATTAGGATATTTATTGTAAATTTCTTGTAGTATAATAGCTAAGTTTGTTCGACGAAGTGCAGAATTTTTCACATTCCCAAACAAAAATGTAGGCTTTGGTCCAACTACATTTCTCTTTTTCCAATAATTAAACGTTCTTGTAAAATATAAATATACAGCTATAACTAAAAATAACAATATTATTAGAAAAAACATTTTGAACCGGTTGTACCTTCGCGTTTTGTTTAATGACTGAATGTTCTCAAACGATCAAAGCTCTTTATATATGCGAATCATGTTGTTATCATGTAGTGATTTACGTTAACTTATATCCAAATGGCGTCACAAATAAAATTATTACAAAGCATGATTTTTTATCTGTTTATTCAGAATACTAAATTTTATAAATTTGAAACAAAAGTACGGTTCAGTTTTCTCGTTTTCAATTGTAACTGTCAATTATTTATGATACTTATACTAGAGAAGAATGATCTGAGTAAAACACTATCCCTCCATGTAAATTAAAGTAAATACTAATGATGGTCTAACGTCTTTACGTCTTTGTCATGTCCATTCAAGGTCTTTAAACAATTCTGGGTGTTATTTGGTCCTAGTTTAGTGACTTTATTATAAGATTTGTTACATCATTAATTGGGAACTATAACATTGTACCTTCTTCAGTTGTATAATAGCGTTTGACGAGAATTACTAATAAATCGATTGATACTAACACACATTTTAGTCAGTTTTATTACAAGGTGTCATGACTAAAGAAAGTATCAAATTTTCAAAATTAACTGAAATTTTTAATTAAAAATCAATTGTTTGAGTACTTCTGCACATAGATTAATCAGTTTATGATAATCTCAACAAGAAAGTGTGTTTGTAAGTTAAAAAGCCAAAAGTTTATATACTTTATTTGAATCTGCATCACTAAAATATGTAAATGTACAAGCACTGTTAAGTAGCATCTTGAGTTAACAAAAAACGTTTGTTAAATGTATGGTGTAGTACAATGTTGATTATAGCATGACAAATATCTAAAGATATCGCATTACATTATTTTCAACTAGTAGATTTTAATTAAGGTACAGTATCAAGTTTGACATATTACGTGATTACTTAATAACTATATCACGCTTCAAAAACATTATTACCATTGTAAAATATGCATAATGCAGTTATAAAGTAAAACAAACTACCAAATAAATTAAATTTTTGAGATCAATTCAGTACACTTTATCAAACAAAATAAATTACTCTTGTTCATATCTTCAAGGGTCCTATGGCTAAAATTGAATATGTATGAAAATTTAATTACAATAGTACTATAAACAATTTTCATACTACATAAAACTGTGTATAGATTCATACGCAACAATTTCTTAGTGAGTTTCAATATCGATAAAAATAATAAAAAAAGAAAAAAGGTACTCAATAAGTTAAATTTAAAATTAGATCGAACTTGAAAGTTAATATTTATTCTGAAGAAAACTAGATTATTTTTTGAAATTTTTATGCTACTATAGGCTACTAATTCAGATTTAATTAATCCAACAATAATTGCTTAACATCAACTGAAAACAATCGTTATTAACATTCTAACCTTTTAAAACTACTTATAAGGCGCGGTATCAATATTTGAATAAAACATATAGAAATTGTAAATTGATTTGTTGATAAATGCTTGACTTCAAAATTCAAAAATCTTTTCAAATACTTGAGCATATGTAGAAACTTGCAACCATTAATGGAAGGTCAATCAAGTAATTAATTCTCATACTTGACTCAACGGTTACAGATACTAAAAGTTAGATACATTATTGCATAAATATTCTAACTACATGAAATCATCTATTTTAAAAGAATTATGTATGCTAATATTTAGTAATGTATCACTCTTGAAATAATTTATGAAAACATATCAATTTGCACTTATAACTACTGTTTTCATAGATACATCAAAAAAAATCACATTTTGTCTTGATTGTCATAAAGGTAATATCAATAAAATTTATGGCCATTTAAATATCATATTAGATAAATCAATTACTAAAATATATGATACAATCTACTAAATAAAATTAAATTTAACTTGGAGATCAACTTTGAAAGTAATTTATCAAAATAAAAATAAATTAGCTCTTTCTTAAATTTTTTTGCTATTCATAGGTGGGCTATCAAAGAATACTGAAAATTAACTTAATCAAAATATGCTTTAAAACAACAACTAACAAACAACTGTGTTTCGATCCTACGCCGTTTCTTAGTAGAAGGTTCATCAATCAGCGATAAAAATAGAGTAAAACAAAGAAAAAATTGGTACCTCAATAGTTATTTGAAAGTAAAATTGCTGACTTCAAAATTAATACATTCTTATTCTAAGAACCACTTGAGCGATTTTGTTGAAACTTGCCTATTTTAAGTTGGACTATAGGTACCTAATTCAAGTTTAATTCAATCCAACATAGAGTCTGCAACGTGCAGACAGAAAATACAATCATACAAACACAAAATATACTAACACTATATTCCAATAACCCTAGAAAGGCCCGGGCTATCTTTGGGAATTATGCTATGGGCCATGATAGGAAATTATACTCCGATTGATTATAATCTTGAAAAAATGCAAAAAATTGCGTTTTTCAACTATACGGTTACATACGAAACGAACTTCACAGTTTCGTGTTTGATGCCGAAAAGGTAAATCAATAGATTAACTTTCCTGCATACTTTACTCCGGTTTACAATTATAAAATGTTTTATTGATTGATCGGTGTTTACTGTGAAACTATAAATTATTACTACGGGCCTACTTAAATCTTCATTCTATTGTTATACAATGATGATGATTAATATTTACTGTTTATTTACACTTTTGAACAATTTTATTAAAACTATTTTTCGCTCTTATATACACCGTTACTTTGTTTGCTCGAATATCTAAACAAAAAGCTTTATTTTGTTTTATTTTACTTTAATTCAAATAACTGCTGGTTTGCCGGAATTGCAAAACATTATTCACCAACAGGGGTCACTCGAATATGGTATCTATGTGTATTAGACATACCTATGAAAACTAAATGCGTCACATTCTCTCTCGCTTACTCGGTAAATTTAGATCTGCCATCTCTCTCGCTCGGCCCAATCGATAGACAAGATGCGAAAGAAATATAACGCTTTACGCTCAACCTCCGTACGTACCCCACCACGCTGGTCCAATGCGGGTTGGTGGGTGGACCAACTTTTTTTTTACACGCCCACCCGACGCATGGATCATTTTACTTTTCAGTCAATTAGGTGATCGGCCCAAATTGCCCTTTTCAACTAGGAAACAACAATGTAAATTTGTTGAGTCCCCGCAGGATTGGAACCAAAGGCCTCCGGTTTCTAAAGCACACGCCCATACCACTAGACTACGGATGCAGTTAAGAATAACTTAATAACGTATTAACGTTATGCGTTTGAAGAAAATTAAATTACAACAGATCTGAATGCGAGTAGAGAACCGTTTCCAGTGAAAGTTTATCGCTTTTTTTATTGACGACGAAAGCATTGTTAATAAAATTTTGCAACGAATATCTTTCCTGTTTTTAATGATTTACTTACTACTTATCTACTTATTTGGCACTATCGAAGTTTTATATTGGACTTTGTTTTGTAATCATTCCAGGACTGATTTGGTATTTTTAGGCGCCTGCAATGCAAAATCGATCAATCCATGTTCATTTGATCATCGGCCACTTAAGCTTTTATGTATTTGCATTCCATTATATTTGTATCTAAAAAGTGATACGATAATGAAAGTAGTAGTAAGTGTAGGTAGTATATAGTTATCATACATATTCCGTTTCGCCAGTGATGTTTCTCCAAAATCGCGTCAATAAGTTGCGTAAGACCTCCTGGAAAAATACTTTGTGTATGCGATGAAATGTCTATCATAAAAATGGTCCCGATAAACACGTGTTGATATTAATAATGGTGATAATAATAGGAAAATATTAACAATAAACGTTTATTATTACCGTCAAATTTGCAAAATTCAATACTCTTCAAAATGCTCGGTCATTGTGATACTTCATCATTGAATGTCGAAATGACAAAGCATAACATATTACGCAGTTTACTTGCTCGAAGTCATGATAAGCATATTTTGTTTGTACACAATGACTTGGATTTTTAACATTTTTTAGCAGTGTCTCTTTTTGACACGATGATTTGCATCTTTTTTAACATATCAATTTATTTGCCAGTAGAATAATAAATCCAAAACAATTTATTGCCAAACAAACCTAAAGCTATGTTAATTGACATAAGTCTTTTCGGCCACTAAAGTGACATCAGGGTACAAAAATAGATTAATACCGGTCGGTCACTATTGCGTCATCATAAGTTATACGGAGAACTTAAATAGCATAATTTAAAATAAATTTACAATTTTAGTTTTTTTTGTTTTTATTTCATTAAGTATGTAGATTAGCGCTTATTCTGTTGTAGTTTTGTGTTGGGTGATCTATAAGTTTTTTTTAAAGTGGTCAGAGGCAATGTCATGTCATGTCATCAGCAACCTGTGATAGTCCACGGCTGGACATAGGCCTCTCCTAATACACCCATATCCATTAGAGGGCTTAGGACCGTATCCCTTCGCGCTAGTCCAATGCGGGGTAGTGGGTTAGAGGCAATAACCATTATAAAATAAGTATTCGACGCAGGCCCTGGAGTGATCACGCAAGTTTTGTTCAATTGTGTTCCGCATTAAGTCCCTCCGACAAAAGGCACGCCGGGAAACGTGAATAGGCCTATTAAATTATGCTCCAAAGCGTTTCCGGCACCGTGACATATTAAAGCGATAACATTTGAATAACAAACAAATAGACATGCAAAAAGTCGGCTGAACTATAATATAGATCGGCCGCCGTAGTCGAAATCAACTTGGCGGACATTTGTATTATAATTATATATGTATCGTTCGTTACATATATCGTCATCATTAGCCTGTGCTAGTCCTTTGCTGGACGTAGGGTTTCCCTAATGCACGCCTTCTCCATTATGGTATTTTTGGACCGGTGGGGTGGACCGACTTTTTACATGCTTATCCGACGCATGGATTATCTTACATTTCAGATAATCGGGTAATCGGCCCAAATTGTCCCCACCAATCAGAAAACAACGATAACACAAAGTTGTTTCCTCGCGGGATTCAAACCCACGAACTCCGGTTTATAAAGCAAGAGCTAATATCGCTACACCACGAAGGCGGTTTATATACATATTTATATATTTACGTACATATACGCATGATATCTTAATAATAAACACGTATTCAAACACAAAGTGAAACAATTCACAGCGCAAGTCATTTCAAAGTCAACATACTATTATCTTAAAATCGTACATGCATATCATGATTATATGATGTTTTCAGGTTACGTTTACATGTGATTAGTGGTTATTTGGAAGTAAAAGTGTTCAGTCATCGTTATTAAATAACAATCTGGACGAATAATATTGAACACATATTTGCCACTCTATTTTACGCCTTATATATAACGAAGCTAATTGTTTGGTTAGAAACAAGGATGAAGGACTATATTGTTGCTATTAATTCAAGACAGAGTAGAAAGCGAAAGCTTTTTAAAATACTTATGAAACCAACAACAACTTATTATAATATCATTGATTACAATATAATACCGTTATTATGTGTACCAACGGCTTTATTCCTATGTTATATAACGATATGTAAACATAGACAAGACATGTTGCTTAAACGTGCGATAATGTAACGGAAGCGTGAATTGTTATGATGTTTTACGTATTCATAAATCGTAGTGGCATTTTTAACTCATTTAAATGGTCCAATGGTACGCATGCCGATGATGGCGTAATTTCGCGTTCTATATTTAGAAAACTAGTTGGCGCAAGCAATTTTGTGTATGTACCTTATAACAGGTTTTATTTTGCTATGCTAATGTATGTCGTTATGTACTTAACTTTACTTATAAGTTGTTGCCAAATGTTTTACCCATCACACGAATTTTTTTGAACCCATGTCTTTGAATGTTATTTGTGAACAAATATAAAACTGCGTATTATCGTTGGAATGTGAAAATGGGGTTATTAACTGTAATTAATAGTAATTATTTATTTTATTTGCGCGATTATTATCATATTCCATTTTAGCCTGCCCGTGATCACGAAACATGGAAAGAGATCGAAACGTCGGAAATAAATATAAACAATTAACGTAAAAAGTGGATCTAATATTAGAAAATCTAGTTTACGGATTCCCACCGCAATATAGAGGGAGCGTCAGGGTTAAGTGGGAGTCTCGCGCCAAGTTGCAAAAACCGGGTATACCCATCAAAAACTAACGGTTGCTCCTTTCTCTTATGGCATTTGCCAGATTCGCAGGAACTGACAAATTTCAGCGAACAATAAATAGCTAACCTAACCATCTAGATAACCAACACACGAAGTTGTATCCACGCAGGACGCATATGAAAGAGAGTTTAGAATGAAAGCCAGTGTTGTCATTAACAAAAATCGCCTCACGACTTTTTATCGTATTGGCTTAGGACCTTGATTTAAAACAAATGATAGAGAAAAAAATATTAGAACTGAAAAATAAACATATATCTGGGGGATATGCGAGTGCAGGGCATTAACTATTTCTAAACATAAAATAAGCCTTTGTTCCTCCAGGGGCGGAGTCTGCTGTTAAATGTTTTCGCATTTTTTTTTAATACATAGGTTTATATGGCAATGTTAAAATTAATTTTCAAAAGTATTACGTAAAGACCCTCGAGTTTTTTCAAGATGGCGGACTGTCCTGATGGTATAATAATTGAAGTACAAATATTGTATTTAAACCGGCCGCTGTTCCCCACGGAAACCGTGTGTCATGATGATGTATGACGATGTTATGGAATTACGCAAAGTAAAACAATTAAGCTGCAGCTTTTTTGGTTTTCAACTTGCGTTTAGCAGAAATTGCAAATGTTTGATAATTTATCAATATATACTGCCAAGTGCGAGATGGTATTAAATTTGAAATCCAAAAAATTTGAAATCTCAAAGAAGATACGATTATTCTCAATCGTAATACCACATACTGTTAAGAAATTATTTTAGCACAATCTAAAAAAGGAAACACTTTTTATAAGGGTATATTAAACTTTTTATACATATTTGTAAAATAGTATTAACTTTGGGTGAGAATATTCTAACGTGTCTCGATCCCCGCTCTTTTAATTAATCAGTGGCTTTTTTTTTAACGCTGTATTTACTTAAACTTTAAGTACATAGTATAAAGTGTTTTGTCTATCTTGTGTTTATCTTGTAATAATCCTATATGTTGTTAAGCCATTTCCAAATAAATAAATAATATTGGATGACTGCTCAGAGCTGGAACTTTGCTTCCCGGGAACCGGTTTAATACATTGTTTGATAACCTTATGAACAACTTTTTTCACCGTAAACAGTACAGGAGTGTTATCTGATAATAGAACTGGTAATGAAATATTTTCTTCAGGTTTGCATTTCAAATGGAGCAAAATATAATATTTTTTTTGTTAAGAGAACCAAAATTTGAATTCTATGTTACCTTTTATCTTGAAAAATCTTAAAAACCTCCCCAAATCTATTATCCAGATCAACGTTTTCCTATTATTACTATGATAATATTATTATTACCTACAACTAATTGTGGGAAAGTTTCATGAGATCCTTTTGTACGTGGAGAAAAGCTTACGCATACCCCCGTCGTCGGAGCAAAGCTGGGTTCTCCCGGACTCTCATCCACTAAAACCACTACGTCGTTCCTACTCCTTCTTAGGAATGGAGTCACAGGAACGCTTTTGCAATCTTCCGCGAACCCACCAGCGCTAGCCACCGAAATTGTCCTATCCCGCCCTTACGCCTTTAACCTTCTGGCGGAGAAACTAACTCTCAGCTTCTCGAAATTTCCAGCAGACCTCTCGAATCTGCTACCCAAAGGTAATGGAAGCCAAGAGATCACAACCCTCACCGTCACAAGTCTCCCAGCCCGGCCTAGATTTTGAGCTTCGCCGATAGCACCGTTTCGGCCACAGAAGGAGGAGGAGGAAATATCAACGACATATTCAATATGAGTTTATCGGAAGGAAGGTCCGTGACATTTACTCCAAGATCCGTCTAACACTTTTCACCCTATAACCCCGATAAAACGATAGCTGCATAATGTTCTTTTAACACGTTGTTTTGTAATTAATTTAATTAATATCTAAACATAAGTTTAAAAGTCCAGTTTTCGTAAAGTACTTTAGGATCTTTAGATTACAGTTCATAAGGTTATTATTGAATGTTAACTATAGTAAGGTTTTAATCATGTTTTTGTTAAATCTTCTTCTGTAAAATTTTTAATATTATTAAGTTGAACAAATGGAGAGAAAGGGAAAAAACAACTGACCAATGCAAAAATAAGAACGCTTTTCAATCCAATCTGTATACTAATTGAAATACTTTTACTTACATCATCAGAACATAGTACAAGACAAAATGAAGGTTTATATGTTTAAAACATGCATACAGATGAATTTTGATAAATTCAGAGATGTTTAACGTGATGTCGTAATAAACACATTTTTGTGCTTACATTGAAAACGCTGGCTGAACTTCTAGAGATAAATTTAAACATTTTTTACATTATAAAGGTAAACGAAAAAACCTGCGATGGTATATTTAAATCACTTAGCGATAATACACAATAACCATTTTATATCCTATACGTTTCACGGGAAAAAAGACTCATTTACACAGTGATTTTAGGCAATACAGCATTAATCCTTATCCAAGGGAGTTGAAAACATTTTTCAAATAATATAGACCAATATGGCCCTTTGCAGCATGGGCAAGGAGGGTTATGTCAGCTTACAGGTCTAGCAAAAAGACCGCGATGTTATACGACAATCATTTAAGAATAAAATATGGGTTATACAATTAATATCCGTTACATTTTACTAGTCAAAAATCTCTCTTTACGAAGTGATTTTAGGCTTTACATCCTTACCTTATTTTTTCATTTGATCTAGATCATTCTTGCAGCATCATATTTGCAGCATGTAATTTAAATGAATATTCCCGAAGATATTACAGGTTTAAAATTCAAGCACATAACAGTACGTTACCGGGTATCATCGTACCCGTGCGTAGCCGGGGTGCTTCCCTAGTGACATTATTAAAAATTCAAAGAAATCAAAACAATCTTTTGAGTATAATCTTAGTTTTTATCACGACGTTATTTTTATCTTAAATCATTTCACACCACATTCAATTGAAACTACGTTGTATTATAATTTATAAAGCTGAATAAATTAACACGTTTGAATGTGGTCATCGTTAGGGTCGTTCTGATACAAGTAAATATGAGTATAAACTCGTAGAGTTTTGTTTCGATACCATTAATTTTTGCATCGAATAAAATCTTTCTATATCAAACAGAATAAAAAAGTAGTTGGTATTGAATCGAAGCATACTGAGCGAATGTTATCATAAATTTAAATTGACTGAGGACATCTTAGTAAAAAAAATTAAATAGTTATACTTTACAAGCCATATTGCCGCAACCTTACCAAGAGAAGTATTATGCTTTTAAATTTCCGGAATTTTAAGTTAATTACTAGCGACCCCCCCCCCCTGCTTCGCACGGGTGCTATGCTATAATGAAAATACCTACTATATTACGCATTTTTTACAAATATAAACCATTCTCTTTAATCACTTCATCTATTAAAAAAAAACGCATCAAAATGACGGAGAAAGCGACGTTATTTTATACTTTGTAGTGATTATGTCTATCATTGGCCTTGATGCCTAAACTTGTCTAGAGTTAAGTTGTGTGATAATGTTATCATTAGGAAATTTGTCAGAGAGATTGATCCAAAGCAAAATGTATAAACGATGGATTGATATAGCCGCCTAAAATGTAATGGAATTGTGTTCGGAATACAATCTTAACATGTAGAATTCACACATTTCTACATACTCATGTATTAGTTTTCTTTTATTTTATTTTATCTCACTCGATTAATATGTTTTTATATGGATCTATGTGACTGCAATAAAGTTTTATTATTATAATTATTATTAACTAAAAAGTTGCACCCTATATTTTTTTCGACAATTTTGGAACGAAGTTCCGTACGGCAGGCTTGGTGGAGGTAGAGATTTTGCTGCAAGACCGAATTGAAAAAAACCGTAAGAAAAAAGTCCGTGGAATAAAACCGTTAATTGAAACTTGCGCAGGCGCGACAGTCGTACACAGCATTTATAAACTCTCTTCCTCTTTCTTTTCGTAATAAAATATTATAAACGTTTCATTTTCTTATTTCTATGTAATTTTATGTTGTCAAACAAAAATAAAGAGACATATTTATTTGTTCAATTGTTAGATTTTCTAACTTAATTTATATTCCTGATACTTAATTCAAAACTTCATATAAACAATCAGAAATTTTCAGAGAAAATCATAAAATTTAAATAAAATTGAACAACACCTTTTTTGCAAATTGTGTCCATTGTACATTAGCCGAAACGACTTCTTCAATTTAATTTGAAAATTTATCGATATGAGTACGAATCGATACTTTTAGGGATTTATAGAAGTAGTACATAGATTTGAGTAATATCGAAATCGTGAGTAGGTATCGAAATCGTATCGGTATCGGAACATCTCTAGTAGTTGATTTTTTTTAAATATCAAGGTTAATGCACCTAACCTAACATTATTAAATTGAAACGCATACCTTAATTAAAAAAAAAAAAAACTTAACAGATTTTAAGAAAAAACATAGTAACAATATGCTTAATAAAGTAAAACCCGTTTCATACCAAAACTACGCTATAAATATTTAAATATTTTTCAAAAAAAGTGATATACAACGAAACCTCATTACATATTCCGTCACTTAAATGAAGATTTACTTTTGATAAATTGCTATGGCTAAAAATATATTTTAATACCATTTTGAAAGTCAAACCAGTCCCGACGATCGTAAGCTGTTTTTTCCCGCATATTTTTTTGTTACATTTTAAACAATGATGTAAGTGAAGTAATTGCCCCTACCGTTGATATTTCCTGGATGATGCCAGAGGTTAACGTCACATAGACAGTTTTATAACACGCTATCTGTTTCTCTACAATATAAACTCTACCCGCGGTCTCGTCTGCGCAGAATATTATATTGCTTTTTCTATTCCTAATTGTTTTAATCTAAAAAGCGTATGTAATACTTTCTTGTGTTTACACGAATACTACACATGATTACAGACTTTACGAATGTTATCGCGTTTAATTTTGTTTACAATTTTCCGACTGTTCGGACACTTTACAGGATCCATGGTCTGGAGGTATCTGCACGTGATCAAAATTAGACGCGATAAAATTCGTAAAGTCGTTTATTAAAACAAGCGTATGTAACACCACAGCAATAACCTTGATAAATAATATCTGTACTTATCTTTTAGGAAATTGAAACGGAATTTTGTTATGTATAATATGTTTGCAGATAAACATATCATTATTTGATAAGCGAACGATATCAGCGAGATATTTGGTAACTCTAAACAGTAGCGCTAAGTACGCATATTCCCATCCATATTTATTAAACCTTTTTACTGGCGCTGGTGTAGGGATGTGACGACCCCATCGCCCACTTGACGACGGATCTGCCTTACAGTGGGAGTAAGACATATCCGCAGTACAAGTGCATTCAGTCAATTGCAAATCCGCCTGCACAGCGTGGCAATTATGAGCAACTCTTTTTAATGGGTGCTGTCTTGACGTTCGTTAAAAAAAGCCAATGTCCAGCAGTGGACTGCTAGAGGCTGTTTATGGTGATGATGGTGAAACATCTTTGCTGAATCAAGTGATATATAAAAAACATGTTTTAGTATTAGATAAACTGCCAAGTCCTAGTATAGAAGTGCGTGGTAGGTCGTTGGAATATCTAGTTAATGAATCTCTCAACACCTGATCTAGGGAGCAACAGGAGTTTTTGCAACTCTCCGACTAAGATAAGCCTGTATACCTATAAAACCAAAGGTTTGATATTTCTTGATACTTTTATTAGGGACGTAGAGTAACGCTTTGTAGCAGCGTTCGCAAACTCGATTGCGCCAGACCATGATTCTATAAGTGTATTGACTCGCAGACGACGGATCGCCTTCTTTTCAGCAGTTAGGGAAACTTTACGGCAGTTAAGAAGCAGATCAACTCGAAACTAAATATCCTTCCTGTTCATATCCTCCATGGCCCCAACAGCATTAGAAAGCGGTTGAGCTGTCTCAGCAAATAGAAGGGGAATCCGTATAACCGTACTCCTCTTCACCAATCTAACAGAATCACCGGTGCGACTTGTTGTGTCGCCCAGCCTTCTATTTCGATAATCTTCCTGCCTGGTTAATGCGGGCTGATCACCTGATTGCCTATAAAAATGAGTTATAGACAAATGAGAAAAATTGCATAATTTACAACTATCATAATCCAAAAACTTTATACGTAATTTTGTGAAAAATAAATTAATTTATTATATTAGCATTTAGCAACTTCGCTATATATTTTAATCTTATCGCGACTGATTGGTGTTCATTATCGATTATATCAACAAATGCTAATCTGTTAATATTTCTAAATAATAATAAAATTATGATTATCAATCCTTACACGTGAAAAGATTAAAAAACGCAAACATAGTGGGAAAAGGGTAAAAACTTTACAAAATCTGCCGAGATTAATGTCCTCACCTATGCAGTCCTCGGATTTCGTTATTTAGATTATAAGATGCAATATAATGTTGATAAATTTTTAATGAAATTAAGTACTGAATTTGCCAATTTTGTCATACGGAAGATTAGGCCTTCAAATCAAGTTTATTTCATCTACGTTCACAGTATTATGGATTATTGTTTTGAAGTTCTGCAACCGTCTCGAACACAATATTTGTACTACAAAAACAGTTAGGACAATCTATAATCAGGGTTCCCGGGAATATTTACGTAATACTTTTAACATTACCTTCTCCATGCAATTTTGAAAACATTATGTACGCGCTTAAGAAACTTCATTCATCATCATCATCATCAGCCTTTAAAAGTCTAATGCTGGAAATAGGCCTTCCCTAATACACCCCTATCCATTAGGGGGTTTTGGACCGTATCCCACCACGCTGGTCCAATGCGGGTTGGTGGGTGGAAAAGAAATTCATTAGTTTGCCAAAAGATATACGAGAAGGGATAAAAAATTAGTGAGAATGACACATATATTGTTTTTTTCGGTAGGTAGCTTATCATATATTCGAATTTCTCTTGTCTATTTTAGAATTGATCGTAATTCTAAATAGAAGCGATCGAAATGTTACCATCTAAAATTTGAACTGAAGAAATGGGCATTTCATATGAAAGTATTACCTATCAACCATAACTGCCTCCGTAGTTTAGTGCTATGGGCTTGAGCTTTGGAAGCCGGTGCTCGTGGGTTTGAATACTGCGGGGACTTAACTATTTTTCTAAGTTGTTTCTTGTTGATTAGGGCAATGGGGGCTGATCACTCATTTGCCTGTAAAGTGAGATGATCCATGGACGGGCATGTAAAATGTCGGTTCTGCTCTTTCCCTCTTTCTGTCCGTGTGGGTTATCCGTTTCACAGGACTAAGAGAGTAAATAGGAATGAGGAAATGCACATGTGTTTGTGCGTACATGTGTGCATTATAATATTAGATACGTAGCGTAGTTGACTGATCTCTTGTATAGATCGGCCACCGTAGTCCAAATCGAAAAGGAGGGTGTTTTACAAAACAATAGGTATTCGTGATCAATCTTATTACTTTACGATAAAATCATGCAACTTAGACTGTCGTTTAGTTTATTGCGCATTATAATTTCAATCGTGCTTATATTACTTCAATGTTTTATTCAGTCTACATGGTACAAAAAATTTAAATTGAAACAATAAATTGGCATGAATATATTAAACATTCTAATTTGCCCAGTGCCTACTGCGAAACGTCAACCATAATGTAATATTCAACCAATTACAACGTATCACATTTTGGCGCCATTTCATTGCTTTGTGCCTTTACTAAGAAGCCGTATTTTTAAAACAGGTATAACAGTCTAAGGCCAATTTACTCTTTTCATTAATTAAATCAAATTCTACAAACACTGATTATAGACAGTGAGGACAGTATAGACAGTAGAGAAGTTTTTCAATAATGTTAGAAAAGTGGGTAGAAAAATCCTGGATACCGCGCATATATCGCATAATTTAGGGGGTTTGCAATTAAAGTAATTTAACATACGTCATGTCAATTAGTTTAGTAATCAAACCGGGGCCAAATTAAACATAGAATTGACGTACTCAAAGGCATATGTCAAATACAAATGGTACTAATATTGAACGCATTATTACTGAGACTACGGCCATATTTAAGATTGAGTGTGTACGCGTCAGCGCATTGGCAACGCGCGGACCATGAGTGGTCCTTCGGCGTCCACGAGTGAACGCCTTACGCCCGATCGCCTAGCGGTGTCAGGCGAACACGCGCCGTCCACCGGTTAGCGGCGCGGTGTCAAGCAATGGACCACGTGTTGCTATGGTTAGCGGGCGCCTAGTGGCTCTAATGAGCGGTGACCTTTAATCTTTAGGTGACTATTTTTACTCTTGGTATTTGCACGTCTACTGTTTGAATTGGTAGCGCCAATACAGTTCGATATTAAATTTTGTACTTGCAATCCATGTTCTATTCTGCTGGAGTATTATCTTATTATCTGCTACAGTATTTTGATATAAATCGTTGAAATATTGACAATATATGCTCGTAGTGACAATTTTTTTCATATGTTTTTGGAAAATAATTGTTATATCTCAAGGAATATCGGTTTTGATATTAATAATAAAAAAAAATTAAACAACGAATAAAGCAGTCAAGTTCTATAATTTATCGTTTACTTATGTTATTTGTACAAACTTTTAACAATATATATTTTATATATATAATAAATACTCAATAAAACTCTATGATCCAGCAAACTGAAATCACTTTTTTGTCATAATTCAAATAAACATAATGATATTACAACTTATTGTCTAAACTTAATTTAACACAACTTTTTTGTGCCAATATGCCTAACAGTAGATAAAATGTTTGGTTAAACCAACACAACTTTAACATCCGGATATGGTAATAAAAATAAAGCTTTATGGACGCCACTGGACAGAGCCTATCAATCTTTAACGGTAATGCAATAAGATCTTTATATAAAATGTAAAATATTTGCGCGTATGGTGATCGATATCACAAATAGACGGGTGTGTTGGTGCGGGCCATGATCTGACCCGGCTCTTAATCGAAGGTCCTGTCCTATGACGTTCATTCTTCGTCTCTGGGGACGAGTTGTCATTTGAACCTGCTGCTGTAGCCGAAAGAAAGCGATCGAATCGGGAGCAATGCTGCCAGCAGCGAGTGCGCCAGCGATGGGGAAGAACGCCGGCTCACTCCCTGCGCAATATGCCCCACCACTGAAAACTATCTACGTATTTTAATATCTGTAACCGTAATCATTATTGCAAAATATGTGCAAAAATTTTTAAGCGTCCTTTTTAGTTTACAATACACTGACTCTTTTAGACTTTTGCAACATCAAGATCGTCTCGCACTTCCAGTAAAACATTACCACTTTTATACTTTAAAACGAATCAAAAACAACCGGCACACAACTATTCGGTGACATGTTTGATGACTTAAGTAAAACTTTGCAAACGCGCGCTAATATGCCCCAAGCTCTATACGCCACCGCAGAACTAGTCGAACGGTGTCGTTACATTCAATACAATCAAAGTGTGGCGATGTGCGTGAACGGCGCTAAGCTCTCGATATTTACACAATAGTAGAAAATTGACCACTTCCAAAGTTCACTTACAAAAGTTCGTTTTTAATGAATAACCATCAATATTGTGCAGAGAAGATTATATTGAGAAAACACAATTTTCAACGGTACATCGCCCTTCGCCGTGGCCAAACAGGGCACGTGGCTACTATTTTTTATCTTCTAGAGCGTTGACAATCGAAAAATAAAAACTTTTCAATAATATCTACCTTACTCGGTAAGGGACGTTCGATCTCTTAGGTATTATCGATAATCTTATTGCTAACAAGGGTGATGTTGTGGATAGCGGCATGTCGACACGAACCGTGGCGGGCGTCGCGAGAATGAGCGAGTTCGCGCGAGAACGGCCGAGATCACGCGAGAATGGCCGAGATCACGCGAGAATGGCCGAGATCGCGCGAGAGTGCGTCGGCCGCTCGCAGCGGGCACGCGCTCTTGCCTCAGCTAATGTAATTCAGGGGAAGGAAATTACATTAACTACGTGGAGGTGCGCGTTACGTAAAATGGCTCGATTCTTATGACGCGTACTGAATTAGGACGGAAGTGAATTCTGGTACCGACTTCACTGCTGATCTGCTAAGCTTACGTAGATAACCTTGCAAAAATTCATCTAAACACTTTCAAACAAGTCGACCGATCTCAATCGGATTGACAACGCTGCCTCGTAATTTTGGTACAGTAAGAAGCTTAAAAATTGGAACTATTAAAATCTATTACGGACAAAATTGATATGATACGACGTAGTCATTTCTTATGTCAAGCTTTTAGGTATTAGATACGATAACAATAATGCAAAAACGATATGGACGAGTTGAAAATGACACATGAGTTGCACAAGTTTATATGGTGACAACATATTTAATTTTTGCGTATAAAGTTTAAACAATTGGCATAAGTTTGAGCGCTGCTATTATCGACTGCAAAGCGGCCAGCGGCGTAGCAGCAAGCTGAACTCAACCAAGCTAATATCTCCGCGTCGATCTCCCGTTCTCGGCAGCATTGAAACTTTCTCACTGTGCGACACCATTTTGGGGAAGATAAATGATATCTGACAGTATACGCAAAACCTTTTCCTTCTCGATTTAAACTTTACACAGAGACTGTTATCGAATACAAAAATAAGCTTTAGAGTTATCTTAGTTTATCCGATGTCTTAAACAACTAGAGCGGGAAGCGGCTTTCGTGCTTCCCAAACTATCCTCTTGATCGGTCACGTCACGCCCGGGGAGGGTTCGACGCGAGAACACAAACATAATACGACGGCACACGCGAACGTCTGTCGCGTAACAAGCGCTCCGTGAAGCTGCGAGCTCGGTACGTTATTGTTCGTGAGTAACGGTGTGAACGCTTGGCGCTGGGCGCTGCGGGAGCTAGGTGCGTCGCGGCGGGCTGAGCAAGTCGGGCAGCGGCGCGGGCAGCGGCGCGCCGTCCACTAGCGCGGGCAGCAGCGCGAGCGCCAGCGCGGGTCAGACGGGCGCGGGCGGTGGAGCCGGCTCGGGTGGCCGCGGCGCCGCACCTCCCGCCTGAAGCACCACGCGGTGCCCGTTTCCCGTCACTCCGTCCAGCAGCACCGCGGTGGGGCGCCCTCACCGCCCGACCCCACTTCGCTCCCCGCGCCACCCTCACTGCCCGCGCCTCCCAAGCCACCATCACTCTCACCGCTTGGCTCATCGTGCGCCCGCCGGTGCCTGCGCCACGCGTGCTGGATCAACCGCGCACAGTATTCTTCACGCTGCCGCCACAAAGTTGACGACACAGGCTCATAACCAGCCTCGTCTGGTCGCCCGACCTCCAAGTCACCCGTTTCTTCGATAGGATTGCCCTTCCTCGCGAAAAAGTCCTTTGTCAGAGCATCCAAAATGTCCACGCAGAACATCATATCGCCTCGACATATTGGAATGTCCATAGATATTATTTTGTACTTATTAGGTTTATGAATTTGCAACGGCGGTTCTAGAACGTCCAAGAAGTCTGATAGTTGGTCGTATCGGATGTATTGAGTGCCATCAGGATCGAATCGTTGCCATATTTCGTAGTACATGTCGTAGTCATCGTCCGTAAGACCCTCTTGAACATCCTCTGTGGCCTGTAAATAGCAAAATATACACAGTATAATCAAATGCTAGTTAGAATATTTGCCTTCAGAACATTTAAGTGATATGTCACCTGTGAATAGTTTTCGAGGATAACGGCGATGTACATGTTGATGACGATAAGAAAAGAAATTACTAAATAAGACAACAAATAAGTTATGCCAATTGTAGCGGAACCACAATTTCCAGGTGAACCACGTTCATTGTCTGGCAAATCACACTCTTCCTCGTTAATAATACCATCGAGTACACCGTCCCAACCGGCTGAAGTTGACATCTGAAAAAGTTTTGATATATCCTGTATCTATAGTTTTCATAAGGTAAAAACCCTTCAAGAAATGATTGTTTACCTGAAATAGTAGAATCATACTTTGTACGAAAGTCTTGAAATTGTAGACGTCGTCAAGCCCACCTTTGTTTTTGACGTGCATGAAAAATGACATTCCAAAAATAGCGAAAATGAACATGACAAGGAAAAGAAGTAGACAAATGTTGAACAAAGCTGGCAAAGACATAGCCAAGGCAAACAGTAGCGTCCGGATACCCTTGGCACCCTTTACAAGACGCAATACACGACCGACTTTCGCCACCCTAACAACCCTTAATAGAGTTGGTGATACGAAATATTTCTCTATTATATCACTCAACACCAAACCTGTAACAAAAACAAAATGAAAAGATTATTCATATGAAAAGAGACATGTTAAATTCTTACAAGCATTTTTAATTAATTTAAAAACATCATAAAAAACTCGTATTAATTTAATTTAATGTAGATTAAACAAATACTGTAAAATAATTGATATTTTACTTACTCAAAATAGAAAACATTACGACGACAAAATCGAACAGATTCCACGGCTCGACGAAATAATGATATCGCAAGGCGAAAATCTTTAAAAGGCACTCAGAACTGAATATGACAATAAAAATCATGTTAAGATAGTCTAGTACTGCGCTAAAAGTGTCCGACTGCTGATAATGGTCCAGAGTCATGGTCAACATGTTCAAACCAATGAACAACATAATGATCATGTCAAACTTCTTATCCGTCACTATCTCGAACACGATCGCTTGCGGTCTCCACTAAAAAGTCATAAATAATAAATTCCTCAAAGACGGTGAGGTAAATAAACTAAACTACATCTTCATTAGGTTTATGACATTCATTTATTTGTATTTAAAAAATTCTGACAACTCGATATTAAAATAGGATGAATGACCGCATCCTATTTTAATATCAAATTATCAGAATGCCATCACTTGCAAGTATTTTTTAGTATTGGACCACTACTAAATTGATCAGTAAAATTTACTCCAATTCCATATAAACTTCTTAGCCTAAAGGTTAGCTTTATAAGCTTAAAGTTAGGTCCATAAACTAAAACATTTCAAGTTGTACAACAATTCATTTTGAATTGTTGTACAACTTGAAATTACAAGTGTTAAATGCATGGGTACAACAGCAAATTATAATAGTAAGCTTCTGCTTTGATACGCCGTCATATTTTATGTTAAATCATTTTTTTTTCTTAATTACCTTTGGTCTCGGAATCGCCTTCAATGGTTTCTTCGAGCCCATCTTTTTCATCGCGTTGTAATATTTCTTTTGATCCTCAGTCATGAACATTTCCAAGCTGCCACCCGCTTTCTTTTTTTGCTCGTTGAAGTTATCAATGATCACACCGATGAACAGGTTAAGTGTGAAGAATGAGCCGAATATAATGAAGAACACGAAATACAAATACATATAAATATTGGTTTCTCTGATTGGTTGCCGTCCCACCTACAAAAAAAATTCATTAAAAGTTACAAAAATATAACTACAACCTAATTGCAGTTAATTTTTGCCAGTGATCACAGATCCATTCGAGTTTTAAAAAGGAACTAAGGCGAGCAAAACGCCTTCGTGGGTTAGATGTAAAGCAAAAAAAATCAACTATTTTATTAGCAAAAAATTAAACAATAACGTCCAAGATGCCCCTATTTTGTTTACCTCGCGAGAATCAATAGCATCGTTCATGATCTGAATCCATCCTTTGAATGTAGCCACTTGGAAGAGACACAGATAAGCCTTGCCCACATGGTCAAAGTTCATCGGTGAATTCTCCCAAGTGTAGTTTTCCAGGATACAGGCATTCCTGTCAGGTATAATCTCGTGGCTTAAAGTCGTATGATTTAGATCCACGCACTGCAATTTCATACACAAAGAGTTAACAACACTTTTAATAGAGCACATATCTAGCACTATAAGTTGATCATTCATCTTCCAGAGTATTTACTTTAATTATTAGCGATCCCATGCTTTATACATACATATACAAACAAGTAAAAGTACTTAAATTAGTATTTGGATTGAATGTTCATTTTATAATGATTCCGATAGCCGGGAATACACACCTTAAAATATTTGCCAGCGAACAGTTGGACGCCCATAATCGCAAAGATTAGCCAGAATATCAGACACACAAGGAGCACGTTGAAGATGGATGGTATAGCCTGCACTAGCGCGTTCACTACCACCTGCGCACGAAATTCTAGTTTATTGATGGTGCCTTTAATATTGTAAAACGGCGATAACATAATACTATTTAATATATCTCAGTGACTTCTAGCGGTAAATTGTAGTTCAAGTAATTTTTACGTACTAATAAAATTAAGCTAAATAATTTACTTTGGAAATTTTCAATGTGCACAACGAGCTTTAGCATATGTATTATGTTTTGTACGAAAAAGTTTGAATGACTTAACCCTATACAGTCTACATCAGAAAGTTGTCATTAAAAAAATTTGGTTAAATATATCCCAGCGAGAATTATGACTTTAATGTATGTTTGCCTAATTAAATTTATTTTTAATTTAATCTGAGCTGACTGTATTTAAAAAAAATCATAAAAGCTATATTTTTAACTCTAATCTACTTTTGCACTGTTACAATTTACGTTTATACATATTTAACAATTTAAACATCGAAATAAGCCAAATAGAACAAATTTACAATTTTTCAACTAAATTCTTCTTTTACAGAATTTTTAACATTTTAGTTGATAATTTGTAAATTTACCACAACATTTATTTTGTCAAACAGATTTAAGCGAACACATTCAAGCATTTCTTATGCAAATTAGCCACTGATAGGATTTACTTACCAAGTCGCGCAATAACAAACTGTATGCCTTAACTGGTAATAATGCATGCGATTTGGAGCGGCCCTTTGAAATTCTTGCAAGAAGAAAACTAAGGTGCACAAACTAATGTACTTTAATCTAGGAAAATAAACATAAAAACTAGTTCAATACAGAATTCAAGAGACAATATGGTTCAAAAAGATGGAAATGAAACAAATCTGACAACATGAAACCTATTGAATTGATCATAAGAGGATGAGACGAATCGATGTGAAGCCATTCCAGGGTGCCAACGGCATTGTCAATAGGATTCGCTAAATACTGAGAATCGAATCGACTACTGCCATGAGTTGCGGTACAACTTTGAATTGAAACATCTACAAACATGATATCCAATTACTGTTTAATGATTCTAAAACGTGATACCAATGTTTTAAGTGTCTGTGTGTACGTGTTTGTGTTTTAAGTAGCTGTGCGATGTTAATTTACAATTTATGTTTGATATAAATATTAATTGAGTTTTTACACCGCCAGAATCACAGGATAAAATGTCATCAGTCATTATACGCTGATCCAAATAACCACCGTAATCCAATTTAACACGAATTCTTTGTCTGGAAGAACTTGCATGAAATCATTTATATTTTGCAATTCCCCCACAAAAGGTTTTATTTTTTTCGTCCTTTATTTATTATGAACCAAACCTCTAAGGGCAACGTGAATACTATCGATTCAATAGTGTCTGTGGTATGCGAAACGCCCACGATATGGCGTTTGATACATAGCAGTGTATTAATGGATAGTTCCGTGTCGCGCGCCCATGCAGGCGTACATACCCTCATGCCTTGCATGCGGCTCATTGCCCTGAGCGGACGTAGTGCACGAAGCGTTCGCATCGTTTTGAACGCCTGAATGCCACCGGCGCCACAAAGCGCTGCTACGAAGTTTATAAGCGAGACCTGATGAAATCAATACGAAGTTTGAGATAATATTGCAAGATACATCAAAAACATGTAACTATTTAAAAAGAATGCTCCCTATCTGACCCACAAGACACTACACACAACCGTATGTAACCTGAAAAACAAATCATACTTTAGAGAGTCCAGTAAAGGATGACGAATCTGATTACACAATCATAAGGTAGAAAATAAGTGCAGAAGACAATCAGACTACCGAAGTTGACGTCGTTAATAATCTAGAGCAAGGGACTGATTAGAAAGCTTGGGAAGCACAGTCAAATACAAATAAAATAACATTCAAACATATATTTTAAGATACCATAGAAACTTAGATGTATGCAACGTTTCTTTGCTATCTCAACATAGACACCGAAAATATACAATAAACAAATTATTCACATTAAAATTATAACATCAATAGCATTCGGAGCAGTAATAATACCGCCTGTTGTTATAGACCACATAATGCATGCATTCGGATAGTTTAGGGTTAAAAAACAGCAACACGTTATAAGTAACGTTATTTCTAGCGAAGAAGTATTGAGAAATTCACAAAAGAAGCAAACGTCGATCCACATACAACAAATGAGACATTGAGAGCTCGTGTCAGCAGGGATTGAGCCTCCAGTGTTAGTAACATCGAACAATAAACAATCAAAGCTTGGGCCTTTGAGCCACGCTGCACATTGATGCTGTTATTAATGAACGATACACATTATCAGAGGATTAGTTAGCGATAATGGAAACTTGTGAGTCTGAGAGAGCATTTCGTATACCAATGGGCAGCGTTAAGGGCTAGTGGAATATGCAATAGTTCAGTCCTCAGCGCGTACTCACGCGCATGCCCTCCCATCTGGAGACGGCGCGTAGGGGACGAAGGGCACGTAAGGTTCTCATGGAGCGAAACGCCGGGATGTCATCCGCCCCCGCCATCACGGCTCCGTGGTTTACGAGTGATAACTAACGCGACATCATGGTCATTCACATTGCGAACTCTACTTTGTTTCATTTGTAGCCCGACTATCTCACGTGTTATAGTCGAAAGCGAGCAATCGAGCGCAATGATATGATGTGAAATACTCAATAAATGTTTAACGGTCAATTAAATACGTTTTATTACCTGGTATATACCAAACACTAGTCAAAGTCAATGCTAGTTTTATCGAAATTCAAAATAGATTTTAATACCACTTACCAAGTTAACAGAATTTATTTGCTTTTACTCGGTTCAAAATAAGATGCATATTTATGACCAGTCACTTTAATAACATTGCATTTATAAAAAATATTTAATAACTATGAAAAAGGCAAATCCATTGGCATATAGAACCTGTTACCGGAATAATAATTATATATATTTTGAGGAAACATTGCACAATTTTTTACTTACCATAACAATGATGAAATCAAGCCAGCACCAAGCGTTAGTAAAATATTTCTGGAAACCAAGCGCAAGCCATTTTATCAACATCTCAATAAAGAATATGACAGTGAATATGCGGTCCATGTAGTACAATATATCTTGAAGAATTGGCCTGTGTGGTAGGTGGACGTCCTCCAGAGCCTGTAAGTAGCAATATTAATAACTATATTTACCGCTAGTGCTTTTGGTTTACATAGTTCTACAAAAAATTGATTAGTATATAATATGTAATTTTTTCATGTTGTCTTACCAAAGCTAAACTGCTCAGTAAAATCATTGTAATGACGGCCGTTTCAAAATATGTGTTCTCTATGAGCCTGAAAGTTTTAAGGCGAAGCATTGCCCAGCCTTGCCAGAACGGCGATTCATCGTCACCAGCTAGGAACGGGAAACGCTGATAGCAAGGTTCCGGACAGCAATCCGCCGGGGTGTCATCAACAACGTCTTCATCAGCTGCCACAATTATGTCATGTTTGCCAAGTCCGTCCAATTTACCGTCTTCTTCTTCTTCTACTCATTTCTAGTATTAATAAAGGAATAGGTCAATTTATTAAAACGTAGGCACATATATTTTAGTCGATTAAAGGTAAATTTATTGAAAATTACATATATTTTTAGTCGTTCAACTGAAAAATTATTCCGAAAATGATTAAACTGACTTTTAATATCAACAAACCTTCTTCCAATCCTAATTCTTCTTTGCTTGCATCTTTTTTCTCCTCTCCGTCGATCGTGTCCGCAGATCCTTTGTGGCTTTCATCTTTGAATGATCTTATCTTATGACTTCCGTACGATTTTTGACTAATCGTGTCGTCATCCTGTAATAATTATAATAAATTGTTTTACGAGTTTAATTTTTAATCTCAATTTTTCTTATGAAATTACATTTTACTATCATTACCTGTATTGGATATCCGTGATGATTCATGTCGCAATTAATACGATTATCGGTATGGTTATCTGTTATGGCATTGATATTATTGATTAAGATCTTTCCCTTTTTGTATTTGTTGTCTCCTGTAACATATAACAATTTAATATCCCGTAATACGGTTTCATTGATGGAAAATGCAGGCATTGCAAGATAATCACCTGGTATCGTGAATTCCATACCATCACCTATCGCAACTTCGACCTGATCCTTCAATTTCTTATCCTTGTACAGTACCCCGTCGTCAATGTCCGCTCCTAATTCCAGTTCGTTGTCGACCCGCTCTGAAGAGACACAGCGGCCACATAAAGCCGCTTTTAAGCCTAATTTTCGCGTCATCCCACCGTACGTGAACACCGCCAGCACCCAAGCATAGAAATCAGACCAGGACGGAATAATTTACTTATTAATTACCAGCCAATAAAATTACGGAGCTCATCACGGCCTACACATTTACAATATTCGTCAGCAAATACTAATATTAGATAGGTTTACAAAAGTCTTAACGATGTTTATATGGATATATATTTAAATATTACAAACTGAGTTTTTGTTTGAAAATGCTTGTCTTATAAATATTTTACTGGTATGAATATAACTATATTATATTGGAAATCTTATGCATGGCAATTTTAGTTTTATTCATAATACTATAAAGCTTGTACCAATAAATTTTGAAGGAAATTAGCATTTAAAATGTCTTGATAATGAATTATCCAATAAAAAATTAACCATCAAAACATGATAATTTGATGTTATACAACACACAAAACTTGCAATATCATGTACAATTTTTAATAAGTCATCTCTACTCTATAAAAATAGTTGATCATGACGTTGTTATTTAAAAAATTAATAGATGTATTTTTTTAATTCGTGCTCATTTATATTTAAACGTACCTTTCCAAGCGTTTTTCTTTAGCTTAAATAAATTTAGGTGTAAAATGACATAAAAACCGTTTTGAAAATCATCTTGCTGTTACGAAAGATATTCAAATTAAATGGTAAAACGTGCTTGTTTTGAATTCAGGATTCAATCATTGTGGATTATGCTTACTTAAAAAAATAAAGTATCCTAAAATAAATATCAAGTAACATTTACTTTTGTACATAAGTGACCTTTCATCTTTTCAAATGTGGTCTTCTCCCAAAGCATTGAACCTACATTTGACAACCACAATCCAAAAAAAAAATCAATAAAATTCGCTGTAATACAGAAGCCAGTGAAAGTAATACAACAAATTTTCTTTTAGATTTTAAAATCGGTTGGTCATTTTGCCTGTATAACCAACCGATTTTAAAAAAGGTCGAGGTTAAAAATTTACACGCACGGCTTTTGTACTTTTAGTAAAAATAAAAATTAATTAAATCGTTTTGTACCGAACAGTTTAGATAAACTTTGTTCATAATTTATTATTACATGGCATAGAATTTACCTTATTTATATTTACTAGTCTTATGTATACCCATAAGAAAAGTCTTTTAAGAATCATTACCTATAATAATCCAAAACAGGCACGTTTACACTTACCTAAATAGTTTTTTAAATCAGATTTGGATAATGTTATAATAATGATTATTATAACATTATCCAAATCTGATATATAAAATCTGATTTGGAATTGATTCATTAACCATTTTTATTAAATTCAATTCAACTACTAGACCAATTTCTTATTCTTTGCAATAAATACGAGTTATTGTGGAGATAAATACCTTATTTCTGTTGAAACATTGCTGATTGAAAGCACTCAGTATTAAAAACATTAACACACATCACACCAAAGGCTGATAAGTATAAACATTGTAAGGAGAAAGCAACTGAGCACTTTATACATTGCCCATGTATTAGCGTAATTAGCATTAGCGCAACGTTGCTATACCTGTGCCAAAATAGATACAGGAAATATATAAGCAAAGTACGCCAAAGTGGCGAGATGGCGTCGTGCGTATGGCGTTACTTTTTAAGGGTCGTCACTTAGCGGTTAACATCGCAGCGACATTCCATAAAATAAACTCCCTAAGACGCCAATGTTGCTAAGGTTAAACGGTTAAATCCATATCCCTTTTGGCCTAAGTATTCTACGCAAGGGTTTATAGCACACATTATCACTAATCGTTTTTAGAAACAAAGACGACCAAACCAAAGGGCACCAAATACAGGGATTGTCAAACAAAGGTCTGAGAAATCTACACTTGACTGCGAGGGCAAAAGCAACGTACAATGGTGACGACTTTACAAAAACAAGGTCCTAAAAGTTGTCATTTAAGTAGCTTAATTTTTTTTCGGTACTATAACAAGTGAAGTAAAACAAATATATAAAGATCATGTTAAATGTTATTATCATGTTAAACCTCCTTTTGTTTTATTCCACCATGAAATGTTAAAGTATTAGTTATTTTTTCATCCATTTACCGTTTTTAAATTTTTGTTTCCTTTGTTCTTCATGTGGTGGATATTTTTTTATTTCTAATTATTCATTGGTACCTTGAAGACTTATTAATTCATCATGAAAGTTAAAGTAATAACTCGAATCAAAAATATTTTGCAGTTAAATGACAACTTTTTTTACAACACATGCTTAATCACAGATATGAAGGAATGAAATCTTAATATCCATTACAAAAAATATATTTTCGCTAGCCACATCAAGTCATGCTGATACACACATAAATACAGCAATCTTTCAGTATATTTTTATAATTATACTATTCAAAACATATTCATCAAAAAAAATGTTTTATCTTATTGTCTTATCACACAAAGGCATGTCCCGTCCTCGTGTTAGGACACGGCAATGTCAATCTTTATCTTCATTTACGTAATATAAATGAAGAAAGTGACCAATTATAATCAATTTTTCAAAAGTTAAAAATAAATCACCTCATATTTAAAGACAGAACACTATTCGTGATATTCTGTTCAATCTTTATTAAGCTTTAGATACTGGACAGCCATAAACCCATAGTATAAACCCACAGATATCTACAATGAGCTAACAATTCAAACATCCAAACACCACATGCTACACCGATAACACGACAGCACTTCTTACCGGGAGCGTGAATGGCTATCTGGTTCGTTAGTTTGTTCTTCAAAAGCTTAAGGACATCGGCGACAGTGCGTTTAACCCAATCTATGAATCTAGATATCCTATTGAAGGCCTCTGCGATTTTGTTAGTGTCTTGGTCTGCAGTAGGCGTCGACAAACTCGACGAACCAAAGTTGGACAGCAACAGGGCCAAGAAAAGGTTGAGAACCTACAATTGGGAACAACTTAAGTTTTTTTTGGAATCTAATCTAAACCAGTTTAAATATCCGCAAGAGAACATATTCATGTAAATTATTCTAAACCGTGAGAACAAAATTATAAAAATCTCAAAGGATCAGCTTCAAATATTCTAAATTAAGAAATCATATTGTAGTCCTAGACAAATAAAAAAACACACAGTGTCTACAAACCACAAGATTGCCGATAACAACCGTAGCCAAGAAGAACGGGATGCAAGACACATCTCCGACCAACATACAGTCCCACATACTCTCAATCCATTCCCCGCACAGTACACGGAAGACGATCATGAAACTATGCATGAAGTCGGTAAAATTCCACCTTGGCAGGTCTCCATCGGGAAAACGATCCACGTAATCTGAATAACAGTGGATTCAAGTGAACATCTGCATAACACTCAAAATAGTTCAAATGTACCATAAAACATTATTTAACAGGTATATATTTGTAACGGGCAGGTTTTATAAGTAATATCATAGATAGAGTTACATAAATCAGCAACGTAATATAGACACAGGAACGGGAAATCAGTAAAATGACTCCAATTATCTGCGACTATATAAAAAAAATCATACCGCTGCATACTTATACGGACATCACAGGCACATTGACAGTAGGCTCCTACACAATATCCAATTCTTATTAACAAACATAAGCCTCTTATTTATTTTAAATATTGCATCAACATTTGTTCAAAATTGATCAAAACTAACTGCTAGTTCTTTTTAAAATATTTTAGTTTGCTTATAAGTAATTGGATTTTCATTAAAACTTTAGATCTTCTAAGCAACAATTTTGCTCTTTAGTAGAGATTTCGTCGTTCAACTTAGACTGATGTTATGGTACCGTTTTCATCATGGTTTGTGTTAAAAATTAAGAATCATACGAAGTCCCTACTATAAGCTGGATTACATAAATATGTTCCAATATTTATAATTTCATGCATTTCATAACATACAAATACCAATATAACTTTTATACGTAGGAAGATTTTAACGCATGCATATAATATTAAAAAACACTTACATAAAATCTCATTGCAAGAAAGAGTTAAAAGCGCTTAAAAAAGAGAAGAGAAATGATAAATAAAGGGATAACGTCAATGGTTTGTGCTAAACAAAGGAGAATATAGATGAAAAAAGCTGTAGTAGCGTATACGTTTCACAAGTGAGGCGCCTTTTCTGGGGCAAATATATCAAATATTATTATAATTTATATACAGACACATAAAAGTGAAGTCTCACTTGGAAGGGCCACATTGATTCTTGCCAATCTTCTAACAGGAAACTGAGCATAACAGTGTGACGCACATCAACACATTATAAGTACTATTGAAACATGGCGGTGGTCCCATTTTAAAGCGTGGAGCGAACGGTTAAATTCAATTAAATTATTTAGATACATCCGAATCAATGTCCACACTTTATTTGGATGCAGTGAATGTATTTCATAGCACGTGAATTGTTGATTTCCAAATTAAAGGAAGGTAAATCAAGTTAATTTTAATCCGATCAGAGTAAAATGCATATGAGTTACATTCACTAGTAGCACGGCGGGCCGCGCCGCCAAGTCCAAACACCAACGAACATGCAACATCCCACCAATGTCACTTACCCACGTAATTTTTCCCGAACAGTTGCATACCCATCACCGCAAATATGAAAATAATGATGCACAATACGAAGGTCAGGTTGCCCAAGGCACCCATCGTCCTACCCATTATAGAGATGAGTAAATTAAGTGTCGGCCATGACTTTGCCAATTTGAATACTCGAAGCTGCAATTACAAATTGTGAAACCAGGCGTCACACAAGCTCGCTTACCGGCGCTTCACCTATGCTACTGCTGTCAGTTCCTGGGATCCTGAATCACTCACCGGGTTTCAGTTCAAATCTGTACGATCCACCCCGTTCAGCGTAAGTGATTCTGGATCGGATTGAAAATATGCAAATGTGTGCTGGAGTAACCTATCGAAGTGTGCATTCGTTATATTATGATTGGGATTTATGCTCCGTCGTCGTTTGATTTAAATAACTTAGTTATCGCTATTGGATACAATACACACATTGATCTCATCAGCGGACGACCCGATCAAAATACCCTGGGTAAGCAAAGCTGCATGTCAAATCTAAAGTACTTGATGCAAAGCTCAACTCATGATCTTAAGCTGCGTGGTATAGCTTTATAACGTAAATAGCCCTGAGCCCATTTGTTTCATGGAGCTTCATCAGGTAATTATAAAGCCACAGCGCGAGCCTTGCCCTTCATGAATTAATGGTTATCAAAGCCCTGTGTAAATTAGTAGGGAGTGTGAAGCTTAGTAATCGATAATGAAGCTGAGATCATTAATTAGAGATGCTAAATTTTCTTTTAAATTGAACCTGTATAGTTCTTCCCAAATAACTGCATCCCCATCACCGCGAATATGAATATAATGATGCAAAGTACAAAGGTCAAGTTCCCTAAAGCGCCCACAGTCCTACCCATTATGGATATTATAAGGTTTAGCGCCGGCCAAGACTTAGCCAGTTTAAATACACGCAGCTGAAAATATATCATTGCAAACATTTACATAAAGTCATCAGTGTACAGTGAGTAATGTGTTTAGACTTAACCTAAATATTTACTAAATGTAGTTACCACCTTAAAAGAAATATAGATCCATATTATGAACACTAAGATTCATCATGTATTAAAAGAAATTATATCTAGGGCACTCGTTTAGGTTTAACACCACTGTACAGAGTAGTTGCAATTGAATCAAATGATCTGAACGCTATTATATTTTCAGAATAAATCGAGGTCGTTAGTGCTTAAATTGTAAATGTTAATCAGATATCAATTAGTAGAAAAGGAAAAAAAGAACTTACCAATCGAAATGAACGCAAAACAGACAAACCCTGAACACCTTCCAATCCCAGTTCAAGTAATGAAAGAGCCACGATGATAAAATCAAAAATATTCCAACCCTCTTGAAAATAATACTTTGGACTCATCGCTATCAGTTTAAGCATAGCTTCAATTCCGAATGTTGCTGTGAAGAACTGAAAAAATGTGTATAATTTGATATTATTTATAAATTATTGGAACACTGAAAGAACTTCTGATTAACAGTGCATTTCTTTTGTTCAATTATAATGACGAACTATATATAGTCATACTTATTAATTTGCTTATTTATTTTAAATGCTTAATATAAGCTACTTACATAGTTTCCGCTCTTGAGCGCCTTCTCCATATCCTTATCCATATCATGATGGTCGAGTGCCATGAACAGTGTATTGACAACGATACAAAGTGTGATGAAAAGCTCGACGAACGGATCGAAAACCAACAGAGCAACGTACTTCTGAAATTCCAGCCACAACCAACAGCAGTCCCATACGCAGAAGAAGTCTATACCCTTCATCAGGCATTCCAGCAGTCTTTCCTTAAACGTTGGCCCATCCTCATCGTCTTCCGCTGTTGGGAAGTAGTACACTGACACTGTTGCGTTCCATTTACCGAACGTGTGTGTGTGTTGAGGAAGGGAGAGACAAAAATAAACTTGTTAGTATTCGCTCATTATTCACATGTCAATTGGACCGATTTCCTTTCTAACCAAGAGTCATGGAAACAAATTGTAAATGGAAATCGATTCCAACATCATTATTATTATAATATACCAATATTCATATTTTTGTTTCATTGTAGGCCGTCATTTATTTTCCTCGTTTCTAAAGTCTACGCGATGTAGTTTGCTTTCTTAACTACCCATGTTTTAATTAATCTATTTAATCGATTGCATAATACTATGTGCTGGGTAATGAAGTGCAAAACAATTCAAACATCATCATAGGAACTATTTAGTTTTTTATTAGCTGCAATTTGCACAAAGCTTGTCTACCGTTGAATCTACTAGAGGTATCGTAGAATCTTACTTATTAAGGTGTTTTTAGCAGTTACTGTAAAGTCCAAAAATATGAATATTTCATTAACCGTAACAATGTGTGGTTAAAAATTTGGATTAGACTATACAATTATTGTTTACATTGCTAAAGTTTAAAAATAATTTATTAATATTAAACACTTGAGAAATATCATGCACATAGCATGCACATTTTTTCCAAAGGCGATTAAAGGTAAAGTTTTACAGAAAATTTATAAAAAAACTTAATCGAGATACAGGTTTATCTGTACCTATTGAAATTGAAGTAAAAAACTCAGATTTTAATACAAAACAGAAACAATTAGAATTCTGTTCTGTTCTATTCTGTGTTAGAAAGCATATTATTTAAAAGCAATGAAAAAATACTAACAACTTTTTTAGAAGATAAAGGCGATAAAGCAGCAAGCAAATTAATGAAAGCGTAATTTAAAACACAAAAGACGAGACATTTACGTGTCAAAAGCGCAAAAATAGTAAAAACGGATAAGAATAATGAAAAGTAAATCTTGAGATCTAAAGGCATTTGACAGAGTGCTTTTGCAAACTAAGTTACAAATTTTTTGTTCTTGTGTTTTTGTTAGCAAATATTTGCGTTATGTAGTATCACAGTTTTATTTAAAACATTTTTTTTGCTTATACACATTTCATGTTTTATTTTTTACAATTTTATATATCGTGATACTCAAAATACAAAACTTTACTGCTCAACAAAGTGCAAGTGCGTATCTGCAAATAAAACTTGACGATCATAAATGACACCTACATATGGTTAGTCTATTTTGCCAATTATGCCATTTTGATGCACAATGAGCAAATACCTGTTGTATCTCCTCGTGTAAGTGTCGTGTAACTGTGAGTTATTTCTCAAGTATCGTCTTTATAAAGAAAACAAAAAATAGAAAAAGATAAAGACAATTAACATCAAAAAGCAATCACAGGTCCGTAAACATCGATGCAAACGGTCAAACCAAAAGTGTTAGAACAACAACATGACATCAAACGCAACGCAGTAAGTCACAACAGAGGCTAGTAACACCGAAATATTTTTTATTCTAGCAACAATCGTACCGTTCTGCTCACTGGCGCGACTCTGGCGACCGGCCTGCTCGATGATCTCATTCAGGACCATAACATCTGAAAACGAGAAGCAAAAGCATTTCAAGAGAAGTTATAATAAAAGTAGGGTAGAGATGGGAATATAGATTGAATGTGGTAATCGAAAATTCAACACCATTAGACTCGTCATACAAAATTGCTTCTAGTTTACACATTTACACTTTTACTTTTTCTTCTTCTAAAATCTCTAAAACCGCATAGCTCACTCATTTAGAACTGGTATAATGGGTTTGATAAAAGCCTACGTATTAATACTTTTATAACAAGTTCGAGACCAAAAAATAAAAATTCCAATATTTGGATATCAAAAGGCAGGGGCAGAAAAGTTTTTATGTATACTAGAAATTCAGATGATAATTGATTATTGGGTGAGTCAAATTAGATACGTTTTGAATAAATACAAATTTCTTGCGATTTAAAAGGCACCGTAATCAACATGTCTTAGGGCGATTAGCTGATTTGTAGCAAAATACGCTAGTTTTCTTAGCATCTCTTACCATTACATGAAGTTTTTGGTCGTCTCATCGCTTTAATTGACGAAATAAAATTAAAAAACGTAAACAAAAAATTGGTTCAGACCTTAATTCAATTAATAAAAATTCACTAATGGCAATTAAAATCGTTTGCGTCTTATTTTGAAAGTTTCACGGAAACCTTAAACGACCATACGTGTTGGTAAAACGCTGCATGTTAAACATTAATAATGCTGTATATTTATAGGGAGTATGCGAAGACCGTCATATGCTTATGTTATTCAACATAGAGAGACAGCCTTCCTCTATATTATTTGGAAATAAAAATTATGATAAAAATTCTGGAAAAACGTTGACTGTAGTAAAAAGCGCAGAATTGTTTAACTCGTCAATATGGTTATGCTGATTTGAAGCTAATCGAAGATACACTTCAAGAATAAGAAGACCACTAACATTTCCTTACTAAGATCACTTCTCTTCTCTACTTTGACAGACGTTTAGCCGATAATGAATTTAAGATATTACCTCTCATATCGACAACGTTGGGCTGCTGTGATGATTCGATGAAGGGATTGTCGTTGGATTGCTTCAAAACTTTTCCCGCTTCATCTGTGCTTTCTGTTGTACTCATATCCTGTAAAATATTAAAATAATTAACTTTTAATTTATCCATTATTTATTAAAAGAGGGTTTTTTTTTAATCAATTAAGCGACTAAATGAGTAATTTGGTCAACTGCAGGTAAGCAAAACACGTTGTTAATAAGAAAAAGTTTTTACTATATTGCCTCGCTTCCTTACTTATACTGCCTTTTACTATACTTAATTGTATGCATGTATGCAATGCCGTGTATAGTTATTTTTGCGCTATGATAAAAATATTCTAATATTATTTTCAATATAGCAATGATTAATAACTTTAAATTCAATTTAACTATTAAGCAGTTATTAGACCATTTTTTTGTTATATTAAGTGATTTTGTAAAGTTATCGCAGTAAAATAAGTTAAGTTATATTAGAAGAATGATTTTATGTCCATATTTAAAATTTATTTATGCCGAACACAAGGAATCCCGCAAATAATACAAAGAGTCGTAAAATTTTAGAAAAATAATGTCACTTACATATTCTCTGACTGGTCGGGAGGCAATTGAGGAATCGGGTCTTGGTAAGGCGTAGGCATGTGGCTGCGAAGTGACGCTGTGATTCCTAGACGCAGAGCGACCTCTCAGCCTGGCTTCTTTTGTCTGAGCCTTGCCTCCTAGCAAGTCACCATGGGATGTGTATGACAGTCTCGACTGATGGGACGTGTACGAAGAATGCCTCGAACCTGAAAGGATATATTGATATGATATTATTCTTATGTGGAATAGATTTAATGAGAGTTCCAATTATAGATAAATTAACCAAAGACCACACACCACCCACAGACCAGCGTGGTGGGACGGTCCAAATGCCCCCTAATGGAGAAGGGTTGCATTAGGGGAAGCCTATGTCCAGTTGAGAATCAACACAGGCTGATGATAACCAAAGAATACTATAAATTTACCTAAATATAATTCTCGCAACCGGCATGAGAGGAACTAAATTTAGATATATAACTAGTAAGATTCATGTGATCTATTTAAAAAATATATACGTACCTAAATTAGCGTAGTAAACTGGTATAATAATAGCACCATTTTCCTCGGACATTGGTGTAACGGCATTGGAGTCATCGGCGTAAGGGAGATGCTCTTGTGCGTCGAGGTACGTGGATAGTACGAGTGGTTTCCGATCAGCCCCTGGTGGGTAACGAGACCGTCCGTTTGGTCTCAGCGCCATCTGATGAGAGCCCCGTGAACCACGACGAAGATTGAAGGGAGACCCAGGTAGGGACAACGAAGCCTGTGACATTCAGGTGGCAATTATATTAACTATTAATATCACACAATGTCAAACACTCCATCAATTTTATTTATTTCATCATAAAGTTGAATTTATTGTTGACTTCTTTCTGGTAAACTTGTAATTCAATGATCTATGGTTCCTCAATTAAGATCGAGTTATGAATGAAATGGTTACTGATTACAGGGAGTAGGTTGCAGAGGCTTTACCTAAAGTTAATGATTGACGTTAACTTTAAATTTTTGATTACGTGTTACTTTCATGTGCTAATAAACAAATGACAACTGAAATATACCAGCAAGAATATAGGGTTAAAAAAAAAACTATAAAAATCAACGTCTTATTGCATCAATGCACAATGATGGCGTAATTCTCAAAGTAGTATGTAAGCTTCGAAGTATTCTTTAAGTAATGTCAATATTGAAAAATGAATTGCTGCAATTGGACCAAAGAAGAAATCGTAACTGAACTGTAATAAGAGGACTAAAGAAAAAAGTAAAAAGAAACCTTTAGTTTCTATCACAGAGGGAGAGGAAGGGGTACACAAACACCAATGAGGATTATTGGACAAACCTGTGAGCCCTCCCGCAGTGGCCCATACGGTAACTGCCCGTATTTATTTATGCGTTCAGGGTGGGGAACCTTCAATACACAAAAAAAAAACTTTTCTTTAATTCATCCTCCTAATGTTATATGCTGATTAATAGACTTAGACTGACTAGGAAAAGGACTGAGAGCACGCAATAGTTTAGGAAGAAAGGGTGTGACATTGCAGCTTTAAAGCGATCGGTGAGATAAACATAAAAATGTGATTTCAGCAGCACCATATCTACTTACTAGCTCATAACGACAATTTCGATTACAATAAGAATTTTTCTTTATTTAAACGACACCCGTTTCGGGCTATCTTAGCAAAACTCTTATTGTAAGTACAAGAATCAATGCCAAATATAAAACTAAGCGATGATAATGAACAAAAGCGCCAGTTAGTCAGGTAACTTTGTTTAGAAACACATGAAGTAATTGTGTTGAATCACATGCAAATCGATATTATTACTTCTAACATCATTATTCATAACAAAACGGATTTTCGTCTACATCTATGGTCATGACGACTGTTCTTTGTTATCGTATTTAATTTGCGAAGCCTCCGCATCACTCATCGAAATTGAGGAATAAACAAAACTTGATAGGTTGTTTTATTGACTGCTATATTTATTTAATTATTTGACCGAACCTACCTCTTCATCGATGCTATGTTCAGTTTCAGCTCGGCCCGTTCTTGGACGTTCACATTACGAAAGAAACAATCTAACATGACAATAGACTCAATACTTCCAATAGTATTTAGATGTTTACAATTTACAAGAACAATTTTAGTTCACTTGCGTTAGAACCATCTTTGTGACACTAAACAGCTTGGCGCCTACACGACAAACGATGGCAAAATACTATTGGAGTCCGAGGTTCTCTATAGGAATGAAAGTCAAACTACAATGCTTTACAGTTTATCATCATTCCAAATTAACTGCGTAATTCGTTTACGAGGAAATCAAAAGTTTGAAATCATGCGATGAGAACTAATAAGTTTTGCCATCTCTAGTAAAGGGCATTATCAAAGATATTTGCATTCTTCATAAACTTGGCGAGACTGGTTGATTTCGAAAGAAATTTAAAGAAAGAACTAAACATTTTTGTTTCATAAGAAGAATTGAAAAGGCATAATGAAGTTAGTATACGTAACGAATGGAGAGATAAAATGAACATAACAAAAACAGATGAGAGAAAGATTGATCAATGAGTCTAATAATGCTAACAAACAACCTTCATGCATGCCTCGAAGCTGCAGTCAGTATTATAGCACGAAAATGATAGATTTGAATAACAACACCTAGTACAAATATTCAGATATTAGCGAATGTAAATTCATTACGATGTAATCCAATCTGTATATTTGCTTTTTAAATAAAAATAAAAGTCATTTAAACTGCAGAAACACGTGAGAAGAATTAAGCTTTCAGCAACAAACATTGAATAGGTTTCTTTCCAACTTGAATATTTAATTTGGCCTGCAGCATCAGTTCTATAGAATCACGTTTGAATCAGAACCCTAATCAAATTACTTGAAAATAGACAAAATGTATTTGCATCAAGTTGAAAAGTGAACGCGAAGCCATCAATGATTCAAAATAGACGACTTGGTTGCTTACATTTTACAATAGCCAGATAAAATTGTAATAAAGAAGATTAATTTAGAACTACTAACTATTATAATCACTCATTAAATTTGGGTCAAATATTTTACATTTACTTTTACGTAGATAATTACGTGCCATTTTTCTAGTTCAATTAAAATATATTAACCAGATCAACATCAATTATTCTGTTCGGAAATTAACAGATCTGTGTTATCAAAAGGAATAAGCAAAATAATTCCTCATGTGATCCAATATTTCTAATTCTGTATTAGGTCAATCGATCTATTGTTGCTCTTTCAACTTCGGTACATAGAAACTATTCAGTCATTCCGGCGTCACGCCAGCGTTTGAATCATATCCGGCTCAGTTGGCAGTGTGTGGTCATACTCACCATGCTGACCTTCCTCTGTCGGCGTGCCGGTTCGTGGTGCGTTTCGGTGGGCTTGTGCGCGGGCTGTGTGCTCACCGAGTCTTGGAAGGGGTCGCTACGTAGGGACATGCGCTCGCGCGTATTGTCGTCCTGGTTGCCGCGCTCTTGGTTCACGAACAGCTCGTAGCTTTGGCAGGAGAAGTCGCTGGGTGACTTTGCTGGGTGCGCCTCGGCGTACGCTGCGGCCTCTGCAGCCGCGGCTTGTTCCCTTGCGTGCGCCTCACGGGCCTCCTGCTTATCCGCCCTCGCTGCCGCCTTTTGCTCAGCTTCCTTTACAGCAGAGAAGTCTTATAAATGATCTTTAGTACTATGACTATTATTTAAACCACAATAATCGTCGCATACTAGCTACTCAATAAATATATAAAGTTCTAGCATACATTAGCATATCCTGTATGGTAGTATATTTATATGGAACTCGATAGCATCAGTTAATATGTATGTTAATTGCTTTAGTTTTAAACTAGAAAATAAGTTCCATCTTTTGAACCCTTTATAACTATTTACATAAATTCACATAATATCAACATTTGGGTTCACAAATAATTTCGACACCATTATTTGTTCAGCGGAGATTAATTCTGTATTATTTAATATCACAATTGTTCGGGATTTTTACATAGATTTTGTACTACACTGAACAAAATTCTTACTCGAAGTGCCTCTTCCTCTGCTTGTTCTTCTTCTTCCGCTTTCTTTTGCAATTCATCGTACGACATGGCGACGATAGCCAAGATCAAGTTGACGAGATAGAATGATCCCAAGAAGATAATAACCACGAAGAATAGAACATGCCAAGATCCCGCTGAACGTAATACCTGTAAAATTAGAGAAAAAATAGGGATTACGAAATATTTTTGTTTAAGGTAATCATTATCATTATATTTTCAAGCTGAAAAAAGATTGATTGAGAAAACTATTGTTCTCTACATTATTTACTTATATATTAGGGATTTTTAACAAATATTTATAGGTGGTACGTTTCTTTTTTACAAAAGGCTGTCCTGGGTCCTGGTCCGCTACCAATGCGGTGGCTGTTTTTGCCGCAAAGGCTTAAGTGAGAAAACAATACTGTGTATTGATGTGGAGGGCAGCGTAGCCAGCGTGTTTTACTGGGCAAACGAGACGTAACAAACTATATCTCACTGTAGCCAGCACTTTAGTGATACCCCTGGTATTGCGCATTTACATGGGCGCTTGTGACCAGTTTTTACCAGGTGGGCGAACTGCTCGTCTAGCTTCATTTTCAATTAAAGAAACAGAACTGTCTAGTTCTTATTTACAACTGTACATGAAAAAGAAATGCTAAGCTAACCAAAGGCTCTAATTAGAAGGATACAAATTGTTTTTGTCATTTTGCAGATGATTTGAATATATTATTGTTTTTGATTACACTATCACCGCTTTTTATTTTATCTGCATGACGTTATTGCACGGATGACATAGCAAATTTGTGAACTTATATTGTGTTTTTAAATTACATCTTTATTAAAATCATGCTTTCCAACAATTTTGCATGGATACGAGTTACTAGTAACTTTATTTTATCGTAGGAACCTAAACCATATACAATATTGTTACTCGCCATTTTCCCAAGCTGCCATACTTGACCTTAAATCCATCTAAATTTGACCTGAATAACAGTATTTAAGAAGAGCTCTGGGCATCCAAAGGTAATAAAAAACCCATAGCGTGAACAACATTCAATGGATGGATTAGTTACCAGTAAATCTGAAAGCTCACTATCGTTCTATAACGGCTAACGATGATCGTGACAACCGTTACTGACGTTCTACGTCCACGCCCTTCCTACGCATGGATCATCTTACTTTTCAAAAACGTAGATGATCGGCTTATTCCTATCCAAACCAACCAGAAAACAACGACAACACGATGTTGTTTCCCCATATGGTTTGAATATACCTCTGGTTTGTAAAAAGGACAATATTATTAGATTAGCGGTGACTATAAACCATATCTAATGTGGATTACATTAGATATGGTTTATAGTCACCATTAATCCAAATCTAACATTTCATCTAAAATTGTAACATTTAAACAATGTTTGATTTTAAACTATCTCAATTTCGCCTTGGAAGGAACTTCAAATATTCTTGTGGCTAAATAACACATTTCTAAACTATTAAAAACAACATTATACAGACGATAATTTAAACCTAAAAATATACCTATATCAGAAGCTATATATCTTCAGTTTGTTACTTACCAGTTGATAGAGATTCTCCCAGTAGTCCTGCGTCATAAGGCGGAAAGCTGACAAGAAGGCCCAACCGAAGGTGTCAAAACTAGTGTAACCGTAGTTCGGATTCGGGCCGTACCCTTGCAGACAGATGTAACCGGGTTCGCATTGTCTATAAAATCGATAGTAAAGTTTAATGATCGTGCCATCAACATGTACTGCATGATTATAATACATACCCTGCACCTGATGAATTCCCACACAACGGATACTCCCCGCCCTCTTCGTACCAATTCGCTGGAAAAGCATAATTGTTTTAAATTAAAGGATAAGTCATAAATTTGATTCGATCAATAGATTCTGACACGCAAACACTTAACAATGTTAAATAAATCTTCAAAGAATTTCGATTTTATTTTTTATCGGTTTTCTGTTAAGAGGTTAGTCAAGGAGGTATTACAAGCATTGTGACTAGACCTGGTGCATTTTTTATAGAGCAAAAAAAATGCAACTGATGCTAAGTGATAACCGCCATCCGCAGATTTTGGCAATATCATAATAGAAAGAAATGTGCCTTATATTTAAAGAAAGGGGGGCTCTTTTAATAAGGTTTCTAGGCAAGGTACCAAGGCACAAAACCATGGAGCGTATTTTTGGATTTACAAGGCTTAACATCTCACGTCCCTTAGTGGCGTAGGATCTGTTATCTTTATATTAATTAGCCGTATCGCTTACCTTAAGCGAACATTCAAATACCTCCTTTACTAAGTATTCTCGTTTAATTAATTAAAACATTTTATGACATTTTAAGTCTTTATGATTGCGTTTTTTTCAACAACGTTACTTCAATAAGCTATACTGTTCTTACTTTCGTTCTGACAGAATCTTTCCCAGTTTTCATCAGTCAGGTTGCCCCAGCTGCCGTCCTCCGGGAAGACTTTAATGCACTTCTGCGTCAGAACACCCATATAGATTTGCAGACCCATTAGCGCGAATACAGACAGCGAGAACATTGTTAATATTATCACGTCCCGTAGATTTTTCACGGACTCTATCACCGCACCGACGATAGTCTTCAACCCTGATAAATGCGCACGATTAGTCGATTAGCTCCTATAGTTACATATATCTATCAAGACAAAACCTTGAAAGCGTTCGCAAAAACCACACACGTGTCGTCGACTAGGTACACATTTGAACCCGTCACACTATGCTTGTGAACTGTATCATCTATATTACTGAAGCTCTCCATATTCTAATCATCTATGTCACAAAAGCGTGTATTGTTAAACCTTGTGCTACTTAGTTTAATAAACAAATAAAAATTTACCCGGTACGATGGCCACAGTCTTCAACGCTCGCAATACTCTGAACGTTCTAAGCGCGGCCAAGTTGCCGAGATCTATGCCCATCGTCACATAACTGTAAACATACCCATAACCACAACATCTATATTAATATAGCTAACTACTAATCTATTGTTGCTCTAAAAATACCACATGTTCCTATCCACTATATAGGAACACATTTTGCCCGGCAGCGGATTTGTTCTGCTGAGTTTGAAATAAATTTACAATTAAATACCCTCAAGTTAATTATTTAAATCTAAAATCGATGGTAATTTCGTCTATCATACAGCTATGTTAAAAAAGACATTTATAAAAAAGCCAAATACGTCTGAAATGTCTGTAAAGAGCGCAACAAAGTGTCGCCAAAAGTTGTTCTTCCTTATTCCTATTGCTGGAACATCACTAATGATCGACATCTAGTGACGGTCCATCTATCGGAATTCTTGCCTTTTTTCGTCACTCTGTTGTCTTATTTACATAAATGTCAAATCGAGTTTGGCCCAGGAACATTAATAGATAACGACAAAAAATCTACTATCGAACGATTATGTCAATATTCTACGTAATCATAATAAATTGTCTACTACTCACGCTAAAGCTATTACTACGAAGTCAAGCCAATTCCATGCATCTCTAAGGTATGTGAATGGCTGTAGTATAAAACCCCTGGCCATTACTTTCACCGCCGATTCAAACGTGTAGATCCCGGTAAAGATAACTCTGTAAAAATTCACCTCCATTGTGGTACGCCGCTCAAAAATACATATACAATGAACTCAGTAAAACAACGATATGACAACCTCTAATGTTCACGCACATGACGGATGTCGAAAGACATAGAAATATCCATTAGCGATACGGTAAAAAAGATGCTATGTCAACTATATCTAGAATGGTATTAAAATAACATTACAATATTTACAAATCGAAATTATTGCTGTCTGAACATTCAATTAGAGACGAACACTATGAATTATAAAAATTAGAAAGGTAAAGTATATAATATGTATAAAAATGTCAAGACACTTTCACCGTTGTTCGATAATATAGGCTGTTGAAAAATCAATTTCACTTAAACCAAAAGGCTAAAACATAATTTATTGTATTCATTTCAGTATTGTATATAGTTCCCGAATTATGATCGCATATCTGCACAAAAAGTTACATTCGAATATTTACTTAACAATTTTACAAATTTTGATATCTTTACAAAACTATGCGTATATTTGTCTAATAATGCTTAATAGTTTCTAAACACCTATCAATAATTGGAAAACTAGCTTGAAACTAACAATTTTGAATCTAGCGTGCATTCTACGAATAATTATATGGAACTTTGTAATTCTGTTCGTCTGAATGATAATAATCAGTAATAACTGAACACTCACTCAGTGCTTTCAACTGTTGGCGTAGTAGGCATTATCATTAATATACAGTTGACCAAAATCGTAGTAATAATGAATAGAGAGAACAGCGGATGAACCAATATGTATATTGCTACTCTTCTTATCGGGTTAAAAGGGTCCAGTATCCATAAAGCGTCGGTTGCCGAAAATCTAAATATGTCCTTTCCCTTGCTTATCACTACGAAAGTCTGTAACAAATTTAATACTATTAACGCATCTCTTCTTTATCTTTAAGAAAAAAGTATTTTGCTATGAGTCTAAACAAACACATTTAAATGAAGGCAAAAAGGAAATCGCCCTGATTGGCTTCCGATGATAAATTAAAATTATTATGCAATAACGACCAATTTGAAGGCTATCCTTTTTGACGCCATTACAGTTTGTTGTAAGAGTTTGTTCACAGAGATTACAAAGTTTATTTATATTAAAATCGAGAGGCTTACAGCCAACGGGGATTATAACGTGCGGATCTTCTTTTGTTAGCTTGATGAACTCAAATATTGCTCAAACTAACTATATGCACACTAAAACAGCAGAAAACTGTTTCGCTGAAGAATTTAAACCATCGACCTTTAGGGGTACATAAGGTCAGCGACTAAATCACATGATGACTAAATACATATTAAAATAACTTACAGACATAAGATTTGGTAGAAATATTAAACCGTCATTATCGCAAAACATGAATTGTATGAAATTTTCCTGACGACAATAATGCTTGATGTGTTGTAATGATTACGTTACTAATTCTTCAAATTCCTAATAACTTCGAAAAATAGCATATTCATTATCATATTATATTTATCGTACCGTACACCACAACGTAGCAAATTTTCTTATCACACATTATCGAATTTGTTATTTCAATACCCTTTGTTAATACAAGCAGTTATGTCATCATGACTAGTAAAATGACAATATTCGATATAAACATCGTAAATTAATTAAATGTGATATTTATTTACAATTATTTCGACTTTGGTCGAAAGGATGACCTGCACAATTCTTGTTTGCAAAAAAATAGCTTAGAAATTGTGGTAATGCGTTTTCTTTGGGGATTAGCAATTCACAAATACTATGAAAAACAAATCATTTGTTGAAACGTAAAGGTATCGATTGTGGTGACTTTGCATACGAAAAAAGTTAGCATATAAATTACGTCTTTTTCCTCATTATTCTCATTAATAATATGTTAAAATTGAGTCATGGTCGTGTGCTCTGTGTATTAATATAAAGGAGTACATAATCAATGTACTGCCCTAAAATTTACAAACTGTTATTGTTTTATTTCCTATTCCCTCGTATATTAAAGATTCGATTGATTTGTTTGTGCATGTGGTCTATAATAATATGGTGTACATTATTCATACTCACTCTTTGATTATGGTAGAAAGGGTCGATGTCTTCAAGTGGTGTCGAAGCGAGCTCCAGGGGAAAGGAGCCCTGCATCCGAACCGGCAGTGGTAGTCCCTGCTCCAGGGTAGCGTCCGGCTGAGGACCTTCATCCTCGTCCTCGTCATCATAACGCACCTGTCACACGCGAGCCTTTGAAATCATTGCACCAACTAACGCAGTAACTTCAGCTGCCCGCTACCTCAGTGTTACTATTGGCGTAGTTTACTCGTGTCCATAAGCTTTCTTGTCTCAATAAGTTCATTATTTAAAGTGTTCAAAGACACCACTACTTCAAGCTTTGATTTTAATGAGCGGTGTACACTAGCAATGACCAGCGCTGCGGCCGAATCATTGAACATATCGATGTGGTGTGAGTACAGCATGTCGTGAACGCATTTGAAGCTGTTTGAACGCTAGTTACAGTGCCGCCTGTGTTACCATGATGCTAATGGCGAACTAAAAGCGCACTGCTTGATCGCTCGCTAATTTGCCACCATTTCGAATTTGACGTCGCCAGATTGATTTGTTTTTGGCGCGCCAATTTCGATATGGGCCTCCGAATGGGAGATCGTCTTGTCGTTTTGTATGCACTATAAATAAATAGCTAGGTGATGACACCATGCCAGAATGATACAGCCAAAATGGGGTGGTAGTTACCGGCTGATAGTGTGCGATGCGTGATGAACGTGATCTCTTTGACTTGTGTTTTGTTGCTTGTTGATGTTTACTTCTGGCGGATAAATTGTACACAAACACCCAGAGGTTTAAAGGTGCACTCGGAAAGTTAACGGTGAGATACAAACACGAATAGATAGTACATATTAAGTTTGGTCGTATTAAAATGTTAGATTTACAGTATTTTTTATGCTTTTTACATGTATTAGATTTGATTACATTAGATTCAAATCCAATTCTTATTTTTGTTTTGGATTACGAAATATTGTCTCCGCGACTTTAAGATGATTTTTTTAGGTTAATTATGCAAAACAATATGTCAAGCTTCCTTCAAACAACTACTGTTAGGAGATATCTTGCTCATAACGTTGCTTACAAAGCGATGTGTTCAGAAATAATGCATTAAATGCCATTAATGCGCTGATATCGAAATGCTATCTGCAAGTTATCGCAAACGCAAGTGTTTTACCAATATCATTCGTCTCGACTAATTAATTATTTGTCGATAAATTTCGCTTAACAAGCGATAACTTGCTGTTAAATTGTTCCTCTAATAAAAACGAGCCGTAAAAAGGTAAAAGGGGCAAGCAAGAAATCTTACTTCTTTTTTCTTTTTCGTCCGCCCCAAATCGTTCTGGAATGATTTCAAAAATTACTCGTCAGATCTTAACCTGTTTCGTATCGTCGGTGTCAACGCTATCGATTCTGTGTCATTACACTTGTGAACGTCAAACAAAAACTTCAATGTAAATTCATCTAGTTACAATTGTGTTTTACACTCACAAACGTGGAATCTAACACGAACACTCGTGATCTTAAGACATTAGTAGGGGTGTTCAAATATCGTAAGAATCGAATCGCAATTTGATATGCGAATTGAATGATTCGAATCGATTATTGAATACTATTATTCAATAATCGATTCGAATTATTCTCACAACCCTAGTCGTTAAGTGTTTGTTGGGTTTGGTTAATTACCTCGCCCTCCGCTCGCTTCTTCTCCAGTTCTTTTTGCTTAGCATGCTCCTCAGCTATACGAGCTTCGATAGCGGCAAGTGACTCGCGTGTGAAAGGTCGGAACAAGCTTCGTTCTTCCTCGCTGATCGAGTCCAAGTCTTCGGACATTGTCTATCGAGCTCCAACCGAGTGAACAGCCTACTGTGGAAGATTCGTTGTTTTACTACCACTACATTGTTTATGATATAAGACTTAACTAGAGACATTGTAACTAAACGAAACACTAAAAGCAATAAATTACAATCTCATGGTGTAGTTTACATTATTAATATTTATAATTGATTAAATCATTGAGACGGGAAAAAAGTTAGCAGCAGATACTTAAATATCGAAGAAACTACGAGTATTACCTGCTAACAGTGAATAGGTGGGTGTGTGTGGTGGGGGGTAAGGGCGCGGCGGCACACTTCGCGCCCGCGGCCTCCCGCCAACCACTTACGGGTGGAACCGTCTAGAATAGATTTTTTTATTGATTAAAGCCATGAGACAAGCAGGACGTTCACCTGATGGTTAGCGATACGCCCTGTCCATAAGAAAAGCGACGCAAGACACTAAAAATCCGCTCATTGCCCTGACATAAGATGTTGCGTTGTTTGTCAAGCAGTGAAGATGACTACGGTACCCTTCAAACCTGAAGACATTGGCGTTTACAAGAATATATGTATGACACAGTATATGTCTGAAGCAGATAACCGCGGCGGTACTGCCCCAGACGGTTCCCTGTTAAATAGTGACCTTCAAACTTATGCTATACAACAGCGTTTGATAATAAGGGAAATTAATTTGAAGAAGACAGCTTACCTGCATAATATGTATTTATTTTTCAATAGCTTAATTACAACTGTAGTTAATAAAACAACGGCGCTTTATTTTATAGTCCTATTGGTAGACCAACGCTTAGCGACAAACACCACGTAATGCTGCATTTGTATTAAAAACGCGCTATGTTGTTATAAGTTACATCGTTAAAAGAGATTCTATCTGACACTCTCGAAGTTAAGAAAAGAAATAGATAACAACGAAAACTATTAGGCGTTTTTTTTTTTAATTTTGGTCGGGAAGTCCAGTTCTGATAACACCAAAGTAAAAGTGAACCTTTGCAAGTATGAAACCAAGGAAGTGGATAAGTAATGAGCTGACGCCTAATTATTCTCTATAATTAGGCGTCAGCTCTGTAATTATTGAAAATGGATACTGGACGGCATAGTTCTCAGACAGAACAAGTTAGATTTATTTATGTCTTGGTGCCTACTGAAATAGAATTAGTTAAAGCAAACTGTGAGCACATTTGCCGTGACATAATTAATAAATAAGTAAATCTCTGAATAGCAGAAACTTATATCATGAGGGTCGAACGATGCTCTAATTAACTATTCTTTTAGATTTTAAAGGTTTGTTGTTCGTTGACTTGCTTATATTTATTTCTAAAATAGTTATATCTATACCCGAGCCAAAGAAGACATTGAAATAACTCAATCGGTTCGTAAATCATATCGTTCGATTTTAACGAATTAACATCGCGTTATTGAATATGACGATGTTTCACCAATAAGAACGCGTTGACTTTTGGCCGTATAAGTATTTTACATTACACTATATTAACAAAAATTACATGTCTTATTCAATTCCATAGAGGTCTCACGTAGACACGATAAGCCCATGTTTGTCCTAAATTGAGTGTCTAAATATTTTTTATCGGAATTTGAACCCGCGACCTTTGGATAAACTTTATCTTTGTAGTTTATTAGGCTAAGTGATGTGGTACTCGCCTGTCGTCCAAGAAAGCAGTGTGGCCCCGTTTACCAGAGAGATGAAAGTAACCACGAGTTCGCTGATCGGGACAGCCAGTGAATGTGCAAGATTTTTCATGTCCGACCTGAAATCATAGTAGAACTTTGTCAGTAAATTAGTATAAGTACTACAACTGATGGGAGGAAACATCCTCCGTGGTCTAGTAGCATTGGCTCTCGCTTAACGATTCAGAGTACGATGGGATAAAATCCTACGGTGCATGTATTTTGCAGGTAGTTAATACATTGTTAGGTGATATGGATTACCCATTAACCTGAAAAGTAATAATATCGATACGTTGGATGCGCTTATAAAAATACCATCAAAACATTGATAGTTGTTGTATTATGTATATCAAGGCCCTCAAATATCTCTACATATTTTTAGGAATCATTCGAGCCATGGATCGGCCATTCCACGAATAAAACCCAGGGATTTTTAGAAGACAGATGCCAGCTGAACAGCGAAAAAACTTATTTAATAATTATGTGATATAGTAATAATGGGATGCGGTCCAAAACCTCCTAATGGGTAGAGGTGTATTAGGGGAGGCCTATGTCCAACAGTGGACTATCACAGGCTGATGATGATGATGATGAATAATTATGACAATTATGAGAAATTAGAAGGCATTAGAAGAATTTTCAATCGAGTCAAACAGTAGGTACTGACACAAACAACAATCAAATTAAAACCATTTGACTTGATATTGAACATTTACTAGGTAACAGGGCAACGTAGAATCCAAGAAATAATATAAATAAGGACCATATATACAGATACTATAAACAAAAGCTTCATAAAGTTTTTAAGTCAAATAATGTTATTGCAACGTTGTCATAATATGTATGTGTATATTAAATTTCAAGGAAACAATTCACAATCTGTTCACGTGTTCACACATATCACAATAAGAATGTCGTCATAATATGTATATACAGTTCATAATGTGTATATAGAGTTACTATAATAACAATACTCAAGTTGTAACAATTATGACATTCTATCTGCTTAGGCCTTATAAGGTTTAAAACATGGCTTTGCACTTGTATCTCAATATGAAAATGTCTTTAATTTGTATTATTAGTTACCTATATAATCCTCGAATCTATAAGGTATATTACTATAACATCAAATCAAAAAACGTTAAGTAGATTGTAAGTTACAAATATTCACACTCAACTTTCACATTTATTATATTAGTAGGAACGAATAATGCAAAAGTAAAATAAATAATGTTGAGTAAGACTTATTACATTTCTTTCCAGACTTATAATGATATTATATATGTAACTCACGACATTGCAGGTAAGGTGTATAAATTAGATATTGTAAATAATGGTTATGCATCTATATTAACATTTTTTGTTAAATAAATTATACGTTTCTACTTTTTTATTCTACTTTTATTAATATGTTAAGATTATATCATATAGGTCTTTAACCCACTCTATCATTCAGTTGAAATGTTTTATTTTCTATCGTTAACAGAACAGATGTGCAATTGTTTCTACCACCTTCCCTTCCCTTTCTTCCCGCGTCCCTTTTGCTGTCTGTCCGTCCTTGTGTACGATCTTCAATACTACGCAACGGATTTGAAAACGCTTTTTTTATTTATAATAGTTCAGTTAAGGAAAAACACCACTGGTAAAACCATAAAAGTAGCTAACATTCATTCGGGAACAGCGATCGATTTTCCATAAAGTAATAGAGAATTATATTTAAATTTAAATATTTTTAATCTTAATATATATATATCTTGTGTCACTATGTTTGTCCGCGATGGAATCCAAAAATACTTAACCGATTTTAAAGTATAGTTGCCTACCACGTGCAGTTTAGTCCAACTTAAAAGATAGAATAGCTTACATATTAATTTATAATCGCAATAATGTTTTATAACAATTTATTTTTCTATTATTATTTGATCCAAAATGTCAACGTTGGACAGTAGATTCATTGCGCTGTGTGTATCAATAGATGGCGCGGTTTAATAGTATAAACTTTTCGTTGATAATAGGAGAATTATGACAATAATTAATTAAATAGTAATTATCAAATCCACTAATTTACGGATTTTTCGCGTTACCTAAATATATTTATTTTATTATAATATATTTTTAATTGGTACACAGAGATACAGACTATACCGAATCCGACGTTTCGGATTGGTATTTGTATCTCTGTACTCAACTTAGTCTGCCCGTGATCATGGATGCTGAAAAGAATCCGAAACGTCGGGAATAAATATATTTAAGTAACGCAAAAAATCCGTAAATTAGTGGATTTGATAATAATTCTGAACTCTAATTATAAAATATAATACAGATGATTATAATACTAACATCGAATGGGCATGTAAAAAGTTTGTCCACCCACCAACTCGCATTGGACCAGCGTGGTGGGATACGGTCCAAAACCCGCTAATGGATAGGGTGTATGGGGAGGCCAATGTCCAGCAGTGATTATCACGATGATGATAATGATAATACTTACCGTATGTGAAATCCTGGATAGGTGTTGTGATTAGGAAGCGACGCGGGCTTGTCTCGCGCGCTCCTTCGTCCAATGTTGGTACTCTGACGACATCTGTGGCACAATAGTATCCGGCCCTGTTGACCACAAATATTCCATTTTTATACATACAAACACTTTTACAACACGCTGTAAACATCACCGATCAAGATTAGTCTGTACTTAATCATACAAACATTTCCGTGTAACGCGATAAAATCCATAAAAAGTCCTTTTATTCAATAATGTGTAGTATTAGCGTAAAAAAAAGAATTAATTGAATAAAACAATTTTTACGGATTCTATCACGTTTATATTTTACTTTAGTCTATCCCGAGATCATATATCATTTCAGGTAGGGTCTGAATTTAGGGAGTAATTGGTTCTCTTTAACTCTCATTAACTCGATAATATCCGTAAAAAAGTTTATTTCATATACAAACACTCAATCACGAAAACTATAATACATATAGAGGAACACCTTGTATCATCAAACAAATAGTGCGGAATGCCACAAATTATTCAATATAAAACCTGTTAATGCGGTATTTAAATGTGCTCATACCCAAAGTCTGTACTTTATGCAAATCAATTTACGGCCTAAATAGCATAGTGGCACACCGAATAGTATAGTCCGTATATTTAAAACAATTTTTTAAAACAAACTCAACTTAGTATTATTAATAGATTTGTACTAAGAACTGCCTTTTTATATATCATTGTCAAATTACTGAAAGCGTCGTCGAAAGCGAAATCATGTTTTACAAAAGTTTTCTGGGTACTTCGAAGACTTGTAGTTCTGTCAAGTTTTCATAGTCCATCTCATAAAATTGTTTGTCTATGCCATAATTTTTGAGGGAGAAAATTTATAAGACAATCTTCTTCATCACCGAGATTATCTGTATTACAGTTTTAACACTGACACTAAATTATTTTTTTTGTGTAAATATTTAACATGATATCTATTTAATAACTCAAGTAATCATCACACATTACCGCAAGATATATAAATACCATAATAATAATTTCCTCCTCCTACTTGATCTAATATATGTATTGTGTACAAGTGTTCGCGAAAGGCACAAGTGCTCTCGTAATTAATTTGCTATCATAATCCGTTAGATCAGATAAACGACATGACTGGAGAGAGATCAGACGCAGGAGCGACTTTTTACATGTCTATCACGAATTTATCATCACAGGCAATCAGGTGATTACACTACACCATTCAAAGTCAAAGTTAAAGTCAAATATCTTTATTCAATATGGAAGCATTACACTTTCTTATTGATTGTCAAATAATCTACCACCAAACCAACAATTGAGACAGCCTGAGATTTTAATGATAAGAAAAACAATAAATATACTGTTAGTGTGTCAATCTAACTTTTGCGTTGAGTTTCAGATGAAGTGAGAAATTATTTTCCTTCAGGAATACTCGGATCCAAATCAGTGACACTCGAACTGCCAATGACTGATCGTATTAAATGAGTGATATTTTCATATACATTTATATGAAACTGTATTGTTTAATATACAAAAGATATTAAGCTATCTTTTGTATATTAAACAATACATATATATAGAGAGCACGATAAATACGAACTATCGAAAATCCTTTCTTACTATATCTATAACTCTCATTCTGACATTGTACGACATAGTCAGCCGACGTATATGGTCAACGAAGGTTAGCAAGTAATCCGCACAATTGCCTTAATCGTAAGTGTTTATGAGAAAATCCATCGACACATCCGCTTTGCCCATGTTAGCAAAACAGTAAACCGCTAATATAATTGTCGCCTTAGAATATGTTTTTTATAAAGGTAAGCTTCTTATTAAGTAAACAGTAGAACAGTGTCGTGGTCATAATAACGAAGTGAACGCAACTTTATTCACGTTGCTTAGAATGCGTGCACAGTTTTTAAATTAACGCATTTTTGTTACAGCTGTCAAGGTCGTCGTTCAAGTTCTGTGTCTACTAGACCACAGACAGTTTTTACGTATTATTTTTAAAGCTTTGCAAAGAAGCAACGCGAATCAGACTATGCGAAAACGGTTCCGTACAAAATTTCGCTCCCTAAACCCTAACCTTCAAATGTAGCAATCAATGTAATAAATAGCTAGTTAATGTGATATAATCCAACCGGCTATTGCTAAAATAAAAAAAAATGCTAAAATATACAGATCTTGGAAATAGAATCCCAAAGACTGCATAATATTATTGTATATTATGCAGTCTTTGCTGCATAATTATTACGTATGTATGGTTTATTTTTAAAATATTATGACTTTTTTTATTTTACTGTTTGAATCTTTATTTATTGTATTTTGTCCGTTTCCATCCGTCATAAAGCAACAGACGTATGAAAAATAATTATTTGCAATTACTCAATAGTCTACACGTTATATCTACGCGAATTATTCTTCACATTTGTTTGGAAACAATGGAACGAGCTAATGTAAGCTACATAAAGTTATATACAGTATAGATATTAAAATTTAATATTAATAAACAAACAAGTATTGAGAAATAAACAATCTTTGCGACTTATAATATATAAAAATTCATAAGAATTTAAATTTATACAACCGCCATGGCCTCGTAACTTCTTCCTCCTTAACCGTTTTAAAGCATAACAAATTTAAATAGACTAAATATTTAAATTAAAATGGATTAAATATTTTGATTGGAATCAATAAATTCTGTCAGAAAAATATTTACTATTACAGGTCTACTGTATTCTGTTTTTTGTACCAAGCATGCGTCACACGCTGGATTTTTAAACTTAAAAGTTAACTACGCGTTTAGCTTAAAAAATCATTTATTTCCAATCATAATAAACTTTAATTTTATGCAATATATTCCTCTACCAAAATATCGAATAAATATATTTCAAAGTTCATATAACACTTTCAATATGACTTATTGTTATAAATTACTGGCTGCGTCCCGCTTTTTTACCCGCGTGGGTACGGATATTTGGATAATGATGATAGTTATATAATACTTACTATATTTACTTTGATGTAATATTTCCTATATCACTACCAAATGTGCGATTTATTTCTTTTTATTTATGGCTCCCTATTTTAGCGTTAAAAGATACGCATGCTATCGCGAGCTTTTCATAGACATTTTCATGTAAATGTTTTATTATATATTACTTAAATACTAGTTTTTGTGACGCACGCCAGTAAATATCTAGGCCGCTAGCAGTGACAGATAACAAATTCTTTCATAAAATATTCTTAATGCTTCACAGATGATTCTGTTAATATGAACGTTATATACATAATACATAAACTTTTTATTATATTCAATTAAGAAATTGTTGCGTGAAAGTGTACCAAATATATTTCAATACATTCTTACAAAATTTAGAGTTTATCATACTAGTAAGATTGTTTAAAAAGAATACTCATGATATGACCGATTACCGAAGGCAAAAAAAAAAAAAGAATGATACTGGTCGCAGTTGTTTTTGAGTTTCAAAAGTTTCAAAGAAACGCGTTGGTGCGCAGAAACTTGCGTCATTCGCGGAGGTAAAATCTAGCGGACCAAACGTGTTCTTTATTTAGTGCCCGAATACTAGTGTTATGGATCTAATATCCTTTATTTTTATCCTTACTGCCTTTACATATTTCGTGTACGGATATTTTACAAGAAACTTTAACTATTGGAAGCAAAGAAATGTTAACGGTCCTAATCCAGTAGCGCTTTTCGGTAACATTAAAGAGTCAGTTCTAAGGCGGAAAAATATTTCGGTGGTGTTTCAAGAAATATATCAGCAATTCCCAAACGAAAAGGTAGTCGGCGTCTATAGAACGACAACACCATGCTTGCTTCTCAGAGACTTGGACGTGATAAAGCATGTTATGATTAAAGATTTCGATCTATTCACGGACCGGGGTGTTGAATTTAGCAAAGAGAATTTGGGTCTGAACCTACTTCATGCAGACGGTGAAACTTGGAAAATACTGAGGAACCGTTTCACACCACTCTTCACCTCGGGTAAGCTAAAAAACATGCTATACCTAATGACCGACTGCGGTGACAAATTCATTACATATGTAAACGATTTGAGTAATTCACAAAGTACGGAGCATGAGATCCATACGCTTTTACAAAAATACACTTTAGCGACCATATCGACTTGTGCCTTTGGTGTTGAAATTAATACATTATCAGAGGAAAAATTAAGATTTTAAACAGAATCGACAAGATGATATTTACCTTAAGCTATGCATCGGAAATGGATATGATGTATCCGGGTATCCTGAAAAAACTAAACAGCTCTCTATTCCCTAAGGAAGTGACAGAGTTTTTTGGTGACTTAGTGAAAACTGTAGTGGAACTTAGAAAAGATACCCCATCCCAAAGAAACGATTTTATGGATCTACTCTTAGAGCTTCAACAACTTGACGAAATCCAAGGTGTGAGGAAAGAAGAAAACGAGGAGCTTAAGACATTGAAGCTAACTGAAAGTTTGATAGCAGCGCAGGCGTTTGTTTTTTATGCCGCCGGATATGAAACAAGTGCAACAACCATGGCTTTTCTATTATACGAGTTATCTAAGAATCCAGATGTACAAGACAAAGCCATCGCAGAAATTGACGAAGTACTAGCTAGATATGATGGTAAAGTTACATACGAAATGCTCAGTGAACTAAAATACCTTGAACGTGTATTCGACGAAACTTTAAGGATGTATCCACTGCTTGATCTGCAAAGAAACGCTGTTGCTGACTATCATGTTCCAGGGACAAATGTGCTTATTAAGAAGGGTCAGACGGTACTTGTATCGCCTTTGGGCGTACATCACGATGAGAAATACTATCCAAACCCGGAGAAGTTTGATCCCGATAGATTTTCTCCTGGAAACGTCAAAAACCGACATTCGTGTGCTTATTTACCATTTGGTGTCGGACCGAGAAACTGTATTGGTATGTAAAATGTTTTACCCTTATTTAAGAATTTGTATTCATTTTGAATAATAAAAAAATATATAATTTGACCTAATTCTTATATATATTGTTTCATAATATCGACAAATAATATGTGTATTATACTTCAATCTCTATACAGTCAGGTCAGGTCAGGTGGTGGGTGGCATAGTGGAAAAGTAGCATCAGAATTACTCTGACTGCAATATTAGTTTGTAATGAAATTTCTAACATATTGGGACAAGAAATTATTGTGTACGCTTTTATCTCTTGATACTTTATTAAATTTATATTCTTTTCAGGGATGCGTTTTGCTAAGACGCAATCGAGAATCTGCATCACAAAATTGTTATCAAAATTCCGGGTAGAACGATCGAAGAATACCAAAGAGAGAATACACTTTGATCCAGCCAGACCAATAATTGGACCATACAAGGGAATTTATATAAACCTGACGCCTAGAAACTAATTACAAAGTTAGTTGAAACATTAAGTAGATTTGTGTACTGAAATTTAATTAAACAGATAGAATACATTTTTAACACATTTTATTCTATTGTATATTTCGCATTCTTGTTTTTTTTTTAATTTATTGAGGTAATAAGAGGAGCAGGGCGTTCATTCGACGGTAAATGATACGCCCTGACCTGCCCATAAGAACCACAGTGCAAAACACAACAAATTCTCTTTTATCAGTAATTTTGTTGTCTACTTTGCCCTTCCGGAAGACAGTACTTCCTCAGAAATCTGTGTCAATTTGCATTTAATCTTTCCTGTAAAGGGATGCTACCTTTGATTATGTGTAAAATGAAACTACTTTTAAGACAAGTTTCTTTCAATCAGCTTTGTATTTAAAGCTAATGAGAGATGAGGAAATAATGTAGACTCTACAGGCGGTAAAAGTGAACAAGTCTTTACTACTAGACCTTACACGATGTTTGACCAGTAAAAGAACGTTAAGATTTGCCATCAATGCAGGCATTAGACAATTTTTGTTTTATTGAACTCAATGTTTATTTTACTTGCTTATAGGTTAAAACTAAACTTAAGAGGTAAGGCCAAACACGATAAAATATAACGAGCTCACAGTCCAAAAATAATTTTATTTCCTGTAGGCTATATTCTTCTGGTGATAAATATATTATTATAAGAGTTGTTATAGTAACAGTCACATAGCACCTTCTATATACCGGTTGACCTTTTCTAATCGAGTTTTTAAAATTGATATACGTCTACTTATTATACAAAAGCGGCATTTAACGTTGGTTCTTCTTTAATTTCTGAGAAAGAGTATGTTTGAAACATAGATATAATGCTTGTCAGAATGTATAATACACTAAATCTTTAAAATTTGCATCATCATCACCAGCCTGTGTTAGTCCGCTGCTGTACATAGGCCTCCCCTTCTCCAATAGGGGGCTTTTGGAATTGCGTATTCATATAGATTTATTAAGCATTAAAATTAAACTGCCTCCGTAGCCTAGTGGTATAGGCGTGTGGCTTAGAAACCGAGGTCGTGGGTTCGAATCCTGCGGGACTCTAACAAATTTACATTGTTGTTTCTAGTTGGTTAGGGCAATTTGACCGATCACCAATTGTCTGAAAAGTAAGATATCCATCGTCGATGCATGTAAAGTCGTCCACCCACCAACCTGCATTGGACCAGCGTGAGTAGGATTGCAGTCAAAAACCTCTAATGGATAGGTGTATAGGAGGCCTATGTCTAGTGACTCATCATCAGCTGATGATGAAGCATTAAACTTAAATTTTATTTTAAATAAAAATTTAAGAAGCATAAAAAAGATTGCCTTCGAATTTTTGCAAGTACTTCAGTTACATATTTTTTATTTATATATTTACTTAAAAGTTTAAAATAATGTTACAATGGCAGAATTAATACAAATATCATTCTATAATTGTCAAAGAAATATAAAAGTAATTTACTGTTTGCTTAAATTATTTACATGGCAACGCAATCACATTGTTTGTGTAGTATTGTTTTTGTGGATTGTCGCAGGCAATTTTGAAAATTTATCTTTACGAATACTTCAAATGTAACGTTGACAATTATGATTTACATCTGTTACATCTGTACAATGTTTATGAATTACAATGTAGACATATTTTTTACATCTTACGCCGCTGTGGTCTTGAAACAATACCAATATCATGTTGGTTACTTTCATAGAATAGATATAATTTTTGATAGAATTATTCTCCGAATTAATAATTCAACGTGATTATTAAAAATATGACAAGTAATATTTTACGTGTTACAAAAAACAATATTTATAAGCATCCGTGTCACGATTCAAAAGTATAAAAAACACATTTCTTTGCTATTAAAATTTCTATATAGGTATATCTTTCACTTATCAACTAGCGAACTGGTAAAATTTCCGTGTTTTTTTTTACATTGTCCATTTATCTATATTTTTGATTTTTGTGTTTCATTATTATACCAAAGCCAATTCTGCTTTAAGTTAGGTGTATATGATGATTTTGTTTGTCTAACTGACGGCACATGTTACCAACTTACGTTAAGATTTTAGAGTTTTAATTTTTTTACATTTATTTTACGATGGATATTTAAGATCGCTGTATAGTACAAATTACATAGTAGGATGCCTCGGCTAAGAGATAGTGACCGTTAGCCGGCATTCTTTTTACATCATTATAATGTAGCCATATTAGTCTTAAATAACGATGAAACCTATAGGTTAAAGCAACTCAGCGCAATCTTTCGTATATTGCTATTATGGCAACTGTCACTCAGTAATTGACACCTCAATGACGTTACTTAATTACTTAGTTTTGAAGTCTACTTTGGCAAATTATCATTATCATCAGCATGTCTTACCACTGCTGGACATGGACTTCCCTTAATGCACGCGTGGTTTTTAAACCGTATCCCACCACGCTGGTCCAATGCGAGTTGGTAGGTGGACGGACTTTTTACGTGCCCATCCGACGCATGGATCATGTTACTTTTCAGACAATTGGGTGATCGGCCTAAATTGCCCTAAACAACCAGAAAACAACTATAATAAAAGTTAATTCCCCACGGAATGGGAACCCACGACTTTCGCTTTATAAAGCAAGGTCCAATACCGCTAGACCACGGAGGCGGCGACTACGAACTGATTACCTTAAATGTTGAAAGCATTAAACGAATTGAGCTTTCTACCGGTTTAAGCCAGGCTACCCTAAGAACTAAGATTGAATTACTTTACTTACTTGCTTATAACTTTAATGCATTAGCATATACACAAAGTAGGTAATATACAGAGACACCATTTAGTACAAGGAAATGGTATCGTCCTAAAACTGGCTATTTAACTGGCTATTTTGAGTTGTTGAAGTTCCCGGTAGATGACACTAATTTAAGAGCGCTGAAATACGATTGTTGCTTGTTGTCCCAAGCGCCATCTTCCAAATTAAGAAATCATAAGTCTGATAGATGGCGCATAGCATCTCTATACTATATATTTAGATCTTGCTTTTGATCTATCTTAGAGAGGAATAGTCATGTTGTCTTGTCTTTAATTGATCAAACAAAAATAAAATTTCTGAAGTCTTTTACAGTTGTAAAATCAACAAAATTTTGACTTTGGTGTAATAATAAAATTTTAAAATTCGATACTAGTTCTGGTTTGTTTCAGTAAATATACTTTAGGACACGACATAAGGTTATAGAACATAAATCTACCAAGTTAAGAGGAAACAATGACAACAAATGTTCCAAAAACAAGGGTATTTTACGATTATGTGACATTGTTTATGTTTATTTCAAAAGTCATAACGTAAATGGCGACATAAATATATTTCTTCAATAAAAAACAGGCAGTATTCCGTGTAATAAAGTGCTTTAAAAACGAAACAAGATTGGATGATGATAATGTACAACTCGCCTGCGTTAACAAGGCGCCTTCTACGTTAACAAAGACTGAAGTTATCCGTTTTCATATTGCGCAACTTGGTTACATTACACAACTTGGATTGCGCAGTAACTGCGCAATCTCAGTTGCAAATCTGCGTATCTCTGCAGTTAATAAATTACTCCTAAGGGCGTTCAAAGTTGAAAAACTTTATTTAGAAACTTTCTTCAAAACACATAAAGCCATCACTAGAAGGAAACAAAAAAAAACTATTTCTTCCTCTACAACCTGCAGAAATGGGATTTTATGAATAAATAAATTGTTAAAATTCAAGCTCTTAATCAATTATTTAAAAAATATCATCCCTTTATTCCTTTTATAACTGGTGGGCGCTTAGTGGTCCAGCATTGGACGGAAAGTTGATTTTATAAACGCTAACTGGGTAAATCGAATAATGCTGAAATTATCGTTTTTATCAGAAAAGTACAAGGTGTTCCGAAAAAAAAGCATAACCTTCAAATAGACTATTTTATAACACACTGCATATACTTTTCATTGCAATTAGTGCTGGAGGATTTTTCTTTATTTTTTCTAAATGTACAACTGCATTAAGTGGACGTGAACAGGCGAAATTAACCGACAATCATAAGAAAATGAGAAAATTTTTGTATTAAGCATTTACTTGAATAATTTAAATTAAGGTCTTATATTAGTGTTTTAGTAAACAAATTAAACGATACAAAATATTAATCTACATTTAAATATTTTCTTTTATTCTTATGGTATCGTATTGACTTACTGCACGCATATCTCTGCTTTGCAACAATGTTACCATGCATTATTAAATTACTAGCAGCCCGTCCATAGTCCTGCCCGAATTATCTTTAGATTTTAGCAATCAAGTTTCCTAGGGAATAAAGTAGCCTATGTTACTTAAGGATAACATATCTTTCTGGTAGTGGAAAAACAAAATTCAAATCAGTTAAGTACTTTTGGAGTCTATTCAAAACAAACAAACAAATATTTCCAAATGATAATTTAATATAACTAGATGTAACTAACCGCACATCACACAAATCATCACATAAATAAAGTGAAATTTTTACATAGAACGAGTGGCATCTGATCTCGGCAATACTCAATTAACAAGCAAGGAAGAACTATTTAGCCAAATTAACTATTTTCATTAGTAATGAATTGTGTTATGTCTATGAGACAATCCTGATTGACTCTGATTTAATTTCATAAAACACATTACACCATGGGCACCGACATGTACATTTAATAACTCTAAAACATAGCTCTATTATAAAATTACATAAATATAACGATTGATTAACAAATCCAAAAATAATATGTGGTCTCCACATGAATATAGATTCATGACCAATTTTACATTTTGTAAATTGAAGATGATGAAATATCTGGTGCTTGTTACTGGTGATGACATTCTTTTCACTGTTGTGATTGCAGTAATCTGTTCTAATTATCTATGAAGATAATAAAAGAAGTTCGTCAAACATAACAATAATATAATGGCAAGAAGTAGCTGAAGTAGTTTTGTTGTATAAATAACGTTCTTATGTTCTATAAATTGCATAAAATTTTGAATTCCACAAAACGTAACTGACGAGGTATTGGTAAAACGAACATTCGACAATTTAGCATATGAAGCGTTGAATAATTAAAATTACAAGTCACAGAAGTCACTTGTCAAAATCACAACTTTAAAATGTGTCGAAGCTTGATTTAAATTCCAGGCATGAATTTGTCGATTTCGAAGGTCAGCATGTTTGTATGTGTTCAAAGGAAATATAAAAAGAGGAGTATTATTTGGACTTATGAATTGATTATGATGACCTAAGTTATAACTATGAATTTCATACAAATATAATAACCCAAAAATTACCAATGCGGATTGTTGTGTGGACCGACTTTTTACATGCCCATCCGACGCATGCATCATCCCACTTTTCAGACAATTGAGTGATCGTCCCAAATGGTCCTAACCAACCAGTAAACAACGATAACACAAAGTGGTTTCCCCTGGAGATTCAAGCACAGCAAGGGTTAATACTTCTAGACCCGGGAGACGAATATTAGGTTTTTGTTACGTCTCGTTTATCTTGTAATTACTAGTGCTTAACTGAGTATATTTTCTTTCGGTAAATACCAGAATATGTATCTGTAAATTCAGTTTTATATTCCATATCCACTAGATGTTGTTTTTTTATTTATGAAGCATTGGATTGATAATATCATTTTTAAATAAATAATTAGTTAAAAAAATGGTTAGAATAATTCGCTCAAATCTAACACGCTTATAAATAAAATAAGATTTCATTATTTAAGTATTTAGCTTAAGAAATATATAATATAAAATAATAACATTTATTAATATAAATAGATAAATTATTACATATAATAACAACCATTTATTTGAAATAAGTTTATAATAATACTTCGGAAGATATCTTGTTATGTGCAACCGGCCTGCTCTAAATATGTAATTCTAGGGCAGGCCTGTCTATTTCAATTAGATAAGAGCATATCATATTTATTGATTAGTATTTTTCTATTATATAATTGTATTATTTTACTTATAGTTTCTTGAAGCCATGTTACTACAGCAAATATTTATTTAACATCTTTAAGGCCGTTGCCCAACTCTTAGAGGACTGATTTTGTTTTTGTTTTCTTACAAAAGCTTTTAAGACTTTTTATATTAAATATTCATCCAAAAGTGTTTAAAATAACTATTCAACACACCGCCTCAAGTGTTGTGGGAACTTTAAATGTTTTACAAACATTTTTTATTATTTTTCAGATAAATGCAGATTTTTTTAAATCATGTTGTGTATAGTACACTAAAGAATTTAAAAGTAAAACTAGTGTTAAAAGCTGAAGTGTCTATATAAAACGGATCAGAAATCAAATTAACGAATTCTGTCTAGAGACATAGAATTCGTTTAGCCTTTAAATAGAAATATTTGTTTACTACAGTGTTTCGATTATAAAAACGTACTTCTACTGCTTTGCTTTGTTATGGGATTACCGAGATTATACTGCCATAACTATGATATATTCTATTTGTAAACAAAGTGCCAATTTACTACGACGCGATAACGTCAGGCCTTTATTAAATATTTCCTTAAATCATTGCTAACTTTTAACTATTGGAAGGAGAAATTATACAGAACTGAAAAAATTTAGTGCCGTTGATCTTTCACTTTAAGTGAGACAAGAGTTTCACTTAAAGTGAAAGTTAAGTACCATGAAAGATCATGGTACTTAAAAACTATAAAATCAATATTTCATAAGTATGAACAAAAATCACATGTTACATCGACAACAGAAATACCTTTCTGCAAGACTAACTTGCGGGCATCCACCATAGCAGATATCCTAAACGCATAGAATATGGAACATATAATTTGTTTACGACAGAAAAGAAGGGGTCAATATAATTTACATTAGTTGTATGTTAATTGTGCTATAAATACTACCTAGGGTGCTTGACCCCTAATTTTCGTTTATGATAACTGCAGATAAAAAGTTTACGCTAAGTCTATGCGATATCTCTATTCTATTATAGTTTAAGACGGAAAGGAGCGAAGCTGTGGATATGGGTATTTTAATTTTGGTTTTGATTTTTCTTTTATTAGTATACGCAGTGCATTATTATTTTACTCGAAATTTCACATACTGGAAGCAAAGAAATGTCGTGGGACCGAAGCCTGTTCCATTATTCGGAAATATGAAGTCTTCGAGCCTTCGCAAAATGACTATCGGTGAAGTTTATAGGAAAATATACGACGATTTTCCTAAAAAAAAGTGGTTGGAATATTTAGAATGACAACACCCTGTTTGTTTTTACGCGATTTAGATCTAATACGACATGTATTGATCAAAGACTTTGATTGTTTCTCCGATCGTGGAATTGCTTATAGCGAAGATGGTCTCAGTTCAATTCTGTTTCACGCGGAAAGCGAAATGTGGCTCATATTAAGAAACCGTTTCACACATATTTTTACTTCTGGCAAACTGAAGAACATGCTGTATCTAATGAACGAAAGGGGTGACAGTACCAAATACATTTCCAGAATCACTATCGAACAGCAAGAACAAGAAATACATTAACTAATTTAGAAATATACTATATCGGCATGTGCTTTTGGTCTGGACATAGATATGATTAACAATGAACTGGAGGTACTAAAGCGCATCGATAAAATAGTTTTCACAAGTTCATTTACCAGCGAACTGAATATGATGTTCCCCGGTATTCTTCAAAGTTCAACAAATCGCTGTTTCCAGAAGAGTTAATTAAATTCTTCGAAGGGCTTGTAGAAAATGTTTTGATGGAGCGAAACGGGAAACCTTCTAACATAAAAGATTTTATGGACCTACTTTTAGAATTGAGACTAGAAGGTGACGTTCAGGGGAATAAAAGGTTCGATACGGATAAACAGCGTACGCTTGAGTTTACAAACAGCATAATTGCCGCGCAAGTTTTCATTTTTTACTCATGTCTTTTATTATGTACGAGCTAGCCAAAAATTCAGATGTACAAGAGAAATTGATAGTAGAAATAGATCAGGTACTTGGAGATCACAATGGTGAGATCACTTATGAAACAATTAGTGCCATGAAATACATGCAGAAAGTTTTCGACGAGAAACTACGGAAGAACCCGTTGCTCGAACTACAGCGAAGTGTTCAAACAGATTATCAGATACCTGGTACTGATGTTGTGTTAAAGAAGGGACAGACTGTTCTTATTTCCCCATTGGGCGTCCAAAATGACCCGAAATATTTCCCGAATCCGACGAAATTTGATCCGGAGCGATTTTCTACAGAGAATATCCGAAACATTCATCCCTGCGCCTATTTGCCCTTTGGTGTGGGACCCAGAAATTGCATCGGTTGGTTTGAATTAATTATGATCATCTTACTTAAATTCATACTCTATCAATTATTAGCTAAGAATTTTAATAAACTGATTGTTAATGGTTAAGGTGATGGCAGCATTTTTATATAAGGGTACTTCATATTAAGTTGCTCAACACAATTAGTGCTTTTATAAAAAATACCAAACTACGGAAAAGTTTAAAAATAATAACTTACAATCGGTTTTAACCTTAAAAACCTGCATATTTACGATTATCTTTATCAGTACAGCTTTGCCTGTGTTATGCTAAGATTGTTTTAATGAATCTTCGTTGAGTAAAAAGTAGCCGATGTTATCTAGTTGTGAAAGAATATATCAAATCGGTTTTGCAGTTTCAGAGAGTATTTAAAAGTAACAAAACTTTCCTCATTGTAATATTAGTATGGATGAAATAGAAGGTTTCACTAATATTTCTATCGTATTAATTTTTTTTCAGGAATGCGGTTCGCATAGGCGCAGTTTCGAGTGTTTGTTGCAAAGCTTTGTCGAAATTTCGCATGGAGGCATCAGAGAAGTCACCGAACGAAATGGAATTCTCACCCACCCGACCGTTGTTGGGACCAAAAGATGGAGTTTATGTTAACATTATACCACGTGTAAAATAATGTTATGCAAAGATTTCACACCATTAGCAAAGGTATTTAGAGTTCAAGTAACATACATATACATACATAACATACATGTACATACTATACCTTGAACGCGCCATTGATATTTTTCTTTATATCGTCAGAAAAATTGTTTTAATAAGGATTTGGCGCGTTTTTATTATTTCGTATTTTGAAAAAAATATTGAATTTAGAAAAATATTATTTTTAAAAAATTATGATAATTTTCATTTAGGAAATAACGGTTATTTTAACTTTTAAATACTAATAAAGTATTTAAAAAAATAATTTAAAATAATGTTTAATGATATCGGAGTCAAAAGACATGTCTAATAAAGGCAAGCAAAAGAAAGCAACTTTTTCGCTAAGTTACCACGATCCACAAGAATTTTTATAAAGTTCTTAAAGCTTTAAAACAAGGAAAATAATGCATCAAAGATTTGCATCCCTGTATAAACTGTACTTGGTGAATAGAATACAGTGCAACTTATTCGTAATTTTAACATCGAAATAATAAAATTAACATAAATTGAACGTCTATGTTCAATTGTAATTTTCTTAAACATCCGATCTTTAAATCTATAACTTTCGTTAAATAGACCTCTGGTTCTTAATTTTACAATAAAAAAGTATTTTACAACATAAATATATCATTTGGTACTGTGTTCATTAAAATATAACTACATATTTTTGATTTAAAATACCTAAACATTTAAGATAAAAACATGCACACTTCTGATTAGAATGAAAACCACAAGAATTTCTGAAATGAAGCCACGGAAATGACAATGTGTAAACGATATGTAAACTATTAAATTTTAAGGAGAAATAGCAAAAAAATCGCTTTATACTTAATTGTTACGCAGTAGCTTTGTTAACTTATTCGATTTATCACGAATTATGAATGATTTATGCTGAAATACCATTTAAAACGCAACGCTAAACTAAAAGCAAATAATGAAAAACTGCAATAATACCAATAATGTCCTTCGAGTCGATTTCGACTATGGCGGCCGGGGAATATTAGAGATCAACCTGCATCGCTCTAACCAACGAGGAGACAACAATTATTGTGTTCCCGTATGATACGAACCCTGCGATCTCCATTTCCTAAAGCGCGAGCTCTTTAAGCCGGAACAGAGTTTTGAAAGCCACGATTTTTACGGTAAAAATAAGCATCGTGTAGGTACTTCTTCGGTAAATTACCAAAAATTATTGTTTTTTTATGACAACAATGCTATTAATATTATTATGGCAACTGGACGAGCCACTTCTGTGGTCTAGCGGCATTAGCCCTTGCTTTAAAAACCGGAGTTTCGAATACTGCGAGGAAACAACTTTGTGTTATCGTTGTTTTCTGGTTAGTTAAGATAATTTGGGCCGATCACCCAATTGTTTGAAATATAAGATGATCCTTGCGCCGGATGGGCATGTAAAAAGTCGGTCTACCTAGCAAACCACCTGATGATGATAAGCTGGACGGATATTAACATTTTTGTTGATATAATACTGTAATTATTTCTATTATAATAATAAATTAAAATAGTGAATAAATAAAAAGATTGTAACAGCAGATTTAACTGTTTAAGTCTCTACCTTAAAAAAACACATAATGCAGAAGTAAAACGTAAGGAAAAGTTATGAATAAAAATAGATAACTAATGAAGTTTATAATAACTATGATTAAGACACGTAAGATATCTTGTTATGTGCAACCGGCCTTACTTTTGTTTTATATATGTCATTCATTTTAAATATGTCACTAGGGCGAGTCTGTCTAGTTCAATTAGATAAGAGCATATCGTATATTGTGATAAGCTGTTGTCCGCGGATTTTTCCGTGTAGAAGTATTATATAAAACAAAATATTCTATTCTTCACACAAAGTAGCCTAAGTTACTCCCAATATTATCAACTGTCTTCCAGAAAAAATCCCGTTAAAATAGGACCAGCCCCATTCAAGAGATTAGTCTGAATAAAGAGACAAAGAAACATAAATTTTAAAAAAATGTTCTTTTGTTAAATATAACGGTTATACATCACAATGTACCCATTTAAAACGGTTATTTTAATATTACGAACAGACGCTCCAATTTAATTTGTGCAGATTTGTAGTTTAATATAATACAATTTAATTATATAATTTATAAATTTACAAAGTCTTGTATTTGCATACTTTCGGACCATTCTTAAAACAAATATGTTGCAAACAGCTTTAAAGATACCGAGAACTGAAACCGCTGCCCAAAAATATAGAGATAGGTGTGCGACTCAAAATTATCTACAATAAAATCTTATTAAGTAAGATCTAAAACAAAGTCTATTTATCAATATCAAGAATACATCGTAACAATTTTTGCAAGCAAAATAAACAAGTAAAGTTTTTAACACAAGAAGAAGCAGAATACTATAACCATTTTAACGTCCTCAGCGACTTTAGCCTAATCTACAAGCAAGTAGAACATTCATTCTTAGTATACCAGAATACCAATGAAGAGACAATGTTTTGACGTCGCTAAAGTTAAGTCAAATAAGACTCAGAATTAATGCAGACAAAGTTACCCATAGTAATGAAGTGACGTCGTACATATGGTGTTGTTATTATTCGACTGTCAGTTATTGAAGTCTCGGTATCAATTCATGAATAAAATATTAGACATATGACACTTCATCGCCATGGGTTACCATATCTACGTCAATGCCAAGCCTATATTAAAAAAATTAAACTTTTTCAAATTAAGCAATCCAACAAAACGTTTTAAAAATAATAGTACTGCCTTGGGTGTGTTGGAGAACTTTTAATATTTTAAAAACATTGTTTATTATATGTGCAGAATGTTTTCAGTTTCGCTGTTTTTTCAAACCCGTAAAGCCGATGTTAAAAGCTTACGTGCCCAAAACAAACGGATCACAAACCAAATCGTGGCTGTAGACTTAGAATATCTTTGATTTTATATAAGCAGTGATTTTACACTGCAGTGTTTCGATTTAAAAAAAACACACAACTATTTCTTTGCTTTGGCGTCGGCACCGAGATCCATGTCATATCATCATCCGAAGTTTGGTTTCGAAATTCCTAACGCCTTAAAAACATGTCTAATATCGACAGCGCGATATCTGATTACAAAAAGTAATACAATTGCAGTAGCGGATGATTATATGACTACATCAGAAATCCTTTCCTTCAGAAGTAACTTGCAAATATCCTAAACGCAAAGAGCACAGATCACATGACATGTTTACAACAAAAAAATAGTACCAACTTCAAACTGCGTATAACTAGATCACGCGACATAAGCAGGTAACAACATGCTCTCTGCACGAAGTTGCGTCGCGTTTTCTGCCACTGCATTTTAAATCTTCGATATCTTTTAAGATATTCATTTAATTAATATGTGTCTATGGTACGTTTTATGTACATAAAATGATTTTTTTTCAATGCAATAACTTTTATGTAAACTTAAAAATGGGACCAATGGGAAGGTAAGTACCTATCGTTTTAAAAACAAAAGAACATAATTAGCAGCGCATTGAAGTGGAGCAACGAGGTGACATATTAAAAAAACAAACATACGCTCTGAATTGATAACCTTCTTGTTTTCGCAAGTCGGTCAAAAAATAACAAGCCGTTATTAATTCTTACTCATTTTGTGTTAACTGTGCAATAAAAACTATCAAGAGTGCTTGACTTTTGTATTAACGTTTAAGACGGAAACGAGAGCAGATGTGAATATGGCTATTTTAATTCTGCTTTTAATTTTTATTTTTTTACTATATGCAGTGCACTATTATTTAACAAAAAATTTCAACTATTGGCAACGAAGAAATGTCGTGGGCCCGAAGCCTGTGGCATTATTTGGAAATATGAAATCTTCGACCCTTCGGAAAATGACGAATGCTGAAGTTTATAGAAAAATATACGACGATTTTCCTAATGAAAAAGTGGTTGGAATATTTAGAATGACAACACCCTGTCTGTTGATACGCGATTTGGATCTTATACGACATGTATTGATCAAAGACTTTGACTGCTTCTCCGATCGTGGAATTTCTTTTAGCGGAGATGGTCTGGGTTCAAATCTGTTTCACGCGGAAAGTGAGATGTGGCGAGTATTACGAAATCGGTTAACTCCTATATTTACTTCTGGCAAACTGAAAAACATGCTCTATCTCATGAACGAACGAGGTGACAATATCATCAAACACATCTCCAAAATCACTATGGAGCAGCATGAACAAGAAATTCATTCACTAATTCAGAAATATACTATAGCCGTAATATCGGCATGTGCTTTTGGTCTGGACATTGATATGATTAACAATGAACTAGAAGCGCTTAATCGAGTTGACAAGATCATTTTCACAAGTACATATACCACCGAACTAGATATGATGTTTCCTGGTATTCTTTCAAAGTTCAATAAATCGTTGTTCCCAGACGAGCTATCGAAATTCTTTGACGAGCTTGTAAAAAATGTTCTAAAAGAAAGGAACGGGATGCCTTCTGGCAGAAAAGATTTTATGGACCTGTTATTAGAACTAAGACAGGAAGGTGAAGTTCAAGGGACAAAAAGGTTCGAGACGGAGAAACAGCGTACTCTTGAACTAACAAACAGCATAATTGCCGCACAAGTTTTTGTTTTTTACTCAGCCGGATACGAAACGAGCGCTACAACAGTGTCTTTTATGATGTACGAACTAGCTAAAAATCCAGACATACAAGAGAAGTTGATAAAAGAAATAGATCGTGTACTTGAAGATCATAACGGAGAGATTACTTACGAAACAATAAGCGATATGAAATATATGCAGAAAGTTTTTGACGAGACGCTACGTAAGTACCCGTTGCTTGAGCTACAGCGAAGTGCTCAAATGGATTATCAGATACCAGGTACCGACATAGTGGTAAAAAAGGGTCAAATCGTGCTCATGTCTCCAATGGGCATCCAAAATGACCCAAAGTATTACCCGAATCCGGAGAAATTCGATCCCGAGCGATTTTCCGCGGAAAATATTAAAAATATTCATCCCTGCGCCTATTTACCCTTTGGTTCAGGGCCCAGAAATTGTATAGGTAAGTTTTATTTTCAGTAATTTTTCTATAAATTTTATTTTCTTAACGGAAAAAAACTAAATTGTTGTGATTGCATTTCGTTAAGGTTCATATGAATTAGGAATTTCCCTGTAAATGGTTTTGACCAGTTAAAATTAATTTTGACTGACTGCATGCATTGTTGTGCACGTTATATTTGATATTTCATATCACTTAGTATTCAGTAGTCTACAATATACCAAAAGCGGCTTTAATCATTACTTATCTTCTTAGTAGTAACTACTAGTCATGTCTTGCGTTTTATTTTTATCGCAGTCCGCACTGCCTTTACTAACTAGGAAACATTAACACTAAGTTGTTAAATCGTCGATGAATTTTTAACCACTACCTCCGCTTTCGAATACAATGGAGATAATAATAAAAAATCGAAATATTCAACTACAGTCTGTAGTCTTTTCCTGTACTTTCTATAGAAATATAATCTGATATCATCATCGAAGTTTTTTTCTATACTTGTGCACTTTTCCCAATATATCTTTACAAAGCTAAGTTAAGCTGTTAGATAATGCCTAAAGCCTTGTAGCTCTTGAATATTTGTATTAGGGTAGGAAGATTCAATTAATGAATATCTCTGTGCCAGGATTCATCAATACCCGTTCAGCATTAGAGGCGTTAAAGCGAAACAAGCCTTCAAACCCGTTTCCACCTTTATTATATTAAAAATTGTGAGAACCACGAGTTATTATACTATATTACTATAAAAACTCTTCTTTACTTTTCAGGTATGCGTTTTGCGAAGGAGCAGTCTCGAGTGTTTGTGACAAAGCTTTTGTCGAAGTTTCGATTGGAGCCATCGAAGAAAACAGTGAACAAAATGCAGTTTTCACCTACCCGACCTATGCTGGGACCAAAAAATGGAGTTTATGTTAACATTATACCACGACAAAAATAATATTTAAGTATAACATATAAATTTCGTATTATGAAATTGTATGTATCAAAACATGGATTTGAGATTTAAAAATGTATTTACAATAAAAATATTTCATACAACTCAGAAAGCGTGTCAAATTGTATTCTTTCTAATAAAAAACCTGCTTTTATGACAGATGCATTTTTATTACATAATTATTTTCAGTTTTGTAAAAGTAATAATAATTTTCGCTTGTGACCGTTAAAAAACAAAGTTCAGGTAATGTTCAATGATATGTAAGACAAAGAGGAACCCAAAATAAAGCAAACATAAAATAATGGCTGTTTAGTTTTGGCCTGAAGGATTTTTATTTTTTTTATTTTTGATAATTATATGGTAACCTAGTCTACGACCCAACAAACATTTACATCGCACATTATCGCATTGTAAATGTATCAAAAATCAAACTAAATTCTAAATCTAAAACTATATGTACTTATAATAAAAAGCTTTGTACTTCTTCGACTCGAGATTGAATAACATAATCGGTAAGATTAACGGTTCAAATATTTATAAAGACTCAGATGATTAAATTGTAATATAAATATTGATATAATACCCCAATCAGAATGTGCAGTTACTTCTAAATCATATATTGTGTTATAAAATGAACATAAATTAAAGCTCTGCATAAATTTTAACCTGCTCTTCGTTATTCCAAAATTCATATAAAATCATTGATTTCGATATATCCTTTTTTATTATGTTTACAGAAAAGTACAGTTGTATTCTAGAGAATGTTCTGGTTACATACTTTATCTATTATTGTGTGATTAAGATTTTCAATAAAGTTTGCTTTGTAAAGAAAGTTAAGACAAAACTTGGTCTATTGGAAAATATAAAGCAGAAAGTTTGCTTATATTCGGTTTACCGAGATAGATTACCATACTAATTTTGCGATCTGATAATACTGAAAAAGCGTAATTTATATATTTAACGTATTCAGGGTCTTGTGATGAGCAAGTCCTACGTGTTAATAAAAGTAAGCTGTTAACCATTCGCTAATTGTTGTTGTGGTTTATGTTTTTACATTTTTTATGTCTTTACATATCACATTGAGTTGTTTAAAACATGCCAAGTATTATTTAGATATATATATATATATATATATATGTCTAATAAACATATAAAATACATTATGGAGATAAAAACATAAAGGAAATTTTTAAACAAAAGAAACACTATTTAAAAGCATTTGCACAAATTTACTAAATAAATTATACAGATCTCAATAAATAATCTTTAATTGTCAAAATATAAAAGCTGTGTAAAATACACGAAAACTACTCGACACAGGGACTCAAACTATGAAATATTTTAGCTAGATTAGATTCGGAAATTATTTAAACACTCATGGCGACGAGGTTACATCATATACATATACACATTCAAATTTTTAAAAACATTGGAAAGTCTATTGTCATAATTTTGTGTATACAAAGAAAGAATAGATAGACAGATATAAAAAAGAATAAGCAGATAGAATATATTTTATGTTTCCTTTGTTTCCATATAGCTTTGACAAGGAGGGGGTCAAAATGTCACGAAATTTCTTGACGTAAATTACGAATGACCCTTTATTAGGCTAAATAGTACAGTATTGACGTGAATGCGATTAACAAAATATAATAAAAAGAGTTTTAAAGTGCTGATTTAGATGTAACATGACACTATTCTCCTTTTTTGTATGTGTTCAAATACTTTTCCCTTTAATAACGCGGTATGAAGTCCAGATAAATCCCTTCGCGGGGATAAAGGACACGTCGCACAGGATCGTACACTAAACGAGTCGGCGTGTTCTCATTGGGTTTTACTCGAAACTCCGACAGCAACTTCACGATACAGACTCGAGATTCGGCTTTTGCGAAAAGTAGACCTGTTGTAACAGATAATAAATGGAAATAATAATGTAATAAAAACAAATTAGGGTTACAAAAATATTGAGGTATGCAATACATTAATTGTTATTTGTCTTGAACATTATAAGTTTTAATGTTATCGGTATAGCTATAGCTAAGCGGTGTGGTTACTGACACCAAAGGTTGTAGGTTCCATTCCTACCACGGGCATTATATGTTGTACGGGTATGAGTACATATTATCATTATTTCATCAGCCTATAATAGTCCACTGCTAGATATAGGCCTCCCTAATACACCCTATCCATTAGGGGTTTTATCACACCACGCTGGTCCAATGCGGGTTGGTGGGTGGACCGACTTTTTCATGCCCATCCGACGCATGGATCATCTTACTTTTCAGACAATTGGGTGATCGGCCCAAATTGCCCTATCCAACTAAGAAACAAAAATGAAAATTTGTTGAGTCCCCGCAGGATTTGAACCCACGACCTCCTGAATTGTAATGAATTGTTCGCTACAGGCTATTTCAAAGTAGTAAAATGTAAGGTATTATGCAAAAATTTTGTAAAATTTATTGAAAAAAGGAAAAAAAAGGGTCCCGCTGTGTTTCTAACGCCGGTTCTTCTCAGGTCAGAGGCTTCCATTTCCGAACCGGTGGTAGATTATTTGACAATCAATAAGAAAGTGTAATGATTCCATATTGAATAAAGATATTTGACTTTGACTTTGACATTAAAATATCAATAGCTAATTGACGCAGTGATCACTAGTCTATTTGCGTTTGCAGTAATTAGTTATCTAGCAACAATAAGTCCGATACTGGGCGGTGTTAAATTATTAGCATATTTAGTAATGATTTTACACTATTTCAATTTGTATATAACTAAATTTACATTGTTCTGCACAGTATTTTTGGAAACATCTCTCTATTTACAGAACCATTATTTAAACGACGACGTCCATCAACATTGATTGGTGGGCTCTTTGTTTGATTGGTACTGCATTGAGTAGTTTAATAACTTACACGATGCTTTATTCACACAGAACTCGAAAGCATTTAATTATAGATGTCTGAGTATTGATGGTAGCTCTATCCATAATGTAATAACTTTTAAAAAGCTGCATTCGAAATAGTATTGAAAGTCAAAAGCCTAGCGTAAAAATTTACAATTAAAAAGTGTAATCTAAAATAACTATATGATTTAAAACCCTGTAAATTAAATAAGGATGTCATACCTATGCAATTTCTAGGGCCTACACCAAAAGGCAGGTAAGCACATGGATGTCTCTTGTTTACATTCTCGGTGGTAAATCGCTCTGGGTCAAAAATTAATGGATCTGGGTAATATTTCTCGTCATAATGGATTCCTAAAGCCGAAATCATAATCGATTGACCTTTATCTATGGTTAGACCGGTCCCTGGCAACTTGTACTTTGTACAGCTCCTTCTTAATAGCGGCTCAACAACGGGATGCAATCGAAGCGTTTCGTCGAACACCATATTTAGATATTTCATGTCTTTCAACACGTCGTACGTCACCTCATTATTGTTTGCCTTTAGGGCATGGTCAATCTCATCTATCAATCTCTCTTGGCAATCTAGATTCATTGCCAGCTCGTATAGCAAATATGTCAGGGTTGTTGCTGTAGTCTCATATCCCGCGGCGAAAAAAACAAACGCCTGCGCTGCCAAAACTGTATCAGTCATCTCAAGATTCAACTCTTTATCGTTTGTACCCTTTAAGTTACCGATTCTCCGCATTTCTAATAGTAAATCCATGAAATCGTGTCTCGTGTTACGCGCATCAGCACGTTTTAAGATAATATCTTTGACAAGATCGAAGAAATAGTCTGTAACCGCTCGCGGAAACATATCGACGTTGAACAATTTGAATACATTAGGCAATAGCATATAGAGAAATGTGGCGAAGGAGTTATTAAATATCATTTTATCGAGGGCCTCGAGTTGCTCGTACTGTTTGCCGTCCATGTCGATATCGAGTCCGAAAGCACATGCGCTTATTGTCGACATTGTATATTTTTGCATGATCAGGTGTATCTCTAGTTCGTCCGTCTTGTCCTGTTCGTTCTTTCGCTTGACGTACTCCACGATGTTATCACCACGCTCCAGCAACAAGTACATCATATTCTTCAGTTTCCCCGTGGTGAACAACGGTGTGAAACGGTTCCTCAAAATTCTCCACGTGTCACCGTCGGTGTGAAATAAGTTCAGCCCCAATCCTTTCTTGTCAAGCTCGATTCCTCGGTCGGTAAAACAGTCAAAGTCTTTAATCATCACATGCTTGATCAGATCCAGATCTCTGATCATCAAAAATGGCGTCGCCATTTGGTACACGCCTACTATCTTCTCATTTGGATAAATATCGTAAAGTTCCTTTGTTATTACTCCGAAAGACTTTTGTTTCAGCACAAAGCTTTTGAAATGACCGAATATATAATCCGCTTTCGGGCTGGCAACATTTCTCTTTTTCCAATAGCTTAGTATTCTTATAAAACGATAATAGACGCAATATATCACCAGTACAAAAAGTGTCACAAAGGGTAAAACTAACATTGTTGGAAAACAGAATAGTATGAGGTCTTTCGAGTTGTTACACACAGCGTAATGCTCAATCAATAAATTTTATTTTCAATGTAACGTCTGTTCAACTTAGCAATAAATTTAAAAATAAACGTTTAAAATAACATAAATTTGGTAGAGATGTTATGTTAATGAATATTTGTCAATATAATTAGGAAGAATGACAACAATATTAATGATAGTTCATTAGATAACATTAGAAATAGTTAAATATTAGGTAACTACATTATAACACGTCAGAATATTGTCATACTTATTAGTTTGATATATAAAAAGAGTTTAATTTTGAGTCAAATTCAATCAAATTTTGAAGGTTTAAATTTGTCAAATTTTTAAGTGTAATAATGATTTGTTTAATAATCTAACTAAAACCGCTTATTGAACTTCTTATTGTTTACAAAGCTATTGATTTCATTCTTAGCAAAAAAAAATCAGGTGACTTAAACCTGAAAACCCATGTAAAATGTAAAAAGGGGGCTTATGAATTCCCAAAAAATTTTGTGTTCCCGATTATAACAACACAGTTAGGTTGGTATTAATTTACAGGAAGATACATATTTCTCACTTCTCAATAATTCAATATATTTCCTAATTTCTCTCTACATCAGTGAAACTTTCATACGCTCTAATATTAATTAAATTTTACTAGAACCAACAGTTGGGTTGCCGACAAAATTTTAGTAATGAAATATCTAAGCCAATTTAAACGAGCATACTCCACGCATACCGCGCGCATGCTATATTTCAGCAAGCGCATGCTTAGTTTTAGCATGCGCGTGGTAAACAGCATGTGTTACGCCGAACGAATTCCCGCATTGTAGCAGGTCGCCCGATCGATCCCGTGGCGACCCGGTCAACGGTCCGTCAGCAGATAACATGCCGGTCAATGATGCTTGCGTTTTGCTTACTTTTTTTTTATGCGAAGCGAAACTGGGTCGATTTAACTGCCAGCGAGCGGTTACAGACTGATTAGCATTGAATATTGATAACGACAGCCATTTTTTAAGTTTATCAATATTTATTCGTAAGTTCATCCGTTTTTAACAAACTAATAAGTAATTGATTGTTTATGTTTTATAGAGAACATTATTATAATCGATTTTTTATAAGTAATTACTGTCCATGTACACAAAACTGAACTTATATTCAGCAACAGAAGAAATAAATTAAATATATTTTTTCATTTTCATAACCTCTTGGAACAATCTTGAATCAGTCTTCTCGCGGCAACGGGAAAGACTTTTTTTAAACAAATTTTAAGTTAAACATTATATTTGTAAGAAGCATAAGATGTCAACTAGGTATCACAGATAACAGAATAACTATTCGTAAACTTCGAGTTTAAGAACCTGTCTAGGTGTTAGGATAACTTGTAAATTTAATAGTATTAGAAGTTGTTACATAGTTAAAAGTTTAAATGATGAAACTCTATTCTAGAGTAAATTACTTGAATTATGTTACCATCGAAGTATAATATAAACTTTTAGCAAAAATATTACAGTTTATAGTTAAAAAACTCTATGGAGTCAACCTCATTTTTGTTAAATTTGGTGTCCTTAAAACCGGAGAAATCGTTTTTTTTTTTACATAACAATATTTGGAAAAAAAAAAGGTTCTTTTCAAAATATTTTTATATATATTTACTTAAATCGCCTTTAACTCGTGTTTGGACCGTTCCCCACGACACTGGTCCAATGCGGGTTGGTGGGTGAACCGACTTTTTTCATGCCCATCTGACAAATGGATCATCTTACTTTTCAGACTATGGTGTGATCAGCCCAAATTGTCAACAAGGAAACAACAATGAAAATTTGTTGCGTCCTTGCAGTATTCGAAACCACGACCTCCGGTTTCTAAAGCACACGCCCTTACCACTAGTCTACGGAGGCAATCCTGTTCCTACTATTTTCATATTTATAAATACATTGACTGAATATTTAAATCAAAATCTATCAAATACAATATTAAAATTATACAAGCTGATAAGTATTTATTCCACATACCGTGCTACCAAAATATACATATCTCACAACTACGTTGCCGTTTATCGCTTAGATATTCTATAAATGATATTTATTAATCATTAATAATCTGTGCAAATATTTGTTTACAAATGATCGTAATTAGAAAGGAATCCCTTGAAAATGTCCCCATGGTGCATTTTAGGGTTAATTGCTTTTTGATTGTGTAACCTCAATTATGAATTTATTTAGCGAACTAATTAGTGAATTCCTCGTTAGGCAGTCATTACTAATGACAACCTGAATGTATAATAAAAGACAAATATTTTTATAAAGTATTTAAATAATATATTCGACGTAATAAAATAGTTCTTCATAAATACCCACATGAATAACCAAATACCGACATGCAATAAAATTTCCAGCAAACTTTAGCATTAAAATATTTATTATTTTATACATTGAATACTATTAAAAATGAAAAAAATTAATTCAAAACAAAACTAAAAAGTAAAGGAACTAATACCGTAATTATACCACAACTGTGTAAGTTTTAAGTGTTCTATAACTTTAAATATTACAACAATTTTATATTAAGGATCCAGTAAATGAATTAATGAATAAATTTCTGAGTCTCAGACTAAACTTTTCGTAATGAAGGACGCACGAAATCACCAACCACAAACCTCATTTTAGGATATAGATAAAAAAGTGACATACATATTTTTTAATCTATATACTTTTTGCTCTGTGGCAAATGCGCAAGCCGCGCGAGCCAACAATAAAAAAAGCTTATAACCTAAAAGGGGTGACACCGAGTAGGTTTACAGTTATTGAATAGTTCTATTTACGTAATGCACTCAGAGATGTGTAGTGTCAATATAGCCATAGAAAGAGACGCCCATACAGTCGTCCCCATGTTTTAAGTTCACCTGGCGCCAGCGTCGGTATGACCTACTTACGAACCGTGCCAACCGCATAGCGATCTAAGTCGCCACATAAAAGAACGGAGGCACGAAAGACCTACTTCTACACTACACGGCCAGCGTTTATGTTTAAAAATAATAATAATAATACTTTTTGCTTTTATAGTCTGTATTCTTTTGGTTTAAATATTTCATGTATATATTTAATCTGTGTTAGTTTTTTGACAATGCTTCGAAAAAGGATTTGGATCGATTTTTTTTTCTGGTTTTGTTAGAACGAAAACATTGTTATATTCGTTGATTAGGTGTTGACTAAACGTTCTGTGTTGCTTACTATGTATACTATTGATGACGTAATCTCTTGATATTTAGCCAATAATAGACTAAAATACGAGTATTACTAACGGTTACTCATATTCTCATGTCGTTTCCGTTGTTAAAATGTGACATGTAAGGGAAGTCCTTCATAGAAACGAAAACATGTCGACCTACATATGCGAGGTTTTTATTCTGCTTTTTATAAACAATAGCTCCATCCAATTATTTTAATTAGACTCCACTACTACACTGTTCGCCTTAATGGCATATATTATCATGATTTTTTTTAAATCACGCAGTCGTTTTCATTTGTTTAATTGACGAATATAATTCTTCCTTACAGTTCATATCTATATCTTTTAAAAATATTAAACAAGGACGCTTTGTAGCACATACATATGTAATTATAAGTAAGAAAACTAATTTTAATACGATTTTCATAAACATATTTACCGGCCTGGCTTTTCCGCGAGATAGACGGACTGTGCTTATGAAGGGAGTCAGTGGATACTTTATATGGTGGTAGCGCATAGACTATATGTAGCAGTAGATTTCGATAGACTGATATGAATAAAAATAACTTCGAACTGATTTAATAAAAGTCTATATATTTAATAGTACGTAAGCTGGCTCCAAATGATTTAATGCAAAAGAGGTCGCAAGTAACATAGCTACTGCTTTATCACGTTTTAATAGAATTATTAGAAGAGTACTTATGTCATTTGATTTAACAATATGCCAATGATAAAACTCTTTGAAAACATATATATGAAACAAAATGGTACATTTTGACGTTCTCATTGGTTTTTTGTAAATATTCTACATTACATTTTGCTACTCTATTACTATGTAATCGTAAGTGTGATGTTAAAATAATTGACTATGTCCAATACGAAATGAAACGTGAAGTGAAAAGCGATTTTACGAAGAGTGTGAAGCATCCCTATATTAAATATCAAAAAACCGGAACGCCACACGAAATCCGATGTGTCAATGTTAAGAATTTCTTCAGTATCTGTGGCAATGGGTCGTCTTAGAGAGAAGATCTTTTGTTGTTTCATATAACAATGGCGTCTTTTATCGGAGAATGCGCAGAACGGATTTAGTCGGATCTAATACGAGTCTCAGCTTGACAAAAGCGCCACTTTAGACATTCTTGTAAGGGGAATAAACGACAAACTTCTCACGTTATCACTAGTGTACCACGGCAAAATTGATTATGATTTTTTTCATATGGTCACAGTATTGATTCTGTATTTCACATCACTCGGTGTGCTTATATTTATAATGTACATAAATTATAGAAGGATTAATTTTATCAAATAGGATGTTATGTAATTAATAAAGCTTTCCATTGTAGTTTCATCATAGTAACAAACGAAGATTGGTATTTTTATATAAGACACAGCATGTCACGTAACGTTTCACAGTTATTTCGTATGTATTAGTATGTTTAACTAAGCATCGTTAACAGCCATCGTCTTGAGGAAAGAGCCTATGAATACTGTTTATTTTTATATTTGAGATGCCTTTTACTACAGTAAATTAGTAGAAACATTGCTGTATGATTGGTTGTACAGCCGATATGTGTTGTTTGTTGCCCTACAAATGCATATTTATCTAAGGGCAACAAAATTATTTTAAATGGGTCTAATTTCGATTTTTTTATGACCAGAGGTACTAATTTTATTGCCATAGAAAAATTCTATTCGTATTCATGTAGCGAGATCATCTCCCTGGCCCTTGTATTGGTCTTTTCTTTAGAAACTTGAGGTCGTAGGTTTGAATCCTGCGTGGAATCAACTTTCGGGCCGATCGCCCAATTGACTGAATAGTAAGATGATAAACGCGTCGGATGGTAAAAGTAAAAGGTCGGTCGGGGTTGTTAATCATGATTAACTCATCAGTCATCCTTTTCAGTCGTAATAGGACGTCAATGCTTTAGAATTAACTGACAGTTAATCCACCTATAAAGTGAGTTGTAATGCACCTATATTTCGGATTGTGGACGTCAGACGCCAGTGCGCAATAACTGTTATTAAGTCTGGATCCATTAGAAGCCAATTCCATGCTAGTCTCGGAAAATTGCCAGAACTAAAGATATTCACGTAAAAAGAAATGAATGGTGCATATTGCTGAAGGTGCACATGCATTAATTGTATGTCGCAATATTTGCATTCCGCTATTGTGACCAACCTTGATGAAAACTGTTGACCCAATTCCATAATTTCTGAACCCATTATTGGTTATTCTTGAAACAATGTTTTGTGCCAAAGCCTATTAAGCCTTTTACGTGATCAATTAAAAATAAAATCACGAGTACCCAAAAGTATTGAGAAGTGGCGTTAAGTCTCTTATAATAGATTTAGTTAAAAAAATTAGGGCGCATTACTTAAGCAATTTATGTTCGGAATATTCAAAAAATTTGATGACATAAAAGTACATACGTCCACAATATAATATACGTATTGTAACATAAGTATTCTCCCATTTAAAACACCTAATTGTACAATCAAACTAATATTTGACTAAACTATCTTACTTATTAAATTGCTTTTTTTATATACTTCGAAGAACATTAATCGTGGACTTTTACTCACTGCCACGTTTTACTGCGCTTATTTTAGCTTTACCTGTGATATAAATAAGGAAATAGGTGACTACAATAGTCGTCACGACAAAAAAAAGCGTGATAATTTATATACTACAGCCATCCGCAATAAATGTTGCATCTCAAACTGAACGAGCTATCAAAGGCCGGCCTTTTGTTATCGGAGATTAGTATAATACACACAAAACCTTCAGTTACATAAATACAACTTATTTATCAACAGCAAAAGCGAAAGGGTAAGTGCACAAGCTTCGAGAACATCTCGCCGGGCGTCGAAATTGAAAGTTACCGTTTCGTCTAGTCATAGAAGGGGAGGGTGCGTGGAACATTGTCGGGTGGTTTGCGGGTGGCAGGTGGACTGCGGGTGGAAGGTAGGGTGACCTTAGGGCCCCCGGCTCGGCCACGCTTAGCGCCACTGCGGACTTTGCCTTGTTTTACACGTATAACCCAATTGTATTGGTTGTTACGATGCCGCAATCGCTTCGGATAACGTATCTATATATCTGATGAAATAGACCCTCGTTTGTTTGTTTCTATATATTTTTACTATAAAAAAAAAGTTGTTATGTCAACGTGATAGGGAAAAAAAACTAATTTTTTTACAATTTTAAACGATTGTTATTGATTAAAAATGTTATTTAAATTGTATCGTAACAATGGCTTAGGCGTAGTCAATAAATACAAATCTACTTACTGCTTAAATATTTGTCATAATTAATAAGAACAAATTAAACAGTATTTAAGCATAAATAAAGAAATAATTTTGAAAATTACTTATCACTTTGAAAATAACACAGAATTACCATTTGTCAAGTGATAAGTTGGATAAAGCTTTAAGTTAAAGTAAGACTTTAGGTTATGCCATTGGTATTAAGTTCTCCTTTGTGCACGAATACTCATAACACTTAAAAAGTATATATAAACTGCAATATTAATAATTTATAAGCAAGTTATTCATAATGTAAGTAATAAAATAATTGAACATATAAAAAATAGGACTAGGTATACTGCAAGAACGATTTTGAACGGATCTAAATATACAATAATTTACTTAGCGCCTAAAAATATTTAAAAGCAATTGCTCTGTTTCATCGATTGGCCGCAATTACTTATTCAGTGATCATGTGTCTTATTTCCCACAGGCGCTATAGAAAAGTATATTGGCGGGTTTTAGTAGGTATATTCCTCGTTTATGGTATTTACTTTAGGCACTTTTTAATGTATATATAAATAAGTTAATAAACAACACGAAGTTAATTAATTAAGAATTTTAAAATAAGGATTTCTGTGCCAAAAATATACCCTATCTTTGTTTATAACAGTCCGTTTATATTGTTTACTGATTCTTATACGTGATTGCTAAAATTACTCTGGAAATTTCCCTAACTTTGCACTTATGGACACGCCTGAGTAGGGATGATTCATTGTAATTAATCGCGATTAAATCGCCAGCATACCATTTGTGTAAATAAAAAAAAATTAAAATTACCATAAGCTTCTAAAATTAGTGAGTTCAATTATTATCAAAGAAACTAATAAACTCTTTAACTTATATATTAACTATAGTTAAACCAAAGATCTACTAGAAAAGGGTCTAAAAGTATTTCTAGAGGTTCCATTTTATAGAAGGCCGTCTGGGGCGGTACCACCGCCGTGCCTATTTCTGCCGCAAAGCGGTAGTGTTAAAACACTACGTGTTCCACTTTGATGGGCACCGTAGCCAGCGTATTTACTGGGTAAACGAAATGTAACATCAAATGTCACAGTAGGCAGCGCGTATGTGATACCCCTGGTATTGCCGAAGTCAATGGGCGTTTGTGACCACTTTCAATCAGGTCCGACTGCTCGTCTGCATTCGTACGCAAGTAAAAAAAAAGAACTGGTATATATGCAAACAAAGTAACCCTGGAAACGAAGTAAGAATTGGCATATCGTTCTTATACATTAATTGTCATCTAGATGTCAATCACTGAATAACAGTCGACCATTAACAACGCCATTTATACGACGCCCAATTGTCTGAAAAGTAAGATGATTCCTGCGTCGGATGGGCATATAAAAGTCGGTCTACCCTCCAACCCGCATTGGGCCAGCGTGGTGGGATAAGGTCCAGAACCCCCTGATGTATAGGGGTGTATTAGGGGAGGCCTATGTCCAGCAGTAGCTAACACAGGCTGGTGATGTATATACAACGCCGCTTTATTGCTATGGATTAAATTGCTCCCATGTATTGCTAGTCTAGTCTAGCTCAACTATATATATTGTAGGTTTCAAACGCGTAAGCAATGTCTAATGTATAAGCGCTGGTTTGCGAAAATTTAAAATTACAGCCATGCTTACAATTCAACCTTAATATAAACCAAGCTTTAGTGGCAGGTCAGTTAGTTTTATTAATAAAACGAAAATATCACTACAAAATTACTTATAAAAAATCGTTGCAGTTAAAATTTGATATGGTTCATTTCAAATTATTACGTTGACCTTTTTGTTTCATTAGACAATCTGTGCCCCGCGACAAAGAATGATCTGGAATCGTATAATTAATAAATGTCACCTAATTGGGGTCAAAGAGCACTTAAGTTATTTATAGGTTGAGGATACATTTATAAACTCCTCAACATTGTCTTTAGAGACATCAAGTGAAAATATACAAAATATAGTTGAACTTTTCAAGATGTCGTTATTTAAACTTTAATATTATTTGAATACCTAAAAAAATTTAGCGCTGACACCCCTATTTTTCTAGAAAGTAGTGTAATAACAAGCACACTAAATAAATATGAATCTATACTAATATTATCAAGAAGTGGTATTTGTTTTTCTGTATGTATAGATTATACTCAAAAACTTAATCGATTTTTAAAAACCTTTAACCCGAAACAAAGCTAGATCGTCATATACACATTACATTAATTACTATAAGCATTTGAATAATTCTTGGAAATCTTAACGAAAACCAAATTAAGTTGTACAAAATTGTCTAAACTCTTTTAAATATATATATACCAAAAATTAAAAGTGTCCGCCCGTGCAAAACGGGGATGTTTTCTTTTCTTTTAACTTGTGTCCCAATAACATTTTCAATGTGATTTATACACAACTTAAAAACGGGTGGATAAAGTCGGGCTAATTTATAAACTTTTGAATACATAATCTGACCAGTCAAAATTAATACAATTGTTAATGCGCAGAATAGGTTATTTTTGTTTTTTAATCGACAAAAAAGTTAAAATTACTGCGCTACCAGTAAATAAGTTGGCACTTTTATGTACATTTCGTTCGAACAAAGTGAAAATCCAAAGATAAGCCAGATTTAAAAAAAGCTTTACGATATACGGCATTAACACAAAGCTTGTGTATACAGCTTTTTCTCTTTTATTAGAGTTTTATTTCAAAAATAATTCACTACAACGCTTTGTTGTACATATTAAAAGTTGCAGACAAACCATTATATGATATTATATGTCACAATGTTTTTACATAAATATGTACTCTAGAGCCTAATCTTGCTTCATCTATGGTTATTTTATTTGTTAAATGAAACGTCGCAAGACGGGTAAAACGTTGACAATTCACCTTGCCAATAAGAAATACAATGTGCTGCGACACGAGGGGTAATAACATTAGCTTCAGTGATTCCTACGAACCGGAATACAATCTTGGTGGCAGACGTAGACACCTTAGTGTTCCTTTCAAATTAATGTATTATATAGTTGTAGGAAGCTGTATAAACGTATACAAAATTATTTGTTGATTTAAGATATAAAAGCAGAATCACGTAGCGCAGGGTGCAATGTTAAGAAGGATGTTTAGAGGTATACTTCAAGGCGTTTTGCTTTAAGGGTGTCAAATGTGAGAGGTTGGGTAAAATAGGTCACCCATTATTCATGTCTTCCCTGTACAGTCCTTATATATTGCTTTTTAAAGTGGACTTTGAAGTAACCATCAATTTACACATTGATAATATTAAAATATGAAAAACGACAACAAGACAAGTATTATTAAAAAATATATAAAAGGCACAAAAGGCACAAAGACACAAAAGGTTTAAAAACTTGATGGTGTTGGCATTACTGGAATAGTAAAGGTTATTTTATTCATTTTTTTATTAAATTACTGGTCTAAGCTAAAAACGTAAGACAAATTACTTTCCTTTATCATAAACAGAATCTTTTCAGGTGTGGTTAAATACCCTATCAACTTAAGATATGATTCTTCTTATCCAAGGTACATGTATCATTATTATATAATGTAACCTTTATTATATTCACGAATGAAAAATCGACACAACAAATAATGAGAGAATAATGCTACAAAATTTGCATATATTATGTATCAAATATTTCTTAAATATACAACTTTGTATTACCTCCGTAGCCTAGTGGTATGGGCGTCTGCTTTAGAAACCGAGGTCGTGGGTTCGAATCTGCGGGGACGCAACACATTTTCATTGTTGTTTCTAGTTGGTTAGGGCAATTTGGGCGATCACCCAATTGTCTGAAAAGTAAGATGATCCATGCGTCGGATGGGCATGTAAAATAGTCAGTCCACCCACCAACCCGCATTGGACCAGCGTGGTGGGTACGGTCCAAACCCCTAATGGATAGGTGTATAAGGAGCCTATGTCCAGCAGTGGACTAACAAAGGCTGATGATGTGTGATGTGTGATGTGTGTGTATTACGATGTCCTATAAAAACCATCTACGATAATAAAAAAATTACATATTGCTTGTAAACAATTGACTGCGCATTGTTTTAACGTGGTCCATTATAAAAGTTATAAATAACGACTCGATATTAACATTAGTCAATATACAAGATTATTCAAGATAAAGGAACTACAAAGAGAGAACACAATCGATTCAGGTCTAGACTGAATACGTTAAATATTTACGAGTTAAGTAATAGACATGGCAAGTCACTACTTATTAAGTGACTAATGTACAGATCTGAAAAATATTTCCACGTGCGTCTTTTGTTTTCCTAACGAAACAAAGCAGGATGTTCGCCTGCTCGAAAGCGATAAGCCCCTTTAGAAATGCAGCTAAGTCGCCTCAAATCCGCTCACCCTTAAGACATGGGATATTACGTAGTGTTTACCAGGTAATTAGTTAATTTATCGGGTAAAATGTTGTAAGGTTCAATTAACCTTAAACCTTGGATACAATAATATTTGTCCACTATTACTTGAAGTCAAAAATGGGTTGCATTTTTAATCGTTAACAAATTAGTAAGTAATTTCCAGTCTTAAAAAAAAATATTAGCATTTTTTTAATTTCAGAGTATATTTATGTGAATCTTTTAGACTCGTTAGAGCAGTTTGAGTCGATCACTCGATTGCTTGAACCTGAGACCTCAGTCCTGATTGACTTGACCAACTTTGGCGTTAGTGCCTTAACATTTACTGGAATTTAATCCAATCATTGAATGCAGTCTATCCCTTTGTGGATAGGCTCCATTCAATGAACGGCCTAGATTTTTAGTCCGATGCTAGTTTCTCTACTTTGGTAAATGAGATTTCGAGGGTGATGAACTGGCCAACTAAACTAGCAAGACGAGTGGAAGGTGGTAGATGTGCCGCACTTCCTAATCTCCGCTGCCAACAAGAGAGCCAAGAGAGAGTGCTGGCTATTTTATAAGACACTCACTCTCACTCATGAAACGAAGCTGCAATGCGAGATTGACGGGCCATGGGACGGTAGACGCCATGGTAACGTAGTTCTCTTTTTATTCTGCCGCCAAAACGGAGTGGGGCATGAAACTCCTAGTTTATATGGCATCTAGGTAACGGATTCTGGGTAAGTAAAGGATCTAAGTCGACACCACACCCAAGACGAGGCCGCCTTTGGTTTGCAGATAATTAACTATGAGACCTTTTAGAAGGCATGAGGAACGTTACCGTGGTTTTAGTCGGTGCCAACCCGACAATATTCTTCACTAATTCCGCAAATAGTTTGCGTATGTACGTACTTGTTGTTAATGTACTTTAAAAAATAGACCCTTCAAGAGAAAGCTGGAAAAACGAATACCTTTTTATACTATGACCTTTGTTCAGTTCATTTGTCAGTCGATATGCCCGTTTATTTCTTTGTCGTAAAGTAGGTCATTCATAATAAGTAGGCAGTTCAAATTACGAAGAAAATGTATCTTTCTGTCGCTGCTAATACGAAATAATAACACCCATAGAGTAAAACCTTTTGTTACGAATTTTCGTATTTCCCGATACAGTAATATCATGGCATTATATTATCATGGCATGTGGTTTTAAGGACATAAAAAGGACACGCCCAAGGGAAACCCTTTACGAGGGTGTCCTTCTTACGTTACGTACGTATTCATTTATAACTTATATAATTGCGAAGTAAAATCTATAAAGTCTGTGTAATGCATCGGCTTCTCTATCGTACTTATATAATTCCTTATTCAGTTCTGACCAATTTATGTAAACCGCAGATACTTCTATTATATAAAAAGGTCAACATTGGAAAGGGTGGAGAAGTTTAAAACGATCTTCTAAGTTCTTCTCAATTAATAGAAATCGTAGAAACTATTAATAGTAGTTTTTAGACAATATTTATAAAATTCCATGGATATTACATCAGGTAGCCATCATAACGTAGCCAGTACATCAGTGCTAGTTCAAATTTAGACAGCGAGTTACAATCAATACTCCTCTAACATCTTACGCAATATCGTTTTTGCTTACGTAAGAAAAAAGGGCTGCGATAACTTTATAGGTATCAAAACTGTCAGTAAGCTAGCTTAAAAGCAACGTGAAGTCATTATATCAAATTGACAGATACAATCAAACTCTCAACAATATTATGAATGGAAAGTAACTGCTGATCTTTAGTCCGTCTAAGTCATTGAATCGACTCCGTGTAAATTGGGTAAATATTTCGAATAGATTCCAATAAATATAAATACATAATTTCTGTCGATAAAAGTGGTTAGAATCAGGAATTAGTTTTGATAGAAAAATTAGTATTGGTAATATAAAAAGGAATGAATTTGTGATAATTTAATTGGAACGAACAAAATTTGGTGTTTTCTAGACATTTTTTTTGTAGTTCAAACTAAACCGAGAGGAACTAGGGACTGAAGTAGGAGAATGAAAATTAAGTCGAAAATCGATGAAACTAAAGCTATGAATCTTTGTGTCTATTTATAGACACACACAAATATAACACCTCATTAATACTACGCAGTTTATTTCAATACATCTCACGGACTTTTCTCCTAACCCACGCAGACGAAGTCACTGATGGTTTTATGATAAAAATATACCAAACCCGACCGACACAAATTTATTATATTGCTTTGTTATATACCTTGAAAACTTGTCAAATATGTAAGCTAGTAAAAATACCGTTAATAAAACGACCTTAAATGCTCTTATCATCATCATCATCTATAACAGAGGCTCTGTTAGTCCACCGCTACATATAGGCCTCCCCTAAAACCTTCTCCATTAGGAGGTTTTTGGACCATATCCCACGACACTCCCACGACGAATGCGGGTTGGTAGCAACGCTCTGATAGTTTTTTTATTCCATAATTTAACATTTATTGTCATTTTAACTACTTTTAATTTCACTTTATCCTTGATTAAATATCTTAACTTTAGTATATTATGCATCACTATATATGTATATATCGCTTACTGAAGCGGAATTAACTAAAGTGCGAAACTCAAAGACCGCTGTGAGGCTGATAAACAGATTACTAAAGTTAAATTCAATTGAAGGCCGTTGCTTTGATACGATGTTAGTATCAATGAAATTATTCGGAATACTTTCATATTTACACTGAATGAAGGCGAGTTTATAATATGAAAATAAAGGCAGTTTAACCTGGAACATAAACGTTTCGTTACTAAAAAATGAAAAAATTATGCTCATTATAGCTATTTTAGTATTATTCTTAGCCTTGTCAGTCTACCCATGGTACGGGTATAAATATAGATATTACAGCGAAGAATCCTTAGAAAAATGGATTTGATATGTATAATACTCGCGTAAATAAAAGAATACGTTTATCATTTTAAATTCTTGCTCGATTATATACCTAGTTATCAATATTCGTATTTGTAGTGTTGTGTTTTATTTATACACTAACACATAGATTTCTATGTTTAATGTCACACATGAATAAATGTTTAAATACTCCAAATTGTAATTCCTAAGGAAAAAATATATATTTAATTTAAAGTAAATAAATCAATATAAATTAGAAACATTATTTATTTGTGCACTAAACAAGACTTCAAAGGGATTACGCACACTTGTCACTCTATCGGTTCTTAATCTGATGCACAACAGATTATCCCTGGATTGTGTGCAGTAGGTAAGTAAAACGATTTAAATTACCGCTAATAAACATAGGAAATAAATCCGAGATAACTTATATTTGAGAAACTAGTATTTTTATATGTTACGATAAACTTTAAAAAAAAATCAACACTAGAAAGCTAATTTTTTAGAGCTAAGTAACATTTGATGCAAAGCTTTTTAAATCTCGAATAAGAGCAACTAAAATTTAATAAATAGAGCCATTAAATGCCTTTAATCTAAATGATATACATTTACTACCCGTTAATTCTTAATAAACCGCTAGCATAAAAATAAAAACATATACGAAGACCTATCTGAAATGTTAATTTTCTGAAATTTTGTTGATGTTATTGAGCTCTTAGATCCCAAATTAATTGATTTATTTAACATTTATAATAATTTTATAAAAATATACAATTGTGGACCACTTAAAATAATGTATATATACATAATTCTTTTAATATTAAAGGATAAAAAAATTATTTATTTTTAGCAACGCGTGAAGTCTCATTGATTTTTTATGAACTATGGAGTTGTTTTTCAGACTCTTGTCTATAGTAAGTTTTAACTAACAAAGAAGTTTTGCTAAAAATGAAGGCCGCACGTACAGAAGGTACGTGTTAGGCGTTCCTTTATGTCTCCAAGGTTCGTCGAAGATCGGTTTGCGAACCAGGCCACTGACGATCTGGCCACTGTATTAATCGGTTTCTGGGGGCGGTGAGGACCGCCCTGGAACGCGGGTATAATGAGTGTACCGGGTGTACTTGCATTGAATACCTATTAAGTTATTATATACATATTAATTTCATTTAGTATAGCGTTTGCTTAACGACGTCTCTCAAAATGTTACTTAAAAACATTACATTTAATATCAAGTTGAGCCTTAAGCTTGTATCAAAATATTTCGTATAAAATTTGACTTTAAACCGCACAAACACGATACAAAAGATTTAGGATTTTCGATTGTATTTTCAACTATATTTTAGACGAAAAGGACATATCCTTAATAGTCGAAAGTAACATACACATATCAGCAGAGTGGTGTCAAACCTTTAAAGACGTCATTGATAAATTGTCAATGACAATAACCACTGAACGACAATCCAATAATGGCAACACTACTGCAATACGCTACGTCTGTGATACGAGTAACACAATCGATTCGCGTCAACTACATATCCTGATTCGACATGTGGATGTAAAGATATTCTTTTATATACTAGTAATATTTTATGTATTATATTCTAGAAAAAATAACCATTGACATAATCATTTGCATTCTTATTTTTAAACAGGCCATAAAAAAACGAATTAAATACTTGTATATCGCATTAAAAATTAATAAACAGTCACTATACTACTAATATATACGTATAAAGTTTGAAGCAAATTTGTTTAATGCAACACCAAATATACATAGTATAACATTCATACATAAGCATCATATTCTTTCATTTACTTTAAAAATACACGCTTAACACAGACGATAAAGTAGACAGCCATAAAACAAACGCCATTAATCTGACATATACCATAAACCCAAAACTCTGTGATGATTTGTCCCCTACGTTTGAAGAGTTTAGGTAGGAAGGGACCTGAATACATATTGGAGGCCACATTGGACCCTAATAATTTGCGGGCACCATTTACGACCTTACATTTTAAGGGTATTTCGAAGTAGGCGAACGAGGCGCGGTTTATTAAATCAAGGGTAGTATTATACAGAAATAATTAGAGACTTACTAAAGAGCTCCGCTACTTCAGGTACGCTTCGTAATAGAGATCGATACTTGTAATATACTCGAGGATGAATATTTTAATTAGATCCTTCCTTTACAAAGAAATAGTAGAAAATTGTGTGTTGCTAGTTTCTATTTTCTTTCAGTAAAAGTCATTATAATGTTTTACTCTCTTAGACTTACTTATATAGGTAAAAAACAGTTTCCATAGATCTGATGTAATAAAGCCAAACAGTTGATTTGTTCATTTAGTTAAATTATATATTAATACATATATATTTTAACTGTCCAAAATATTGTTAGATTACTATTTTAATGTATTGCATGCATCTGTTTACTTTGCTAAAGAATCGTTAATGTCTGTTAAAACATCTTTGTTGTTTCGTAGTTAAAGTTTTAACGCTTCTCAAAAGATACTTTTAAATTCTTCCTTCAAAAAGTGTAAAAGGATAAAGCTAACAGCCACATACATCTAAAAGCATTCGCTTGGATTACTTTTGTTACGCAACGTAAAGTTATTGCGTAACTTTTCTTGATTTTCATCCAATTTTAAGCTTCGCTACATTTACTGTCTGACTTGGATTTATAAATCTATACGTGTCAAAGTTAAAATAAGGACATGTCATTTATTATGCAAGCATCGGATTTCGGTTTAATAAATACCTATTGATATGGAAATGGAAAGCAATTAAGTCTTCCTGTCACTTTTCTGCATGAAGATTTAATTTTAAGTAAACTAGTTTTTATATTATATAATAGCAATTGTTATTAAATAATATATAGAGTATAAATTATTAAGCAAGTAAGTGTTCATATGATGTTAAATGGTATAAAATGACGATTTACCTAGCAGCAAATTATGAGATTTAATTTTATGAAGTTGTCCTCACAAATGCCGACGATACATACAAAATATTTTACGGTGTACACTTTAAGCAATTCATAAAAATGTATGATTTGTTTGTTTGGTTGAAATAGCTAATCTACAAAGTATTGGCTACAATTAAATTACTATAGCATTTGCTAGACAGCTCTTTGTCAGCAAGGCTTAAGACTACTTATGTTCATGTTTAATGGGAGCGAAGAGCTATCTAAATTGTTCAACAATAAAAATACATTGTTATTTGTACTACAGATCCTACTTACTTTTAATATTAAAAATTTATTGAAGAGGATAACAAGGGACTTGTTACTTTTAGATGCTAAAAATACAAAACGTAATGTAATGAAACTTGACACTTACATTAATTCATGTGAGTACATGATATTATGAAATTTTGATTGAAGATACGTGTAAAGTACTTAAATGGGGGCGATACTGATTCCGCAAGTTAATATTACACCATCGTGGGACATTGTACTTAAAATAAGTACTACAAACGGCTGAACTTACGTTAAAATTGGTATTGAAGCCGACTAGATTCGGACCTAAGGAAGGTCCTTCATCAGGACGAGTGGGATTACTTCACGGTCGCTTCCTGTCTCGTTTGTTACACATATTTTAAGATACGGTACGTATTTAATATGTACGTATATATATATATATATCTCATATTCATTTCATTTAAATATGTGGAAGGTGATAACTTAAATCAATTTCGTTGTATAATATAAAAGATGAAGTAATTTTTTATGCTTCGTAACTGATTTATCTAGTGAACTTTATGCTAGAACGTAGTGTTTGTAAACTACCATGTTATTTGCACTGAATATTAACCAAAATGTTACTGATTGTAAAACAATGTACTTATAAAAAAAAACAGTTTTTTTTTTGTACAAAATATCATGCACTCGGCTCTTATAAATGTTATTACAACAATACAAAGAATAAATAACATCTTTAAAGTACAATATTTAAATATTTTATCTGCACAATAGTAAATTGGAATTCCTAATTGTAAGAATAAAATAGCAGATTTGACATTGTGATATTAACCGATACATATAACAAAATTTTAATTTTTTTCTGTCTATTTGTTTTGGCTAATCTCTGGAACGGCTTGTCCGATTTTGACTTTTACCGGATAACAGCTTATGTAACTGGGAGTAGCTTAGGCTACTTTGATTTTTTGAAGATTCTTTTTTAAACTTAAAAGAATTCGCGGGCACCAGCTATAATGATGTAACGACAATCTATACGCCTATCCTTTTTGTAATTTCGATTACAAAGGAGTGGCAGGTGGTAAAATCAAACGATAACTTTAATAAGTTAGATGACATTCAATATAAACAACTTTGAATATGAAGCAAATGTATTTATTCTATCTTATTAAATAGCATATCGGATGATTACAAATAAACACACAGTACAGCTATTAATACCATTGTCTCATACTGTCTCTAAAGAAATTTTAAAATGTGAATAAACAAAATGTTATTAGATAATTTTCTGACAGTTTATACGTTTTTCTTGCATCATTTATATCTCGATCGTAATTTTAAAATAATAACGATTGCAAAATGTCTTAAAGTATTTAAAAACAATATTTATGTAACGTTGTTTATTACTGCGATTTGATACGATACAACGTATTTTTCATTCTTTCTCTCCTTCTAAACGTAGACAACGTGTAACAAGTTCTTTATAATCTAATAACATCACCGTTGTTTTTTAGTCACCGACAATTCGCACTAAATAACGTCTGTTAAGAAATTACGAGCGGTTTTACGACACTTTTCGTAAAACAAGATACTTCCTTATCAACTCCACTTGTAATTGGTTAATTCACGTTATAAATGTCGGATGCTGATAAATTGACTCACAGCGCAACACGAGAACTGAGGCAGACTGTATTAAGTTCTTAAAATCTTTTGCACTTTCTTAAGATGCTAAATTCTGTGGTCTAGGTGTTTGCTTTATAAACCGAAGGTTCGAATCCCGCGGGGAAAAATCTTTGTGTTATTGTTGTTTTCTCGTTGGTTAAGACAATTTGGGCCGATCCCCCAATTGTTTCAAAAGTAAGATGATGCGCCGGATGGGCATGTAAAAGTCGGTCCACCAACTCGCATTGGAGCATCGTAGTGGGATACGGTTCAAAAACCCTCTAATGAGGTCTAATAAGGCCTGATGATGATCATATGATTTCGTTACTTTTTTAACAATAAAGAGATTTTTATAACATAATATATTAGCAGACTCGGCCACGCGTTGCTGCGGCTTCAGTTTTGTTTTCTAATATTGTAGTAAATTATTTAAGATCGGAAAGAGAACATCAATCATAAGAAGCATGTTTTTTTTTAAATATTGCGACTGTACGATATAAACTATTTCACGACAAGTTGGATCAACCGACTACGTGCTAAATATATAAAGTTGGTTCGTGTTTGAGGTCCATCGGAAACAACGTGACTACGCGAAATTTGTAATAAGTTAGCGATATGTAACAATTGAATGAATTTAATTTACTTTTGAATGTAACTAAAACATTGCATAGCTGTGACATAAGCTCTCTTTTTGTCGTTATACTTTTTAACCATATTATTAATCAAATGTTGTCTGTATGACTGTTTAGTAGTTCTATTACTTTTAGATGAAAGTTCAACTCGGATCTAACTGAAATGCTAGAATTAATGCAATTTAGTTTAAACTTTTTATGGTTTCTTATGGCCTATTTCCAATATCTTTGAAACCTATTCGCGTTTAAGAACGTTGTTAGTGTTCAATATTAAACGACTTAAGTGCTATTCATCTACTTGTTTAATGAAATGTAATAAATACGATCTAGTCGAAAATTCAGTTTTATACAATGCCTAAAAGTTGTAAAAAAACGTACTTAATGGCTATTTACGAGCTTATTTTAAAACCACGCAAAAAATGTTAGTAATTGGTTTAAGGAGCCTAATAAAATTATATTAAAAGACTGTAAAGAGTCAGCTACTTCCATGTTTGAATTATAAAATTTTTAATAATAAATGAAATAATTAGTGCATATTTGAACATATAATGTTGAAAGGAAGAATTAACAAAAAGAATAGATAAACGAAAAACAAAAAACATTATGAAGATTTTTATTAGAAATGATATTTTATAGTGACTAAATAAACTAACATTTACAAGTACTGAATAAGAGGTAAACTTACAAAGTAGTAAATTAATAAAAAGCGCTGTTTCTAAGCTAAATAAAGAAATAATAAATAGTGTCCAATCTTTCGATACATCAATCAATGTTGATATGAAAATATTAAATAATGTGACGGAGGAATCTACGAGAAACGAAAAACAAAAGAAATTTCGAAGATGTTTCATTATTAGATATATTTTCGGTATATTTATGTTATGTCCGTTACTTTTCGATAGTTATTTTTGTATTTCCCACGTAACACTAATTTGAGCGCGACCAGTCTTATATAAGTGCTGTCTTAAATATGCCCTGTTTGCCATTTGTAACAAAGACACTTATAAAAGACGGCCTTGAGTTTGAGTCTTATATATATATTAACAACTGAGAAAACCAGTTGTATTTTAAAAATATCCTAAAGTTCACTTCGACATTCGCGGCATAAATTTCTATTATCCATCGAAAGCGTGGGAAATACCCTAATCGGATGAAGCCTGAGTGTCACAGGCACTCTTATGTAACGAGAAATAGATCAAAGGGAGAAGGCCGAATGATATTCAGCGCCATTTACGTAATACTCACCACCAGAGTAAATGGAGGTCACAGGGTACACAGCTTTCGTGTAACCATAACGCCTTACTCTATTCAATTCCATACATTACACGTCATATTGTCTAACCTGACAGTTGAAGATGATGACAATAGCGCTCACTAATTTACATACCGATTTACGCTGGAACGTCCCGCCTCACCTAAGGGCTATACGGGCAGCTTTAATGACCTGGCTCATACGGGAATATCGCATGACACGAGTTAACTGTTATTATGACACGGATCGATAGTGGGAGCATCGGTGTTGAGTGCGCGGTGCCTACGGCTACGGCGGTGGCGTAGCGCCGTAGCGCGGCCCGCAGCCAGCGCGGCGTCCTTGCCGCGGCTAATAAGCGCGAGTCACGCGAGCAGGTCGATAGGGGGCCGCGGGCAGGCTCAATTATTCAGCGTGCGATGCCGTCACCGGCGGGACAAAGGCGGCGCGACCTACCAGCCCAGCTGCACGCAGCGATGGAACGTAGCACAACACGGGAGCGTATCCCCTCCGTAGCACCAGCTCGCGCCCCGGTTACGTAAAGGGCGCGTCGTAGCGTTACAGCGCCTCGTAGCGCGGCGTAGCGCGTGTTTGCGCGTCGGTGCGCGCTCGCGACGGGCGCTCGTGGCGGGCTCGCGCGGAGTGCCACACAGTTATGCAACGCGCCGCCACCGTCGCCCGGACGGGGAAAATCGAACGCCGGGGGGCGGGACGTGCGCGCGCACGCCAGTCGATACGCCACAGAGCTAAGAACTAACGGACGCGGCGATGGATTAAAGCGACACATTGGCACTGTAATCCGCATTACTGGTGAGCGCGTCTAGAGCGGGAAAGCTATATGTAACTTATGGTTGTGTATCGCCGTCCCACTTGTGCCGCAGAGGCATTTGTGTCAAGAACAGTACTAGAGATTCGTAGGTGCATGGCGCCCCGCCCGGCGCCGCAGCGGCCGACACTACCCGCAACTGACATTACACCGGCAGCGCTAAAGGTTTCAGACATCTCGGAAACAAGTATAGTTCGGATGTAAAAACCGTTGCCCTCGACGTCGCTTCGGTATATCCGTAGCAATCAATGGCATAGTCTATCGATTATGCAATCATAACTGAAATCAAAGATTCTTTCTATTACAATATTATAAGTGTACAAAATTTGCTTCATATTAATGTAATCGATTTTTATTGATCGGGGCTGCCCTTGATGTTGCCTTCACAGGTGGATTTTAAATTAATTCTTTTAGCTGGTATTCAGCATTCAAAAACTTTCAATTGTAAAGTTAACATCCAAGGTTGAAGTTATATTTGACTTCAATTCAAGGCCCTTATTTTGACTGCCTTTACTTTTCACCTTCCACAAAAAAAATTTGCTAAGGTGTCAAGTTATTTTTTTTTGTATAACCGACGTTTTAAAAGAAGAGTTTTAAGCCGTTCTGCGCTAAATCTTTCCATATGTATGTTCATAAAAATTTACAGAACAATGCAATAAATCGAAGTTACAACCAATACATTTTTAAGCAATTACATATTGATTAAAAATAATTATTTTTAATACAAATATAAGGTAGTAACAACTAAAGTACCTATCCTATGATATTAAAGCGGTAAAGAGAGTAATAACAACGATAATTTACTATTCAAAGAACTACTAATCGCTTTCGTATCACGCTTGCTTCCTCTCTTGATCACATTCATCTTCACTTATATTGAAAAGCAAATAGGAAGGAATAAACAGCAACTTAAACTGATGGTAAGCAGAAGGTTGTTTACATAAGAAATGTCTTTTCACATTAGCGCAGCATTCTGGTCGCCAAAACGTTGTCTTACTCGTGTTACTTTACCTATGTCTTACGGTAGGCAGCGCATTGGTAATACTCTTAGTATTATCTACTTCTATGGGCCTCGGTGACCAATTAACATCACGTAGGCCAACTGTTCGTAAGCCTTCGATTGCGATAAAAAAATATATGTACTAGCCACCACCTAAACACCTTTAAATAATCGCACACTACTACTATATATTAGCATCCGTTATATCCTAACTTATTATGAAGAAGCTTAAAAGCTTATGAAGCTATTATTAACGGTCTTAAAACTTTCGTGCTATTAGTTTTATATAGTTCATTTAATCGATTGGCACAAAAAATTGTTGGCACCTTATCATAAAACTGCTCTAGTACTCACTCGTTTTGTTAGTTATAGACCAAGAAAGAGGTGTTTGGGATAATTTTGGATGTTTAATAATACTTTATCATATTTAAAAGTCACTTTATTTATACCTAGCTTTGTGTTGCTAGAACTCACTTAATCTACTACTCTATTATTATGATCAAAGTGCCTTTAATTACACTTACATAACTTATATACAAGAAAATAAGGGTGGTAACCCTATCTATATAAGCTTTTCAGCAGTAGATATATCGATAAGTAAGCGCTTTGCAAAATGTGTAAGAATTAATTTGATATTGCAGGCATATTGTTTGTAACATAATAAGATTTTGATTTTTAACTTTGTACCGATGATTTCCCACCACGGTTTTTGTAATTTTATTTTATTCATTCTGTTCTCAGCCGCGACACAATTAACACTGTAAGTTGGTTATTAAATAAAATAAAATTCTTTTTTATATAACCGTTTATCTATGTATTGACTCGTATGCATTTTAAAACCTAAACATCTTTTATAATTATAATCTATATGTTTTTCCAGCGTAGCTTTATAACTGGAGTCAATCAAATTGGCTTAGGAGAGTACTATCAGTCGCGACGCAGTTCAGCATTCTGCGCTGGGTGTTCCGGTTCGACGGGCATATCGAATTCTTTCCCTTAAGAAATTAATCTGTGTTTGCCACACACATGATTTATAAGGGAACAATACATCCCTCAATCAGTCTTACCATACGATTTTTATCCGCCTCTGTGGTCTAGCGGTATTGGCCCTGCTTTATAAACCGGAGGTCTTGGGTTTGAATCCCTTTGGAAACAACATTGAGTTATCGTTATTTTCTGGTTGGTTAGGACAATGTGGACCGATCACTCAAGTTCCTGAAAAGTAAGATGATCCATTCGTCGGAAGGGCAAGTAAAAGCAAGTCCACCCACCAACCGCATTGGAACAGCGTGGTGAGATACGATCCCAAAAACCCCTATTAGACAAGGGGTGCATTAAAGTCAAAGCCAAATACCTTTATTAAATATGGAAGCATTACACTTTCCTGTTGATTGTCAAACAAATCACTACGGGTTCGGAAATGGATGTCTCAGACCCAAAAGAAACGGTAAGAAACTCAGCGGACCTTTTATTCCTTTTTAAATTAAATTAATAACATAACATCGTATGTAAAAATTTTGTAATATATCATAGCATATCATTTACGAGGAGGCGTCCTCATCGTGTCATATAAAAAAAATGATGTAATCTTACAAATTTCGCTTCATTATTGAGCACATACAAAAACCATTTTAATGAACGGATTAATGAACATGAATCGAGTCTCAGCGTTCCTGTAAGGTCGCCGTGACGTCTGGCGTACTTCGAAGCAATAGTCCAATGGATCTGTATGGGAGGGGAGCGGCGTCTTTGCGTCTACACTCCTGCCATACAAATTCATACGCAGAGCCTTTGTTAGCCATAGAACGGGTGAATAACCCGCCGGCACTCGATCACGGCATCGTCTTAGTAACGTTTTGAAAGCGATGACGTAAAGAACTGATAAAATTACTTTACGGATTTTATCGCGTTTATTTTACATTTTTAAATTCCCGATGTTTCGAACACTTTCCAGCTGGCCGTGGTCACGGGGTAGACTACCCGCAGCTGATTTATAAAATAAACGGGGTAGACCACCCCGTGACCACGACAAAAATGTAAAATAAACGCGATAAAATCCGTAAAGTAATTTTATTTAATAATGTATAATATTTGCGTAAACAATAGAAATAATTATCTGATAAAATTAAAAATATTTTTTGACTTAATAATAAATATTTTTATGACTTTTTAACTTTCGATCATAATTTACGTTTAAAAATTCCATTCAAAGCTATTATATAACAATACTTTTATAAATATTTGATGTATAAAGAAGTAAAAGAGGAGGTGAATATTAATCTGCTGCTAATTAATATGCCTTTTTTACTAATTGGTAATACATGTTTCTTTTATTCTACATAGGGGAAGAGAAGGTAATATCGACCACTTAAGGGAAAATCGATGTCAAACAAAAAATAATATCTTTATTTTTTTTTTTTGTTATTATATGATTGATTTTATTATTGTTAAAGAACGCTTAAATCAAATCACAGATACAAAAGATATTAGATGATTTCCAAAACCCTCGCTTTGGTCCATTTTGCCTACACGTGAAGGTAAAACGAACCAGGCATGAAGGCAAAATGGACTATGCAATATACAAACTAAATCTCTATCTTTTGTACCCACTCTAGTTGATTTATAAAGAACTAAAATGAAGCAATACAAACATCTATGATCTTTCCATAACTCTTGTGGTCCATTTTGTACGTGTATAACTACATTTTACAATGCCTTGTCTATATCGACTTCCTGCTTCCCCTCTTACTATTGTTTCATAAATAAAATAGAAATCTAGTCCGTTTTAGTTCATATTCCTGGTTTATTTTTATATAATTTTATTTGGTTCTATTCTTTGCCTTCCGTTTGCCTTTGTTTCAAGCATGTAAATCAAAATAATATCGTTTTGAGGTTAATATGCGATAATCAGCCATTTATCTTAACTAAATATAAACAATATTCCAAACAAAATTGCACAACTGCCGTTATGCTTTAACGTAATATAAACATAAAAATTGAGGTTATTAAAATCTGCTGTTTATTTAAACTAAAAACTATCCAAACAAATCACAAATCCTATGATAAACAAGTTAATGTCTGCTAAATTTCCTGTCTTACAGGTCAACGCTGACCAACCTGAGTGGAAGGCGACTGTCAAGTTGAAGCAAGTTGGTAATAGATAGCACTAACAGTATTAAAGTTATTAGTCGAGTCCGTTTTACCTTCAGGGTCCGTTATACCTTCCTTTCCCCTACTATCGCATAAGGGGTAGCATTTGATGTTGAATAAATCATAATAATTTCTAAAGTCCTTTGGTAATACGTAGAAATTTTCGTCGTTACCTTGTTGTTATATCTTAGTATATCATCATCATCAGCCTGTGTGCCCTCTCCATTAGGGAATAAGCGTATTGGTTTGTGTATATGATGTAAGCATACTGGGTTCTCATATCTACGATTTGCAAACTATATCTTCATTATGACTGAGACCGCAAAGGACCTGCAAAAAATGGTGCAAAGTCAGACTGAATCTTCTGCACGCATCGGTCTCTGGATGTACTTGGGTAAAACCAAGATCGTGTTTAACAAGCACGTTGATCCGGAATCGATCACAATCGATGGCACCTTCCTCGGAGTGGTGTTGGAGTACGTTTACCTAGGGATAACGCTCGAACTATGTAGAAACGACTGTGAGGGAGAGGCCAGCAGAATAATTTGGCTGGGATGGGGTGATTGCTATGGAGAGGGCTATGCTCGGAATATCTCTAAATGGTGCATCAGAAATTGCGTGATCCATAAGAGTACCAGAGTCTCCGACATAGCCCACAGGATTAGGAAACAGCAGAACTGACGACCGCTGGAGTCAGAAAGCTCTGGAGTGGATACTGAGGCTCGGCAAACGTATTCCGGCAACACAAAAATAAACAAAAAATGTTTTGTAATATATATCGTTTATATACCACAGTGTGATCATTTAAAAACAGTTATTTTAATGTTACAAACAGACACTCCAATTTTATTCATTTGTATAAATGTATAGGCATTAACGCCTTACATTTAGATGGACAGGTCGTCGGAATTAATATTATTTGCAAATGACAATACTATTTAAGTTGAAATGAATTCTCTAAAAAGGCCTAAAGAAGGTCAAGATAGCATTTCGGACAGCTTCACCGCGGATAACGATATACGCAAAAGTAAGTGAAGTCAAATTTATCTATCTATTCACTTGAAGTAGTCGCATTCTTAAAACATTAAGTTTGCGAGAACTTAATGTTTTAATGAATGAAGGAATGAAGAAATTCCAGATTAAATTTATTAATAGATGTCAGACTTGATATTGAAAAGTTTAAAAGAATGATTTAGGTAACAATAACGTCACCCAAGTCGATCGACTACGGTGGCCGATTTATATTAGAGATCAACCAAATGCGCAAAAGACATTATAGTGCATAAGTGTACGTGCAAACGAAAGTGAATTACATATTTCTTTATACTCTCAAAGTCCGATAGAACGGATAAACAACACGATCGACGATTGAAGCGCAGCAACTGCACATACACGTCCGACGCAAGAGACATGAAAAAACTTTATCAGTTTAATGATAAACGGATAATAAAAATACTCCTATCAGAACAAACAAAAAAGTTACTTATAATATTTTTAGTGTTGTTGTTCTCATCATCATCATCATCATCTGTAATAGTCTACTGCTGGACAAAGGCCTCCCCTAATACACCCCTATCCTATCTATTATTACAAGCGCATCCGACGCATGGATCATCTTACTTTTTAGACAATTGGATGATCGGTCCAAATTGCCCTAACCAACTAGGAAACAACAATGAAAACGCATTGGACCAGCGTGATGGGGTACGGTCCAAAAAGCCTCTAATGGAAAAGACTTGCATTAGGCCTTTGTCCAACAGTGGACTAACACAGGTTACAACAGGAACGAAAACACGAGCTCCGGTTTCTGAAGCGCGTGCCCGAACCGCTAGACTACGGAGGCAGTTAGACTAATAAACACGCAATTTTATATATTGGGCATAATATCATACTTCAAATTGTTGTCGGATTTAAAAATACAGCAAAAAAACCTAATACGAGAGTGGATTTTCATCGGACTCGTACTGACAAAAACTAGAAAACCACGTTGTTCGTTCTAGGTGCATAAATGTTGGAGTCCTAGGAACGCTTTCGCAATCTTAGAGAGGAGTTTAACTTCGCACCTTGTTGTTGTGTTGGCTAAACCTTAAGAGAAACTTAAAGCATGTTCTACAGAGTTGTAGTTCTTAAAATAGTCGACAATAAAGACCGCGTGCTCATATATCTATATTTTAAGAACAACACACTGTATCTATTTTAACGTTATATATTTTTTATTTCAATGAGGCGTATTTACAGGTCTTTTAAAGGAACACAGTAAAACTTCTTGGAAAATTAAATACATCAGATTGCATTTGCACACCACGCATAATAGTTATATACTGTTAAGTCGGCTATATTTTATCATTATATAAAATATAATGATAAAATGCTTACCGCACATTATTGATGGACTGAATCATTTTATTCGTATCTGTTTAATAAGAAAACAGGACGGTGACAGGAGGACTGGATGAGAACAACTCACGTTTGTTGCAGTTCATTAAGAGCTTTAACTATATTATTATAGTTTTATTAGATTTTGCTATATGAGTTTTTGACTCTTTCATTAGGTTTTGAGATTCAATGGCAAGAGTGTTAACCATTTCAAAAGAAAACTAAGTGGTAACCAGGATTGTCCCCTTTGGTTTGTGAGTGTTTTATTAAACTATAGTGACCCGCCCCGGCTCCGCACGGTGCAATAGAAATATTTGTAAAATCTATGGAAAATTTTATAAATTTATCAGCGTTTCTCTGCCATATTATGCATGAATTATACATATAAACCTCTTCAATCAAAATACCATGCTCTTCAATCACTCTATGTATTAAAAAACTAAACCGACAAAATCCGTTGTAGTTTTTGACATTTAAGCATGCATACGGATATAGGAAGAAAGAAAACAAATTTGTTTTATACTATGTAGTGATTTACGTATAGTATTTTCTTATATTTTTATGGTGTTTCTTCTAGTTTCATTTTAATCTTATAATACCTTAAATATTTTTTTTATCTCTCTGTAAAAATGCAATCTTGTCACAAATGATGATAATATTTTTTTATTTTATAATGCCAAGTGAGGACTAAAAACAATTCAATTTGATGTCATAAATTTTGTTATTAAAAGAATTCTTCATTTTTTTTAAATATTAGCGATGGTTAAAAAAGTTCGACCCAGTTTTAAACACAAGAAATATAAGTTGGTAACACTAGTAAGAATAACGTCATTGCCAACTTCGGTTGTAGTGATGTGCCCATTTGGTAAAACATTTAACGTTTACGTTTATTGACTAGACTAAATGAACGAGCACAAACTCGTTCATTTTTGCTCCGCTTCAACAGATAAAAATTAGAACTTAAAATATTTTATATCTGTCACTATTATTTTAATTTCTACAATATTCATTTTTAATATATTGAAAGACTAATTAATAATAATAATTAATTAATACTACCTAGAGTATAGAATAATTTTACTGTAGAATTTTTGCGTGAACATTATTACGCAGGTATGTTAAACCTTTACAAAAGCTAAAGGTATTGTTTTTTATAGTTATGTTGCTTCTTGCCTCCGTAGCCTACTAGTATCGGCTTGAGCTTTGGAACCAGAGGTCTTAGGTTCAATTCCTGGGACTCAACAACTTTGTTTGTCATTGTTGTTTCATAGTTGGTTAGGGCAACGCCGGCTGATTGCCCGAATGCCTGTAATAATAACCATGCGTTGGATGGACATGTGAAAAGTCGGTCCTGCGACTTCTCTCTCTCCGGTCTTGCCTGTTATCCGTCCCATCGTGCTTTGAGAAAATAAAGGAATAGGAAGTGCACCTGTATTTGTACCTACACTTGAGCACTATAATATCCTACGCAGTTGGCTGAGTTCTAATATAGATCAGCCGTCGTAGTCAAAATTGACTAGGAGGACATTATATTGTACTAAATAAATTAACTGCAAATTAATAATTAATGGTTTTTAGACTTGACTATTAGAGAATTTAACTCGAGTCAGTTGTAGCAAAAGTCGAGTTAACTTGAGATAGATTAGTTTCTTGACTTGACGTCACTATTCTGTTTTCGTTTACCAAGTGTCAACGAATCAAGTAAAATTTCAAACTTTTAATCCGTAAAGCCCTAATAAATGTTTGTTATTTTAGCTAGTCACACAATAATCTCTATGTACCGATAAATTAAAATTATATATTATTTTTTTAATTTGATGATATAAAGTCTGGTCAATACGTATATTTAAAAAAAACATTATTTCAAAATGCCAAAAACTATCTTGTTGTTTAGTGGTAAAAGAAAGTCTGGAAAAGACTATTTAACTGATCACTTAAAAACAACGTAAGTACAAGTCTGAACTAATAATTTGTATAAAAAGAACTGTATAGTACATTTTTACTTCTAACATACATTGACCTTGCTATATTAGAACAAATTATAATTACGAAGGTCATGAATCGAAATCTTGTAGGATTGTAACAGCTTTGTATTTGTTCTTTTCTATTTTATAAGGAGATATAGCTCATATTGCCTTCAACTTTCAATTTTCTTAATTAAAATTGTCAAAGCATTAGATGGGATTGAAAAATAGGAAATTGTACAGCGCATCGCGATAATACATGAGCAGAGAGTTGATGGATGCATAAGATAATGCTTCTCAACCTCCACAAGAGGTCAATTTCTAGAAGCAAATGACCTGGTTAGATCAACCAAACATAAGTTTTCATGCAGCCTTTGAAACAACAATAAAAAAATAGTTCTTTGTATTGTTACACTTGTTTCTTAATTGCTGTACACCAAAATTTTGTTAGACCATGTACAATGCAATCGATTATAGCACATCTGACTTGTTTTTAATGGATTTCCAGATTGTCTGAACAATGTGAAGTGATCAAGATATCGCAACCTATCAAGAGTCACTGGGCAAAAGAAAATAGTTTAAACCTAAATGAGCTCCTAAGCGACACACAATATAAAGAGCAGCATCGTAAGAAAATGATTGATTGGAGTGAAGAGATGAGAGCTCAAGATTATGGTTGCTTTTGTAGAGTGGCATGTGAAAATGGTAAATGCGTCTTCCATTATTTATAAGTAATATTAATTAAATACCATGTACCATATTTAGTACAAAATTCGTTAAAATCAAAGGCAACATTATTATGTCCAGCTTTATAACATTTTATTCTCAAATATTACAGCAGAAACTCAAATATCTGCCTCAGTTATATGGATTTAAAATTATCTGGACTACCGACTCAGATATTATATCAAACGACAATTACCAAATATTTGAAACGAAATACAAAATGTCATTTCATTTTATAATTACTAAATGTAAATTACCAAATACATATTGTAAGCAAATTATATGTATACATGTACTAAATGTTTATTTTTTGCTTTTGTATTGTAGTATGTATGTAATTTTAGAAAATGCATCTGTTTATAATTTCTTTAGTAACATTGATCTTTGTTAATATGTAAGTGTACTTGTTTTCAACCATGTAACATTACATACATATCCACAAAACCAGATTTTGTTCATATATTTGTTTACATATGCGGATTGTCCTGATTTTCCGAATGCCTAACAACAATAATAAATCTAGATAATTGAGTTTCTATTATATGTCTGTATAATTACTTTAATAAAATTACTCGTATAAACACTTTTACTGAAAACAGATCTCCTTTTGAATCATCTTAGTACATCCATACCCACAAATTACAACACACAACATTTATATTAATTACCATGATCCTTAAAGTGTTAGCAAAATCATAATAATAACTAAATTTATTTATTTGTTAAGGGGAATAAAGATGTTGCCACTTCTCATTGTTATGTAACTAAGTAATAAAAATAACTCACTGGTGTAACTTTATCTACAAAGTAATATTCATATTCAACAGCTTAGAAGTTGAACAACAGAACATTCAATTTGCATAAATGAATAAAAAGATTATTTTTCACATTTCTTTTGTATAAGGTGATTTTGCTTTTATGTTTTTAAGTAATGAAATTGTAAAAATGTGATTTCATTATGTGTTCCAGAGTATGTAATTACTTACAAAAGTTTGCATGTTTCATTCTTGAATAGAGCATATTTATAATTTACAATATTTCCTAGTTAGTTTAGGATATACAAACTCTTTGCCTTATTGACAACCTGCTTGGTGTAGTGGTCAGTTACCCTGATGATTGCTCCAAAGGGTGCGGTTTTGATTTCCACCACGGAAAATATATTGTGCCATGAACATAGTGATTTTCTCATGTCTGGGTCTTTGTGTATATTTTATATGTTTTTATTTACATATGAAAAGTAACTTTATGTATTTATCAGTCATCTAGTTGCCAGAATACAAGCTTTGCTTAGTTTAGAACTAAATGGTTTTGTGTTATTGTCCTGAATATTTATTATTCCTTGAAAAAAGGCAGATGGTCTATACAACTAATTTAATATATAAATTACTGAATTGGAAATTAATCGATAAATTATAATTATTTCAGCTGTAGATAAACCTGTATGGATAGTAAGTGACATAAGACGTAAAACAGACATTAAATGGTTCAAAGACACATATGGTGATCTTTTAAAAATTATACGGATTGTAACTGACGAAGCTACAAGGGAAAGCAGAGGTTATATCTTCCAAGCCGGAATAGATGATATTGCATCAGAGTGTGATTTAGACAATTTCACTGAATGGGATCTGGTCATAGACAATGGAAAAGATGGACAGACATTAGACGATCAAATCAATTCTGTTTTATCTTTAGTAAAAGATATTTTATAGAAATTTATATGGTATAAGGAGGTAAATAGTTTATTAACTGGGTTACAAAGTATATATGGCATGGTTAAGTTAAAGTAAAAGTATTATAGATAGTAAATGGTTGTTGTATGTGTATTTATTTGTTGAAAGTTTATTTTTAGAGATCAAATCTACATTCAAAATGTAAACATGGTGATGGATGGATTCAAATAAGTGTGTTGGGGTATAAATCTCAATCTTTTGCAATTATAGACTGATTAAATATGTAAAATAGTTTTTTTTAATAGTTTTAAATTATATTATCTATTATGGTCTTTCATTTTAATTAAGTTGTCCAATTTTATTTATTACACAATAAAATTTTAAGCTCGATTTACAATATAATAAGACCCAAATATTCCACATCCGAATATTCTTGATACTTAAAAACTGTTCATAATAGGATTCCAACATATAATTAATTAAAACTAATTTTAGTCTTTTCTTAGTTTAAAGCTTGAACATTTTTGCACATCTAGAACATATTCAAATTGTCCTTAAAGAAAGCACAAAAGATGCTTTTTCGATCTTTATCATCATCATCACATCATCAGCATGTGATAGACCACTGCTGGGCATGGGGTTCCCCTAATGCACTCCTGTCCATTAGGGAGTTTTGGACCGTATCCCATCACGCGGGTCCCGGGGTGGTGGGTGGACCCACTTTTTACATGCCCATCCGATGCATGAATTAACTTACTTTACGGCACTCGGGTTAAACAGCCCGCATTGCCGTAACCAACTAGGAAACAACTTACTAAAGTAATTGAGTCCCCGCAGAATTCAAACCACCACCTCCGGTTTCTGAACTGCATCATGCACAATCGACTAAGCTACGGAGCCAGTTATCAAGAAGAACATATGAATAATATAATAAAATTTCCGGACGAATAACACAACATCATCTAGTCCCAAAGTAAGAAAGTTAATACTACGAGGGCTGCACTAAAGTAGGTATCGGGAATGGAATATTTTCACTATTCCTGTGATATTAAAATCTTTTTGATTGCGAACTCCTTGGTTTGAAAATCGAATACCACTTATGTATTTAAAAAAAAATCTCGGTCTTGTCAAACTTTCTTAGTCGTTAACAAAATGAATTGACTCGAGAAAACTCAAGAGCGATGATTTATTATGACTTTCGAAGTGGTTGTTCGAACGAAAACTGTGTTGACCGGATGATTACTGCATTTGGTGATGAAGCCCCATTCAAAACCATAGTTTATCGCTGGTTTGCTGAGTTTCAATGTGTACATGTCAAACTCAGCGATAATTCTCGTCAGCGTCGTCCAAAAACTGCAGTAACACAAGAAATCGTTGATGCTGTGCGTAAGCTGATTGAGGAAGATCGACATGTGACACACTGTGAAATTCAGGCAACTTTAGACATTCGCATGAGTCAAATACAAATAATCTTGCATGAACAATTAGGTGTAAAAAAGTTGTTTTCCCGATGGATAACGCATTCGTTCTGTGAAGGGCAAAAAGCGGCTTGCGTTACTCGGTGCCTCAGAACTCTCGAAGGATTCCACGCAGGATCCTCAAATGCTGTACAACATCATATTAGGTGACGAATCCTGGATATACGCGTACGAACCCGAAGCAAAAAACCTGTCACGAATTTGGGTGTTCGAAAATGAATTGAGGGCAGCAAAAATTGTGAGTGTTGCAAAAAAAATGGTGCCCACGTTTGCCTCCAAAACCGGCCATATTGCGACTATTCTTCTTCAGGGACAAAGAACGGTTAATGCAGAATGGTATGCTAGCATTTGTTTGCCACTGGTCGTTTCTCAACTCCGTAAAAAGAACTGCAATCGCCGCATCATCCACCATCACGACAATGCGAGATCTCACACGCGCACAAAACAAGAGTTTTTAGAGCAAGAAAACATAGAATTATTACACCATCCCCCGTACAGCCCCGACCTGCGCCCTAACGATCTCTATTCTTTCCCAAAAATTAAGAACAAATAGCCTGGTCAGAGACTTCCATCACCTGAAGAAGCTGTGGACGCCTACAAAACGGCCGTTTAGAAGACCGAAACTTCCGAATGGAATGGTTGCTTCAATGATTGATTCTATCGTATGAAAAAATGTGTCAAATTTCGCGGAGATTACTTCGAAAAGCAATAAATATATTTTTAAATAGTTGTCACTTCCTTGATTCTCAAAATTTTCAGTGCCGCCCTCGTAAATACATTGATCGTTAACTTTTGGAGTGGCACATACGGTGTATTGAAAATGAAACCCATTTGACAATAAGAGAGAGTACACTTCTAGTAAAACACGAGGTCAATGATGCAGTCAAAGGAGCTATAAGTAGAGATATGTAATCGCTCCTCCTCATAAATAAACTACCGTTTTTATTAAATATGATAAAGTTGGGCCGCATTGATTGCTAATTGTAGGTCACGGGAGCCCTGTTAATGATAGCTACATTTCCGACTGCCTCCGTAGCCTAGTGGTATGGGCGTGTGCTTTAGAAACCGAAGGTTGTCGGTTTGAATCCTGCGGGGACTCAACAAATTTTCATTGTTGTTTCCTAGGTTTAGTGACCCTGAATAGTTATTTTCGGTACTTTTGTAATACCATCCTATGTTACAAGAACCGGTACTCCACCCGCCTACAGACGCTCTGGTGTAATTCTGTTCTCCGGCAGTTGCTGTTAGATATGTGTTAGTGTAGTAGTGCTCGCAGGCAGATTCCAGTACTGTAAGTAAAAAACGACACACAAAAAGCCCACGTGGCATCTAGCTTTTAAAATTAACTTGTGCTTGCTGCATTAGGTGGCAGCTAGGTACTCACCTAGCGCTCCCAAAGCGCTTACACTTGTGGTTTTTATAGGCATACACCTCCCCACACACGTGGGGAGGGCTAGAAGTTATTCACCATGCCGGCAGGGAACGTCCCAATGGCAAACTGGGAGGAAGCCTTAGACGCAATCGAATTTAATGCGTTTTTCCGCAAATGCGACCCTGAAAAATGGGCCTCGATCCAAACCGCGTACGGTCACCTATAGACCGGAAAAAAAGCGTCCGCCATCCGTGGCAAGTTAGCCGGGCCTAATAAGCCGCCCACGCCGTTGCCTTCAGTGACAACCTCCCTTGAACGTAGCCCGGTAAATACACCTGCCCCGTGTATCTACCTCTCGGCGCACTCCGACGCTGAAGATGAGCCTCGGCCCTCGCCTATGGAGCTCAAACCCACGACCGTGGCCGCCGCCATGGATACCGCTAACGAGGCCGATAGGGACTCGGACGGCTTCACCACCGTCCGATCTCGGAAGAAGGGCAAAAAACGCTCCGCTAAAGAAAGCGACTCCGAGAGTCGCATTCATTCGCCGCGTTCGTCCTCAAACGCGACACCGGCTAAAAAGCCCGCCGCCGAGCCGCAAGTCCCCCTGACACATCGGAGGTTTTCATGTCCGAACTTAAGGTCAAGGCTCCACCCCTGGTCGTGATTCATGACAAGGGTCACTGGAGCCGAGTCTTGTTCACTTGGCTAGCGAAAGCCAAGATTTCGAAGTTTATAGGCATCCGGGTTAACGTAGTGACCTCCGATAATTTCCGCGACTTAACGCAATACCTACGCGAAAATAAAATCGCCTTCCATACCTTCGCTCTGCCGGAGGATTGCCTTCTCCGCGAAGTCATTAGGGGAGTTCCTAGGGAATTCGAACTAGACGAAGTCAACGCGGACCTCAAAAGACAGGGCTATCCTGTTCACAGAGTGCGCCGTATGAACCACCCGCGTTTTGAATTTGAAATGGACCTCTTAATCGTCGAATTAGATCTTTCCCCCGAGGGGAAATCAATTTTCAACATTCGCTCAATTTGTCAATTAACCGGCTTGCGTGTCGAAACACCGCGCAAAACAGGTTTAGTCGCTCAGTGTCACAACTGCCAGAACTTCGGGCACACAACGCGCAATTGCTTTGCACGTGCGCGTTGTGTGAAGTGTGCCGACCATCATAGCACTCCGGAGTGCCCGATGCCGAAAGATTCCGTCGAGCCGCCCGTGTGCGCAAATTGCGAGAACGTAGCACCCCGGCCAGCTATAGGGGTTGCTCTAAAGCACCGAAAAAACAACCGCGGCCATCAGCCGCTCGTTTCGCTAATCTCGCGGCCATAAAACAAAGTTTTATCCCTGCACCTGCACCGGCTGTAAGCGCTTGGACAAAGCCTGTAGTTATTAAAAAAGTCGACGCTGTCCTTCCGACAGCCGCTACTTTAATTAAAATGGGAACCGACCAGGTAGGTCCCACAACAATGGGTAATAAACCAACGCCCGCGCCATTACCTAGACCCGCTGCACAACACGTGCAAAAACCCGTCAGGCCCAGTAATTACATCGCACTACCGCCCGGCAACGTATTCATGAAATACATGATGCTTGCTAAATCGGTAAGCATGTCTGAGCTTTATGACTTAGACTATAAAATTCACCTAGCAACCGATCCGGTTTCCAAAATAAACGTCTTGTTCGCTCACGGCCACATCTTAGACGCACTCAGCAAACTAGATTTCCCATAAACCGAAACAGACACAAACAAGTAGACAAACCGTTCAAAAATGGCTACCAGCTTAGGTAGGGTAAAACCGTGCTCTCTAGTCGTGTCGTACTTTAACGCGAACGGCCTTAAGAAGCAGCGTTCCGAAATTGCCAGATTCGTGGAAGATTATAACGTAGATGTATTCTTAGTGCAAGAGACCTTTTTTAACCGTCAATAGCCAATCCTAGGATCAGTGGCTATAACATAATTAGAAACGATAGGTTGTCAGGACCGCTGGGTGGTACACTTATATACTACAAAAGGTCTCTGCATATCGCACCTTTATACATTCCACAATTGACAAACTTAGAGGGGACGGCATGTCAGATTGCACTTACCGGCCACAAGCCGCTTGTGCTAGTTTCCGTGTACTTATCTCCTACTAAGAAATTACTTAGATCCGACCTAGAGCTGCTTCTCGATCTAGGCCAATCAACCATTCTTGCAGGTGACTTTAACAGTAAACATCGCAACTGGAATTGCAGTACGCCCAGCGGCGGACTAAGCCCGTCAGAGGCCCGGGGCGGCAAAGCTGAATGAGGCCCCCAACCCTTAAGCAAATGTATTTCTACAAGCTTTTTATTCAGTTCACATTTGTATGTATAAATATTTATGATTATTTCGTTAAAATCTGACAAGTTAAATTTAAATTCGGCTTAAATTATTTAAGCTTAAAAAACAGAGGTATGTACCTACAATCATCATCATCATCATCATTAGCCTGTGATAGTCCACAGCTGGACATAGGCCTCCCCTATTACACGCCCATCCATTAGGGGGTTTTTGGACCGCAACTTATCACGCTGGTCAAATCTGGCAGGTTGGTGGGTGGACCGACTTTTTACATGCCCATCGGACGTATGGATCATGTTACTTTTCAGACAATTGGGTGATCAGCCCAAATTGCCCCCGTTGAGTCCCCGCAGGATTAGAACCCACGACCTACGGTTTTTTAAGCACACGCCCGTACCACTAGGCAACGAAGGCAGTCGTACCTACAATATGGAATGAATATGGCGGAGGAAAATAAAATACGAAAATAGAATCGAACGAAAAAAAAATAACAATTAGAAAAAATAGATCAAAGGTAGTTTTTATTTTCAGTAGATGTGAAGTTAATTTTTATATGTGTTTTCGTCCCAATTTACTGAACTCTTTAATAACTTTTGTGAAATCAATTTCTTTTGAAATTTTTCTTTCAATTGAAAGCAGGGTTACATTAACCAGTCGCTCTTGACCCATTGTAGATCAAAGATAATTTTTAATTAGTGTAAGTTTAGAAAAACTTCTCTCGCATGATCCAACCAAGATGCAAATGGTCATGAAGTAATATTGAAGTATAAGCGATGTACAGGGTAATGATTAACTGAAATCCCATTTTATTATAAATTGTAGGATTTCTTGGGCTGTCCATTTGGCAGCAACACCCACGTATCGGTTGCTTTTACATGTCTGCGATACCTTTTAATTTCTTCCAAAACTTGCTCCTTATCAAATTCACTATAAAGATTTATTAAATTATCAACTGCTATAGCCAGAGCGTCATCTGAAGCTTCTAGCATAAACTTTGATTCAATAATTTGGAAAATATTATCGATTTGTTTCATGGCCTCGTAACGTGTCGACAATTCTTGCATAAATCGATCTATGCATTTAAACATTGACCGTTACGTTATTAACTTATTTCTTTTTGAATAGTTAATCCAACACCATGAGCTAATTCACCCGGCATCGTTCTTTTTACCTTTCTTCTTCCTCGTTTCTCTATGTCGATGGCCACATCATTACTTTTTTTTGTGCCAAAAGTAACAGCATTGTCTACAATGGTGTTTCGTTCTTTCACTAAATACTCATTCAAGGCTTTTAGTTTAACGATTCCTATATCCAGAGTCATTTTGGGAGACTGCAAATATTGCTGAACTAAATTTACTTCCTCCAGTACAGAAAGCCAAAATTGTAAATAGGTTAAAAGGTAAAATTACAAACAACCGGCAGGAGCTAGCTTGCTCCTGATCTTGTATCTAGATTTGCCTTTGTTGGATCTTGAATATGTTCCAAACTACTTATAATTGTCTCTATGTTTTCTTTTACGACTTTTACTGACTCGTAAAGAGCACTCCAGCGAGTATCCGATAAACGTTTTAAATTTCTTCCAGTCTTCTCTTTCAGTAATTGCCATCTCTGTGTAGATGATGAAAAAAACGAATACAATTTCTCTACTGTTCCAAAACACGTGACGCTGGAAGGAACGCATGCAAATGCATGAACGCCACAAAGATTCAAGGAATGATTAGAACAGGGACTGAACAATGCTTTTGGATTTATTTCTCGGATTTTTCGTTGCACCCCTCCATGGACACCTGACATTGACGCGGCATTGACGTAACCTTGAGCCCTGCACAACGCAATATCTAGTCCATCTTTTTTCAGCTGTTGCTGAATGTCTTTTGACATATCTTCAGCAGTTTTTCCAGATATTAAAAAAAACCCAGGAAAGATTCCCGTACTTCCACAATGTCAATTTCTATATGGACGAATCTAATAATTTGACTCATTTGGTCTGTTTTACTTCCATCAGGAGTGCTGTCAAGAATTATTCAGTAATATTTAGCCTTTTTAGTATCTGCAATAATTTTTTCCCTTACATGTTCACCCAAAAATTTAATAAATTCATTTTGTATGCCTTTTGACAAATACGATGGTACTCTCTTTGACCCACCAGCGGCCTCTACTATGTTTAAGCAATGCTCTTTCAGCACCGGATCATATTTCGCTAACAATTGTACTAATTCTAAAAAATTTCCCCTGTTTTCCGAAGAACTTTCTGCACGGTGGCCTCTGAAAGCAAGATTTTGTTGGGCTAAGAATAACGTGACATCTAAAAGGCGATGTAAAATGTTTCTCCATTTCTTAGTTTCATCGTTAATAATCTTCAAATTATCTTTATCAATAGTTTTATTAAGTTTTAAGCTTACTGTCAACGTTTTCCATTTTTCTAAGTTTGATAGATGTTCATAAGATGATTCATGCTGTGATATCCTAGGATTTAATTTCCACCACTGACGAAAACCAGAGACAAATTTATTTGTGTGTTTATCAACCGCACATGAAAATAACCGGCAGCACTAGCAATATAATTTCTTTGTTGATGGTGAGTATAGCATCCATTTGCTTAAATATTAAGTCTCGTTTAAATGTGAGTAAAACCACTGCAAAGTTAAACAACGATGTGTTCCCTTAAACCAGGTGAAAGCACACCTGGTTTTTCCACAGATTTAAAAGGTCCATCTTTATTTTGAAATACTTCACTACCCTTCTCGATAATAGAAATTCTGATGTGCTCTGGCACAGGTATTGGCCAATGTGCAGCATCATTGGATGAGAAGACCTCTAACATAGCGACGTATTCTTCGGCTTCCGCAGTATTTTTTTTAATTTATTAGTTTTATCATTCTGTGTTTCAGCGTCAGTCACATCGGATTTTGTATTAACATCACATTTAATAGATTTTTCAACTATGTTTGCTGTCTCAATATCAATGATTTGTACATTGCATCCCGATTCATCAGTTTGACTAATTTCTTTGGCAACGCAACTTTTCTTCTCATCAAAGTTTGAAAGGTATTTGGATAAAGATTTAGCAAGTGCATTTGCCGCTTCAGTCAGTTCAGTTACTTATTAGTTCATAGGTACATTGTAATTTTTTTATTTATATGCGAAATCATAATTTTTCCTATGTATCTTGGTGTTTGTATCAATCTCTTTAACGTGTATATAAAGGGATGTTAGTAACTAAAATAAAAATAACAAAATAATTAATTAAGTAAGTTTTCCTGTTTTAAAATGTACTGTGCTAGCAAAAGTTATGAGCACAACATTGCCAAATACAAGAATATAAAACAAAAGAAAATCTTCAATTCTACAACAAAAGTGATGCTTACTATGCTATAGTTTCATTTGAAAATACATACGAAGCTTATTTATTCGAAACAGAAGCAAGGCAACGTTGTGATTTGTGTTACAACATTCCACACTTCACACTTCTGGTTAATGTAATTATCTGTATACATATTTGTTGTATGAATTTAAACGTTATTTTAAATTTCTTATAATATAATTTTTAAATAAAAAAATGGTTTGTCAGTCACAGCTTAAACTTAAAAATATAAAACAAAACTCTAAAAATCAGGCAGAGTTGCAGCAGTTACTGGTACGAAACTTTTATGAAAGATAGCCGAATAGACTAAAAAAATTGTTTGCATAAAAAGAATATTTTTGTATTGATTAAAAGAATTACTTACTTTTCCAAATACTCAGAAATGCACCAGCTCAACTCTAATATAAATAATTAACTTTTAAACTTTATATAACAACAAAAATTAAAAACACTTTTTAATTAAATTAAAAGATCTTAAGCTCTTATTTGAAGCGGTTAAGATCGTGTTTATTACTTAAGAATTTGCACTATTACATAAATAAACTATTAATTACCAACGTAAAAAAATTATATATTTTAAATTTTTTCGACATAAGTACAATGTAACTGTAGGCGGACAAAAGTGATTTATTCACACTTCCTTCATTCAGGGGAAGCACCTGCTACAAAGACGGAATCCTCTGGAGTATTGACGCGTTCAGCATAAAGTTTATTAGTACCATGTAAAACTTTCGATGGCTGTAGTGGTTTAATCTTGATGAAGTCATGTACACATGAAATCATGAAATATTAAGCATATTTTTAAAGTATTATGAAAACTGCGAAAAACATTTGGGGGCCCCCCAAGACCTGAGGCCAGGGAGCCGCCCTTCCGCCCCTGTTAGTCCGCCACTGAGTACGCAAACACAAACGGCAATATATTGCTGGAACTTGAGGAGCCACACAACATAAATATAATAGCTCCCGGGACCCCGACTAGATACTCCGACTCAGGTATAGGAGCTCCTAGCACTATAGACCTGCTATTAGTTAGAGACGACTCGCTCGATGTCGTATCGATAGAGGCACTCTGTAAGTTAGACTCTGACCATTTGCCGGTCTTATTCAAATTGGGCCAAGGTGCCGGTGCGGTCCCTACGACCAAAACCGTAACAAATTGGCATTGTCTTGAACGCAAACTCAAGGCTATGGACCCCCAAAGTTGCTCTAACCTACCGGAGGTTATTGATAGTGTAGACAGAGCGTATATTGCCATCGATAGTATCACATCGCATATCTCATAAGCCATCGACGACTCCGAAAGGACAGTTAAGGTTTCGGGTGACCGCAACTTTGGCTTGCCGTTTAGTATTCGATGTCTGATAAGAGAGAAAAATAAACTCAAGCGGGCGTTTTATCGCTATCCGTCCGAGTCAAACCGATTTCGCTTTAGGAAACTTCAGTTAGAGGTCAGAAACAGGATAAAATTACACCGCAAAGGATCGTGGTTAGGTCTTACGGAAGACTTAGAGCCATCGCACACTGCCTATTGGCAGTTGGCTCGACGTATAAAGTCAGATCCCCGCGACGCCATGCCGCCGTTATCAAAGCCAACCGGGGGCTTGTTAGCTTTCGATGACTTCGAAAAGGCCGAATGTTTAGCCGATACGCTAGAAGAGCAATGTACGCCATCGAGCAATGTACGCCATCGCGCACACGCCGACGCGGCCCACCTATCGGAGGTGGACCGTCTTTTTTTTATTCCGTTGGAAAAATCCAGCCGAGATTCCCGCCGCCAAAGTGAGGGGCAGCGGGGATATGTGGACTCCCCGGACCAAGATGGAGCGGCCGGTATACCCACTAAAAACCAACGTTGTTCCTTTCTCATGTCGCTGTAGCCGGGGCCGCGGGCACTGATTACAGTCATCGGCGACCCGGCGCGACGTGGCCCTCTCGGGCCTCTTCTCTCCGGTGTGTTGGGACACCGGAACGTCGCTTTAGGCGCCGTGCCGGAACAAACAGCACGGCGCCCCTCTTGAGCCCTTCTCTGGGCGGCGGGCACCCTCTTGCCGGCCGCCCAGGGCTCAGTGTCAGGGGAAGGTTGCGCGCGTACGCCACTCTTCGGCGCCCTGGCCTTCTGCGATACCAGGGCGCCACGCCTCCCTGTCCCTTCCGCGGCCTCCTTCCGGGCCATCACGTTCTCGCAGAAAGCAAGGACGGCGCCCCACGACCTTCGCTCTCAAGCATCCTGCGCACTACGGCAGGAAGCGAAAGGTCGGCCCCACGACACACGCAGCTCTCGGCGTTGCTCGACCCAGGCTGGACACTCTTCCAGCGGTGTTGGGGTTCCTCGGCACAACGCCACAGTGGTGGCACCCTTAGGCTCCTACCGCCACGCGGCACAGGTATCTCCCGAAACAGCCATGTCCCGAGAGAACCTGCTCGCGCGGAACGTTAGGGGGCCAGTCCTTTCTAGCCACCACTTAAGAACGGGGCGTATGGTTCATTGTTCGACGGTGGCGCTGGGGTGCTCCAGCCGCAGCTCCCCACTCCGGTGTAATGAGCCGCACCTGTCTCTGCGCCCCTTATCTCTTCGGCTGGCCTGAAGCCCGAGATTTTGCCCTCGCGCCAGAAAAAGAGTGAGCGAGGATTTCGCATCCAGGTCCCAGGGCAAGAAGCCAGCCACAGGCACGCCGCCTCACCGGAGATGGTCCGGCAGCCCCGACGGCCCGGACGCCAACACCCTCTGGTTCTCTTACCGCCACTCCTTTTGGAGGGTGTCGGCCCAAGGGTGCCCCGACAGGACCATGGACCTGACGACCCGGCGAAAGGCGGCGACAGGAGCTCTGGGTCCTCCGGTTTGGGAGCAGTCTGCCGAGGCCGCCTTCTCGCCACTCTGGCGCGAGGAAGCGCTCAAATGGCGCAAAACTTCCATCGGCGGTCTGGACCAGGCCGAGATATTTCATGTCGGCTTGACGTCGACGCGACGCCCAAACAATTATGTGGGCGTCCGCAGGCGCGTTCCGAGGCCGTAGAAGTAAAGGGCCCCGGATTTTCGAGCGCCACCTTAGTCCTAGCCGCCGGATGCGCCCAATTTGAGGACCCGGCAGTGGCGGAGAATCGCAGCCCTGGTAAAGGCCACGGCGGTAACGAGGTGTCGTCCCGTAACAAGTGACGTCGACACCCTCGATATTGCCGCCACGTAGCACCCAATCAAACCAACGTTCCACAGAAGCGGTCCCAACACCGACCCCTGTGGAACTCACACGACACCCAATGGTCCGGAGCCCATCTCGGCACGGGAACTCGACACGTCGATGCGACAGGTAGGCCCCGATCACCCTTTGAGGTAGGAGGCACCCTCGGTATCGAGCGCCTTGCGGCAGGCCCAGGGCAGGTTAATGCGTTGGCGATGTCGAGTGACACCGCCAAAACACCCTCACCCGAGACACCGCATCCTGCGTCAGGGACCTGACCGCAGCACCGCGTGGACGGTCAGACGCCCTTGCGGAAGCCATACCGACACTCCGCCAGATTTGACCGACGTGCTCCAGGTGCTAGACGATGCGGGCCACGATTCTCTCAAAGAGTTTTCCCACATCGTCCAACAGCACGATCGGCCTGTAGGCGAGGGCGAGTCCGCAGACGCCCCTCCTTTGGATGAGGACGAGTCGCTGTCTTCCACCTCTGTGGTATAAGGCTTGAGCCAGACAGGCAGAAAACATCGCCCTCACTCTGGGCTCCATGGCGTCCCCTGGGCCAGCGTTAGCGCGCGTCCCGAATGCTATCGACCCGGGCGGTGCGTTTGCCCTCATTTTGAGAAGGGCTGCACCGAACTCTCTCGGAACTTCTGGCGCTTCCGGACTGGTCGACCTCATCCGTGCCATCTGGGACCATCGAAGCGTGCCGTGTGCTCCTCTCGCTGTGGAATAAAGCCTCGACGATAGCCGCAACCAACCTGCGGCGCCAGACTCTCGGTGAGCGGGGGCCCAAGGACGAAGCCGTTCATCACCATTTTGTAGGGCCGCCCCACGGATCACTCGTCCAGCGCCGCTAACAACTCCTCCTCAGCCGCGGCGATCGCCTCGGCTATTCCCACTTGAGAGCCATCCTTTGCTGCTGAAAGAGGCGAGCAATTCGGCCTCCAGGGGCTGGGTCTCGCGCGTCGTCCGACAACGGGTGTATGGCGCGCCACGATGCACCTCTGCGCATCGCGGACTTCGGATTCCACCAGTACCCGGCGTTTGAGGGAGACGTTTGGCCCGGACATCGACGCGTCACACACCTGTGTATTGCGTCCCGAGCCATTGTGCCTCCCTCCACATCGACAATATTCGGCGCAGAAACCCACGACTCGCACTATTGCCGCCTCCTTCAGCGCTCCGGTCCAGGCTTCGAGGTGCCACCTGGGCCGTCGTCCTCGGTCCGGCCAGGCCGGTATAGGTGTTAGAGAGGCGGAGACCTGAATCGGATGTAACGATGATCCGACAGGGTCTCGACGCCCGTCACCACCTTCCAGCCCTGTATTCGGCGAGCCAGGCGGGCTAGCGAACGATACATCAACGATCGACCGCCCTGGGCTCGCTAATCACGATGTTTACCGAACCCTGTTTAGGACCGACAGCCTGACCTCCAGGAGCCACTCCTCCAGGTGTCCTTCCTGTGCGTTCGCTGCAGGAACCCTCGCGGTTTTAGGCGTTGAGATCCCCGCGACCAGTAGGAAGGGTCCGTAAGAAAGGATCAGTGACCCCAGTCGGTCTAGGTAGCCTCGAAGTCGGAGAGATCTGTTGGGAGAAAGTCGAAACAACCACAATATCTCCCAACAGAGGCCGACGAGCCTGGACCTTTCGTCCTCGGTTGAGGGACCCCGCAGCAGTCCTGCAGACCACTGCCAGTAGCGGACAGGTCCCGGCCCAGTTATTGCCGGGGAACGTAACGTTCCGACACTACGGTACTTATCGACCACTGCGCCATGCTTGAAACAAGAGGTCCTGAGCTCTGGCAGTGTTCAGATTTGTCGAGGATGCTCAGCGTGGCCATCTTTCGATGCTATTGAGTCCCCTCAGCCGAAGCACTGGGCTTGGGCACCTGGCTCCAAGCCCAGGCCTCCCCTTATTCATCCGCCTCCTGTCGGTTTGGTGGTCGGCAGGCCACTTCCAACTTCATGGCCAGCTGGTTTATTTGCCGCCGCGCACAAGAATACAAGCGCGCGCCTGGCAACCTTCTGCTTGCAGGGCCCAGCTGGCAGCAGCGGTAGCAGGCACTGCTGCGGTCGACGCCCGATGGCACTGCTCCGCTGCGCCCGATTTCGAGGCAGTGGAAGCAGCGCATCGGACGCGCCGCAAGCAGTTTCACCTGCACTGAACACCACCGATCAGGAGGCGCCCACATCGATTTTTTTTGCGGCTGCCACTGGGCAAGCGCACACTACTCCACCAAGACCCGTGCGGTCTTGGCGATTTCTCCGACTTTACGGAGGCGACCGGCAGCTGCCTTTTGCGCTACCGCCTCAGCCACCTCCGTCTTTTCCACGGAATCATCCAGGCCCGAGATGCGAAGATCCGCGCACTTTTCGGCCTGGATATTGTTACCTGAGACCAACCAACCGAAGCTTTTCGCCAATTGGCTGGTTTGCGCCGCTGGTGGCCCCGGAACTTCGAGGATCGGCCCTGTTGCAGCATGCGGAACCGGAGGCCATCGATTCCAATGTCCTTTAAATACTTTCTTGGATCTTGGGATGCCAGAAAAGGACTTTTCCGCTGCGCTTGCTGCAGCTTGATAACTCAGCCGACGTAGGGCCTTTAATTTGGCATCCTTCTTTGCTGGTCGCTTTGGACCAGCGCCAGGCTTCAGTTTACGGCGTGACCCAGAGTCCACCCATCCGTGGAATGCTCGGTGCCGCCGACTTTGCTGCGCTTGCCCAGCGCCGGTCGCATCCTGGCCTGCGGTTGGTCGAAGAGCCTGGTCCTCACCTGGTCCGCGCCTCCTTTCGACTGATCCTCCGAAAAGGTTTCGGTCCGTAATCTCGCCATTGTCGTCGTTGAAGTCGTTTTGTCCTTGTTTTATTCGATTTAATGTTGTCCATAACAAACCCACGAATAGTAGGGTATAAGTCCACCGGCCAGGGACCATGTAGCACCGGTAACCCTAATAGCCTGGGGGCGGAAGTTCTGGGTGGGCTGTCATGGCTGGTGTGTCGTTCCGCTGCCGCTCTATGACCCGACGCCACGTACCACAACGCCGAGATCAACGGTTTTGAGAGGTTGTTCCCCGCGGTCCAGCCAATGAACGGACCTCAGCACTAGCCGCAGGTCAGCGAGACGTGATCCACGACACCCACGACAGGCCGAGATCGCCCGGTGTTCGGCAAAGCCGAGTGCAATACACCGAACGAATCACACCGTCCCCTCTCGGGGACTTCCATTCATACATCACGCTCTTTGCCCTTTGCCCCAAACCCCACACACACATTCATACCTTTGCTCTTTCATACATCACGCTCGGCGAGGCTCTGACGCACTCGCAGGGGGTAGACCGGCTCGCATCCCGTGTTCCTCTTAACAAAGAGGGGTACAGGGAGCGAGGTCTGAGGCCCGCCGCAACAGGCTCACCTCGGGAGCAACTGTCCTCGCCACATCTCCACCCTTTAACGGAGCAGAGACGCAGCACCCTGTCGTTTTGTCCGCGCCGGCCGAAGCCGGTACCCCATATCTGGGGGCGTGCCCTATCCGCAACCTGGGGACGTGCCGGATGGGAGATCTGACAATCTCCAACGATAGACGGTCCACCATCGGAGGTGGACCGTCTAGTCGAACTTAGAGTTGCCTTACCACCAGAGGGCGATAATTTAAAGCCAGTGACCCCGGAGGAGGTCCGCGATATTATTAAGGTTCTTAAACCCCGGTCGGCACCTGGCCCAGACCGTATCTCAAATAGAACTCTAAAATACTTGCCAGGCCCTGTTGTCTGTGTATTGGTCAACATTTTCAATATTTTACTAACAACTTGTACTTTTCCTGATGCCTGGAAAGAAGCCATCGTTATCGGTATTCCCAAGCCGAAAAAACCCTCTAACCTTCCCACGAGTTATCGTCGCTTGCTCAATTGCTTGGGCAAACTATATGAACGAATAATTCTCTTCCGGTTGAAAGACCACGCCTTCTCCAATAACCTCATCCCAGAGGAGCAATTCGGTTTTCGTCCGAAGCACTTGTGTCCCGACCAAGTCTATCGCCTGACGGAATTCATTCTGAATGGCCTTCATCAACCCAAACCCCGTATCACAGGGGCCGTCTTCTTTGATGTCGCAAAGGCATTTGACAAAGTCTGGCACAACGGCTTGATTTACAAGCTGTACATTCTCAAAGTGCCGGACAGGCTGGTTCACATCATCCAAGCCTACTTGTCGAACCGCTCTTTTCGATATCGAGTCGAGGACACCCTGTCCACGAGCCGACCGCTCCAAGCGGTCATCCCTCAAGGATCGGTCCTATCCCCACTATTATTCACGCTCTACACGAGTGACATACCAAAGCCCGACGTTGTCAATCTGGCACTTTTCGCCGATGACACCGCCCTCTATTGTTCGTCGCTAAGACCAAACTATATCTTTAAAAAGCTCCAGAACGCGATCAATCGTCTAGGCGAATGTTTTCGTAAGTGGAGAATCGACGTCAATCCCGATAAAAGTGTAGCAATACACTTTCATGGGTCTAGATTACGTCGTGATTACACGATACCCCTGGTCCCCAACCCAGGCGTCAGGATAAGGCCACGCGCTGGCCGACACCAGACACTAGGGCATCTAAAACTCTACGGCCAACCGATCCCATGGGAAAGGAAGGCCAAATACCTAGGCGTGACCTTCGACTGCAACAAGTCGTTCAAAAGTCATATTCAGGACGCTAGGAGAAAGGCTTTGCTCGTTTCGACCAGACTCTATCACCTAACGAATTCTCACAGTAAAACTTTTATGTACAAGGTATGCATACGACCAATCATGGCTTATACATGCCAAGGTGTCGCTCTCGCATCCTCCACACTCCTAAACCAACTAAAAGTAGTACAAAACAAATGCATCCGCCGCGCTACCGGGGCGCAGTGGTACCAACGAAACGTAGATTTACACAGCGACTGCAAATTGCCACACTCCGCGAGTACTTTAAAAAATTAACTCGCAAACACATAGATAAAGTAGTCAACCACAGTAACCCTCTGCTGGTAAAAGCAGCAACGTATACGGCCGATCCAAACGCGTCTAGTCAAAAGCGTAGCCCGCGAAACGTTCTCCTTGACCCGGACGTAGAAGGGGTCGCCGAGACTCCGGCCCCAAGGGTGGTCCCGACATCAGACCCTACACACCACACGAGTAGGGATAGCACACATTCACCTGTAGTTCGCCCTCGCTTACGAGCACAGCGAAACACACACCGCGTATACTCTAGTATAGTGAGAACCGCCAGCCACCGATTAATATAACGCCAGACCGTCGGCGTCCTGGTTCGCAAGCCGACCCTCGACGATCCTTAGGAGACATAAACAAATACCCAACCCACGTACCTTCTGTACGTGTGGCCCTCATTTTTAGCAAAAAATGTTGGACACCTAGTTCGTGGGGACGGAAGCTTCCCGCGAACTGTGTGTTAGATGAGTCTGTTCTCACATGCCGTTCTTGATAGAGAACCGTTCTAATCTCACTGACGTCTATGATATCTTCGGGTTGTGACAAATAAGCTTCGTTCGTCAATTCATTGTTCCAGCGACGATGTGTACAGATGGTTAAAGAATAAATATTGTATTCAATGGCACTCAGAATATTGTTAAATTTTTACTGCAAGATTATTATTGAAATTATAAAGTACACAGTAATAATATCAAATTATGTAATTAACATAGAAACTAAACCTTTTCAGTAATGACATAAAACATTTTATTTGTCATTAAATTTTGATGCCATCTATCTAAATATAAACAAACTAAGTCGAAAGCCAGTGCGCAAGGCTGCAAAGTTAACAAATGCTAGATATACAAGCAAGAGTAACATATACTACCCAGTAGATGGCAGTAAGGATATCCGTACGACATTTTTAGTTTTAAAAATATTTGACCATTAGATAAAATTTATATGTAAAAGCAGATATTTAAACAAAACAGATTTTATTTTGTTATCTTATGTATAGTCAATAGTTATGACATAAAATAAAAAATGTTATCTAGTGTATTTATTTATATTACACATGTCGTGCATTTGTAGTTTCTTATCGTGTTATTCCTCCACTAAAGTGACTAATTGAACTAATAGCCCATATTCGATACGCATTATCGAGTATCGCCCACGCTATGTTTTTATACTCGTAATACACGGCCATATATAAAATCGTGCCGACACGAAAAATGGCGTTATTTGAATGCCGACCGATAATTTAAATGTAGCAACAACCGCTTTTAGCTTACAACCTTAATTGACTTAAAAATGCTTATCGATGCCCAACTGGCACTCGACATATGTGCACTTTGCGCACATTTAAAAATAAACCCTAAGACGACGATATACGAATATTATTTTATCTGTGCTTATCTCAGATATATCCTTCCTTTGTTGGCGCGTAACTCCGAGCACGATGCACGCTCACGACTTGAACAACTCCGGACATGACATTCCCGCGTTTCGTTGTAGATTAGAGAGGGACGGGTAGCGAGCGGCCCGCCGAAAAAAACGAGACAAGCGACCGCGTTACAGTCCACGTGGACCGCTTAATATCAACACGGGAGCGACGGCCAATGGAAAACGGCACCACTAATGTATTTCTCACCTCCGCACTCACACCGAGGACGGCTGCCATTTTTAGTATCATCTATCTTAATTCGAGTCTTGTGGCATTGTAATAGAGCTGAAATTGCAACGGTTGTTAGGTACTGGTGTCTTTTTTCAAGTTGACTGAATACACGTCATGCCATTCAATATAGAGCCTTAATATCGACGGGGTAAGGTTGAGTGTCGCATTCACGTTCCGCTTGCGGCTCTTGAATTCAAAACGATCCCCAAGAACACGGGCGCGACTCGGTGAAGGTTGGAGGAGGCCGCGGTGCAAACTGCATCGTCTCGTCACAATGAACGCCAACACCCGACCCCACCGCGCCCGCCGTTATTGTACTTCACAGCCGCTGCGCCCGGTCCGTGTGTGCGTGCAGTCAACTGTTTGTGCCCGCGACTGTACTCCCGGCGAATCCGTTGCAATATGCCCGCATTCTGTTTGCCCGCCGACGTAACAAAGGCCACTGCGCTTCGAGGGTTTCTGTGCGCGATTGTACCGCGCCCTATGGATTTTTAGTAAATCATACGAAAGTACGATGTCGATTTCGTTCGCGGTATTTTTTTTTTGCTTCAACCTGCCTGTGTTTACGTATTCGATTTATTGCGATTCCGCTGTTTCGAATATTAATAAAATAGTAGGTTATTAAAGGAGTAACATTTTTGCCAATTACTTAGACGTAAAACGAGGTGTGGCCAACATTCTTATGAGAAATAAGGTCACGTAGTTTTCACGGAGGGTTTAAAATAAAAACAATTACGAAAATATCTTCTCAGCCGGTTTTGAATGTTGCCGAGTTAATCTTTATTTTAGACAAAATTGTGCACACCAGCATTCGCAGTTGTAAGCGCACCTGATTCTTTTCTCTCGTAATCCGATATGGCGGATAGCCATCATGACCGAGGAAAATAAGTGCAGGACCTACTTTTTGGATGCTTATCCAAAGTATGAATAAAGTAACTCTAACCAATAGTTAAGTCATATTAGACAGAATGGATGAAGAAAAAAGACCATGCAATGTTTAACTAATAGAAGAGCTTAAGTTTTTAGCACTTATTGAGTTTAACGTCAGTCTTTGTTTACGTTTTTTCTCTAAACAGGCTATAATGTGAAATACAATTTGTTTGTTCTACCCAAGGCTATACCTCCTTAACTGCCTTATAACCCTTAACACGGAAGCGATCAATATATTTTAAAAATAAAAAATAAAGTTTAATGTCCAACCTAATTGGCGCCAAACACTTACCTTATTGGTTAGAAATCGCTTGATAAGTAATTTGCTTCTATCTCCATACTATATTTAACGTGTATCAATACTCTGTTTGTATTGGTATCGATATGACAACCTAACAAAAATAATTAGATAAATATCTGTAATAAAATCGGTTATTCAAACAGACGCAACCAAAAGAAAATTATCTACAACATTGATGACACTATAGGACTGTATCATATAGATATACTATTAACGAAACATTCTGTTAATTTATATTACACAATTAGTATTTTTTGTATGTGGCAACCCTATTGGCGCACTTTACTCCCTTGACGCAGTTCTCCAGTTCTAAAAATGACACATATAATGCATCATTATGGCATCGCATCCGTCTAATAATTTCACCAAAGTTTGTTCGTAAATAAGAAATATGAATAATAAAACGAAAACACTACACAATTTACGTTTTTAATAAGAGAACATTAAAATAATAAAATAGAAAATTTGATTTAATAGTGAATTAATAAATGTATCGAATTTCTTGAACGATCGGCAAAAGTTGTTTTAATAAGTTCGCAGAATATTAAAAAATAATTCTAATGAAGGGTATTTTCATACATTCAGATAAACCTATATTCCTTATACCTAATTGAACGTATAATTTTCTAATTTGTTATATATATTTTATAATTAATGACGTGATAAGATTAAAAGTTGTTTGCGTTAACAGAAAGTGTGTTAAGTTAAAATACTAAAACATGATAAGTAACCAAGAAATATATATACCATACCAATCTACACTATATATAATACTAGCGATCCGCCCCTGCTTCGCACAAGAGCTATGCTGATAGAAAATATACCTACAATACTTTCTATTACATCACTATCTATTTAAAAAAACCGCATCGAAATCTGTTACGTAGTTTGAAATATTTAAGCATACATAGGGATATGGGGACAGAGAAAGCGACTTTGTTTTATACTAAAGAGTGATGGTCAAACTGAGGAGATATATTTTATTTTATAGGCGGTCTGTGTAAATAGTAGTTCAGAAACTTCCATCATGTTTATTACACATTGTAGATTAGTTAAATATAATTATGTTAGTTATTTATAAACAAACTAATAGGCGCGTAGTATTTATATATCTATGTGTCCGGGTTACGGTGTCAAAGATCCTTCGTTTACGAGAGGTTCCGGACCCCACGATAACCTTTTTGGTATCACGTGATCCCTTTATTCATTCATAACAAAGAAGTATGAAGTTAGCTTTGTTTTGACATGTTTAAATACATTTACAGATACATTATTTTATTATTGCCAAACGAACATTATCTTATATTATTATTCAACTTGATCCTCGACTTGTGGTTTAAATTTATATTTAATTCTGTGATAAATCGTATTCACTAATAATTAAACAGTTTATAAATAAAGTTGACTATTATCATATTATTATTTTTTTTTATAGCATACGCAGGCGGACGAGCAGTCGGGCCACCTGATGGGAAGTGGTCACCGACGCCCATAGACATTGGCAATGCCAGTGGTATCGCCGTGAGACATATGGTGCTAAGTCTCATTTACTTAGTAAATACGCTGGCTACGGTGCCCTTCAAACTGAAACACAGCAGTGTTTTCACACTACTGCTTTGCGGCAGAAATAAAGGGGACCTACTACCGGTAAATAATATATAAACCCCGTAATGTACCATTGTACTCAATAAAGTCCGCGGTTTCATAATAAAAAAATGTCCAACAGATCGTCGATTGCGATCATCAACTTGACTACGAACAATACAATGCGCAAATGGCCATCAATATGCCATATCAGCGAGCGAGGAACGTTTAGGGGCGTACGACAAGCCGCATGCACGCGCGCATTATTCACAGAGTAAACACAAAAAAACGAAAAAAACGAAAAAGGGAATAAATGCTCGAATAAAACACTTTTAATTTCCCCGGGCGCCGCTAATCGGCTGCACTGGAGGGCGCCAAATCGCCCTTTTTATTTCGTCGTGCGATACGAGGCGAACGCAAATCCGGCGGGAAAACGGCCGCCGTGGCGAGGCGTGGAGTCGCTCGGGGGGGGGACGGTCACGCGTTCGGAATTAGTGTGCCTCCCCTCCCTGCCGTCCCGCAGCCCCCCACTTGACCTGCGGAGGTGTCACCGAGCACGCCGGGTCCCCGTTTCCCGCGAAAAATAATAGGACGCAACACCGGCCACGCATCGTCGAGTTGTAGGGGGCGCGGATTTCGCTTGAAATTTATTACGATCGTTGCGATAATCTTCTTTCCTTTTTTTTCGTGACGCGCACACCGTTTAACCTTATTATGTTGCAGTTGTATCTGTTGTTTATGTATCTGTGAGGGGAGGCGTGGTTTATTTTTCGTACGTCCGTGTGCGTATAACAATGAGGTAATAAAATTATTTATAAACTTTTTTCTTAAGCCATAGCTTCAGAAAAAAAGTAATTGTTTAACATCCCTATACCTACAAAAACGTAAGTTATATTTTTTTCAATACTTCAAATGTTGCATATCACTTGGACGCTGCTGTTTAACTCCATTTTATCTTATCAAATAATTCTTTTAAAAATTTTAAATGCAGATATACCATACCTGCTAATATAGTTTTACGTTTATTAACATTCGTCTACAACACATTCATTTGGAATAAATACATAAATTATGGTTAGATTACCTTGCATCCTCTGCACGAATTAAAAAAAAATATGTAAATATTATTAATGAGTATTCTGATCGTGTTTACTATTATTGCAGTAATAAGTCGTTTACATTAAATAATACATAGAATTAGTATTAAACAAAAAACCGTTTTAATATCTCTGGCTATTAGCCGTTTTGCAGTTTTGTGCAACTAAGCAAAAGAATAAATTATTTAAAGACGAAAAAATGTTTATTCTTTACGATTAAAAAAAAATGTTTTGTACCTTGCTGTATTATCTCGGTATTACTCTTACGTCGTTTTTACAATGTAAGCCATAACAAGTCTCAGCGTCAAATATGGCTTCTTCTTAGTTTGGCATTGGACCACTAAAACAACGAAAGGATTGATTGATCTAAAATGTCTTATATTATTTGACTAAGGTGACAAGATTTTTAAACCTTGAATGAAGGGACGAAAATAAAACCAAAAAAAAAAACTTCCTAAAAAATAACACTGCCTGAGTAAAGAGAATATATACTTACAATCGCTTTCAACAACGTGAATAATTCACAAAACTTTAAAGCATTCAACTTAAAATGTATACAAAACAAAATTTAAGGAAAGATAATTCCAGTCATGCATTGCAATAATACCTACTGTTCAAAGCAACATGTTTTGTTTAATTGTTCGTAATAGCGTTAGCATACCCCATGTTAATCTACCTAATAATCGATACAAAATCGATGTTATGAGAAAAACGCCTTATACATAGATCTTTTGCCTGTCTTTATTAGATTAACTAGATTTAGAGAACCAAAATCACCGACATAGCCACCGGATTAGTAGCTGAAGTGGCAGTGGGCCGGTCATATAAGCCGCAGAACTGACGACCGCTGGAGTCGAAAAGTTCTGGAGTGGAGACTCGAGGCTCGCAAACGTAGTGTAGGACGCCCTGCGGCAAGATGGGTGACGACATTCGCAAAGTGGCCGGTGTGGGCTGGATGAGAATAGCCGAAGATCGGAAGCGGTGGCGTGCATTAGAGGAGGCCTATGTCCAGCAGTGGACGAACACAGGCTGATGATGAGCTGTTACCCGTGACTTCGTCAGCGTGTAATAAGTAAAATACCCGCGAGGTATGTTGAAAAATAATGTATAGTATAATATAAATGAGGTGTTTTTATTGTAGGTATGTGCCTATCATTACACTTCGGCTTTTGCTTCGACGATGACGAATTTCCATATAGACTTTCATCCCTATTTCAACCCGTAGTGCATCGCCGTACAGTTCGAAACTACAAAATTGCTAGAAAATTTAATAATAAATTTATCTATAGCAATAATATTCTATGTTCTCTCTTGAATTCTGCAAAAGTATATGCCAAATTTCATCGTAATCGGTTCAATAGTTTAAACAGTAAAGACGTACAGACAAACAGGCAGAGTTACTTCCGTATTTATAATATACGATTAAGATTAAATATCTGATATCAGAGGTAAATAAAGTTTATATTAAAAGTACAAGGGGTGTTACAGGTATTCGCATCCGCCATCACCAATCAATGCGGATTTTTATGTACCCAGATTCGAAGCTACAAACACATATTATATTACACGTGTTATGTATTCGTAACTAAAATGTGCAAAACACTATTTATAACAGCTGGATAAATATAGTAGAATTTATTAAAAAAAGCAAGTTGGAGACTGAGAAAAATGCAATTGTGCTAAAATATAATTCACTTTCAGCCCGTCCATGGCTCTGCCGGTGTTATTTTTAGATTTTTTTAAATGAATTTTCTCATGGCAAAAGTATTTTTATGATACTCAAGGTAAGTATAGCTTTCTAATGTTGAAAGATGTTTTAATCTGTGCGGCAGTTTTTGAGTTTATTTATTAAACATACACAAAACAAGTGAAATTGAAACAAAAAATCTATCGGTGGTCGGTCCCCTGTTTACAGGAGACCGTCCGGGTGGGTACCACCGCGGTGCCTATTTCTGCCGAGCAGTATGTAACTGCTGTGTTCCGGTTTGAAAGCGCCGTAGCTAGCGTATTTACTGGGTAAACGAGATTTAACACCCATGCCATTAAAAAAAAATACGACCAATTTCTATACAACCATTTTGCGCAATATAAGACCTCTGCAAGAAACTAGCCCCCGATTTCGCCACTGCGCTACTTTTAAATCAGTAATATCTTTTAATTTATTCATCTAATTAAAACGTCATGTTTGACAAGTTTAATGCATATAAAATGCAGTTTTTTTTAATTTATTTACTTTTACATAAACTTGCAAATTTTAATAATGTTTGCATAAAATGGTCATTGTGAGTTGTTCTTAAAACATAGATATATGCACTCGCTGATTTATTATGGGCTAATTCAATTAGTACGATTATGTAGAACATAATTTAAGTCTATCTCTTAAAGTAGAGCGACGATTAAATTGCAAAGAGCATTTGCGATGCAATCGTACAAGATTGTGATTTTTTACGCCGTAATTTTCCTAATTTCTCAAATATCAATAATCTCTTTATCTGAAAAATATTAAAAAAATCAGACCAAATGAAACCATAACCGCCCAACAAAATCATAAGCTCCGAATTAAGTAGCTCCTTGTTTTGAGAAGTCGGTCCAAAATACAAACGTTCACTAATATTTTAAAGTGTTAGCATAGATTATTTTTTATATCAGTTTTGAAATATATTTAATTAAAACTTCAACCGAATATCGTTTATTTTTAAATCATAATCAGAGACTACAATATAGCTATATTTAAAAGCTTCTTATATAAGAGATATTAAATTTACAACTTCATAAATGTAATCCGTACACTTTAACTAGTTTTTATGAATACTAAAACTGAGCATGAATTGAATTAAATAGTCTGTCCGCTAATGTCCTTTGTCCGGACCCCTCATACATATTAATGTATACATATTATGTCAATACAAACAATGGATTATGCTTTTTTTACAAAGTATAATATATTTCTCTTTTTACATTTAAAAATTTTATCTACTTGATTTTTAATCTGTAATGCACAAAAACAGGACGGAAAAACTACAATTAAATAATAATAGACTTTGAAACTGACCGACTAAGAATTCACTCATGAAATATTAAATAACTATGGTTTTGTTTGTTAATTAGAGACGAGAGCTGCCGTTTAGTCATACGCTATTTACAATAAGATGTAAAATAGAACTAAAAGCGATGTAAAATGAACACCGATTTTTCTTTATAAATCAACATTACAATTTTGAAAATAATTTAACTATGTTTTGTTGCAATTTGTAGTATATATTTAAGTATTTCTTAAGACTTATAGCACAGCTATCAGTTGAACTTGGAAAAATCGTTTGCATGTGGTATGAAGCAGATTAACCTGTCACAAAAAGAAAATTATAAAACAGGTAAAAATCACTGCAGTCAGCTGATAAGCAATAAGGCGCTTGTAACCTAGTTAACTCGCTCCATAATAAAATCTCGTTTTCTCTTTATTTTTTTACAGGATACCGTTTGCGGACGAACCAACGCAAACCTTATGCTCGTGGGTTTTGGACCGTATCCCACCACGCTGGTCTAGTGCGAGTTGCGAGTTTGGGGGTGGACCGACTTTTTACATGCCCATCCGACGCATGATTCATCTTACTTTTCAGACAATTGGGTGATCGGCCCATATTGACCTAACCAATTATCAAACAACAATGAAAATTTGTTAAGTCCTCGCAGGATTCGAACCCACGACCTCCGATTTCTAATGCACACGCCCATACCACTAGACTACGGAGGCAGATGTCTCAAGAATATGTGACATCATACGCTTACGGGCAGGGTGTTTCAGCACCATAAAGTAAGAAAAAACTGTTTCCGAATTTAATTCGACTCACGACACTAAAAAAGAACATTCAATCCATAAATCTATCGTAAGCCCTTAAGCGGATCTGTCAACTGCTGCTCACGTAAAACTAAAAGTTACCCCCGGTTGTTGTGACAACCAATTTGCTATCACAAAGTTCGGTAGCTCGGTAATTTTCTTTTTTATATCTTACTTAGGAGTAGGCATGTCGTTAATTGAAAAAGGTTTAACAAATAACTAAACTGTTTGAATTTAGCTTCTGAACGTTTTATTGAACCGAGACATTTGTAATGCGAAAGTTTTTACTTTATATTAAAGGCTTTCAAAATTATACCTTTCAACTAAACAAATATTTTAAATGAATTAACTGATAATTACTGATTTGGCTATTTATTTCATATTTTTCTCTAAATATCTACACAAGTGTTAATTTAAGATTTTTTTTTTATTTTGCGCCAAAACTGCAACAGATAAAAAAAATATGCTTAAAGATTGCGCTTGACAAATTTGAATCAAATCAGTGCACTACCACAGAGTGGAAAAAAAACAAACATGTCAAGCGTCGTTGTCAGGTCTTACCGGGAGATGGCGCTGCGCGTTGGAATTCGCGCGGGCATTTCGCTCGCGGGCTTCCGGTGGCGCGATAAATAACTGAGGGGCGGGAATGGGAGCACGTCGAGAGCGTTATTTGTAGGGCTCGCGTGTGAATTATTCGTGGGTTAGCGCCCGCTCAAAGGCTGCGCGACCCTTGTTAATGAAATTTCATATCCCCGTCTCGCTTACCGCCCTTTTGAACGGCGTACGGGGATTGTGTATTAGCGATTAAATCCTTTGGCACCGATGCGTAATGCTGTTATAATGATTGAAATATTAAACGTTTTATAATATTGGCTTTTTTAATAGTCCTCGATATAGTGTACGACATTATTTTTTATATTGCATTCTTTCTAGACAAGGTTTTTCGTTATGACCTTGCTTTAACTTTATTAAAGGAGTAACTAGAAGTATGTATAACATGATTAGACTACAGAATAAATTGTTTGCTATAAAAATGCTTGTGTTAATGACATACAATTCTTACAATAGTTATATTTTTTTAATCTTGATGTAACTAAATTTAGGTAAATGTACGATTTAAAAAAACGAACCTCTTTTACGAAAACATTCCTAAGTCAAAAATTAATACTTCATGCATAATTTGTTTTACATTATTTCCCATCTCAATGAGACAAGATCATTATTTTCCTGCTATTCAATTCCTACTTTAAAATTATGACAATTTCGAATATTTTAATAATAATAGCTTTTACGCCATTAAAAAAAATGTCTTGTCATTTGAAAACTAATATTACACTATGTAGGTTATGTCATTATTAGTACAGCAAAAAAGACAATATAAAAGTACTAAAATTCTTTATCAAGAATACAATAAAACGATTAAACAATCACGCTTCATCTACACAAAAGGGATATCTCGTGGAGTAACCGTGTCAATGTCAAATTGCGACATATTCCCCAAACATTTAACTTGACATCAACATAAATTGACTTAAAATTATCAGAATACGTTTACATTTAAGATTGATTAATGCAAATTGTATGTATTTGCATTTATATAGTTTTATATTTATTTCATAACTTTGATGTATGATTAAATGGCATATTACCTAGTATATTTGAATTACAATATTAGATACGAACAAATAATGTCTGTAATCAAATAATAACTGCCTCCGTAGCCTAGTGGTTAAGGGCTTGTGCTTAGAAACCGGAGGTCGTGGGTTCGAATCATGCGGAGACTCAACTACATTTCTAAGTTGTTTTCTAGATGGTTAGGGCAACGCAGGATGATTACCTGATTGCCTATAAAGTCACATGATACATGGGTCGTATGGGCATGTCAAAAAGGGAGTGCACTTTTGTTTGCGCGTACACTTGTACTTGTACTAAAATATCTCCTGCGCAGATATCTATAATATAGTATGACGGCCGTAGGCGAAATTGTCTACGAGGACATGATTATAATTAATATCTGGAACTTTGTAAACAAATTCTAATGTTATAACGCACGGCCGCCATATTGGTCCAACATCATATATAATTGATTAGTTATTTACGACAAGAAGTTCTAGAGTCAGGTTGGAAGTCCATATATAAGTATCTTCGCTAATAAATTATTATTTATTTATTCCAATAATAAAAAGTAACATTTAGTGTTAGTTATGTAAATGGTAGTCTATGATTTAGCTAATTTAGAACTAAAATAGATGTAAACAAAGTAGCCATAGCAACGATACGAACGTGGCATTATATACCTTTCGTTTTTATTTATGAATTGTACATTAGTACTTTGCCGCTTACTTGTTAAAAGTTACTCTTTCGTACTTCGTTGGCAATAAATCAGGTAGTAAAATAATTTTTATAGCCCATCATCATAACAAAATCACGCATATTATGAGCCACATTGATATAAAAAGTTGCGACTATATTAAAAAAAATTGCTTTCGAGAGTTTTTTTAGGGATTATGAGATAACCCATTGTTGTGGCCTTCGTTCTAAAACTCGGCAGTTAAATGTAATCTTATAATGCACTGTGAATAACTTCACTCGAGTATAAAGGGTCATTCATATTTGTTAAGCTTAAATTTTCGTTCAAGTTAATTATCTACCTACAAAAGTATTACAAATTATTAAGTGAAAGGACCTCCGATAGATCCGAACCTAGTTAGTACCAATACCGATTTTAAGGAAATTTAGCCGTTTATAGAAAATTTTATTGAATGATATATACCCATCATCATCAGCGTGTGTTAGTCCACTGCTGGACATAGGCCTGCCCTAATGCACGCCTTCTCCCTCAGGGGGTTTTTGACCGTATCCCACCACGCTGCTCCAATGCGAGTTGGTGATATATATCTATGTTTATCATTTATGTTTAACAGAGATACAACCATAAAACAGTTAGCACTTATAAATGCGTACAAATTTGTCAAAACACCGTGTCTATGGTACTTTTTGTTATATAATGATACTTTAATGTTTACACAATAACGAGAATTTGAAATTTAATAGTTCAAAGCAGCTTTAAACATTAGGAAATAGCTTTATTTCCTAATTCGCCTGTTTGTAATATAACATTGTAGAATTAGCCATAACAGCGTTCGCCATTAAACGTAACTTGCCTCCCGGCGGCAATGCACTTTGCGGAGCTGATAAACAATGCTGTTAACATATGTAGCGAGTTCCGGTATTCTTAGTCGAATGAATATTAACACATTCTGTGAAAGTTGTAATCAGATTAAAATTAAATGGCTATACTAAATACGGCTTTTGTCGACTATAATTAAGCAGCCACGTTTTTGTTTGGCCGAAAGGCGTTGTTCATATAAATACCGTATTTTATATGGTTCTACTAGGGACACATTAATACTCTGATGCTGAGCAAGATCAATGTCGTAGCTATTCTTCTATTACCGAATTAGAATAAAGATGAAGAGTTGCGATCGACTTTTATTGCAGTACTTCCAATGAAATTGCCTCATTTGAGACCTACATATATTTATTACACAAAAAGATGTTTTAATGTTGCATATTAATTCAGTTTTATCATTACTCATTTATCGAATGAAGTGATAAAAAGATCATCACAATAATCTGATATGCGTTACATATAAGAAATACAGCACATTACACCACAATGAGATATTTTACGTTGTCAGTAACTTTTCTACCTTTAAACCGGAACACGGTATATTTTTCACACTACTGCTTTTGAGCGAAATGTATAGAAGTAAACCACAGTGTTGCTTCACTACCTACGACCCAGAATCGTTTAAAGTATTATCTCTGCCAGTTGCGAAAAATTGACAATGCAATCAATTATTTATATTAATAATAATCTAAAAGAAATATAGACTAGAAACCTTTAATTGTATAATTTGTTACAAGATTCATTTGAATATTTGTATCCACAAAAAATTGATAAATACTTCCTCGATAGTTCTTTTAGGAATCGACATCAATTTCTAAATTGAATTTTAATATAAATTTGCTGTTACTCGCGAAATGGTCTGCGAAGTTATACAAAAAAGAAAATTCCGTTACATTTTTTGTGAGAAAAATGTTGCCTACGATAACTTAGGCGACCACTTTCGGACAAATGTTAAAGAAAATATTCCTTTTGTGATATGTATCGGTTATGTATCACAATTTGTCATCAACTTGATGTTGCAAACAAAACTCTTACTTTTTATACATAAAACGAATTTATCAACAATAATACGAAAGATTAGCGATAGAAGGCTGAAGAATGTTGTAAAAGAATTTGCTTAAATCTCTTTATATTTCGAGATATAATATGTTTATTTATAATCATATTTAATTCAAGAACTGTAATGCTTATCTCAAGGAATTAGTAAGTTTAATATTTCGATGAAAGGGATAAATAATAAATTAAAAGGATTTTTATTATTTAAATGCCATTGAATATAAAACTGTAGGCATTGAATTGTGTTATTAGTGTAAGGTAACATATGTTTGCGCTGACGTACTTGATTTTTTATATATCAGTCGATCCTCATAAAACGACGAGTCATTTACTCGTTCCACACGTGATATCTAAAATATAATTGATATTTAAATTACCAATTTCAACTGAAAATTTTTAATAACTTATATGATATACTTAAAAATGTTTAAACCTTCGCTACGTTTAGTACACGTTATTATAAAACCGTAAAATAATAAAAGTTATTCCAAACATCATAATCAACATGTACGAATGTAATAATATAAAATCGATGTTATTTTCTTTAATGCCGTATCAAACTCATCATTATTATTTTTTTGGTATGAAAATTAAAAAAAATAAAATTATGATTTCTATAATTATTTTACGATAAATGCTATGTTGTTTGGATTATTGCCAATTGCATTTTAAGTTGCTGTCATCCTATCTAGACTAAGAGCTTGCTTGCATAAGTAATATAATTATACGCCAATCTAACTCCAGCATGTCACAAATATACAATAATTAATAGATGCAAATAGCTCCATCAAATACACAACATCAATTCCAGTAAATTAATTTAATCGAACCGGCTCGTTTTGCATATATATTTTACGAAATCCAATAACAATAAATTTGCTAGAAAAGTTAACGAAATATGTATATTGGGCTGTTAAATGATTATAAATTAGTAATCTGAGGTTTTTAATCCCTTTTATAAGTCCATATTTCAACATATTTTGAAATACTTTCGCAACAAGAGACAGATTATCGCTTTAAGTTATTTCTTGAATATCTGTGACAAGCAATGAATAATTATGCCTTTTGATTTAAAAATAGGCGAAATAAAATCTGGAATCCAAAATTTATAGTAGCTTGTAGATATCTTGCAAAAACACAAACATGTTTGCACTCTGCATCACGATGATTTTGAATTTTAAAAAAAAGATCTCAAATTTTTAGGATTTTTTTGAGTTAAAAAAATATTTTTTCGATCGATACAATTTCGATAAGATTCACTTTTAATATGTAGGGCGGTGACTTTATTTTTCACTTATGGCACACTTAATTCATGCATCAAGATATGTAAATGTTTGTTAAACTTTGACGGTTTCTTGGAATCGCAAATTAAAAAGATCGACATTTAGGAACAATTTGGTAGACAACGATTGCAGTATTCGATACTTTATCATGTATACAGGTAAATAAGCGTGGGCTGTTTTAGTTTAATAATCTGGTTTGATAAAATATTTTAATATTTGACTTTCAGTTTAGCATCTATACAGAACACAATTTTTGTGACGAGGCGTCTTGACTGTTATGTAATATTACGTAAAGCAATCATGATCTTATAATTTTATCTGTATTAATATCCAAAAATCATCTGTATTAATATCTAATCGATTTTGTTTTATAACCAATAAAGGCCATTACCACACGAAATATTATAGTCCACAAGTGCAATTGTTGGCGCTGACACAGGCGACGATGGGGCTGACCAAGAGGGCCCCTTTGCTCTCGAACCAATATTGGACAGATAACAGACGCGACCGGAGGGATACGAAGGCAATCGCTCAGCAAAGATTCACTAGTACTGAGTTTCCCGCCATTTTCTCGCAATAGGTTACGTTGTTCAATCCTTCTAGATGTTTTGAAAGGTGTCTTGGTCTTGTTATTCCATCAGATCTATTCACCCCTCGGGTATATTACCTCCTATGCATCGATAACATTTCAATGTTTTAAAGGTACTAACTCTAAATCAGAATGGTATTGTTTCAAAACCGGTATCTGTTATAATTTTTGTTCATGTACATAGTTTTAACTTATTAGTGTCATCTAACGCATAGATCATTCTTCGTTTAGCGAAGTATACACCAACTAAGCCTGCTCGTGATCATGGATGCTGAAAAGAATCCGAAACGTCGGGAATAAATATAAATAACTAACGCGAAAAATTTAGTACTGTACTTAAAACATCCTCCGTAGCCTATTATTAGTGGTATGGGCGTGTGCTTTAGAAACTGGAGGTCGTGAGTTCGAACCCTGCGGGGACTCAACAAATTTTCATTGTTGTTTCCTAGTTGGTTAGGGCAATTTGGGCCGATCACCCAATTGTCTGAAAAGTAAGATGATCCATGCGTCGGATGGGCATGTAAAAAGTCGGTCCACCCACCAACCCGCATTGGACCAGCGTGGTGGGATACGGTCCATACCTCCTAATGAATAGGGGTGTATTAGGGGAGGCCTATGTCCAGCAGAGGACTATCACAGGCTGTTGATTGATTGATTGATTTGAACGCGAAAAATCTGTACATTACTGAATTTAAAATTTAAATAAAAAAAAAATATTTCTTTAAGTTATGCTTGTGGCATTTTTAATTACATTGATTGGGTACAACAGCAATTTACCCAACGGTAAAGTAAGATTCACAATTTCACGATGTCGTATAACAAATAAATGAAATTTTTGGTATATGTCTGTATCTCAGAGATACAGACATATACCAACTTAGTCTGCCCGTGATCATGGATGCTGGAAAGAATCCGAAACGTCGGGAATAAATATATTTAAGTAACGCGAAAATCCGTAAATTAGTGGATTTGATATGTATAATAATCGCGTAAATAAAAGAAATAATTATGACTGAATGGTGTTAAAAATGATGCTAGGTTATCTTCTATCACTTTACAAAGTTCGAATCATATTCTCTAATTTAATATAAACATTGGAAAACAATTTAAATTATTTTTAAATACTCCCTATTACAATAATTAATTTCATAAATATATGCCACGACATGGCTCCTGAACTAACTCCGAATAAAGCCGGTACTTGCACAACACCAGCGCGGTCAACCAGTAGCCACTTTTAATTATGCAGAGTTTACGATTAACTGAACTCAACAACGAGTTGGTTAATTACAAAATATAGCGATAGCGGTCATTTTGTAGTCTAATTATGTTATGCGTTATCCAATACGAGATGAGTATTGTAATGTTTATTTATTATTTAAACAATGTCAAGTGCTTAGAAGCGCTGTTCATAATTACGATTCGCATGAACTATTCAGCTCTTGGCAGTTTTCATGTTTAAGTGTGCGTTTTTTACTTTATTATCTATGATAGTGCTTTTACTTTGAGCAAACATTTATCGTAACGATGTAATGAAGACTTTAATCGTCTGCTGGATACAATATATAGATATAAGAATTATTCAGAATGGTTCGTACATATATTTGAAGAACAATAATAATAAATTAAATTAAAAAACAGGCAACAAAAATGTGATACCTACCGAGTAAAGTGCTAAAAAACGAAAAAATTATTTGCCTTAACCCTTGATTATTTATGAGAGGAGATTTTACGACACTAATTCAAATAAGGCTTTAAAGATTTTATGATTTATGTAACACCTGTAATAGTATTCTCTATCTATATACAAAAGGTTTTCGAGTTTAAAATTCAACGTGATCGCATCTCTAAACGAGTTTGAAATGTGGGTTCGAATCTTGCGGGGACTTAACAAATTTTCATTGTTGATTCCTAGTTGGTTAGGGCAATTTGGGCCGATCACTCAATTGTCTGAAAAGTAAGTTGATCCATGCGTCGGATGGGCATGTGAAAAGTCAGTCTACCCACAAACCCGCATTGGACCAGCGTGGTGGGATACGGTCCAGAAACCCCTAAAGGAATAGGAGAGGCTATGTCCAGCCATGGAATTACACAGGCTGATGATGCATACATTTTTTAAATTGTCTGCCTATTTCCAATATAAAGATAACCGAAAACAAAATAGCCTATAAAATTTAAAGGCAGTTATTGGCATATATTTTAAAAGCACATTTTGTCTTTAACCCCTTGGTTTTTTTATTATTAATCTATGTTAGTCCACTGCTGGACATAGGCCTCCCCTACTGCACGCCTTCTCCATTAGGGGTTTGTGGACCGTTTCCCACCATGCTGGTCCAATAGGGGTGGGTGAGTGGACCGACTTTTTACATGCCCACCCGACGCATGGATAATCTCACTATTCAGACAGTTGGGTTATCAGCCCAAATTGTCCTCACCAACTAGAAATCAACAATGAAAATTTGTTTAATCGCAGGATTCTAACCCACGACCTCTGGTTTCTAAAGCACACCTTTTACCACTAGGCTACCGAGGCGGTTGTTGTTTTTTTATTAATTAATGTTAACTAGAAAAGAAATCTTTTTAAGAAAACAATAGTTACTAAAATATCATCCATATTTTACCAATAGGTTTAGGTTTTTACCTTTTTATCTGCAACGTGTTAATAAATATCTTATAACTTTGATAAGTCAACAATATCAAGATTGTACGTGAATATTAACAAAACGAACCCGTGGTATGTTCGTCTTAAAGCCATTAAATCTCTACTCGAGAAAGAGGCTTAACTTAGGCGGAAACACCTACCATAATCTCATCGGGATTACCTAAAGGAAAGAAAATGTTTTCAGAACATAAAACATTCATTATATTATATTTGTTTAATTACATTATAACGTTCATATTTAAAAATTAAACTAAGAATTTATTTCGTTACTGTTTCGATCGCGGTTAGTACGCAAGTTTTGCTAATGTAAAAATAATGCTAAGGTCATTTACATTATTAATAATTACAAATTTAAAAAGGATATAGATATATCTGCAGTGGTCTATATGCATAAATTTTCATTCGGTAACCTTAAATAAATGACCTTATGTTAAATCAGCTATGAACTATTTAAACATATATTAGTTATATAAAATAATAGCTATAAAAATATAATTAACTAAAATACAGTCTATAACCCATGGAAATAGATTTTGTCTACGGTATAGACATTTTGTATTGATACTCCGTTCTTTTCGGTCCATTTTATCAATATAATTATCACTTAAATCCAAATTATATATTTTTTTCTTTATTAAGGACATAAATATTAAATTCTTATTCATATTCGTGGGGTGGTAAAATAGGCTCCTATAATGATTATAAACCATAAACTTTGTTAATATAAAAACAAATAATAAAGATTACAGATATTGAGCTCAATTGTTTACAATACAAAAATGTGTCAATCTATTCAGATATCGCTAATTTAATGCACTGACGTAATTAAATTTGCATACGCCAAAAGGCCACGGACGTATGTTTCGTCGTTTAAAATACAATTGCTAGGAAATAAAAAACAAAGAACAATAAGATATTACAATTCAACTTGACGAAATAACGTAAAACAACGGGATCTGCTACAGAAACAGATTGTCCCTCGCACAAAAGTGCTACCATCTCAAGAGAGTACCCATTTATTACATGGAAATCGAAGTGACATTATTAATAATTGTGTAACCATTATATAAATGTATATAAAACGGATATTTGTTTAGTTATACATTTATAACATCCGGATCGAATACTTGAACAGCGTATAACTGTTTTTTTTATTCCGAGAAAAATCTTTCCCCAAGCATCGTGGACAGCCTCGGTGCGCCAATTTAGTAACGGAATGATTGAACACGCGGTAACCATGACAACGAAGAAGTAGGTTCATACGCCGCTCGTTCTGGTTGATAAAAAAACGAGATATTCTCCAAGTGTTTATGTAAACTACATCTTTATTGGATTTTTCATAGATCTTTCAATGTTATAAACATTAGGAATTAATGAATCTTCGTAAAACCATAAGTCTCTTTGATTTACATATTTCAAAGACAGGTTACAGTGATCGATGCATAAGACTAAACTAGATTTTTATCCATTGATTATAATAATGTAATTAGTGTTTGTTTTTCACACAAGAAACGTCATTGCAAACATATGATTCACGAAATTGTGTTATTTACTATTTGAAAAGTAGATCAATTTTTCATACATTGTAAAATACTCAAGTTACGATATCATTTTTTAAGATAATTGATATTTCATTTACACATTTGTTCTCTTTACATAAAATTCCTACATCGCTTCTTTCATAATGAAAAAGCATTTTCAAAATTTAAAGATTTATTTAAAATTATGAAACGCTATTCTGATAACAATTATTATTCACAATAGTCTTTCTAGGTAATAAAATAATTTATTATAATTAGAACAAGAGTGAACCATTGACTAAAAAAAAGCAATTATATCAGTCTATCAATTGGTTATTACACTAATTTATCGTTTTATTCATCATTTAACAAGAAGTGAAGTTTCTTAGATTTATAAATTAAGAAATACTATTAAAAAATTGTAGGAATCTCTCTTGAATCTGGGCAAAGATTCCTTTGAACAGCAACGCGAAGAGGAAACTTACCTAGATCGTAATTAGTAGATCCCGACTAAAAGCGCCAAAAATGGCACACACTACCCATGCAGTTATAGCAGCTTTTTCAGACAGCCTTACAACACAACCACAACATGAATGTATGCGTCTTTAAAAACAGATAAATATACACACAAGTGTAACCAGTCAACACAGTACTTATAAATAGAAAAATTACACTACAAAATGTTAATTCTTTTAAGGTTTTCCTTTGTTTTAAACGCTTACCTACCTGGTAGCAAGGGGAACCCGCCTTGTCCATAACAAAACCAGCGTAAGACGCCACAAATTCGTTCGCTGACCTGAGACATGATAGTAATTACGTCTTATAGTGCCCATTCAAACCGGAAGACTGTAGTGTTTAGACGCTACTGATTTGCGGCAGAATAGGCACTGCGTAGAATCCTATTACAGTCCCTTGTAGAAAGGGTAATCTGACGAGCCGCTTGGCGTAGTGGTTAGTGACCCTGAATGTTGCGCCGAAAGTTGTGGGTTCGAATCCTACCACGGGAACATATTGGGTTATGACCATATTGTTCTCTCTGCGTCCATAGCCTAGTGGCGTCAGCTTCATAAACCGGAGGTCATGGGTTCGAATCCTGTGGGGCCGCAACAAATTTTCATTGTTGTTTTTAGTTGGTTAGGGCAAGTTGGACCGATCACCCAATTGTCTGAAAAGAGATGATCCATGCGTCGGATGGGCATGTAAAAAGTCGGTCCTCCCACCAACCCGCATTGGACCAGCGTGGTGGGATACGGTCCAAAACCACCTAATGGATAGGGGTGTATTAGGGGAGGCCTATATCCAGCAGTGGACTAACACAGGCTGATGATGTGTGTATGTGTGTTCTCTCGTATCTGGGTGTTAGTATCTATGTTATAAAAAATCTATGTATTTATCAGTCATCTAGATTCCATAGTACAAGAAACGCTTAATTTTGGACTAGACGATGTCGGTTATTCATCTAGGAGTATTATTATTATGATATAAAATAGTTATAAGTATGTCTTAATTCCCTCTAACAGGAACAAGTGAGTCAGTTAAAAACAATATGTGATTAAGTGACACTTGATACCTACCCCACTTTGTGAGCGAGAACTTCCTACCCTGCATTATCCCGAAATTATTAAATGGGAGAAAGATCTTTATGAAGGCGCGGCGTAGGGCTGTCATAATGTTTGCGCAAATAAATATATTCATTATTATTATTTTTTTGTATTTAATGAGGAAACGAGTAAAGTAAATAAATTGTTGTGACAAATAAAGCAGGATATAAGTTTAGCACTATACATAACTCTATTAATTACCTTATGAAATTGTAGCAAGTCATTATCTGTGAATTAAAAGTTAGGTACTACCAATTTCATTGATCGTTTTTTTTTTTTTTTTAGAAATACTAACAGAATAACATGTTGTTTTGTTTACTACAAAACAACATAATATAAATATCTTGCTAACGTAATGCTTCTTTAAGGTAAGTAACAGCATACATAGAAAAGACAGATGTGTATTATCCTTTATCTTAATTCTGAATACTTGCTAAATTACCAAACTAAATACAACAATAGAGCAATTTATAATTATACGAAAATAATAGCAGTTAAAAATATGAAATTTTAAACTGCTTTTTTTAATTTAGAGTTTGTTTAAATTGACTTTATCAAAGGTGTGATTTTCTATGAAATAACTATTATTATTCTAAAAGTAAACTAACACATTATTATTCTAAAAGTTTTAGATTACTGTCCTCTAAGACTATTGTCTGCCTTTCCTTTTACCAAAACAAAAAAAACTACTAGGCAGTTCAAATCCTGCAGCGAGAACACTTACAATACTGCTGCTCCCTTGTGAGACACGGTACTCACGTAGATTAATTCATTATTATTATTGATCACCCAATAACCTCAAAAGTAAGGTGCAAGCAAAATGTACGGCCTAGCTATCAAGTCCATTTGTGATGGTTAATTTGGCATCACTGATATCTAATTAAGTTAACCTTTCCAGCTAAATAAAAAAAATACACGGTGGGATTGAAGGCTGATATTATCAAAGCTCGAAGTCACAAAGACAAAATATCTTCTAATAGGTTTTATTTAATTTTTTACACATTTGTTTTTTATTATAGTCGAATATTTTATTACAACAAACAAGTGGCAACCCTAATTGATGACTGAGCAGCGGCATTCACACGTACTTTGATATTTTCCCCTCACAATGTTCGCTATTCAAGTGTATAGCTCGGCTTTGATAAATATATTTTGCTTATTTTTTTTTCGTGAAATACGAATAAAAAACGCTAAACGGAACAACTAAACGTAAATAGGCAGTTTTTTGGATCAACGGAAACTGTATAAAAATCACTTACACGAGAAGAATAGTTCTTTTGAACTGTTTATAGAAAATAATGTCACAATGACTGACTAATTGACGGCGAGTGACCTCAACCGTAGCTTTATAGGACGTAGATTCGAATCATATTTTTTTTTTGTGATATTTTCTACTATAGTGAATTTATTTACAACGAAATGAGGAAAGATATATTAGGTGTGACCAACATCAACATTTACGGTCTTTTCATTAATTCCATCACCGGTTGCATTGCTCAATCTACAAAACAAATGCTAGATGGCGTTAACATCGCGTTCAAAAAAAAATTTCATTGCGACGTTCGTCCTGGAACTAAAAAAAAAACAAAAATTAGGTACATATCAAGAAAATCACGTTATTATTAAAAAGGTATAAAAGATTTTGTCCCTTTTTATTAAGTGTTAAAATTTTTACAATAGGCGTTATTTATTAACATAGTAACTACAAGTTGACCATAATAAATAGAAGCTGGGCTTGTTTGTTCAGTACACTAACGCCTAAATTACGTATAGTCTATAATTTATACGCAAGTTATTAACAGTTAAAAGGATAAAGCGAAACACATCCGCAATTATGACTATATTCCTCGTACCTAACAAGCGGTCACTCGTAAATATGCGTAATTCATTCGGCTGTGTTAGATTTTGAACAACATATTCAGCGAATGAACTGTAATTGCGAAATAAATTGGCTTATCCACCGAGTCACTTAACGTTCTGGCTCCTTAAAAGTCTCCCTACCAATATTAGGGCTGAGGCGAATTTCATTAAATTGAAATGTATTTTTCTAATAATTTACGTGGACGTATCCATTAATAGTCGTTGGAATTAAGTTTCGCGCCTTACTTCGTAATGTTTTTTGTTTTAAAAACTTTTTCTTGTTGTTTTATAACATGACAGTTGATTAGCGAGTCCGCTATGTTTACACCGTCCGGGGGCGCAGCGTGTCGCGGCATCCGCTCCGCCGCCGTTCGATTAAGGACAAATCAATAAGGCGGCGATAGCGAGTCGCTTTAATAGAGTGAGCGGGTCGACTCGGCTCGGGCGTCCTCATTACCCCCGCAATTAGCGCGCGCCGCGCTCCCGTCGCCGACGACGCACCCCGCGCGAAAAACGAATAAAAAGAGCTGCCCTCAAAATGGCCGCCGCCCTCACACCGCCCCCTCCCCCCTCCCGCCGCCGCCTCCGCCGCCACCCTCCCCGCACACCCCCGCGCCGCTTCGTGATTGCATCCCCGCAGCTCTTATAAATATGGCCGTATTCCTCCCGCCTTTACTGATTGCCCGTATACCCCCCTCCCCTTACACCCCCCGCGACCGCGCCGCCGGCGTCTGAATAGATAAACGAGTCCACGTGGACTGCCGCGCTCACAAAAATCACCTCCGCCAATCGCGCACCGAGCGCACCGTGAACGGGCCAACGGGCGCGCCGGGACGCGTGTAACTCCGCCCTTAATAAGCGATCCGCACGTTTCGACCAATGGCAGCGCGGAACGGTCCGGCTGCCGCTCGCCGGCGACGAAGCGGTCCACGTGGACTGACGCACACACGCGGCCGAGTATAATGCCTCGAGTGGAAATAGCTATGACGGCGAAATGTGCGACGGCGAAAAAAATAAAATGCGGTCGGTCGGTGCGGCGCGGCGGCGGACGGAGCGCGGGCGAGTGGGTGTAAACAGGGGATATTTCGGTGCGGCTCACGGCTCGCGTGTTGTTATCGAATGCGCGCCGCTAATGGCGGATCGCGGGTCGCGCGTTTCCCGCTCTCTGACCGCGGCGACGGAGCGCGTTCGCAACACGCGCGCCACCGGCGGACCGAATGCGCCACATTAATCTGTGCCACCGGCTAATCGGCGCTCTATGATACCTACTAACGACTAACACCACGTAATGAAGCGACGATCGACGCCGATTGCAAAACAGAATGTACTGAACAAACAAAAAAAAGAAATAACATTATCTTCTTAACATCATTTAAGCCTTCGTAACATTACGATCTGTATAATAAATTTTAAAACTATCATAAAACGGATCTACACAACACTATGTTTACATAATTTCATATCGATCCGAGTTCACAGAACCGTGCCCGCAATAAATCAACCTTAGCGACTCGACAAAAAACAAGTTAGGACAAAAACAATAACTCGGATTCTATTCAAGAGAAATTCGATCTCGAACTGGCCTCCCGCAGACACGACGCTCCATCGGCCATTTGCGTCGCGACAATTAGTTTAGGGGCATTCGACGCGCGGACAAAAAGGTCGCCGGAGCAGAATGCATAAAGCGAGCTTTGTAAAACGATACGCGCTACATGAATGTGGATGATAAAAACTTCGGTATGTCACGCGTCCGCGTAGACGCGCGTAAGAAACTTCGAGCGGCGTGGGCGTACTGCGGGGAACGCATAAACTATTGTACGCGGCACAACATATAGATGAATATAATAATCACAATATATCCGAAATGATGTCCTCGGTAGCGTTTTCACTTGTGTATAGCGAGAAAAATCCAAATAGTCGCTACTAAACTACGATTCCTTAGTCACGGGCATGACGGAATTGCTAATGGCGCGTTTTAATTTGGTGCGAGTCGATCGCTTGCTAATTTACCCGCCAAACGATTGATGTTTCTTTTTTTATGTCGATGTTAATCTATTGTATACCAGTTCGAGGCGCTTTATCGAAATGTTGGCACAGATTATAATTAATATTTGGTATTTTAATAAAGTAAATTTAGATAAATGAATAAACCATTAACTAATATCTATGCAGCAACTTTTTTTTTAATAAAAAATATTTTTATTATTAATTATTGTATAATTATTATTAATTCATTGTGAAAAATATGTATTACGATATCTTAATCAAGTAATATTTAACGTTTCGGTATAAGTGTGTTAGAGTAAATTTTTAATTAGTTATTTTTTAAATCGTTATTAAACTAACTATGGTCTCACGTCTATGTAGTAACGGATATAAAAAGTATAAAAATATTTTTGAATATTTTCAGCATCTCCGGAGGTCGGGCATCCGTACAAATATTTGATTAACAGTGAATTCGTCGCGTGGAATTGTTTGCCTCGAAATAATTCTGTTTATCGTCAACTTGACGTTTTTTATCTTGGAACAAAAAAAATACCGCTTGTTACTTTTTTTATTAAATAAAACCAATGTGTGGCTTTTGAGTCGTACTTGTATAAATAGCTTGAACTATTACAACTAGTTTTAAATTTTAACCTGTTAATAATCTGTACATATGATAAAAGTAACACATTTTGAGGCACTTAAGGGCGCCAAAGCTTTTTTAAATTCGCTTTGTAATTAAATTTAAATAATATTAATTGCAAAAGAAAAAATACATATTCATGACAATAAAGTTATTCAAGTAAGTAAGATATAAATATACCTATTAGGATTTATATTATCATCTCGAAATGGCCTTGAACTAAAGCGCAGATAAATAAATTTCTTAAGATAAATAAAGCAGCAACAATAACATTAGAAATAACTACATAAATAAATATTTATGAGATGTCCATGAAAAAATATGCAATTGTAACAAAGAGAAATAAATAAACAAAATGCCATTCTCTACGAGGGATTTGAACCAAATTAATTCCGGTTGAATCTGATAGGCAGGACACAAAAGAACTTAATGTTTTAAAAATTAACCTTCATAATTATATTCTGAAATCACTATATTTGAAAGTTTTGCGTAATAGTTTCGATATAATATTTTTTTTACTTATTAGCGGTATGCTATCAATCTGAATCATTGGAAAAATATATGTTTGCCTGTTTTGATTATGTAATTAAGAATCTTTAGATAATTATTGCTTCATGATTTTATATTTTCATATTAAAAGATTTAAAAGTACTACATAACTTTTATCACTGTATCAAAATAGTACTAGAAGTGAGAATCGAATCCACACCCGTTAATAATCGAATGCACTGTTGTGGTCAGTGTTGCTAGTTCGTTTTATCGTTGAATTGGTAAGCGAGTCAATTTGCCGGCAAAACATCCGTGGCCCGAACTAATTGGCCCGACGTGAATAATGCACATGTTATTGTTGGAGCGCGCTCCGCCCCGCGCCTCTAACGACTTATTAATTGCCCGACCGTAATAAGACATTTACTGCGACAAATGCGCCTGAACGCTGCCAGATATTGCGGCCATATTGGATATTTGCGCGGGAAAAATTCTAAACTAGTAGCATGCGATCCGATAGACGCACATTCTTTTCGAGAGATATTTGTATTTTATATGTCGATTTCATAACGTTAGTTGGTTTGAATTATTTACCTAATTTTATGTCCTTTTTACATAAATATTACGCTTATTTATAATAATATATTTAAGCCAAAGTAAGATAAAGAAATTTCACGACTCAAGGAGAGAGTACTTGCGGTTAGTGAATTATTTTGTTTTTTTCATAACTTATTTGCACAGAGAAATAAAAGACGGTAACCAAAATCGATAATCGAAACATGACGGATAAAAAAAAACATTGGAATAAGATGCTATGCGGGTAATACACAATTTAAAACGCCGCCATTAAACTTAAATTATATCGTCTGACATGTTCTATTGACGAAGGAAATGTATGACGCATTCGTTGTTATTGTGCTGTACTAATATTATAACGTTATATCGTGTAGGTGCGTTCTTTTCCATAAATATTTTTATAGTAGACAATGACGTGTGAATCTACTCATAATAATTGCAATCAACCATTTTGAAAGCTCGCACGGGTGTTAATTGAACAGTTAATTAAAAAATGAAAAAGCATTAGTACAATACGCAATATATGGAAGTATTTCCCGATTTTTTTGTTACGAACCAATATAACATCGTGTATCATTAAGTAGTATCTTGCCATCCTTTTCGATTGTAAATAAAATTTTAATCATTTGTAAGTAAAGGGTTAATATAATAAAGATCAATAATAATATATCATGTAGAGCTTTATGCAAATTTCGTATGAAAATGTTTTAATTTTTTTTAAGTAGACTAAAAGTCATAAGTTAAAAATAACATATTTTGCTTATTAAAAAGTCACCGGATGAGCAAAACCCCTATTTATTGGTATACAAATAGCTACTGGGATCCGCATTTGAGCTCGAATGCTGATTGAAGTTTTCAAAAAATCCCGATTACTTATCCCGATAAAGTTCGATTGGTTTTTATCTAATCTCTCTTTAACAAGAACGGACCACTCATAATAATTCTCTGTGCTTTTCTCGGATGCCGTTTTAAGCTGGTAGATTAAGACTTAATGGGGGATAAAACTGTTGATATTTTTTTTTACTAAAATTCTAAACTTTTTTAAAATTACATGTGATCGCCTTTTATGCTAAGAATATATAACAAAGTGATAAAAACGCCGCACAAATAGATAAATCTAAACGTCATAACAAATGAGTTGTTACATATTTTTTAAAAACCAACTAAAATCATTGGTATTTTGTTTGAATTTATTTTGATCATATCAATTTTTTATCAATCAACAAATTTAACATACTCAATAGCATTGAGCGATCAGATTACGCTTGAATGGAGGAACAATCCAAAATGGCGGCACAAAAGAACTGTCATTGTGACACAACGGGCATTATTGAAAAAAATGTGAAGTGCTCGCGGCGAGATTTTACGCCGTGCCGTTGCACCGTGTCGCACTAAAAGTGAAAAGCAAGTCAGAAAACTTCGTCCACAATGTTGACGAACAGGTAAGTATAGCTAAACAGATAACGGAAAAAGTTTTAGGACAACTTTTTCACCCATTAAGCGTGACGGTGACAAAAAGGTTCACTTTTTTGCCTTTACAAAGGATATGAAGAAGTACAATTTGTCTAAATTTGAATTGTTTTCGTTTATATTAACATATAATGCTTTTTAGCCCGCTTAAAGTCTAAAACAGGCAGGTGAAAAGTTCTTATTATTTAAAACAGCGATAACCATACCGCTTTTTTGAACAATTCGGTAGCGTTTATTTGTAATGATACACAAAAATTAAATAAATCAAACATGATAGCGTAAATACTGGTCGTTTTTTGTTCGAATTTTGAGCATTAAGCGCGGGAATTAGCGTTCGGAAAGGTCGGTAGGGAAAAAAACGAGAACAACTGGCAACTCCGCCAGAATAAACGAGTCGTGGCGAGGGCCTTCTGGGAACCGAGGTGACTTTTTCAAACGGCCGCTTTTTGCGCACGACACAATAGCAGCTTATACAACTAAACGTTCGCGCCCGGTTAATTATCCGGCGTGTTGTTTGCTAAGTTCGTTTGGACCGAGCTAATATCGGTTCAGTTTTATTGAGCGCTAATACTACCATTGATTGCGGCAGACACGATGTACGCGCGACATTCGGATGTGATTATTTGAATAATTACTTACACGTCTATTGGTTGTCCTCCGGTTACAATATAGAAAATGATAACTTTTTGTGTATATACAAAAACACACACTGTAGTAACAAACAAATTGTAAATCATTTATTAAGATTAAACTCTAGTTTTATTTTTCATTAATGTAAGTCCAAACGTCGTGCAGTTATAAATATTGTTGCTTTTTCTTCATTCATTATTATAGGCGATGCCTAGTTCATAATTGACGCATAAGAAAAGTCCATAAACGTTATTATACACCGCAATATTGAAGAAAAAGTTTATGAATGTGATTTAAACCAATTAAACCCTAAATGGCGTGACACAAGGTTTCCCCATCATGAGATCACCCGACAAGTCGCCACATTGCACTTGACATAAAAAAGAACTTCTGGTTTTTATGTTTTCCTGGTAGCAAATAAAATATGAGAATACGCGGCTCGGTTTTGTTCATCGAATATTAAATTCGATAAAGCCGAGCCACTGAGACGGCAGCCATCTGCCGCGTTGCTTTGCACAAGTAGAACTAAAAGATGAATGAAAAAGAAGATGAAGAGCAGCGAAATAAACTCTATTGATTCATACGAATGAGGCTTATTGTATTACAATATTAAGTGCGGACGTAATAATTAACTTAAGGTAACATAACTACAATCACTTACTTTGAGCATTACTTTCACTTATATGTTAAATTAAATGTGAGTAAAGTTTTTAAAGTTACTAGGACAACATGAAAATTGCACGGGTCGCATTACAGTTATGAAGTGCGAATAATTATCATGGCCGCGATATAACGGTTGCCGATTAAGCGAGGTTTCCCGCCTAATTAATTATTGCTTATCTCGTCGAAACGTTCTGCCTCAGGCCGCTTCACATTCATAAAAAACAATCTGTTTATTCGTATTATTTTGTATAATGACAGGACGTTTTACATCGTTAATATATTATAATATTTTATAGATATAGTGATTTTCTTGAATAAAATCTTAGATTTCTTTTTTTCAAATCAAGAATTAATTGCAAAGTTAAATTTACCCTACTCATTTAAATTGGCTACCATCATAATGCGAAACTCATAAAAATAATTTATTTATAAATAACGATTGCTTAATTATACAAGTGAGACAAAAAAAAACAGGTAGGTATACGGTAGTATTGCCATATCCAATATTACTAAATTAACGGACAACATATGCGTCTGTGGCCTGCGAGCAAAACGGCCGCGTTCAGAAATAAGAAAAAAAATCATGATTAAAAAACGATCACCACACAAGACTGAACAAAAACGAAACGAGCGTCCGTCCGTTGATTGCCTATCATTTTATTAGCGCGACTCGTTAGCTCCGCAGCTGAGATCGCGATGAATTACGAGATACAGCGCGAAACGAGCAGGTGGCGTAGGCGGGCAAGGCAAAGGAGAGGCTCCGTGTGGTGAATTATCCGCTTTATAATAGAGGCGCTTAGGCTGCGCGTTCGAGTACCGCGAACTGCGTGCGGTGGCTCGCAATAAGAAGTCACGTGAACAAATTTTCGCATGCGAAAAGGATAAGCTGAAGTTCGGAGTGTTCTCTGTATGCTGACATAAAACATAACTTTTAATGCAGTTCAAGTCGTAAAAATACAATGTGACGTAGTTTACAAAATAATAACTGCGGAAATATACCTAAGTTGAATGTGAATATCTTGATGCTGTTCAAAAAATAGGATTTCATAAAATATTTATAAAGCTTTTAGATTGAATTTCAGGTGGAAAGGCAGTGGCTGTCTAAAAGTTATAGCGGTAAAAAAATCTGTTCATTTTTTCTAACATACGGTTTATAATGTTTTCATAATGTTTGGAAGCTTCCTCAAGCAAAAAGTGGTTATGAATTATTTTTGATACTTAACATATTGTTTGATTATAATTTAAATAATATCTACTATTCTAAAATAATATTTTTGTAAAAATTTTAATAATTTCTTTATTACCGGTAGCAGTTTACCACCAAAGATAGCTTTATCACTTGATAAATTATAGATACAATATCGTAGAGAAAACATGTAGGTATTTAAAAATTATGACAAATGTTCTTAAAATCACTACAACCAAAAAGAAGACTTAAAATTATATAAAATAATTGATATTTAAAAAGAGATTTTTATTCTAAAAAGTTAAGTTAATCATGTACCTAGTTATTGTCGTAAGTTATCATTAATGTAACGTAATCTCCGTTAACATGATAAATGTTCATAAAACTTGATAATAGCAAGACATGGATAATGGTTGCTTCATTACTCCTAATGCATAATTGTAGTGTACATTTACAGATATACCTACCTATATTATACATACCTCCTTTTTAAACGTTATACCTAGTTGGTAATCAATGTATAGGCAACGTTCTAAATTAAACTTAATTTTATCTACTTTATTTTTTAATAATATACCTAATATAACATAACAGAAATTTCAGCAAACTCTAAAATAACTAATAAGTCATCTGAAACATAGTCGACGATGTTATCATAAACTTAACATTACTAAAACTGACACAAAGTCAACACAAACAACGTCTATATTAGATTAATGTACGTACATACTCACATCCCCCGATTCATTTAAGTATTCCTCAAACATGAAGATAGTCGACGAAAAATTCGAGTGAAGAAAATATGTATGGCAGCGGTATGCGGAGGGTGGTCGAGAGGCTGGGAAGTGGGAATCGGGGGAGAGCGGGCGGTCCCCCCCGCGTCAGCGGTTAGTTTGCTTGCAGCCTTCGTCCGTGGCTGACGTTAGTCGTGTTCGCTACATATTTTATTTTACAACGAGACGCGAGTGACTGACCGCGCGTTATACGCGCGTCCAACTAGTGTTTGATCAGTGTGTGTGGAGTGTGTGCAGTGCCCTGTTTGTTTTTATATTAGTGGTGTATAGACGATGACCGCGTGTGTCTGACGCGGGGATGTATCCGAGCGCGGGCGCAATGAACGCCGCCGCAGCCGCTGCTGCCGTGGCGGCCGCTAGGCATCCGGTAAATGTCATTACGATGTTATTTTCATAATATATACATTATTTAACTTCTGACACATACATAATAAAAACGTCATTGCAATCTGCTTCGTGAAGTAATAAATAAAATAATTTTGTAGAATCGAAGTTCCATTCGTCAGAAATTGTTATTTTATTACTAAAACGGACTAAATCTATCTATGATACGTTTTGAGAAATATACTAGTGTTGTTTTAAACAGATGTAATTATAACTATTGCCCTAAATAAGTCTACTTGTTATATCTATGCGATATAATCCTTATGTTAGTAACCGCAGGGTATGATAATCTGTCGCGTTTACCGACGGCTGCCTGACCGCAACTTAAATCTTTAATGCATTTGTCGCTTCTAGCACTGGCCTATAATTCTAGTTGATTTAGTCTGTTTGATATTGCCATTAACGAATTAAAAATAAAGGCACTTGTATTACGAAAATCTAATAGACAAGTATCACTATGATTTGATTTTTAATGCTTGATATTTATTAAAAGATTGGTTTTTACAAAAAGTTACAAATACTTTCAAGTATCAGGTAATTTATTTTAAAAATATGAATTTAAATGTAAAGTTATCATTAATACAATTAGCGTAAAGAGTACACAATGACATCTGCAAAGTTGGATACATGTATCTTGCTACATACCAGATATTTTTAATACAAGAGATAAAGTAGTAATAAACAACATTTATTATTATTGTACAAACATTATTACAGATAATATATTAAAGTAAAACTCAGTAATATATCTTAACTTAATGTAATATACCCGGTATATTTTGTTTTATCATAACCAATTTTGGAAGTTGTAAGATCATTATGGAAGACCAAGTAAATATGATGATGAAGTGAATAACTCTTATCTCCGCTGTTAATACTAGGACTGTAGTATGCAAATGATCAATTAAATTGTAACGACTCATTGGGTACTGCATTTGGGTTAAATCAGATAAATTTAGCACAAAAAAAAATATATACTAATGATTGTACTGCTCTTCTGTAGTACGATATTAAATGATCAAAGTAAAGAATAAGTTTTTGTTAAATTAACAAAAGTTGAAGTTTCTTTCATTGGTCAACCTCATTTATGCTTAATATAAATTTACACACACTTGAAAAAGCTATGAAAACATTCCTAAATATCTAACTGAGTATATATTTTTTTATCACTTTTTTATTTAAGAGTATAAATTCAGCATGTGAGAGATTATTGTTTATACACATATTTGTGTAGAATCTGTGTCATGTCCTGGGTGCCTACTCGACTTATGTCAATATTTGAGTGCCAGAATTACGCTATGAATAAATGCTAAACTTACAGCTGAGTTAGCGTTGTCAAATAACAGTTTTTGATTAAAGCATTGTTGCTAAAAACCTTTTTTTTTAGTGGTATAACCTTTTTGTGGTCGTACAAAATTAAAAAATATATTATGCTTGATATTTTTGCAATTAATACAGAATATTGTTGTCAAAGACTTTAGTCTATTTCTTTGTTATTACCTATTAACAAAAAATCATTTTATGTAACGTAAAAAGTTTAGGCACAAGCTATTTGTATCCCCAGAATTTAATTTGGAAATTGTCTCTTGTCTAGAGACATAATAAAGTATAATGTGACCGATTATTCAATTAAAAACACCGCTGACCCTTCAAAGTAGAACACATCATGTCTAAAATTATCTAATGTTAAAACAATATCTTATAAAAGAAGCGGGCATTCTACATTAGGCACTAAACCTTAACGGAAATGTGTGATATGATTGAAGTAGATCTATGTATCAGGTCTAATCAGATAAGTCGAGTGTCTCCAGTCACCGCTCGGCCCGAAATAATTCTCGACATTTGTCGTGATAACCTATCAGCTTGTACAAACAATGCATTTGGAGTATGCTAACAATACTTTTGTCGTAATCGGCGACCAGTCAATCCGTTCACTTTGCGGCCGGCGGCTCTCGTAGTCGACTGCTAGCTAGCTTTGTTTACATTCGAATGGAAGTGGGCTATGGATATAACGATAACTTGACCGACATAAAGTAAATATTAGGCGGTCGTTTACATTACACAGTTGATGCGAAAGTTTGTTGAAATGTAGGTACGTTTGTCAGTATTTCTTGCCAAAAATTCTTTGATGGTGTTTTATGAAGCTTTACATTAATAAAGCATCGAAATTACTATGGGCTACGATAAAGTACAATAATGAGTGTCATATAAGAAGGGAAAAAAATATTGCCATCATAATCATCATCAACCTGTGTTAGTTGAACATAGGCCTCCACCAATGCACGTCATCTGCACGACCTCCGCGGAATTCAAACCCACAACCTCCGGTTTATAAAGCAAGGGCCAATACCCCTATTATACGGAGGTGGTCGACTGCCATATCCGTGCACCAAAAAACATTAACACAAATAGGTGAAACCGCGGGTCGAAGTAAGTATTTTGTATATTCCAGCGGAGCCGCTGACTACAGCTAGTGCTGCAATAAACGCAACGTAAACCTTTGAACCCGATCCATTCGTCAAATTAACATGGGTTTCGGTAGCGGCGTTTCTAAGAAAAAACAAGACGCCTTAACGTTCCTCGTACATGTAGTTTCCAGTCACGCTAGCAGTATCAGAAGCGAAACGTCACAAGTTCTATTGATGATTATTTGAACTTTACTGCGATCGGGATTGGATATAAATTTGTTTGGCATTATTAGTGTACGAAACCGATCTCTTTTAAATATTTACTTTTCTCAATTTGATTAGTTAGTGAGTGCGAATAGCATTGTTCTGTTTGCCGAGTGCTTAGCTTGACGCGTTTTGTGGTGTCTTAATCATCATCGTCAGCCTTTGAATGTCCACTGCTGGACATATGCCTCCCCTAATACACCCCTATCCATTAGGGGGGGTTTTAACCCAATTGTCTGAAAAGCAAGATGATCCATGCGTCGGATGGGCATGTAAAAAGTCGGTCCACCCACCAACCCGCATTAGACCAGCGTTTTGGGATACGGTCCAAAAACTCGTAATGTTGAATTTTTACTGTAAAATAATCTAGAAGATTCCGCGATAACCCAAACCCGGACTATTGTTGCCTCAAGTTTTCTGGCCTGATCAGCGATTACAATGTGGGATTAAAACTCGGATTTAAGACTATTTTGTATTCAATTGTGAATATTTGCATTGTTTTATTGTATTAGACTTGGCTAACGGTTTCGCATACAAATACGACAGTCGTATTTTTACATTATGTCCACATAATAACTTGTTTATTTACCCGAATACTATATGTCGTCGAATAAACAATTTCTGGAAATTTCACCGCGTTTTATTTGCGTTATTATGGCGGCTCTGTTCTTAAAAACGATAAATCCGTACCCGTCCGTTACATTTGATAGTTGAAATTTTTCGTCCGCTTCTAACCAAACTTCGCAAGATGTTTAATTAAAATCCTTTTGATACGCTCGAACGAAAACGAAAGAAAAATGATCGTATCAAATGTACACCATGTCCATTTTTCTAAATTATACCCGCGCGAAAAAAAAATTGTAGTTGCTTCAACAATCTCTTTGATGTCAAAATGTCGAGTTTAATATAATACCATTTAATATCGAATCGGTATTAAACATCGCAACCGGTAAAGTTCTAATCGTTTTTTTAGAGAAAATACCATCTTTAGAAAACAAAACATGGAGCAGCCTACTAATAAGAAATCATTTGCTTTTGGCGCCATAAGTGTTTGATTTTCTGTTTTATTACCCTATAATATACTAACTAATGATTAAAATCATTCTTGTAATTCACCTCGCACAATCAGTCATCCTTTTGTAATCTAAAATCGTGTGTAAAAGGTAATGAACACGATGAACCATTAGAATTCCATCAGGGATTAAGCACACATACTTTTATCGGAATAAAAAAGTATAAATGCACAATATCCGTCGGATTCCATTCATACATTCGGGGCTCGGATCACAAAAGAGTGGGCGATCGCACAGGTAGAGGGCGGCGGGCCGTATTCAATAATTGGAAATGGGTACACGTATAGGGTACCTTTTTATATCCGTTTAAACGCATTCTGTTCGCGTTTTGTCTCCGGTCCGGACCCCCTTTGCTGCGGACCATCGACAATGCTGCCACTCAAAAACTGCCTCATTGTATTTTAATTTGACCTTTTCGCTGATAATTTATGGGTATGATGTATTTTTTTTGTTTCGGAGGCGGAACGTTTATTGCGTTGTTGTCTTCTTTTTTTAGGATTTTCACGGTCCGTTTTGTGTGTATAATTTTACCGAGATTATCAATGTAAAGTTTGTGAGAGCAGATTAATGTTTAACTTTCACATGAAAACGAAAAGTTTTATGAAACGTTACGATACACACAAATAAAACACAGTCGCAAGATAAAAATACTATTAATGTATTTGTAAAATATTGTAAAAATAATTCTATTCTACTCCTTAAAATAATTCTATTGTTTTATAACTCTTGTATGGTTAAATTAAAAGTGTATAATAACATAATATTCGTTCCAATGCATAAAGTTTGAATTAATATTTATAACGTGTACGTAAATGAGCAAAGCCGCCGGTAAAACGTAGTAATTGATACATCTAAATGTAAACGGAACATGTTTAAAGTTAAGTAAGCTTTTAAACTTGAGATAACAAGCGCGTATAACACTTCGAGATTGTGTAAACAGCAGATATCGAGGGGGGAGAGACATGTAACAGTTTGTTATGAGAAATTGATAACGACGGAATGAAGGTTTCATAACAACAAAGGATTTATTGTATTAGCGGAGTATGTATTAAGCGAGTAAACAAAGGCGATTCTATGAGGTATTTGCATTTTTTTACATCGGATATTAGCATATTTTTGAGATACAAATATGATACCATTCTACTGTTTATAAAAAATATATATAAATTTGGGTGATTGTTAGCTTATGCCAAAGACATTTTACGTATATACGAGCATAAGATTTGTACCCCGCATTTTTTAAATTCCACAACATTGTTTCGCAACTAGAACGTGTAATTTATTCCTTAACATATATTGAACGCGCAACGACTCGGATCGGACACTTGTCCCCGAACAAGAGACCGCGGACGCACTCCCGGGCGACGGCTAGTTGGCCCATAAAATGGCCTCATTAAGCCGCCGACCGCAGGCCCGCATTCACCGAATTCCACTCTCCAAGTCCCCCCCATTTACGGCGTCTACACGCCAGTACCTTTTACGCTTTTATTTACGCTCCTTTTATTTCCAAAGTCCGTTTGTTCCTCGCGCCGGCGGGCGGCGGTTATTTATTTTTTGCCGCCCCGGCCTCCCGGCGGCCGTGTGTTGTTGTCCCCGCTTTTATTTTTATTTTCCCGCTTCTTATTATGGAGTTGGTTCTCGTTTTTTTTTGTTTAAATTCTTTTTCTTTTTTTTTTGTTCTATTTTTCGTCTTCGCTTTATTATAACGCGCTCGCGTGTACGTGTTGCTTTATTTTCGTGTTAAGAGGTGAGTCTGCGGTCGCTTCGTCCGCCGCGTTGGTTTTTTTTTACGCTCTTGTGTTTTTTCCATTAATCGAGCCCCACCGAATTATGGTCATTAAAGGATAATTTGTATTATGGTAATTTGAGACGCGTGTAAAATTTATTTTTCGTTGTTTTTTGTTTTTTCTTGTTCTGCGTCGTAATCAAGATTTATTTGGTGTTCTCGGATGTAGTTATGATGGCGTGTTTGATGTTTCTTGCGTTTGAATTGATTTTAATGGTCACAACGATGTAAGTCTTCTGTAATGTTTCGTGTTAGTTCTTGATATGTTTTCGGCAATAATATATCCGGATTTGGATCAGTGCATATTTAACAAATCTTAATTTTATTTTTCCATTATACATTTTAATACCATTAAGCAATGAATTATACCGATATACTCGTTAATTGGGTAATATATCGGCTAATTTAAACAGTGTTACTCATAACGATGTAAAAGCACTATATTTATGGCGTTTTTATATGTAGAGTACAAGACACACATACGGAATGACGATATAAAATTCTAGATATGAATTATAAAGCAAAGAAGAGCATGTTAGTTGAAAACTATAAATATGATACAAATATACATTTCGATATATCATCAGACAATCTTAAACGATACAAATATTTACATCAGTCGTTCTTTATCCCTATGCGTCGGATGGGCATGTAAAAAGTAGGTCCACCCACCAACCCGCATTGGACCAGCGTGGCGGGATACGGTCCAAAATCCCCTACTGGATAGGGGTGTATTAGGGGAGGCCTATGTCCAGCAGTGGACTATGATATGATGTGTGATATGTGTTTTTCATCCCGCAGGGTCCGCCGCAGCCCGGTCAGCCGATCAAATTCACGGTCGGCGAATCGTGCGATCGAATCAAGGAGGAGTTCAACTTCCTACAAGCCCAATACCATAAGTACGTATTATTACATAGGCTCTGTACAATATATACTCCATAGAATAATGTCCTCAAGACGATAACGACTACTACGCATGATCTGTATTCGAGATCAACCAAGGCAGGTTATGCTTTAGGACTCATTTCTTTGGTAACGTAAATCTAAAATCTTTGCTAAAAGTGCAGAAGGTACCTGAGTTAGGCATTCTTTAGTTTCTCCTAAGGATCATCGACGATCGGTCTATGGACCGAGACGCCGACGAGGAGTTATAGTGCAAATTGTCTGGACGCAGAGAACGGCAACGGAAATGGCAACGCAGTGACGTAATACATGTAGCGTTCTTATTGGTGGACTGTCAGTCAATGAGTGACAGTCGACCAATGACAACGCCGTACGTACGACGCGTCTTCGTTACCATGTTTCACTTGGTCACTTCACTTATATTTATTCAGAGTATGGTTTGGCTAAATTATAGATGATTTCAATGTTAGTAAAAAGTATGTTATGTTTCGGGCATTTCCTACCTCTTCAATGCAAAGATAGCCCGTTAATGAAGTGTTCCACAGATAACGCAACACAATGTATCATTCCGATAACGCGTCGAAGTATATTGAGAACGGATAAAGATAAAGGTTTTCGTGTTCCAAATGGTTGAAGTAATGCACTCCAATAGCAAAACGATATTACATCTAGTCGAGTGTCCTGTCAATCGATATTTGAAAGCACTAGTGTTAATTAATATTTGTATGATGTATTTATTAATATTGTGTGTTCAGTAAATATCTTTATCAAATAGTTGCTTTTAAGTATATTGTTCCTAGGTTTTTATTTAATGTTTTGATTGAAACATTTGCTAATTTATTTGTGCCAATAAGATATTTTCAATTGTATACAATGTAATCTTTAGCAATGTTATAACATTTTACACTTGTTCCTTTCGTGTTTATTAATTGTGATTCATACCCGATACATTAAAACTGATTGTTTTTGTAAACAAAGCCTAATTAAACTCTCTTTTTGGCGCCAAATGTCGGACGATTGTATTGGTTGAACGTCGTGTGGAAATCGAGCACGGCGCCGGTCCACCAGTGGGAACGCGTCGACTTCTGGTGCTATTAGTGTTGTCTTATTTGGTATAATAATAATAACTTTATTGAGTTCAGCACAGTATTAACACTAAACTTATCTCTAGCATATTGTACATGTGATATATGAGCAATAAAGATTTGAAGTACACTAGCCCCTCAATAGGATTCCCTGTCCTAGAGGGGACTAGTACAATATATAATTTCGTTGTTATCTTAAGTTTAAAAAATGTGTACTTGAGACATAAGAAAATAATGACCGTCCATTGTTGCAGTTTAAAATTGGAATGCGAGAAGTTGGCAAGTGAAAAAATCGAAATACAGAGACATTATGTAATGGTGAGTGCTCTAAACTTTTGTAATATTTAAACGCTTGTCGCTGTATATAAGTTTATTTTAAATAAATGGCAGTCATATCCCTGAGCGCGAACAAACTGGAAATACATCAATCGAATGCTTCTTAGTCGAATAAACAACGGAATCTTTCGTAATGGCGCAACCCATTGACATGAAATGGCGTTTACACTCATTAAATCCTTATTAAGAGCCATTTAAGATTGGGAATTTGTGTTATCGAAGTCTAACGTCTAAGAGTGCCAGAACGCATAGGGCTCACGGGTTGGTCGGATATCGCGTTGCGATTGACGTATGACGAGGGAACCAATAAGAGCGCTTGATTTTTTGGTACCATTACATTAGACTTAGTTAGTTGTAATTCCAAATCTTATTCGGCGCTTTAACACTTGACTGTTGACTAAAGGCAACCAGAACGCTGTAGTTACAACTTTTTAAAGATTTTATTATGCGCCGCTTTCCATTATTTACTTGGCAGAAGTATATTTTTCGGTATTAATAACGTCTCCAAGTAGACGCACGAGTAGAATTCGCAACGATTTATTTCCAGTCTGTTTGTAAACATCTCAGTTCGGTCCCAGTTCGCAAATACATCTGGTACTTTGCCATTATTTCGTCGTTAATGTTAGTGGTGGCGCGAGCTGAGGCTGCGTTTCACGTAATGAAAGGACGTTATTGTTACGTCAAGTAACATGTATATCGTTACAGGCGACGCGATAATTATATTAATCATACATTTTGTTGGCTGACTACATTTGCCTACATTTTGTTTTCTGCCTCCGTAGCCTAGTGGTATGGGCGTGTGCTTTAGAAACCGGAGGTCGTGGGTTCGAATCCTGCGGGGGCTCAAAAAATTTCAGTGTTGTGTCCTAGTTGGTTAGGATTATTTGGGCCGATCTGCCAGTTGTTTGAAAAGTAAGATGATCCATGCGTTGGATGTAAAAAGTCGGTCCACCTACCAAACCGCATTGGACCAGCGTGGTGGGATACGGTCCAAACCCCCTAATGGATAGAAGAGTATTAGGGGAGCTGGGGACTACCACAGGTTGATGATGATGATGACATTTTGTTGATACTTTGTGACCCATAACGTCGTTGTGGTGACAACGTTTGGCGCCCTTCTAGTCAGACCTAAATTATACGTAAACTATAAATGACATTGTATAATTGAGAACGCCATTCGTATGACCGTAAGAGGACGCTAGGGTTATGTCATTTGTCATAATAGATTAGCCAATTTAGAGATGAAATTTATGTTATTAATGTCAGAATGAATTGACGTCAAAAGGTCACTCTAAAATAGGCTAAACCCAGCTTGATTGTTGAAGGTTGCCGTGGTCCATCAATAACAACGCGTTTCTTTCTAGCGGTACAATATTGATATAAATTTTCTTAATATTTATTCCGTGTCTAAATTGGCTAAACTTAGTCAGTACTAAATATGTCCAAATTAATAAAAATATTGTAAATACTATCGCTCACATCTCAACACGAACTTGTAATGCTTCCGATTCATTAACAATATAGTACAGAGTCGGCACGAAAAAAGAACTTCCACAAACCGTAACAAATTAAGTGGAACATTAACCGCAGGAGCTGGCAACACAGACGTTGGCCGGGCGGGCTCCCCGGCGCGTATGAATCACGATTAAGTGTTGCCAAATCGCTCGCAATTTATTTTAATACGCTCCATGGGAAATTCTCGCGGGCATTTTTACGTGTCGGAAACACTCCTGGCGTGGCTCCAAGCGATGCGGATGTGTTTAGTCACTTTGGGTCGTTCCGCGACGGTGTCGGGGTTCCGTGCCAAGAGGTCGAACCCACAGATTGTGTTGCGGGTTGTGCCCGTGTGCTAATTTGTGCCGTTTGTGTTTCAGTACTATGAAATGTCGTACGGGCTTAACGTCGAGATGCACAAACAGGTGAGTGAAGCTTTTTTTTTAATTTTGAATTTATAATCGATAAGATATTGTTATATTTAAGCTGTCAAGGAAAGACTGATGACGTTTAATTAGTATTTATGAAAGATATATTCGAAACAATCATCGTCACTTATCGCTGTCGTATTATATTAAAAAAATTATAATAAATGATTACATGATCGTCTGTTTGAATTAAACGAGGTTTAATCAAATTTTGATATAGTGTTGAAATTCAAATTGACGGTCCACGGTAGTGAATCGAAATTGATCCCGTAATGTACAAAACATGATACGAATTAGGGTCGGTCGGTCGGTCGGCGTCGGTTTAATATATCCTCTATTATAAAGCGCTTGTTCGTATCTTTTAAAGGGAGATGGTTAAACCGTGTATTGTTACTTTTATTTCTAATCAAATTTAGTGTAATATAACCGTAAGATTGCTTAGAGAAATATAAATAAGCAAAATAAAGGAAAAATACTGTTATGTCGTTGAATGTTTTCATACTCTGTTATTACACGTTTATCAATTGTTAAAAGAGAAAGAGCAATAGAGATCATTTTTTACGTTTATTTGAAATAATACAAAAAATTGCCTGAAATAAAAGGATGAAACAATTCATCCCATACTTTTATAAACAGTTTGCTCTAACTTTTATATTAAATTCGTTATTTGGATGATAATATAATGTTTAAAAATTAGTTTAAGGTTACATATAGCGTAAAATATAGGTTTTTAATGTATATTTTTTACAATTTCCGTGAAACAACTCATTAGCGCACTCGATTTTTACGCGTCGTACCCCCACGACTTGTGTAACCCACGGCTCAGTTGTCAGCTCGAATGTAATGTTGTGACGGCGTTTTATTTCAATACACAGAGTTATGATCGAGATACGATAGGGGGGACGATCTCCCCTAAGGGTGCTATTGGAGCGGGCGTTGTATATCTTTTAGTTAGCAACGCTTAGAGTATTTTCAAAACGACCCTTCATCAGGGCTGCAACGGGACCGGTACGGGGAATTATTATTGCGATATTAATTTTGTAGATCGATTGTTTGAAATTTACGCATTATTAGTATAGTAGTTGGAAATATAAAATTAATATTGAGCGGTGCTTCGGTGTACATTAATGTGGAAATAATTTATATATCAAATTTTTTACATAGTTACTGGTGCCTTTCAGCGTTTTTTATAATACTACAATAGCACATGTTTATCGCGCCCTTGTGACCTTACATCCCTGAACTTTATTCATATGTAATCATATAATGACGTCTTACGACTGTTCGATTTTAATAGTTATTTTCAAGTAATATTTTCAAAACGAAATTAAGATGTTACTCGTTACTGATTTGAAAAATCAGTAACCAATGCAATGCGGGCCTAACAATCGTACATTACATTTGCCGTGTATACATTTGTTATGTTTATTTAAGCAAGCATAGTAACATGTAGATTAATAATCACTGCGTTCAATCTGCAACGTTCGATATAAAATAACGAGTATTCACTCGACACCCCTAACCGCATAGCAACAATGGTGCACACAACGAACAGACATCACTGCTGTGCTCCGAGGGTCCCAGCTGTGGGGGGTTCCCCGGTAATCTGTTGATTTTACGCTCCCCGACCCTCGTAGCCCGGGGGAGCCCCTTTTTTAATAATAACCATACTTTAACACGTCCTCAGCGCGGGGGAATCAATTCAACTCTGTGCTAACACTTTGTTATTGCATGTTCGCTTTGATAGTACGCTACCTGCTGACTTTTTGTTGGCGGTAATATAATATGTGAATAAATGCTGGAATTTAGACGGAGTTTACCAAGCGGTAGATGTAGTATGCTTACCACATGATAGGCCTCGCCTTAATTAGTAGTATTGGCTATAAAAAGGATCTAAGATGGGGTCTGAGGCGTCGGGATATTAATGTAATTAGACGCAGTAAAATGAACAGAACAGTTTTAATAAACCGTGAAGATTTCCTCTTGTTACTGAGTATTTTTGTAAAGATCAAAGAATAAAGTTAATTACTTAATTGTATACATAAATAATCGATGTAATAGTAACATAGAATTGGTCAATTTTATGCAGTATTTTTTAAGACGAATAATTTTTTTGCTAACGAACGAGCCTCAATACAATACAAACATCATTCACTATAATACCGTAGTTATATTCCCGAACATATTCGTCCGCCAATAACTTTTAGCCCCAGCAAAATGTTTGAGCCGACAACGGCGCAGTTCGTGCTTCATGTATTATTGATGTCCCCATAAAATTACCCCATGGACGCGCGTAATATTTGCACAGTGCACTGGGGTGATTTAACGAGGGTGGATTGTTTGCCGTTGCGGCCGGCAGATGGCGCTGCCCGAACGCTATTTAGCGTGCAACAGTAATAGATTATTACATTAGCACTTAACACGCTCAGCGGAGCGGTTCTCCTCTACCTACCCTCGGTGCCGACGTAATGGTATAACAAGTGTTTTTGCCGTCCATTGTGTGCCCGCGTTTTTTTTTTTGTCGTTATCGCGTGACGGACCGACATTCAATTACTTGAGGTTTTTTGCCCGCACGATTGTACACGTCTTTACAAATTGGCCGAGCGAACATTTATTCACTTTTGAGTTTGGTACGCGGGTTACATGAGGCGGATTGATTAGTATTACTGTTGCTTCAATGACATTGTTGTCTGTTTTTGTGGGTAGTGCTATTTTTATTGATATGGTTTAATATTTATTAATTTTAATGTGTCAGAGTGCCGTGAATCCGATTTTGTAAAATGTTGCTGAATATATTTGGCGGTATTTTGCGCTCAAGCTGAATAGGATATAGACGATTTGCAAAGAAAATCATAGACAACTAAGCTGCTTTAGACAACAATTTTTAATTATTGTTACCCCTTCAGTCAGATTTTGATCGTCCACTTAGGTTACCATAGCGTGCAAACATATATGCATAACTTAATAAATATGTAAATCTTGATACATAACGTAAATATAATGTACTAGCAATTTCTTAATTAAATTGTAAATTTTCCACCGACTACACAGACAACAAAAGATATTTACTTCTCCCCGTTTCCATTGGGATTAATTACACACTTAAATGAGGATAATACAATTCCTGCGTGACATTTTACTTCAGTAAGGTACCGAGCCGTTTACCCTATCCGTTTTGCTTTTTATTACTCGACTGGTCTTAATTCAATTCACTTGTTCCACTCCAATAAACGAGAATATTGAAACGTTTCTTTTGTCGATCTAACCTAAAAAAAAAATGTATAACTTTTTACCACGTGCTAAGCGATGCATTAAAACATTGTATAGGGTTATGACTTGAAGAAATTGTCATTTAAAGAAACGGTATCTGAAGATGAATAGAGTTGCTGAGGCCATCTTCGGCAATCGTCTAAGAGCGTTAGTGCTCTTACGTTACTGTGATCTAATCCATCCTTGAATGCTGTTTACATTTGGAGTGTTGTGTTGTAGATGAAAGATGCCACTTGTTTTACATAAAAAAACAGGTTGTGTGCGGATTTCGAGCTAACTTGGTAATATTACTTGGACAAAGAAACCGCTTTCCTTTCCTGCGGCGTTAACAAGGCGAATTAAAGAGTCTTTCGCATCACTATTCTCTCTAATTATATTTTACAAACGACGACGACTAGTTTTGGACCTATGGAGTTCCTTCGGCAGGACAATTGGGACAACTTAACGTCCTCTCAACTCTTTCCGTCTTCAACCTATAGTTCAGCGGTTTGTAGAATATATTTTCAGTGCAATGTCTTACGAAAGTTTTAATTGTTTATTCTGTTTCGCTTACATCGAGTATTTACTGGGTAAACGACACGTGACATCTAGTGTCTCACGGTAGGCAGCGCGTCGGTGATACCCCTGGTATTGCCGATGTCCATGGGCGCTGGTGACCACTATTCAGGTGGCTCCACTGCTCCTCTGTCTTCGTTCGCAATAATAATAATTCCCCAAGGGCCACATTCGCCCGACCGCGTCCAACCCATTCCCATGGGCTAATTGTCCACATTTCCTCCGCCGGTCTCGCTCTCCGTGCGCGCCGAATCGTGTACTTACGCCCCGGATTGATTGTTCACCGTAGCATTGTTGCGGGCCATTGTTCACGGCCAACTTTCACGGCGTACCGGTCTGCTCTTTGTGAGATATTAAGATATTACGTCTGCATTAGAACAATTGATGGTGTGTATCATGTAATAATCGGTTTTAGGTTCGCCAGTGTAATTGGTGTGTTAATTTGAATTATCGATTGTGTATGTGAGTCGGTTTTGATTCGTATGCTTGTTGTTTACGGTTGAAAATAGAGAAATTAAAGATTATAAGAATATTATAAGAATAATTTAAAAAAAAAATTACTCAACTACAATCTATAATAGCAGCATTTATACGAGGTACAAAGTGACTCATTCATTGAGCAACTGATTAAAATTCTATGTCGATTTTAGTTTACGACCGTCACGGATGACATAAAAGCTTTTGATTCTAATCTGTGATAATTATGTAAGCAAAACAGTGATATAAAAACAAATGCGAGTCGATGTTACTTTGTGTCCGTCATAGATAAGTAATAAATCTTCGGTCACGTATTTATAAAAAGTATAGGTAGGTAGGTGTAAGTAAACCGAATCAATAACACGTCATCAGCCGTAGACCATTGCCGGTAATTATGTGCATGAAGTGACATTTACCGTTCGCCGGCCCGCGGGGTAATATCCAAGAGTGATTCCGGTGCGTCATCACAACAAAGGGGGGTCGGACAACACAATACGGGTCGAAGCCAGCCAGCGGGGCTGTCAACGGGACACTTTGTTGTTTTACGGGCTCGGCTCACCCACCCCCAGAGGCCCCGGGCATTATGAAACTCCGCCATTGAAAAGCGAAGCGTAAAATATACTCTGTGCCCACGGTCTTGTTGTAACTGTTGTTCGCTGGTTGTTTGTTGGGTGTTGATTTTTTTTAAAATGTATTATTTGTTGTACAATATGAGGGAAAACGATGGCTCGTTATGATGGAATGTTGCATGAGGTAGGTTTCCGGTTTACTGCTGCGGAAATCTTGTAATGTTCCAGTGTGAAGGGTATCGTCGCTTATGTATAAAAAATGGGTTTTACTTATAAACGTGTAGCTATTTGCAAACTGAATACCTTTGGATCCTAACAAAATAAATGTCAAAGTTACAATTTATTTATTAACCAAACGAGGTTATTGAACTAATGTACTAAATAAACAACTGCATAACGTCATACGCAAGGGCAATCTCTGCAGACGCTCGTGTAATTAAATAATTTACGCGTTATTGGGTACCCCCGGCCAACCGGTCCCCTAACGACGATGCTCGAATTATTCATACGCGGGGCGGAGGACTGTTTACCCCTGCATTAGGGCCGCACCCGTCGGAACCCTCGATAAAAACACTGCACGTGCCCATCCGCTTATCCACTATTTATAATGAAACAACCGGCCCCTAATCCTGTTTGCGTTGCACAGCTCTCGGGGCCCGCACTCTGGTTAATTGTAATCACCGAGCGAGCTACAATCGCCGCCTCTAATCGTCGAACTGTTTCCGATTGCTAACACAACGGCCACAATCCGACCCGTTAATCCACTACCGGCGATAGCGTTAACGATTCGTAGAAATTACCAGGATAGCCGCTACTTACCGAAGATAGCGCGTACAGGTTTTCGATATCGATAAAATCTCTCGATACAACGCAGCTTTGGTAGCGTCGATCGAGTTCTTTATCGTGTCGTGATTGTATCGATAACGCGTAAGTGTACACCGTATATTATTCGTTTTAATGCGTACCCGTCGTCCGTGTGACTGGTGACGTGCTTTATCAAATTACGATTGTCGGGTGCTCGACGCGAGGGGGCCCCGCATAATGCGCGCTATCGCTAACATCTACAGCGTTGTGAATTGTCCAAATGAGGCCAACGGCTCACAATGAGCGGCGCGTCGCCCCAACGGGTATTATCTCTCCATCTGGGGAGCGTCGCGGCAGATGGCGCTTGCAATAAAACCACCGAACGCTGCCCCTCCGCTTTATTTGATCGGGGGGGTCTAAATTAAAGGATTTACCGTAACCCCTCGACGACCCTCGCCCGCCAACAATCACCTCTGTATTAACTCTAATTGTGTTTTCAAATTCCCGCACCCCACGTCCGCATTGATATGGGGCTACGCTCATGTGAAAAAATGGGGCGTCACGTACCCCATGGCATTATTAATTTCCCTCCGTGCAACGCGCCCCCCGACGCCGAATGATGTCGGAGCGCTATACGAATATCAAATGAACCGTGCTAATTCAACTGTGTGTTTTGTGTCTCCGTTTTTTATAGTATGTTGCGCGTAAATATTTCGTATTGCAACATTACAATTCTTCTGTACTGTGTATGTGCTGTCTTTATGAAAATGTACGACTTTCGATCAATAATTGAATCTAATTTAAGTTTTTTGTGTCAACGTCGCTGTGTAATTCACTTTTTGTATTTTTATACTTTCCGATTAATTCGAATAGACATTTTTTTTTTTTTTTATTACGATAATTAAAGCATTACAATCAAAATGTATTTAAATTAGAGAATTTCATTAAATACAAACTATAGCAATAGGCAGTCGGTATAAAAACAAACAGTTAAACAAATAAATTAAAATAATAATAAATTGTTTTTACAATTAAACTTTCCCAGATTATAATAACTAAATTGAAATCTCTGACTATCGAAGCCGGCGCTTGAATTGGATCATTGAGTTATTCGAATGGATAATTAAAGAAACAAAATAGTTTTGTTCTAAAAATATATTAAACGTTGTAAGTCCAGAGCCTTCATACACAAGTCGATTTGTATCATCTAGTGAAGGCGTCAAGTCCATTCAAATATGGCGCTTCTAGTTCCGACTGCGGCGAATCTAATTACATCGTACTCCGCCCAGGCGGCTCTAATTCTGTAATTGGGGATGAGACGGATATTGGATATCTATTTCGTATTCCTGGTATAATTAAATCATACGAATCGATTTTTTTTTATTGGTGAATGCTGAATAACAGTGGTATAGCTATTGCGATTATATTATGCTTGGGTTCAGTAGTGACTGAGTTCGTAAAGTATACAAATAAATAAAATCGTAGTGTCTGTTTGTGATATAGAGCCGTTTTTCACTGGTATATAATTATACATTGTTATATATAACTGCAGATTTTTAATTTTTGTCTATTTTTTCTGGCTATATCCTGGAATGGCTATTTAGATTTTGACGGCTTTTTCACGCGAAAGACTAACTAACTGACTAACTAGCTAGCTAAACTCAGACAGTTTAAAAAATATGTATATATGTAATTTGTTTATTACCACGCGGATATTCACGGTTAACAGTAACTAGTATTGTAATATATTAATACTTACATTGCGGCAAACCATTATAGCAGGTTGTAAATCGATTAAACAACCAACTGCTATGATAATGTATTAGTGGATTTTTATGTCCGACAACTTATATATGATTAAAGTTGTTAATGTAGTTCTTTAAGTCTGTTAGTTAACATTTTTTTGTTTTTATCAGTTTCAGTGTACATGCTAACTAATACAGTGATAATAACGAAAACCAACTGACTGACGAAATAAAATAAACGTAATTGCATAATGCTTTGAAAAAAATTATAAATATTCCATTTATTTTTTAGTTTTATTATACGTAAAATAAGATCGAAGATGTTAGCATAACGTTCTCAAACATCGTCACGTCAAGACATTTCGATTTAAAACTCTTAAGTTATTTCAATAGTTCCCTACAATCGATAGATATCGTTTGCAGTACCCTCATCGGCGGCGTATCGCAAATCGTGTAACAACGGAACGCTCAGTGGGCCCGAACCTTAATTGAGCTCATTGATACACGGATATCGGTTTCGAAACTGGCGTCTCGACCGCCGCCGTTTCGTAAAACCGTCCATGAATTATTCAGGGGCGTTCGTAACGGACGATTTCTATTCCACGCGTGAAGCACGCCTATGACTCACTAGTTTTACATTCACCTTAATGCTGAGGGTAAAAATGCAGCCTTGCCGCCCGTTGAATCCTAAGCGGGTGCCGTTAGCATTTGTTCGATGTCTTCAGTGTTGTAAGGACGCCGTATTGAATAGCCTTTTTACTTTTTCGTTGTTGAATTGAGTGATTACTTACAGGACATGTGCTTGATGGTAAGCTATAGGATGATCCATAACGAAGGTATGAATACGTCATGAGTGAGGTCTCGTTTGGCCGGAATTTCGCTGGTTATTTTGCCCTTTTAACCAGAACACGGCACTGATCAGTCCTGCGGTTGTACTTTTTACCTTAGCTGACACAAAGATAAATAGTTATATCACTACATAGTATAAAATAAATTCGCTTTTTGTGCCCTATATCCCTTTGTGTGCTTATATCTTGAAAACTACGCAACGGATTTTGATGCTGATTTTTGTAAAAGATAGTGATTGAAAAGGAGGATTTATATTTGTAAATATATATATATATATATATATATATATATATATGCATCATGCATGCATCATCAGCCTTTGATAGTCCATGCTGGAAATAGGCCTCCCTAATACACCCCTTTCCATTGGGGTTTGGACCGTATCCCACCACGCTGGTCCAATGCGGGTTGGTGGGTGGACCGACTTTACATGCCCATCCGACGAATGGATTATCTTACTTTTCAGACAACTGGGTGATCGGCCCAAATTGCCTAACCAACTAGGAAACAACAATGAAAATTTGTTGTGTCCCGCAGGATTCGAACCCACGACCTCCGGTTTCTAAAGCACAGCCCATACTACTAGTAGGAGGCAGAATACACAGTACGATATATATATATGTACTGTGTATTCTGCGCAATATACTTTCTTAATAACTAAAATACATTTAAAACGCGTTAAAAATTTTCTCATATTAAAAACATACTGCTATCCTTTTTATTATACCATTATAAATCGGATTACAGTTGAAGAAATGAAACATTTGTGTTTTATTATCTTTGAAGGGTCCTAAATCACGGGACAGGTCCAATAATGCCAGTATGAAAAACAAATTACATTACACAAGGGGCACCCTTCCCTTCAAAGCTTAAAACCATTATATTTAAAACTCTATTATTTTCAACGAAATAAAGGGGAGCGAACACGTGATTCGCTATAGAAATTCTTCAGCCGAGAGTTGTTAGTTTAACAATCGTGGGTACTTATGATTTTATAACTGCAATTACTTTACTGTAGGTGTTATTTGATAAAATAATAAACTTGTGCCAATACGTCGTGTAATCCTAGGCTTTATATTGATAACGATCGGCAAACTTTAGAAGCCCGTAATATAATAATTTTCAATGTGATTATTGTAGAATTACATATAATATGAGGTTGTTCTCGTAAACAAAGATTTAATGAGTTATTTATACTCGAATATCGATATTAATTTGCAATTAAGTAACATTTGAAACGAATTCATTCTGTTCGGTTTATTGTCATTTTGTATGATACTCGAATTGTTAATAACTTAATAATATACTAAACATTCTATAGCGGTCGGTAATCGTGTAATTTAAATTTAAATAATTAAAAACCCAACGTTATCGTTCTGTCAATGAACTTAATATAAACCTGTATAATTTTTGCGAAAATATAATTTGATAGATTGATGCTGCATAAAAACAAAACTAAGAAACGATCAGAACGTAAGAAATGCATCATAAGACGCCACAAAAATGCTAAACGTTCTGGAACATCGAATATTACGTCCCCTTTACCCAGATTACCCTAACGTAGCTTCAAACCGGAACGCAATAGTCTTTTCGCACTACAGTTTTGCTGCTGTATTAGGCTCTGCGGTAATTTTCTGTCACAAGTGCTTATACTTCATAATGCTATGAAAGGTACATGCGACAAAAATTAGGCAATTTTGCCGAAATAGTTAAACTCCACGCGAACAGAGACAGGTAACCGATAGTTCTATATAAAACGGATGTAAAATAATAGCCGATGTAATTATACCTTATCTCGGCACATTGTTTATAAGCATTACATTAACATATTTTATTGCGTTCAATTGGTTTACTAAATTACCCTACTCGACGACCCGGGCTTGACACGGAGTCCATGGTCGCTGATAAAAAATGTTTTCTTTCATAAAGTGTATGTAAACAGCGTGTAATTTATATTATTGTGATAAACAAATAGTTTGTTATTTAATCTTATTTCAAATATATTCAAATGTTTTACGGAAAGAAATGATGAGCATAAACTTTAGCATATTAAGGCCAAAAATGCAACATAAACTCTATGAAGAAATCATATTTATGAAGATGTTCATATTTTAGTGTGAATATCTAACAAGGCTTATATTTCTTTCTGTCTTTTAAAATTGCGTGTTAAAATTAGTGTATAATTTCTACAGTAATTATTAAACAACTAGTTGACTCGGCAGACTTCGTACTACCTCAATCGATTAGTAATAGATCTAAACTTTTGTTAATGATTTATTAATGTACATATAAAAAAAATTGACAGATAGTTAACAACTGTAGCAAATATGGTTACCATAGTTAAGTGAAATTAAGTTTATTTTTCACCTCTTGAGAGAAAAATGCCGATAACTTTTATATTTCTTTACATGTACATTTTTAAACCTTCCCTGGACTTCCACAAATAATTCAAGACCAAAATTAGCCAAATCGTTTCAGTCGTTCTCGAGTTTTAGCGAAAGTAACGAACAGTAATTCATTTTTGTATATATAAATTGTTACCGAGATGTCAAGTGACAGTTGACAAATAGCAATACCATACGTACGACGCTTCTTCGTTGCTATGAGTAACATTATTTTCATTTATTCTAAGTCTAGATTGTCTGAGCTATGAAACTTGATGTAAATGGAGTAATCGAGGCTGCAATAGGTAAATATAAAACCGCAGTGACGTTTGTACTTGTAAAATTATTATATTTAAATAGACATTTGAATGTTGACATTTGAAGATGGCGGCAAAATCAAAGTTAATTTTATTAATGCCTTTGCTGGAATTAAACATTATAATGATAATGCTTTCATCGGCTGTATATATTTTCCACATGGTTAGTTATTTTTATTAACTGGGTAATATTTACTTAGTTTTTTATTATCGTATATATACATCGTGTTTAGCTTCGACTAAAAAAAAACGTTACACAAATTTAACTGTTTAAAAACAATTGGGGTTAATGAGATTTTAACTTTGGCCATTAAAAATTTACCACATAATTTGTAATTCCATTAGTCCAATTGGCTATTTAATATCTGTAGGTAATATGTTTTTAATTGAAAATCTCTTGTCCAAGTATGATATTCTGAACTCAACACTTTTGTTATTTCGATATGAGCATTATATAATATGGAATCCATGAAAATTTAAGTAGTAGAGAGTGTTGATACTTACCTCGATTCTAATACTTTAAAATCGATTTCAAAGCTTTTGTCTATATTATTTTCAGTCCAGATCGATTGATTCCAGAAAAACCTCATCATTTAGAGAATACTACAGTAATTAATTTCGATAATGTGTAATGGAATATCTTTACCGATGTATTAATGTAATTCCCACAGTCGAATCGGTTCGAACACTGCTCCGACAGTCGAATGTTGTCTTAAAGGCATCTGTGTGCGGTGAGCCTTGGAAGTGGAGTTCGGACGAGGTTCGACGGGGGCGGGTTCGCGGTCGGGGGGTCGTCGTGGTCAGGGGGTCGTTCGCGGTCGGGGGTTCTCGGGGGATCTGCGGGTTGCGGGCTGTGCCGGTGCGGTCGACCGCGCTCGCGGTCGGACCCACGTCCGCGATACACCGCACGACCCGGCCAACGTTAATGCTGGCAGTTGTTGCGATCAATTTGTTTACTCGATATACCGGCTGGTCGGTTTAGTCGTGCGCTGTGCCGTTTAATGATGGATTATTTGATGTAATGTTTATACGGCTTTATTGTGACGATATGGAACTGAGAATTTTCAAAATATTAACTAATAGATAACTGCTTCCGTAGCCTAGTGGTATGGGCGTGTGCTTTAGAAACCGAAGATCGGGGTTCTAATCCTGTGGGACTCAACTAATTTTTATTGTTGTTTCCTAGTTGGTTAGGGCAATTAAGGTTGATCGCCCAATTGTCTGAAAAGTAATATGATCTATGCGTCGGATGGGCATGTAAAAAGTCGACCCACCCACCAACCCGCATTAGACCAGCGTGATGGGATACGGTACAAAAACCCCTAAATGTACAGGGCTGTATTAGGGGAGGTCTATGTCCAAGCAGTGGACTATCACAGGCTGATGATGATATCTAATAAATAAGGTACGAACGCCGTGATATATATTTGTTTTGGTGTTCGTACGGATCGCAATGGGTTGAAAACTGACTGAGTGTATCTTTGGCCTCCATTTTAGCAAAAATGTGGGCCACCTAGTTCGTGGGACAGGGAGCTTCTCGCGAACTCTGTGTTAGATGAAGCTTACTAAAGACATGAGTCTGGAAGCATAACCTCAGGATAAAAAAAAAAAAGAGCTGTATCTCTTTCACTTTTTCGGCTGTACGAAATCTTAAAGCGACCAAGTTTGAATAAAAAAAAATTGACAATCAAACTGACTGCAAAAATCACCTGTCATCTTCTTATCAACGAACTGACTTGGCACTTATTGTCGGTATTGGTTGAAAACAGTGGACGCGAACCCGACATCTTATAACGGCAAATCATCGTAGACGCTCTCCAGTTGTTTGCCTTCGAGAGTAGCCATAGTTATTTGCACGAAGGCATCCCGTTCGCTATAGTAAACAGCGCTCGGCAAACGTTCAACGCAAACAGTCTTCCGTCCACAGAGTCGAGCTGACGCATTCGACATGGTTCCGTAGAAATAAGGAATACGTTTCCTTGTGTATTCGTACGGTTATTAACTGTATTTGAAGGGTTTGTATCTGTTTTGTCATATATAAAAGCGTATGCGATGTTAGGGATTGTGGTTTTCATTATCTTTATTAGGTTTGAAAAAGAAGAGAATATACAAGAGATATGTTTTAAGTTTGATGAAGAAAAATAGATAAAGTTGTACCTAAGGAAAGAAGACGTATGTTTGAACAACTGTTAGAAACATTAAATTTCTAGAGCGGCTTCGTATATACTGTACTTAACGAACGAAGTTTATTTCTTCAGCTTTTACTCATTATTGTTTTCTTTTATAAATGTTTCGTTCAGTTATTATTCAAACTAGGTATTTCTAAAAATTATGGTAGTATTTGTATTCATCTTATAGTTTAAAATTATTAATTTATTGTTAGACGTGTTTGAACACAGTTAACACGACCATTAAATCGCGTTTTATTGTTGATGTAAACAACATGACTCGACTGTGTTGATTTTTTGTAAATACATGCGGCGTTATTATGTAAGCTAGTAGGTTTCCTGCATACGGAAAACCTACTAAGGGAATATGCCAGGACCTATTTATGTCACAGATCAGTTGTTTTTAACACTTCGGTGTTCTGCTTTTAAAGGCACCATAGCAAACTATCACTTTATTGGGTCCTATCAAATGCAATAAAGACTAGCTTAATGAACTAGACTCTCAGGTTATATATTTTTCCGTTTACTACCATGAGCTGAACGTTCTGACTGTCTTATCAGTTCGAGAATTGTTATGTAAGTAATATAGAACTGTTTAATACGAATGGTAATACCTCGTCCGCCTACCCAACGCGTGTACTCTGCCGTTTCCCCGAAGTGGCCGCCAGACATAACATCCGCGTAATAAGGGCCCTCGAGAGAGTGCAGAGTCGAAAGGGCTTAACGCCTTAGCGCTGGTTTCGAGTACACAAGGGCGCCGTACGCTTGTATGAGACCTAAACAAACAGCAGGGGTAGCGAGGTAGCTGGCATCGTGTTTGGCGAAGTGCGAGTAAACGGTGCGGTGCGGATCCCTTTGCCCCGGTCGGGCAATTGCCAGAGATCCACTCTGGATAATTGAATCTGAATGATTATAAAGACTGGCCATTTTAGAGTGAAACAAAATACCAGTGCATAACATACGTTATTGATTTTAACCATAGAAACTGTAGCAGCGTCGTTGTTAGCGGAAATCTTGGAAGTTCGGCGCATTTCCTTGATATGGGTTATTGTCCAGGTCGATTCTATGTCATACTTGACTTTGATGTTTATTCTAGAATATATTTTTTTTATTGCCTACGCAGGCAGACGAGCAGTCGGGCCATCTGATGGGAAGTCCGACCGCCCATAGACAGCGGCAACACTAGTGGTATCATCAACGCGTTGCCTACCGTGAGACATAGCGTGTTGAGTCTCGTTTACCCAGTGAACACGCTGGCTACGGTGCCCTTCAAACCGGGCGGCAGAAATATGCACCGCGTTGCAGACGGTCTTCTGTAAAAAGGGGACCTACCACCAGTAACAATCATATATTAGGTGCTTATACACGGTGGAGAAATCTTCATTGTCCTCCTTACGTCGCTCTTATTAGTGAAGACCATCAGTGATATTATCGCTATAAAATGACGTCATGTGGTTGTTTTTGGTCACATTCATAAGAAAATCGCAATGTTCTATTGATTACTAGTACAACAAAATCACGTCTGCACTTTAGCCAACTTAAACCATAATACTGAATACGTAAAATCCATTCAATTGGTCTTTATCGAGGTTTAGACATTAATCTCAACCGTTAACACGATAAAACCTAGCATCAATAGCATACCATGTATAATACTTATATTATACACTGTGAGTCAATCGACCGGAGCTTAGGAAAACGTGAACGTATTATCTCCGCACTCCATTGTAACGTAGTTAGCCGTCGAGATGCTATAAGCGTCGGCGAAGAGTGCCACTCAACCGCTCCGTGCGATCTGATAATGAAGCGACAAGCCCGCATATAATATACAGGTTCCGTAGTTATGTTATATCAAAATAACTGCCTCTGTACAGTGGCATTGGCTGTCGCTTTAGAAACCGGAGGTCGCGGGTCCGAATCCTGCGTGGCCTCGACTAGTTATTTCCTAGTTGGATCGGACTGCCGTAAACAAGATGATCCATGCGTTGGATGGGAATAAAAAAAAGACGGCCCTGCGCCTTATCTCTCTCCGGTCGTGTCGGTTCTCCGTCCCATCGCGTCTGCGCGTATACTTCTTCTCTATAATATCTCTTTATAGATCGGCCCTCGTGGTTAGAATCGACCAGGAGGATATCATATCAAGATATCGACGTCACCCCACTACGCCGTTGTAAAGAGCCCGCTCGTTCGGTTTAATTATATCCCATTTGTTTATAATGAACGCTGACGTGCACCACTCGTTGTCTTATTCTGTTTTCACTTCGGTTGAGTTAATAGCATCGTTATTAATTTTGATCAGTGTGATAGCTTAAATAGGCGTTATGCGTTCTAATTTACTGTTGATATTAACACGTTCGCTCATGTTTTAATTTAATGTTATATATATAAATGATTCTATAGGAAGGTTTTGATGGTCTGATAATTTAATTTGTGTATAAGATATGAGATTCATCCATTCATCGGATATTCGACTGTTAAGATATAAATTGCTTATTATTGAAGAAATATAAATACTGCGGGCATTCTAATATACGTGAACATTAAATATCGAAATCAAACAAAACAACAAGTGTCGTCAATTAAACGAAAGGTATCCAATAATATGAGCAACATACTTGAAGGCGGACTACAACCTGAATCTTCTCGCTTTGTATCATGTATATTATACTCTATGATGTTGCAATTCACTAGTATCAATGACCCTATTAAAGATTGTAAAAGCATTCGAACAGAACAAAACAAAACTTATAATATTCCGAGAGTGGCAAAACAGTTTTAAGTTAATATATACGCAGCGCAGCACCACGCCAATAATACGTATTACGTCAAACGAATCGGAAAGTTTTAGAAGAGTCTCCGGCCAAGATGAGACGGGCTTGCGAATAAATAATTCATAAGAGAGCCGCCCATTAACCAAGCTCGGTACCGCAGCTGGTGCCGGCTTTATTCTTCGAGCGCGGCGATAAACTTGGCCCCGCTGCTCGAGTACCGCTTCCAATGTTCACCATTCACGTATAATTCGTCGGAGTTATTAGTGTTATTTAGTCGGTGAACCGACCGTGAAGCTGGTCTCCTATTATGGTGGTAATTATGACACATTGATTGCGTTAGGTACTTGATTTTTTTTGGATCGGTAATAGAATTTAGCAGGACGTGATATTTGGTAGTAAGATCGTTTCAAATTATAGAAAGTTGATTTTTTTTTCTGATTTACAAACTATTGGAAAGATTATGAAGATTAATAATTCGATTGACTAGATAGTAGTAGTGGTTGTAGCAACAAAATCGATACCTATTTAGGCTATTCTGTTATTCTCTTACGTAAGTTCCAGATCTTATTATACCTATATAGGTATAGAGGGTATAGGTACTTATATATATATATATCTCGTGTATTCTCCTGTAATACACAAGCAGTTCTCATACATGAAGTAGACGCTTTAACATTTCACACAACCCTTGCACTAGTTGAGCGCCAGCTTTGAAGACAATAAATTGCCGAGTGCAGCCGCGACCCGCATTCAGGTCACAGCGACCCAGCGCATTTACTATTACATTACGTAGGTACTTGCTGATTCGTTTTGTTTGTCGCTCGCACGTTACGAATGTTAACGTGAATAGAGATTCCGTGGGTTTGATCGTTTTTGGTTTGTTTTGCGTTGAAGAATTTTTTTGTTTCTTTTGCTTATGTTATAAAGGTTTATTGCACTGTGGCTTCGAAAATTTGGAGTTAGTGATATTAACACTGTTATGGATAAATTTATGTGTTCAGATCATGTTTTATGATACAGTAGTTGACCCAGCAGACTTTGTAGTACCTCAATCAAATAAAAAAACTGTGATAGATAGTTAACAACTTCAGTATGTAATATACTAATTCTACTTAATTGAAATTAGGTTACTCCATAACCTCTTGACAACAAATATGTAGGTAGAAAGAAATCATTTAATGATTTTTATATCTATTTACCTTTTAAACTTTCCCTAGACTTCCGTTGATAATTCATGACCAAAATTAGCTAAATCGGTTTATGCGTTCTCGAGCTTTAGCGAGACTAACGAACAAAAATTAATTTTTAGTTTTTATACATAAATAGATTAATTCTCCGCCATAAAAAACATTTGATTCGTCAATTTTGGCTCTAGATAAAAATCATCATCACTAGTGAGCTAGTTACGTTGATAGGTCGCACAAAGAAGTTTTTACAGGTGAGTTACTGCGTAAGAAATATGACATTAAAGTTTGGTTATATTTCCTGTTATCCGATCAAATCAAGTTTTATTGCTATGCACAATGGAAAATGTACGATGATTAAACTGATGCAGTGACGTCAGCTTGAAATACCCTTGTCACTTATTCACCACGTCTATGGTATCAAACCGCATTAACACCCGCAACATTATCTCCATCGCCGTGTTCAATCGACGCGGTGGGCGCATAGACACACGAACGCGTCGCACAATACGTACGAGCACAGCCGCAACTAAATGGAGCATCACCACCGCAAGATGCAACTCGAGATTAAAAGCTCGACCGACTAAACCACGTGAAAATCGCACAAAAAGAGTCACCCGCGGCATTAGCGGATGAGTGTCGGAGCCATTAGTGCAACCCCATCCTCCTAGTAGCCACCCGCATCCGCCCCACACCCCTAAAAGCCCCGGCGCGCACCTCTTTTATTTCTCGCGCGGGGATGAACTCCTTAATGACAAACCTTACTATATCTTTTGTGGAGAGCCCCGCTGAAGTACGTATTTTGCGGCCCTTTTGTAGAAGCTCGCTTTTTTATTCAACCCCGGCTCTCGGCCATTTATAAAGCGGTGGCACGATTTATACGTACGAATGTGGGTGGGTGTTCCTTTGTGGCGGGAATATTATAGTATTTCTCCATCGCGATGTTACCATCGAGATGTCTGTTGCGCAACGTGAAGAGGTTTTTTTTTTTTCTGTGGTTTTTCTTGTTGCCAACATTTTCGTTACTTGTTCGCGTGTTGTCTGTTTTTCGTTTTGTTTACGTGGAAGTAAAATTAAAGGGCTAAATAAGTTGTGTAAGCAGCGTAAATTTGCCTTGTAATGTTTTGTCATTTTCTTGTGTCATTCTCAGTGTGGTGTCATTGTTGGTTTATTAATTAGAGGCTAAAAGTACCGCATCTAAGGATGATGTTTCGTTGTATCATATGAGGCCTATAAAATCATAGGCAGCTAAATCCAAATCCGTCAAATACTCAGTTAACTATATAAATCGATAAATTTGTTCGGTAGCTACTATATTCTCATTTTATAAAGAATGAAAGGACTTCTAAAAATCCGAATTTCAAATGATAAAACTCCCTTTATGTTTATGTTTAAAAGTTTATATATTGCGATGATTAACTTTACGATGAAACTGCGTTTAGCTGCCTTTGATGATATAGGCCTCATATAGACTATATATAACGCGCTAGGTCCATATCTTACTCAGCTACATTACGTACTACTGGCGTGTTCTTCTGTGGTAATTACAGAGATAAAGAAGATGTATAATTGCCGCCTATACGTAATTATCGCATACGCACTCGACCCCTCGCACACGCCATACAAGTCGTCCGCAACGATTGCGCGGCGCCGATTTGTTTAGTTAATAATAATAATTAATTAACACCGGAGCTGTGCAGATAGCGCGTTAAAGTTTCATACCAGGCGACCGTCGGGGGTGTAATTTGCGGTGGATCGTTGCACCCCCGACACTTTGCCCGTCGATGCTTCCGTAGAATAGGTCTCGGTGGATGGTTCAGGGTTGCCTGTTACGTTTGTCTGTGATAACGCTGGGGCGTATAAATTGGACTGTTTTTGGTGTAAATTGTCTGTGTAGACTCACTGAGACTGTAGGACATAGTAGAGTCGCTTATTGGTTAGTTGAGGTCTTTTGCAAAAAGTAATACTTGTGACTTAAAGGAAATATGTAGTAACGATTATCTAATGGTGCGTGAAAATAGCTTCCGACAAAAAAAGTCACATATTAATATATTCTCCTTAGCATGATTGTAAATTATAAATTTGGCAATCTTTTCCTTTATTTAAAATGAAAATTTTGACGCTAAACGCGATCACCTGGCACGATGGACAATTTCAGTTTTAAACAAAAAAAAAATATAGCGTCGTTACGCTATATTTTTTGCAATGTAGATGTACGTTCTTATCTACATTACGTGACTCGGGGCTTTCCAGCAAGTAATACAGTGTTTCGATATACCACAACATCACATACAAAACTGCACTGCGGTTGCAGCACACGATAAATAATAAAAGCGGTGCATTAATTAAAAGCGGTACAATTGTAATGGATCCGTACGAAACCGTAGCACCGGCTGCGGTGTTAATTCGGTGCGGCCCGTTTGGGCGGGACGGGAGTGCAATTTGCGGTGCAGTGCGGTGCAAGTGCGGTGCGGTCGTTGCGGCCGCGTCCGTCTTGTGCATTGTGACCATTGTCCGTCACGCGTGGCGGGCGGGCGGCGGTTTCGTGTCGTTTAATGCGTTTGTGTGTTTCGTTGTTATTATATGGTACTCGTTTAATCTTTTGGCTGTCGTTGTGAGTATACAACTGATATTGTAATTGCAAGGAGGCGATACTTTAATTGGATGTGATTATATGTATATGATTATTTTACTAATAACTAGCTGTTGCCCGCGTTGTAATATATTGGTATAAACGATTATTTTCACTTTTTTTAAAGTAGGCTATGGTACTCCCAGTTACGTCTGCTAAATTGCAGGAAAAGTCACGTCAAATTCAGTCTAACCATTCCAGAGAGTAGACGCAACAAACAGACAGAGACAAAATTTTAAAAAGTTAAATACAATATACAATTAATGGAAAATCGTTAATTTTAATGTTACATTGATACTTCGATGTTATTTATCTACGTTAAAGAAAGTTTTCTTCTTTTTCTCGTTTCCTTGCACTCAGTACAACTTCTTAGTAATGTAAAAAATAAATCAGTTCAGCATCTGAGTTATGAAGAGTTGATGCGTAGTTTGCAACAAAAATTAGTTGTAGTTTTGAGTAAACTCAAAACAGATTCCCTTGCAGTTTTGTTATGGACACGAATGCCGTAGTCCGATTAAGTAGATTTGTCTTATAATTTGGCCAATGTTTCTTACACGGTAATTTATCTTTTATCGTTGCCCCCTTTTTATATGTAGTGGTTGACTTTAACAACAATTTTATGTGATTGTGTTTGTCAATTCTATTATTATGTTGTGAAGTACCTGACTATATTATTACAATCTATTTATTCTAATAAATGGGTATACATGTGCTGAGTTTTGAAACATCCTTAAGAATCCATAATATAAGCTGCGTCAAGCCAAGTTTATGGGCTTCGGTGCCCACAATTGAGTGCCCGAAACGGGTAACAAATTGATCGCAATGCTAATCCTCCGGGGCTAAGTAGGGCTATTTTTGGTATAATAGCTAACCTCCTCCCACTCCCTTTATATACCGCTAGGTTATAATCTAGCTAGTCTACGTCTTCTATAAAACAATCAGAGTGAATAGAGACTGATTATAGAAGTATTAACTTTACATATACATTCTATGATATAGAAATATGATACAATTATAGAATGCACCGGCAACTGTATATATGTATAGTTATTCAAAGTTTAATAATCGTATTCATAAGTAGTTAGTACAAAAATGTTTGGGTCAAAGATTGACAAACAGTAACGGAAAGTAACATTAATAATGAAATTAATTATATATTGTATTAAATTAATAACTTATTTAATTGATGCTTATGTTTATCTATTAGTATATTTATATTTATTGTTATAAATTTTCCTCTCAGCCAGATGAGAAAATTCTTTTAAAAAACTTTAAATTAATATTAACTAGATGCATTTATTTCGGCGCACATTTTTAAAAGTCAGCATGACATTGATATATTCACAACGTTTTCCGAAGCAAAACTAACCTTGTTAAAAGTTAATACAACTTGTTAATATTAACAACATAATTCGTGTACCCACCGCCGAATTTTTAACACCGTTCCGTCAGACTGCACGTAACATAGTAAAAAAACGAAAACGTATCATAAAACAGCTCCACTACATGACATCCGACCGTAATAATCCCGCGAACGCTTGCGGTGCACGTTAAAACGCGCGCACAACAAGAGGTCCAATTTATATCGGCCGCGTACAAATTGTTTACCACGTTAATTTATTCATATCAAGTCACCCCCCGGCGGGGCTTATCGGTCGCAATTACGCTCACGTACGTATGTACGTTGTTATCGAATTCGCCGCAACGCAATGTGGGCAACGTTTGTACGTGTAATACGGTCGCATTAACGCACCCGCGGGCTAATTGATTACCACTGTCGGTGTACGGCGGTGACAGTTATGTGCGAGGTTGGCGTTTCGTTTCGCGTCGTGTGATACTTTAATTGGGTGCGTTTAATTGTTTTTTTACATTGGATTATTGATTATATAAATCTTTCGTGTAATCTCGGCCATTGGTCTGTATGTATCGGTTTGATGATTAAATTCAATAGCGACGGTTTAACTTCACGATCGTAGAATCTTTTCAGTCGATCGTCTTATTGTAAGTATTGTAATGTATGACGTATGCCATGGTTATTTTAGATATTGTGCAACTTATTTGTTTCAATATAGGTCAGCCTAAGTAGACTCGGAATTGACGTAGACAAAGTAAGGCATAGCAACGAAGTGGCGTCTTACGCAGGTCCCTCCTATTCGTTGGCTAAAGTTTATTTTTTGACTATATGTTATTATGTTAATGATTTTAGATGCTATTGATTAACTTTACTATGACTTAACTAGCTCCTTAAATAAATTCCTAATTCTACTAAACAAGCAACGATTGCGTAAGACTAGGATAGTTCTCTATTCTATAATGTTTTCGAGAAAGTCGACATGTTAACCTCTTAACGTCTTTACTTACTATAATTTCTGCCATTTAATCCTAAATTAAAAATATACTTGGTCGTTGGATTTCGTGGTTATTTATCATATTACGTATTAGCTTACTTTATTGTTAAAACTGTGTAATAGATATGAGTTCATCACTGCATAGTATAAAATAAAGTCGCTTTCTCTGTCCCTATACCCCTATGTATGCTTAAATCTTTCAAAGTACAGATTTCAAAATGATTTTCAATCTTCAATAGATGGAGTTATTGAAGAGAGGTCTTGTATCATACACATGCTTAATATTCATATATAATTTTGAGTAAAAGTGGGACAAATGGTGACAAATTATGCTTTTATTAACAATTATGCAGGTGTAACGCTTTGAGCTGGTCTTAAAGTCTTTATAGCTAACATACCTATAAAGACTTTAAGATATTATGTCTGTCCAAGTTTGTGTTTCAATTCACTGAAGGCTTGTTTTGCTCTTACCAACCTGGTATTAAAAAAGTTTGTAGTATGCAGCAGCGGTATTTACTTAACGTCATCTTTCTTTCCAAGGCAGACAATTAACTGAGTTAATAATTAAATTGCATTAGCAGTCGTTTATTTTTATGGTTTAAATATAAAATTGATACCGGAACAAATTAAGATACGGAATCATTGTAAACAAGACGACCCATGAAAATATATTTTACAAAACGGCTGAAATAACGTGAATTGGTGCCGACTAGTTTCGGACCTATCGGAGGTCCTTCGTCAGGACGAGTGGAATAACTTCACTTTCGCTTCCCGTCTCGGTAACCGTTTTGAAGAATATATTTACAGTGCAAAGTCTCAAGAAAGTTTCAATTGTTTAACACGATCCATATTAATGTAATGACGCTGTAATGTATGGTGATTTATTAGTGGAACGTCGCGTGTTTATTGAAGCTCCGCGTTGATCCACCAATAATAACGCTTACTTATTGCCATAATCTTATTCCATACACATCTTATTTGCTCTATTTCAAAGAAATATCTTATAGTAGGTATATTATTCTAACCATAACTTGTATTGCAGACGGAAATAGCGAAGAGGCTGAACGCGATAATAGCCCAGATCCTGCCGTTCCTGTCGCAAGAGCACCAGCAGCAGGTCGCCTCGGCGGTGGAGAGGGCGAAACAGGTCACTATGACCGAATTGAACGCCATCATCGGGGTAAGTCACGAACCAAACTCACATAGTATCTATCCGTTTGATATCTATTTCAACATCAGTTTCCGCAATCAAGAATCTTTTATGTATCTGATGTTGCTTAAATCTTTATGTAAGTTTACTTACTTGACATTTATAACATTTATATAGGCAACAACTAATATGGCCGAATTTAATAAAGAATTGGTGGTAACGAAGTCTAATCTCGAACACTTAGTTAGAAGGAAACGTGTGCTCATTGGTGGACCGCGGCCGTGTTCAATATCCACGCGATGTTTGTCCAATATAGGAGCTCACATTTTTGGCGCCAATTGAGATTGACGTTGGTCTTGGTTTACGGAAATTCTATCTTTAATTGGCTAAACCGTAGTCTCGATACCAGATGATATTTCAAATCTAGGTGGTGGCGGTAATGTCTAGGCCTATTATAATTACATATTATACAATAATTATTACTATTATGGCATTCCGGTTTGAAGGACTTCGTAGCTAGGGTGATTTTCGGATAAATGACGTAAATTTTCACTCTCAGGGCGGCAAGCAGTCGCGTTTTGTCGGTTGACGCTTTTTTTGCAATGGAAGGTATGACTTCTTTTAGTGAACGTCTTTAACAGATCTGAAAATAGTCTTTTAATTGTGTAAACACGTCATCTGGGTGCTTAGCTTTTACACTTCAACCACAGACAATAGCTCGAGTTGTTCATCGATGATTCAATAAAATCTAAATAATAAAAGGGAACGTCATACTTGTACGTGGTTTAGTTTATTATTGTAATGTTAATTAAATTATTGTACATGAATAATGCATTTTAAACGGGGAACAAAAATATATGCATTTTTATTATAATGTTACCGGTGGCTTTGTAAAATTGCAATATTGTTTGTGAGTAGACTTCGTAACTAATTATTATTCGGAAATGATAATGTCAGATCAGGTAATTAATTCTGATTATTATTTTAATTAAACTGGACAATTATATAATATATATATATATATATTTATTAACAAACGATTCACCAACTAGCAACATAGAAGCAATTTTACATAAAGATATTAAGATTAACAAAACACTTTATATATATACTTAAATAAGAGATAAACACAGCTCTTTTCGAAACAAAAACTTAGTATATAAGTGAAACCGGACCCAGATACATATTACAATTATTTTACCTAAAGCTTATACCATTTACAAAATATTTCTAGACGAAATATGTACATGTCAAAATATATTCATAAATTAAATTCAATTCTATAAGAAGTATTCAATATATATTTGTTACATATAAAAATTTAAGATCTGACGTAGCTTGTGAAGTCTTAATAAATATTTTAAACAAACCTTTCAAATTTATCTAGCGTTCTAAACTTTCGATCGATCGACGCAACCTTTGGATGCGATTAAAAACAAGAATAGCTTTTATAACTCCAATTTATTGCAGCCCGTTCCACCGCCCACCGTGTAAATGTTTACACCTATTCCCTCTTAACGTGCGTACACGCTGGCGAGCCGAACGCGTGACGTAATCCTGGACGAATATTCGCAGTTATTTGTTTATGAATGTACAACGAACATGTGACAATCGTATGATGAATTTATTATTAAATATATTTTTCAAGTCACTAGACAACTTAGACTGTTTTTACTTATCCGGTAGGTTGGTCACATTGTGGTAGGCGTCAGCCCATCGCTCGTATAATATACGTCACAAGGCAGCCCACTGTTTCGTCTTGTTAACTTAGTTATGCCGAGGCTTCAGCCAAAATGCCCTTCAAACCGGAACATGGTAGTGGTACCTTGCAAGGTTTATTACACGCTGTATTTATAGTATTTTAATTATACGTATTTTTCCGCGACCAATAAGGCTAACTGCCGCTAAGCACAGCTTAACAATATGTCAGAGCGTACAAATTCAACCCAAACTGAATGTTAAATGTGGATTCAATATATTCGGTTCAGGTGTACAGCGCCTTCGCGTACGTCAATGGACGCAAATTAAACACGGATCGTTTATTCAGATGGCGATATGAACATTGCAACGTTCCGTCACCCCCTTGTTTGACCAGTCGAGTTGTGAAATCGATTATGCGGAGCGCTCATCGGAACGCGTTGAACTTGTTAAATATATAGAAATCGTCGATTATACTAGATGCTTTGTGTTTTTATGCGAGCGCTATACATCATTAACGCTATTAGTTATGCTACAATTCCTTAGAAAGAACACTGATTCTATTCTAAGTAATTTTAATGAAGTATTGTCCTGCAGCGGCTCTATCACCTGTCTAGAATTCAACTATTAATATCATCAGTCGTTGTCAATCTACTGCTGGACATAGGCCTCCCCTACTGCACTTCTCGTCCATTACGGGGTTTTTGGACCGTATCCCACCACGCTGCTATAATGCGGGTTGGTGGGCGGACCGATTTTTTTACATGCCCATCCGACGCGTGGATCACCTTACTTTTCAGACAATTGGATGAACGGCCCAAATTGTCGTAACCAACCAGAAAACAACGATAACACAAAGTTGTATCCACGCGGGATTCGAGCCCACGACCTCCTCCGGTATATAAAACAAGGACCAATACCACTAGACAACGGAGGCGGCCATTATTAATAAATTAAAGTACCTCAAAACTAGCATATTATAAGAATTATATCAATAAATTTAATTGTGTTCTACCTATTTCCGTACATTTCGAGTTTATTGAGTTTTCAACAAGGATCCAGTTACTAAAGCGTATCTCATGTCGGGCTCACGTGTAAACGTTGCATTGATTTATCTACATAAACATCGAAACATTAAGGGATTACACACATCGCTTTGAATCCGTTTCGTACGAATTAACACGAACCCCGTGATGTTTTAACACGCCTCGTGTTTGTTCAACGTTGTGGAATGTTTAGTATCAGTATAGTATAGCGACTATGTACGTCCATTGTGGCATCTGTCCAAATAGTGCGACTATCGTATTGCGTTTTTAACGCCGGCTATGGCGTTATTTAGTTCAAATTTTATTCGGTTTATGGTTATTTTGTGGTGGAGATGGCTTTTTGTTTGGTTATTTTGAGTGATTTATGTAGAGCGTAACAAGATAGTACTAAGGTTTATGTCTGGTTTACGTTATGATAGGTATTCGCCGCCTTTAAAAGTTAAATAATTAAATGTTTATACAAGTACTAAACATTGTTTTACTCGCGATAAACGTAATTTGCGGATTAATAGAATGTAATAATATAAACGCCAAATTTTAACTTAAAAAAGTCGTCGATTACATTAGACGTAAAACTGTCGTGCATACAAATTAAGTCCTAAGAATAATTCGTTCGAACGAAGCAATGAACAACGTGAGGTTTATAACAATTAATATCTCACAAAACGCCCACGCCATCGCCCGAGCGGAAACGTAGCGCGGCGCGCCGTAAAGAGCTTCCGGTCGTTTCCGATGTAACGGAACCGGGCGACGAAACGAGTCGCCGTTCGCTTAGCGCTCGCTCTCAACAGGTCGAAAGTTCGACGGTCGTTAATTGAACGGTGTAAGCCGGCACGCTGGCGTGTCGCCAACACGGCCACGCTTGGCCTCTATAGAACGCTCTGAAGCGGCCTGATCAAAATATTTCGTCTCATTAGGCGGACGACAGTGTTTAGGAATAGTTGTTACAGATGTTTGTCTTTTAATCGTTTAGGAGTAGAGTTGTAGGTAATATTGAAACATGACAATGATAGTACTCACAGCACCGAAGTGGTTATGTCATTAGTAGTGTCGTTATTGTTGAAATCTTAATGACAAATCATCAATAAGAACTTGATATGAGTCATCATTCGTTGCCCTGTGTTGCAATGTTTATTCAAAATGTTATTTGTCTCTGCTTAAGGTACTTGTGTATCGAAGAATTCTTACTTGATAAATATTAATCGCGTAGTAAATAAAACATCGTGTCAAGAACAGACTCGCTCGCATACAAAACCAACGCGTAAATAATTACGCAAGCATTATTTTAAAACCGCGTCAAATAACCGTCAGCCTCGCATTAATAAAGCAATTTGGTCGCGCGTTCGTTTGTCACACATCATCACGGGCGACGGCACCGAAATAAATCGGACGCATATATAACGACATCGAGAATGAATCGGTAAACCGCTCGTCGGTCCGTCTGTCCGCGACCGATTGATGTTCAAGAGCTGGAGAGACGCCAAGTCGATTAGTGAAGCCGCACACACCCACCGATTCCAACCCGCACCAGACGGGGACTCGTCAAGCTCTCCAATAACATATTATGCCGCTATTTATAATTATTAACGCACAAATAGTCCCAACGTAATACATCGGATGAATTGGCTCACAAGTGGCTTAGTGAATTTTGGCCACGAATCAACTGTCTCGTGAATTATTAACACCCGACGCGATACACCGCTCACCGTGTTAATGGCTTTAGTAATTATTCGTCGCGCTGCGTGATTAGGGTTTTGATTTCCGCCCGCGTATAGTTTGCCGTAATTGATGCGAGGCAATCGGCGTCGTTTAGGATCGACGCGTTTTCGATTTGATTTGTTATCATTGTGAATATGTCAGTAATTATCTTTCCTAGATATAAGTGAGAGCTAGGTTAAAATTAAACTAAGTCGGTGGGTCAAAAGAGCTTGATTTGTTTTCGAATGCCAAACGTCAATCAGCACGATGAACTTTGTGTACAAAAATCCCTCTTAAGAATCGGCTCTCTAGCAATAACTCACGTGTATTAAATTCTTTGATATACACACTTCCTTTCTCTGATAAGTTCATCGACCCCGATACGTCTACGCTTACAACCGGTTAGGGTACGAAAGGAGCGGGCAAAACGCAATATCGCTTTTCCCCCATAAAGCACTCTAATTTAAATAAAAAAAGCGGCGCCACCTTCCGTATGTCGGTCCCTCTTTTATTGGGTACCGTTTTTTACTCTCGGGTCAGTCGGGGATCAAAGGGCCCGTTCCCCAACTCCCCCGCCGCGGCCCCGATTTGCGACCAACCCGCCGCACTCCAATTTGTGAAGAGGGAATAGACCTCAAGTTGGGGACTGTTTGCTCGCCTATTAAAATCACTCGACGTCCGCAGTTTGGCGACACTTGGCCATCGAGATTTCTTGAGCTACCTGTGTTTACTTTTTCTTTTATGTTCTGAAATATAAAAGGATTTAACACTTCCTGTGAATGAATGTCGGAAAATTTAAATGCTATCTAGCTATACTATCGTTCTTTAAATATTTTTTGCGACCTTATCAGACGGATGTATCACTAATGTTTTTACGCGCAGGATTCGAATCTTATGCTGTATTTTTTACGTAAATTTGATATGTACTTTAACTACAATTTCGCTATCGAACGATCGATTGCGGTGGTATCGACCGTACTAGTATAGGAGACAGATACGTGCGAACATCGACAATGTGCACGGGGGATTTATCGCTCCGCCGCCTGTCGTCCCATCGGCGGGTATATCATTCCTCGTTCTGATTTTTCCGCGCCGCCGGAGCCGCGGGGTGGGTCCCCACCCCCAGGGGCATACGAACCACCCCCCTGCTCACCTATACACGATAAAACTGCTCGCATTGAAACAATATTCGCGAAACATCCGCAAATCGATAATACGTGCTTCGACGGTTGGGATGCGGTGGATACGTTCCTTGTGCGATATTTTTACCTAACATTATCGTGATTAGCTTGAAACGGTTTTTTTTATAATTACTAAACAAGTACAAAATTCACTTCTTCTAATAATTACCATGGAAATGAGGTGTACATTTAATTTATTTATTAACAAACATTCTTTCAATTGCTTAGTACTGTTATTGATGTATGATAATTATCATCATCATCAGCCCTTGTTAGTTCACAGCTAGACATCGGGCTCCTCTTATGTACGCCGTCTTCATTAGTTTTCCAAAATAACTCAATCGATTTTAATGTATTAAAAGACCAAACCGCGAATGTTTTAAGCATTCCCGAGACGATTCTATCCGGTTCGCGGTGGTGGCGGGTTTAAAATAACCACGTAACATAAATCGCAGTCGACTGGAAACTCCTGTGGGGCACCGGAGCGCCTACACTGATTTATCCAGGCAGGCTATTCTTATATACTTTACGATTTGACCGTGTTTTGTTTAACTCGTAAGCGCTAACAGTTTGTTTGTGTCGCCTTTGAACATAATATTGTACGATTATCGGTATAAACATTTGACAGTATTGTATTAACATTATGTAAACTTTAGTGGTTCGCAACTTTCCTACGTTGAGCGGCCATTGAAGCCATTAATAGACTGTGTTTACAACTTTCGAAGAAATGATTTTTCTTCCTTGTATACTTTTATTTGGGGCCTTACTTTGACAAAGCTTTTGTAACAACTGCTAAATCTAAAACAAGTCATACAAAGCTTCGAGCACCTATTTAATCGTAGTGTATTTATAGACTCGATATCGATGTAATATTTACGCGTGTATTATTAAGTGGGACGATTCGCGTCTCTATATGTGAACGTAGTACGCGACGAATGTCGTTTTGATAGCGGCTGACGTATCATTAGGGGCAATTACGTCGTAAGTGTAACACGTGTAGGCGTCGCTTGCCCCTGGGCGCTCGGTCTAATGGTGCGTGCGCCCCTCCCCTCACCACCCCTCGGGCCCCTTTTGGGCCTCTTTGTGCCCCATTGTGCTCCTCAATAAACTGCCCTTATTACAGTCGGCTTCGGTTAGCCTGTCGAGTTTCTTTCCACTTGTGCCATTGCTCGCCCATTAAGATACTTCTTCTTTTCTAAGTCTTCGTTTTTAGCAGTATTGTTTTTTTTATTTAATTCAAGGAAAATAACAACATAACATGTCGTTATAAAAAATAACAATTAATTTTTAAAATCCGTCGACCGGTGTGCCCGTAAAATTTTTTGATTTTTTTAAATGGATTTTTCTTAGTAAATGTAGCTTTCTAATGTAGAAACATTTTTTTATCGGCACGTTAGTTCTTGATTTTATTCATTACAAACATACATACAAAAATACAGGGTGCTGTCTGGGGTAGTACAACCGCGGTGAATATTTTCACTGCAAGGCAGTAGTGTGAAAACACTACCGTGTTCCGGTTCGAAGGGCACCGTGGCCAGCGTGTTTACTGGGAAAACGAGACTTAACATCTTATGTCTTAAGGTAGACAGCGGGTTGGTGATACTCTCCGTATTGCCGATGTCCATGGGCGTCGGTGACCACCTTCCATCAATTGGCCCGACTGTTCGGCTGCCTTCGTATGACTGTGTCGTTTAACTTCACGCTACAATCAAATGGAGCGGAACAGGAGATTGGAAACTTCGACAAACGCGAACAAAGGAACACAGAGTATCGTAAATCAGCCAGAATTTCAACATCATAAAAGAGATCCTCCCGCTTGACAAAATACGAACGTTCTTTCCATAAAAATTGTTAAAAAATTTGGGGTATGCCGTTCATCTCTTGGAAGCTGTAACAATGAGATGATTCTTAAAAACGCTGCGACCTGAATTTGTGCCACAATAGAGACGGTTTTTATCACAATATAAACTATGTCCATTGTAGTCTTTACGACGACGGCTCTCATAATTAAACCCGGTTTAGAATGGAATGAATGAAATAGAATGGCTCAATTATTTGAAGTAATGCTTTTGATAAACCATGTAATACGAAGATACGGAGTTGCGTCCCACTTCTTGAGTTCTTATTGAATTATTGCCACCGAGTTGTGAATCACTGAGTATAAATAAACTATTAACAATTCAATAATGTCTAAAACTCAATAAAAGGATCTGTATAAGTAATCTTTATAAGACGTTTAAAAAAATTTATGGAAACTGTTTTTTTATCAATTTATATTTAAAAAAAGATTTGCATATTAGCTACAGCATGAGATACATGATTTAACTAACATTATATTTGAAACAGTTTATTATTTTTTGTAATATATTTTATGGGCAATCATTGACACTACCACTACCTCCATAGCCTAGGTGTGCTTTAGAAACCGGTGGTCGTTGGTTGGAATCCTGCGGGGACTTAACAAATTGTCATTGTCATTGATCAAGTCAAGAGGATCCATGCGTCGGATGGGCATGTAAAAAGTGGGTCCACCCCGACTAAATAAGGCATATGATTATGATGATGACATTGACTAAGCCACACATTCTGCGGTGCTTAACACACCGCAACTATACTAGATTATAATTAATTAACAATAACAAGAGCCAATTATACACGCTCCCGCGTCAGGCAACTATCGGAGACGACAATAGCGTTTAGCGCGCCGCCGACCCCGAACCGCTTTTAATTAACGCTCGCGTTGAACTTCCGTTCCTCAATAACGCTTTTACACTTGGTTAATTTCACGCCTCCAGATTACTTTTTGGTCTTGTTTACGGGCGTTTGATTTTTGACTCGTTTTCACCTTCTGTGTTCCGTTTAGTCTTTGAAAAAGTATGATTGTTATTTGACAGTGGTTAATTTTCTAGATGTCTTGGTGTAGATGTTGAAGTTTGATTTTGATTTTGAGATTCTTTCGATTTTGCAGTAATGTAACAACGAAATTTATTTTAAACTAATTGAAACTTGTAATAATGTAATGGTTTTCGTTTGACAGTGTTAAACATCATTCCTAAAATATAGATGAGTGAGTGTACTGCAATTTGAATAAGTTCCAATTTTAAACTCTTTTTTTTATAATTTAATATCAAATCTTTTTATATATATTAATTTACATGTAATATAATTGCAAAAATATTACTATAAACTACTATTTTTCAAAATTTCCTCTGCTTCCGTTATAAAAAGAAGCCTGAGGTTTATCCCAAATTGATATGTTTCATCGTAATAAAACTTGAAATTACTTAAGAGTGATACCACGAAAAATCACGTACATCATCATTCCGTCCGTCTGTAGGAGTGACAAATTATCGGGAGGACGAACGCGCCTCGAAAGCAGGATCTCCCCCGACCATTACTCACACGGGGTAAGCTCCGAAGACGGGGCACGTCTACTCTCGTAACAAGATTACACAGTACGTGCTGGGGGTCCCCGTGTTTTTCCCCTTCCGCTAGGACGATTTTCACGGCCGCGGCTCAAGTGTCCGCCGGAGGGCTGGGGACGTTTCTGTCTAGTAAAGTATGTAGTTAACTGCTTTTGAGGCGGCTAGGTACCATTGTGTACTAGTGCCGTGTGTTCGTGTTTCAGATGGCGCGGGGCTGTGTTAATTGTAATTAATGGGTGTAGGGGAGTAATTGTCTTTTTAGATGGAGACTGAATTTGTTTTTACAGGCAAGCTATACTTGAGCGTATGATTTGACATATGTTAAATAATAAAAGGTCTAATATCAAATTAGGACTTAAAAAATTAATAAAGCAACATTTTTAAAATGGTTTGCTATATACATGGGGGAAGTAAACAATATTCACGTAATCTATACATTGCTTTTTTGTGTTTATTTTTAAAGGCGTAGAGTACTCGAGACGTGTATAGGTTTCACTGTTAAAAGGAATAAATAGGGTGGCCATTAATGAAACTGCGCCGCGCCTGCGGGAGCGGCACGCACATTTAATCACTTCAGAATATGCAAGCGGAAAAGTGTCGCGGTGGAATATCAACACGGCGATATTGTCATTCATAACAGGCGCGAGCTACGGGTGGCAGTGGGTGGCGGGGTGTGTTAGGTGGCAGGGGATGGCAGTGGGTGGCAGCGGGTGGCAGCTCTCGATAGCATGCCGCGTCGTACGCGCGATGGTTCCGACGTGCCACCGGCTTTGTCTCCACTCTAGTTAAGATTCCTCCTGGGCTTTCGCAGTTACCCGTCTCTATGCCCTGTACGCCGACCCGAAAGTTGCCCGTTTAATAATTTATATCGGCACGGTGCGATTTGCACGCCCCGCGTGATATCAACACGCGTTTCGCTTTAACGGCTGTTTTGTGTCCGTTCTGTTATTTATCACGTAGTCCACATCTGATTTAAGAAAGGATAGCGGAGCGTGTTTCGGGGGTAATTCTATGCCGTTGCAACGGTTGACTTAAGCAATACATTATTGACGCTTTTTACAGAGTTCTTCGCTTTCGTGTACATTACGCGTTTAATTAACACCGGGGGCGCGAGGGCTGCGACCGGCGCTAATTCCATTCATAAATCGTCCGTTCGAGAACGCACTCCGGCCAAGTGGCGCTCGGCACCTCCGACACGTTATAAATCAGGCCGATAAAAAAGGTACGAGAGCCCCGGCGCGAGACCAATTAATTCCCCCGTCGGAGCGGCCCCAGGAATTCGGCCGCGGACGCCGGAAGCGATAATGTAACGACAAGCGTACAAGGCGCCGGTGCTAATGAAGTTAAACGTACTTGGATCGAATCGCGTCCGGAGTGTATGCCGAGTTCCGTTTGATGTGACAGTCACTTGCGAATACTGAACATGATTTAGCAAAGGACTTTATGGAGTTTAGCAAGGAGGTTTTTGTTTGTTTCTTCTTATCCTTTTAATTGGTAGTATTAGTATAGATCATTTAATAGTATCTTGGTACGTTCATTCATGTAAGACTATTATCAAACTCTTATGTCATCGATTAGTGCTTTTATTTCAACATATATGATTATGTTATTAAAATAATTTGAATCAATCATAAAGATTGACAGCTCAGTGACGACCACCAATGAGAATACACCCCTGTGACGTCACAACGGGCAACGTTATTCAGTAGTCTATTTCAATAAGATAAAGACTCTAGCAAAACACTGCTTAACTTATCGGGCTTTGGTATAATCGGGACAGGGGAAGCGCAGCGGAAAAATGCGAATAAGGCAGGCAGGGGGGCAGTAATCAATTTGGTCCACTCGACGCCGCCCGCCTCTCATTTGAAATTCAAAATAACTCCGCATCGTCGAGCGGTGGACTTTTTAATTTGGCCCTTTTAAAAATGCAACGCTCTGCGACGTGCGCGGACCGCCCCCGTATGAGGTCGCAAACCTTTTCTGCGCGATCTATGTGTGGGTTCCCTTTGAAGGCTTTGTTAACGAGTCGCTGAATTGGACGGCTCTGGGGTAAAATGTACTGTAAAATGTTGCTCACTTCTTGTAGGAATAGTTAGATAGCGTTTTGATTTGCTACGATTGAAAAGAAACGATAGTATTATGAAATGATCACAGTTGTAACTTGACTTTTAATTAAGGCATTGTTCAATCTAAATGTATAACTGGACATTACTTCTAAAGATTGTTTGAAAAAATGTTTGTTAAAACGACTTGAACAAAAATAATTTATAGAAATAAGTAATTTACATTAGGCAATTTTACTAAAAGAACAATGAATCGTCGATCCTGCCAATTAAATATATTTTTTTTTCTATATGACGATTTATATAAAAAGTACACAGTTCCATGTATAAATTCTTCCAAAAAGTTAACTGCTAAAATTATAAATCACCATAACATCTTCTCCTACAGCAACAACGACCAGATCTGCCGAGGCTCCTGCAGCAGATGCACGCGGCCCACCTTCCCGCGCACGGGGCTCCGCCCCTGCCCCTGCTCGGCCAGGGGGCTCTGCCCCCGGCTGGTCTGTTAGGCCTCGGTGTGCCCCACCATCCACTCTCCGTGCTGGCCAAACCACCGGAGATCCACCGACCGGACGACAAGGGAAACGGTAAGCAGCTCAATATGACTTTATGACGTCACTCTTTTCGTTTTTTTTGAGGTTATACTTTTTTATGCGGGTTAGGTATTTGATGATAGTAAATTATTAAGGTGCCCGCACACCGTCACGTAAAACCGACACTCTGAAGTTAGCTGTAGTCAACTGACATATGTATTCCAGATATTTATTTTTACAAACGGACAATAAGGCAAAAGATAATTCTTAAAACTTTTATTACAAAAGAAGTGTAACTTTAAACACGTGTACCAAAAGTTAGTGTACATAACACACACATGCCTGACGGTAAGTGATAGACTCTGTCTATAAGGAATGCATGCTAACACGCCACGAGTTCGCTCTTCTCCCAAAGATTTTGCCATGGTACCCTTTTAACCAGATTGAAGTAGTGTTTTAACACCTGATCGCAGTGCACTGTCCATAATAAATGGGCCTAATACGCCACGAGTCTACTCTCCTTCCAAAGACATTGTACTAGCTATGTTATTCTTAAAACTGGATTATAGTAGTATTTTAACTTTGCAAAATTCATCTATGTTTCTTATTGGATTTCGTTTGGTAATAAAGTCGCGACTGCGTCCGAGACGGACCAAGTCATTACTACAACAACATAATTAAATCTGTGAAGGTGATCATTTGTTGAATACTATAATGTTAGTGTAATTATAACGTATTGAGTATGAATGAACACGTCATCGTAATTGATATCTATCTTTAATGTAGTCTATGGTTAAAAGAAACACATAAAAAACCATGAACTTTTAATTGTAGAAGTATATTAATAATGACCTTTCGTAAACGAATAATGAAGGTAATAATTACTCACCCCTGTTTAAATTCACCCAACTTTATCGAAGTGCAAATGTCTCAGAATTCTCAGGTAGCTTTTGCGGTAACATCCCCATACTTGTTGGGAAGCGTTGAGTTATATCGGATCGATACTCCGCGAGTGAATATTTTAAACGTTGGCGTAGAGTAGTTTTAGTCGAATGTCGATATCGATAGTATTGATGACGAAATATCGATATGTAAAACGGAAAGTGTGCTAGGCAGCCCTTTAGATGTTTATCGTTCTAGTTTAACATATCTATCTTTGAGTTGACATATTACTTTAAATTCTATGTTGTTTTCTATTCGTTTAAACGAAACTTTTTGCATTTTGATTTTTAATTCATCAAAAACTTCGAAACAGAATCACGAGGCGAAAACGCAAGTCCCTTGAGTAACGATAATTAAAATTAAAATAGCTTTTATTTCTTGAGTAAATAATATAGTAAATAGTCTTCCCTTCATAGTATATGTCCTTGAACTATATGTCGTAGATATTTTTTACTATATAATTCGATATACTTTCAATAACTGAAAGATACTAAAAAAATTTATTCCGATTGCAGTATAACATTGCTTCTAACTATTGATACATATTTGGATCATATTTAATCGTTTCTATAAAGAAAAGTAGTCTATTGAGATCTGTCAAAGTTGCAATTTTTATCGATACCGTAATTACCCTACAACTCTAGTAGCCAGTCGGTAGTGTATTTGTCAGTAAGGGTCACTGTTAAGGTGCGGATACACTGGCGAGCTGTGTAAAGCATTCGAATTGACAATGAACACAAAGTGCGCATTGACTGCGGTAATTTGATTTGATCAATCGACGTCATCGTCACGTCTGTGTACTCGAGCTTAATAAAGCGCTGAAAACATGTAGACAATGTTATTTATAATATCAAAAGTCATCGCAGAAAACAAAAGCGGTTTTAGGAAGAGGGACAATGGAATTGTTTGTTGATATAACTTAAAGATTCTTTAGGTGAGGTTGTGAAGATTTACTGCTTAAGCAACTCACCCCTCCTATTATGGAATCATAGTTAAACTCAAATGCTTGTTTACTAGTTTTATCTTCTGCAAACGACGCACGAATCTACTCGTGGATTTTCCTCATGACTGGGTTCTGGTCGTCCGCACCTTTAGATCGCCTCTGCCGAGTAGCTTCCGTTTAAATATTTACCATCTCCTAGAGGCTTTCGGGTACTCTGTTGTTTGCTTGTTTTCGGATCGGTGACGGCTATCGTTCCGCCAGATATCACTCCAGGGCGTAAGCGTGAGCCACTTCCTTGGAGCGCTCCCGTGTTTGTATAGGGCGCGCAAACAGCGAGGGTGTACGCGGACGGCAATGGATGGTGGCGAACGGTCGGTTTGTGTGTATTTATAACGCCCCACGGATGTGTGGTCGAACGGAAACTGGTGTAGCTTTTTTTCTTGATTTATGAGGATAAAAATTAAATAGTTGTATATGTATTACTGTAGTGGAAAAAATCACTATTATATGCAATTTTTATTTGGCGGCTTCTTATTTATTTACGGAGCGGTCAGTCAATCAGTTATTTCCTGACTTAAAGGCTTGTCTATTTTCTTGTAAAAGAAATTGTAACATAGTTTTTTATAATAACAACAGAAATAGTGTATCTTTCGCCGGATTCCTTAACTTTACTGCAATGATCTGCTCGTTGCAGTTAATTCAGCAGGTTTAATGATTTGCTCGTCTCGTACACAGTTCAAAAAATATATTCTGGTTTTGTTTGTTACCGTAAGTGACAAACCTCTCAATTACACATTTAAGATTATTTCTAAAGTACAAGCAACAACATTGTGGGTTTTTGTAAAAATTGCTATTTGCATGTTATTCCCGCTTTACTTTTTCATTTGAAAACAAATAATTACAAACACCATTATGGCTATTCTTCGTGTAGAAATTGCGTAATTCCTATACTATTTGCAAGTTAGTATGAAATAAAGCGAGCGAAACTTTATTACAATATTTTATTATAACAATATTTTAATTTAAGCTAATATTTCTTGTGCCTTACGTTTAAAATTTTATAAAAGGGTACACATTCTCAGGCCACTTGGTGCTACTAAACCGTGAAATGATTTTCTTCCACATCTTGTAATTAAATTGGTGTAACGATCATGACGTCACCCGCCTAAGCCGTACACCCGTCTAAACAATTAAACCGTATCGATACGTACAATGCGGCCGGAGTGGTTATTATCCGCGTAAACAACGCCAACACAGTGAGAGGGTAATCCTCGCCGTAGTACGAAGGGGGTCGTTGCAAACGGGGTGTACTGGTGGGGGTGGCAGTAGGGAGGGGGGGCGAGAGCCGCAAATGAAAATGTAACACAGAAATGGATTTGGAAGCCGCCCGTCGCCCCGGTTAATTACGAAAGCAAGCGGTAATCTGCGCCCGGGGATGTTCCGGTTTAGCGGGCGACCCACCTCCCCCCTCTCCGTCCCCTCCCCTCGGCTAATTTGTGCCATTATCGGTGTACTGATGTAAGAGTTGCCACCCGACAGGATCTCTCTCTCTCCCCCCCTCCCGTAGAGTTCCACACCTTACCCGCGCTCAATTAATTATTACCGGCTGGTGTGAGAGTCGCGTGTTTTAGTCAATTAGTTACGTAATTTTGCGGGTGACTTGAGTGCGCGACGCTTTCGTGTGTGTAGGATTGGGTTCGTTGACGGTCCGGCGATTATATTTTAACGGGGATTGTAATGGATTGGGATATTTTGATGGTCATGCGCTTTCTTTTTAGTATGATAGCTTTATATGTATTTATGACATACCGAAGGAATATAATAATGGTTTGATATTTTATTTTGGACATGATTTAAGTAATGCTTAATGTTAAGTATAAGCAGTAATAATAATTTTATTCGTATAATTTAATTGAATGTGATTTTTTTCAGTTTAATATCTAAAAATGTTATTTTCTGCGGTTAACTACAAAAATTCATTATTTCATTGGAAACATAAAATCATACGCATATCATTAAATTATACGTCAAGGTATTAACTAATTGGTTAACTATCTAATGAGTGCTATAAAAGAGTAAAACGTCTCTTATTCAAACAATATTTTCGAGCTCGTCATTCTGACGTCGCGTACACGCAAATGCGGCCATGACTAACATTTTATTTGTCTCACTAAAAGCCTCCAGTACAGACCGTTGCGCAAATCTATCCATAAGCATGAACTGACATCTGATTGCATACGCAAATTTCTCGCACACAAGCACGCACTCGCATAATCCGCCGCTTCCAAGCCGACATGCATATTAGACGTTTGATGTAATTACATCAAAGCATAACTGGCTAGGATAGTTATAGCTTTAAACGCTATAACTCATCTTAAAGAGATGCTTTGGCGTTTAATTTACTATCTGTATACGTATTTAGTGTTATTTCCAGCAACGGAATAATGTATAACAACGAAATAGTAAAAAGCGTTGGAAAATTTGCGCTTATAACGTTGGAATTATTCAATTGTTTATCCGCTTGAATGAGGGATTTGAAATGGTAAAAATACAGATTGTACTGAAATTTTATGGACTTAGTGCGTAGACTTCCAGTAGTAAGATGGGGATACGGATAAACATAGAACGATGCAAATCTAAGAGGACATATAGTAAATAAAAATTACTAAAATCAAACATATATTAAGAGTAAATTTGAAGACTTGCAATAAGCAAGTCTTTGGCTTTACTTTAAACAAATTCTTTTTTCTAATAAGCTTCAGGGTAACATTAGTTGTAATGTTTCTATACTTATACTGTCATATTTGAAATGCATATTGGACATTAGAATTACGCGTGCCATCAAATTATAGTGCTTCTGACGTTATGACGTTATTGCCCTCAATTGGAAGCAATTGCATTCAAATTAATCACAAAGCCGGCGGTCTTTGTAATAATATATTCACAAATGTATTTAATAATGGCGGCACAATCGCAGCGAAGCCAAGTGGATACAACACATTGTTTTTTAACAACTGTTAAAAAACAATATGTCTAAACAAACATCTGTCTTTATGTTTGTTTAGTTAATATAAAATTTATTGTACATATTTTGTATTTATTGTACACACACACACACACACATATATATATATATATATACATACATATATATATATATATATCATGCGCAGTCGGCTGATCTTTAATTCAGATCGGCCCCAGTCGTATAATACCACGTGCTGCTACTTGAAACATCGCAAAAAATGACATTTAATACTCTCTTTCATCATTTACTATTCTATTCTGACAAGGCAATGCCCGTTTCGACAATAATCAAGTGTAATACTCCCGTAATGAATGAACGCACTTGTGATTTTGCTTTATAACAATGATACCTATATAAATACGCTGTACCCTTTAGACTTGTAACACTTCTATGATATATGAACACGCTTACTTGAATTTACCTTACAACAATGATGCCTATATACGGTAGTACCCTTTGGATTTCTCATACAATCAACGTACACTTGTCAGGCTCGATACGTGAATTACGCTCTCACGAATGTTAACAGCCCCGGGTTAGTCGCTATATAATTAGGGTATCAATCGACGCGGGGGCGGTTGGGGGATGGGGGCTTTTACAATATTCACGCGGCACTTTGCAGCGCCGACGATCCCCATTACGGGGCAGGTAGCAGTGTATGGCTTCCTGAGATTGGGCATTCAATACTCGCGTAGATTATAAACTCTGATTCGATTCTTTTGGATTTTTTAACTCTTTTAGGGGGTAAAACGGTGTTTTTTTCTTGCTACGACGTTAGCGTATTTGCGGTGTCTTGTGCTGCATTGCTTATTGTCTAGGTGTATCGGTTCTTATCGAATCAAAGTTGACAGCCAATCGTCCGTTAAGTTGCTTGTTACAATCCGACAAACATATCCATCGGTATAATAAATCGAATTCTTTATATTAGTAACTAGATTTTTGCGTTTCGTTTAAATCAATATGTGACACAAGCGTAAATTTGGCAATTGAAGTTAATTGCACTAGTAAATATATTATATACACCAAACTTCGCTAATGTTATAGACATGCTTCCGGAATACTAATACTTATATTATTATTTCAGGTATCAGTTCAGCGGAAGAGAGACATGTGAGTATTTAATTTGTCTGAATTGAGACAACGTTTTATACTTGTGTTTAATTTTTGATTTTCCTTCTCTGTCAATCTAACAACAATTATAAATATTGTACATTACGTTAAATGCTGTTTTTATTTTTATATTTTTAGTTTATGTTTCGGTTGTACTTTGAGAAATTTCCCCGCATATGCACTCCCCTTACTGATGCGCGAAGCTAAGTGTCACGCTCGAACACGTTGATTTCATAACACAGCGCTGCCTGAAACAAGAGGGCGGTGCGAGTGTATTGCGATAGGGCTGTCGATCAAGCTGAATTTTTTTGTTTAATATTTCAATTAAATTACTACATAAAAAAACAAAGTCGCTTTCTCTGTCCCTATGTCCCTATGTATGGTTAAATCTTTGAAAATACGCAACGGATTTTTATGCGTTTTTTTTAATAGATAGAGTGATTAAAGAGGTAGGTTTATATGTAAAATTCATGTATCATATTTTACAAATATCAGTGTCGCACGAGCCGGGGCTGGTCGCTAGTATGTAATAAAATTTAGAAAGTCCGAAGACTTCGCGTCAAATTCGGAGAGATAAATCTTTATTTTGAAAACGAAAGTATTTATAATTAGCCTTTAAAGTTAATAGTATGTTATTTGCAGGAAATACCATTAAAAATATAGGTATGACGATTAATGTTAATCGCTCTATTAATACTTGTAGCGATGACTATGAATTAACTTATCTTCAAAAACCATAGTTCTAAAAAAACGTCAATATGGTTATTACTTTACTGAACTACAAAACTAAATTTAAATGTAGATTATTTTCAAACCGTATTGCCAACCCTACGTTGAAGTGCAGCGTATGTTGGCGAGGTGTCGGCAATGTCGGCTAGTGCTCGCTGGGGTGGGACCACCCCCCGTACACGTCGGGGCTGATAGGCATTGACATGTTTATTTTGAACCCACCGACCCCCTCGGGACGGCGTAGATGCCGAAGGGCCGCACGATTTTATGAACCGCCAAGTGGCGCGGCTTGCGCAAATAAATTTGTTATTAGAGATGCTTTGAAACGTTTTCATGTTGGAACCGATCTTCGCTTCGATGCCGACGGATGTTTTCGTTTTGTGTTCCGTTGCGTTTTTCTTTGCGATCCTTGTTTAGTAACGCTGAAGTGTGATAAATTGGTGTACATTATGTTCTGCAAGATAAGTGGGTTTGTTGCAGTGTTTAGTAGATGTTATGGAAGTGTTTCGTGCTTTTGGATAGTTAAATATGTTTACGTATTGTAAGAAGTTAGTTAGTCCTTTTGTTATCAATCGAAAATCTAGATAAAATCTTATTTATCTAAACATAATTTCTGATTAGGATGTTTTAAATATTTACTTAGTAATCTTGAGGAATCATACTTTTAATTTAAAAATGCCTCAGTCTCGCATTTAACGGTTCATATTAAATAATGAAATTAAAAACTGCAAGTTAATTAAACAAACAAAATGCTTTAGAACTGTCGTGTTAGAACTCTTTACGATTTTAATGTCGGCTACCAAAAACAAGCAACGATCACTTGGCGTTTCTTTATCAATAACATTCTATTATTTATAAACAAATGAATTAAGTTCACAATATGTGAGTTACAATAACAATGATAATAAATAAATAAATAAACGTACAGTCTCGACCAACCCTAGGGCGATTCCGCTAACTTCAAATCGATACCGCGCACCGTCACCTCCTAACAGTATGTTGACTAACCTACTTCGCAGTCGCGTATCGCACTTGTTCATACGGGCTTCGTCTGGAGCTTATGCTGTGTTTTTAATTTTGTGTGTGTGTGTGTGTAAATGAATGTGTACGTGAGTGTAAGGCTGTGTGACTGTTGGGGCGTTTGAACTGCGTTCTGGTCGGCGATTCGCATTTTTAGGGGTAATTCAAGCTTTATATTTAGGTAGGCTATTATGTTGTGTATATTTGTCAGTTCAATTAAAATCGAAGAATTTAGTTTTCATAACTGGGCTTTTTAGGCTGAATTTTGTTTTGTTTGATACATGGAATGTTTAGAGATTAGTTAATCTGACCTCGTACATACGACAACTAGATAGACTAACCTCTCAAAACAGATGCAATAAGAGGGTTCAATCTCACTGTAAGACATACTGAGTGGATGGCAATTTTGAAAATTTTCTATCGGTGCAAATAAACCGACCGCTGCAAGCACTTAAACGGTTCCCACCGCGACGTCTAATGCGACACGACCTAAATACGGTATCTCGTCTCGATCCGTGCAGTCGGTCGGCGTCAACCTCTCCGCAATCCCTCGGGACCACCCCGCCCCCTTCAAAATGTTTACTCGAGCAGTCTCACGTTACACGTTCGCCGTTGCGATGGACCGTAACTATACCGATGCGATGTTTGCGAGGCTATTTTAGTCTGTGTCCTGTTCGGTTTAAGCTTTTTCATCGTACACAATTGTGAAATGTGCTGTGTTCATTCAAGTGTTATAAGTAAATATGAATTTAATGATATGTTATTAAAGGTAACTTATATTTGAAACCTAGATTGAATCTTCGAGTTTTGAGTTTGGAATTGGACACGTTGAGGTTGCGTCGTTTTTGTTAATGCGATAATTGACTTATTTCTTTGTAATGATAGGAAAAAAAATCAAGTTGTTTGAAATTCACTATGAACTGCAATGGATATATATGGCTGTTATAGATTGTTTTCTTCTGAAGTTATAGAATATATTTCTTTAAACATTGAAAATATTTACTTAGTGGATTTTATACAAAAATCAAATACCCTATTTTAACTACCGATATTTAATTACAAATGTTCATGGCGTGTCTTCTTACCAACCATAATAACAACCCTCTCACAAGATGCGAACTGTCAACGCTTCGTCAAACTCCACTTTCGTCGAAGACCTTAACAATAAATAGTAAAATCCACCGACACATTAGTCCCGCTCGGCGAAATGGAGACCGAAACGGGACCGACCGCGGTAATGCCGCCGCGGTCGGTCCGCCATCCGGTCCCCGCGGGGGCATTATAATGGGTGCGGATTTATCGCCCCCGCCCCCGGACCGCGGCTAATATTCAATTTGGCGTCGGGGCCGTGCAAAAAGCCGCCCCCGGGTTCATTACGTCGTTGCCGCTCACCTTATCTAAGCCGCCGCGACCCCGCCGTTCGCCCCCCGACGATAGGGTTGCCACTTGAATATGTTTGACTTTTGGTTGACGTAAAATTCAATTTTATTATCTATCATTGCATTGCAGTAATGCCTGAGCCAAATTAGATGTGGTCGTTTTATACGTATAAGTTTTTTTTATACGCGTGGTATACTTATCGGTTAAATAGTTTGTAGGTCGTATCAATCTATAATGTAACTTTTTGCTAAAAAAAGTTAAAATACTTTCATTTTATTTACAATACGTAATAATAAACAACCAACTTTTAAAACTAATAATTTTATAACATCTGCTATCTGAAATCGTAAGTCGACGCTTATTAAATTAGATATAGGAATTTCATACAATTTTTAAAGTTCATACTTCCTATGAATGTGTAAGAAAAAAGCAAAGTGACAACCCTGCTCACGTCCCCTCCAATAGACCACTCCAAGTGGAAAGCTCGCCCGGCGCGAGCTCGTTCGCCAAACTCCTCGGCTTCTTTATTTAATGGACGCCGAAAAAAGCGCCCGGCATAAATCCGCGCACCGATACGACGGGCCTTAATTAAGCCTTGGGTGCGTGCGTCTTGTTTCCTCTCGTCCCCCGCTTTATTAAAGCCGTAGGTGTTTCGGCGTTCGCGACAGCCCTGGCGATTTATCGCCGGGGACTTCCCCTAATTGGAAGGTATGGCCACTCGTAATTATTAAACCCCCAAATTGAAACGGATTGTTACGGCGTGCTTTCGATCTCGACTTTTCCTAGGACGGAGGTATGTTTAGTATCACTTGTTTGAAGGCATTGTAGGGTATTTATAACGTTAATTAAGGAATTTATTTTGTCTGATTTTTTAGTTCGTCTTAAAAGTCGTAAATTGTTTTGTCGTTTTTTATATTAAAATAATTTTTTGAAATCGGTATATCGGAACAGTTGACGTGGCGCCTTGTTTACAAGCTGTGGTAAATTGGTAGATTTGCATACGCATAAAACAATTATGAGTTTTGGACTTTTAGTATTTATAAACATTAATAAAAAATATATTTTTCTTGCTATTGAAACTTTTTAATTTTTTCAAGTAAAAATACGAATGTCGCATTTTCTTTTTATTTACCGTTGAACCGAGCACCTCTCTATGTTATTTTTACTAACTGACATAGTTTTCCTTATTTAGATAAGATTAACACAATTTTAGTACCCAATAAAGTTCTAAGAATAAAATCACTATTTTATTGAACGTATTACATTCGCATCTAGAATAATGAAGTAATTGTCTTGTATTTTTTATTCGAAAATAAAAAGTTATTGACACTGTCCGGTATGAGTACCATAAATTAAAAAAAAAGTTATACTTCACCCGCGTGTTCGATATTTAAAAAGCTAACGTGCCGGACACCCAATACGGCCGGACGTAACTTGTGCCATTCGGTGTCAAGACGCCGCTCGAGATAAGCCATTACGCCACGCCTCCGGTCGGCTAGCGATCTCTCGGTGCGGACGTAATGCAATCAATCGCCGCGCGACCAGATCCAACGGGCCGTTTTCTCCTCTGAATCACTACGTACATAATATTAATCGTGGCTGCGAAATAATATAACCGTTTAAGTTTTGTTGTACGGGTTTGGTGCCAGTATTAGTCCGAATTCAACCTTATCTTGTCATCTGATATTCGTACCAGATCTATGATCGGGAGTTCATCAACGTATCGTTATATCGTTATAAATTTCTTTTTAATCGTGCTGCTGTTATTAAACAAAGAATAAAGTGTTAGAGATATGTTATATAAAACAAATAGTGATTAATATGTCGTTTATATAAAAATATTGGTGTCCTATGAGACACCACATATATGTATTACTAAAGGTTTGTGTCCATGCTTTTTTATATGTTTATTTTTATACGTTGTCTGCTGTTTACGCTTATTGCCAATATTATTATTGCTACATACGACGCGGTCCGTATGAATGTTTATTATATCGTATTGTAACGGAATTGATTTACTAAGACTTAATGCATTGCTAAGTTTGTTGTGCCAATCAAGCGTTGTTTTTTTTTCTGAACTATGATTTATTTTTCAAATTAGAATTATAGTGTGATATTTGTTAAACATACATGGCATATCGTAACATGTTATAAAGTGTACAATATCGGTTTAAAGTTTTAGCGTTCATTCGCACTTCTAGCCGTTTCGCGTGAAGTTATAAAAATGTTGCCACACGTCGACAACTCTTAAGAATATGTGTAAATAAAATATATGGCGCATTAACAACTTTACAAGAGTTTATTTCCTCAATGTTTATTGATTCGATGTTTCACATGTAATCGTTTGATTACAATAACGTGACTGATGCGAAAGTAGGTTTTTTTTTTCTAAAGAATTGTAGTTTAAAATGTTTAAAAATTTAAAATACATCTTAGTTATTTTACAGAAATTTAAACCTGAAGTGCTTACTCAAGTTTAACTTTCTTCTGTTGAGCGAAAGCCGCTTATCAAAAATCAAAACTAATTTAATCATTTTTAATGGTCGATATCTTGTCGATTTATAAGCTTTTACTAAAAAGGCTTATAAAATTTTGATGTGCAGAATACTAGATATTTGCACTATCTTTTAGACGATATCTAAAAAATTCCGACCTAAATAACAGTGGTATTAATAAATCGCGTTAAAGCCGCGACGCTTTGTACAATCGAACGGTAGATGTATTAAGGAACACTCGGAGACTAAGCGGCCTCACAAAATGGAGAGACTGTGAAATATGAATCCGCGAGCGACAAAGGAGAGCGGCCGGGGGGCAGGGGGCGCCCCCTGGCTGCGGCTTTGTTCTCTGCCCGAATCGTCGATTTATGCAGGCGTGATCGAATCACTCCCCTGCCTCCCCTACGTCCCCTGCCACCGCCCCCTGCCACCTGTGCACGGTATTCCCCTGCCGGATTACCGTGCGTTAGAGCGGATTACGGATGCCGAGTGCGGATTTCGCTACTGCGTATTTTCCGCCTGCACTCAATACGCTAATTGTATAGGCGAGCTTCGGATACGAGAGTGAATGTTGTGCGCATTTTATTGGTTTCTAATACAGGGTGCTTTGTTATGTATGTTGAATGTCGATTTTTGTTGCGAAATGAAAAACATAGGCAAGACCAACAAGAAAACAAGTATTGAATAGTGATATTGTTATCTAAATAAATATACGAGTCGTAATAAAGCTGAACTATTTATTGTGAACGAATGATGAAATAAATACTTATTTTTAATAAGTCTAAATCTGTAACCAAGCCATCAGTTTCAGTCGGATTTACAATGTTTTTGAAATCGGTCACGTGTATTAAAAATGCTTATGTTTTTTTATCGTCCACACCTAATCTTTGGTATTAATTTAAAATAGTATAGTCATCGTCATTCAATGGCTAGGTAGTAATAATTGATAACAATTATATTCAGATTATAGATTACAATACATTTTATCTATACAAGGCCATCACATTAATGACATAAACGGCTACCGACTTTTTCATGTGATAGCGATAATATTTTATTATTTCTTGTTTGATATTGTGATACCTTTTAAGTATTAGCAGATATGATTAGTTTTTTTTTTTTTGATAAATCATAACAGGGTTTATCTACTAATATTAGTTAATATCTGAACGTGTATTCTAGATAATAGGAATTAACAATCCAAATTCCAATTCGATAGACCCAAGTGCGTACAACCTATTCAATTACAAAAATGCATCATCGAATTCGGTCCACAATTTCCTTTAGCGTGAAGGAGAAGAATACCAAGGAACAAATGTACGAGCATTTAATTTGAAAATTACACCCCGACTCCGATCCATCAGTGACCCGGCAACACTCGTAAACCGATTCGCGGGGCGAGCCACTCGATCGTTCCTCGTTACGCTCCAAGACGAGGATCATTAGGGATTAAATCTCCCCTTTCATTAGTCCCGCAGCCCTCGCGTTCCGTTCCGGAGGCGGCAATAACAATGCGAATCCCCCGGATCGAGGCTCGTCCCGACCCTAATTCGGGAGTAGCCCCTCGTTACGGATTAACGCAGCGCCAAACGGCCAGGGCTGTCGCACACTTGACGGGTGAATTTTACTTTCACTAAAACGTATTTGGTTTACGAAAGACGAGTTTGTTGTGACCTCTTTGCAAGGGACCGTCTGGGGCGGCACCGTCGTGCCTTTTTCTGCCGCAAAGCAGTAGTAAACACTTCTGTGTCGGAAGAAAACAAATACACATTAGCCAGTTTTCTGGGTAAACGAGACTTAAAACCCTATGTGTCACGGTAGGCAGCGCGTTGGTGATACCAGTGGTATTGCGAATGTCTTTGGACGTCGGTGACCACTTACCATCAAGTGGTCTGACCGTTCCTTAGTCTGCGTAGCCGGTAAAAGAAAATATGAATAATCTTAGTGACCGTCATGACGTCATCGTTTCTATTGGTATTTTAGTTTAACCAAACAAATTGTACATAACTGTATTATATATATATATATATATATATATATAACGATAATTAGTATTAGCATAACGATGTCACACAATTCTTTGAAAAGTATAAATATCTGACTTATAATTCGCCTCTTTGGGCTTCTATTTTGTTCTTCGTATATAAAAAAACAATGCAGATTTATCGCCTTTCTAATTGTGGGCATAAATAAAAACTCTTACGATAAAAATCAAATCGGAGAAAGTATTAACGTTTACGAGGGCGGTTTCTTATAGCTGGCTATTATTTTTTTATTTACGATCCGGTTGCAGCAAAGAAGTTGTTATGCCACAATGAGTTCGATTTATTTGTTTTCGGCCAAATGTCGACTTAGTAACTTTGGGATTTATCCTCCAAAATGAACTTAAGCACGGCTCAGTCGCAATAACAACTTTTGTAGGGAGTAGCGTATAAAAAAATAAATTAAAAATTAATAAGTAGGTACTTTTGATGGTCAACAAGAGGTACAAAAATATATATTTTCTAATAAATATATTGTAACCGATTATTTAAAATTTTGTAAATCGTAAGCTTTAAACTCAGTTAAAAGTTCAAAACGGATAAATTTATTACATCTTGAGGTCATTTTTTTATTTAAAAATGGGTGCGTGTACTTATGTACGCGCGTGAGAAGTTATACTTCTTTGGCATCATTAAAAAATTAATATATTTATATAATAATATATTTAATATATATATTAAGCAGACGGCTTCATACTGTTAATTTTGTGTCACAGGTGCGCGCGCATCTTAAAATTTCACTCATAATTTTTCATAACGCGCCTAAAGAAGTATAACTTCAAAAATAAACGCAACCAAAAACGAACCTTAATCCCAACTCATAGAGCACATTATGCAACAACTATCGCAAATAAAAAACGACAACTCCATTATCACTACACAAAAATCAACCTTATCACTATGTAATAAGGTCCATTTCACCGTTTTCATTATAAACTGTTAATTTTGTGTCACAGGTGCGCGCATCTTAAAATTTCACTCTCATCATTTTTTCATAACGCGCCTAAAGAAGTATAACTTCAAAAGTGCAACAAACTAAATTGCACTGTGATATCTTGAACATAATCTTACATAAATATATTTTAGATGATATTATGAAAACGACTCCTCGTTATTCGCTAGTTATATAAATACACGTAAACATAAACTACATTTGCTAACTCGTTAACATAAAAGTGACATGTTACATAAAAATACGATTACAATTTTATTCAATGTCTAAATTAACTTTGATAAAAACATTTAGTAGTTAGTTGTATTTACACGTACTGTTATAAAACTGTTCGTTTAACTGCCAAGTGTTAACTGTGCGCTGTAAAGATTTCGAAACATGTGTCCCATATCAGTTAACAGTAAACATGTTTCGAAACCCATGCAATCCTTGCACTGTTTAACAGTACGGAGTTTTAATATCAGATACAATTTGCCCAATTCGGTCCCTGAATAAGTTATATCCGAGATAGTTGGTAAGTTTTTTTAAGGCTTTAATTTAAATATCTTTTCTTACTGCGTTACCTACTCTATTGCTGAACCAGTTTGGATAAATCACTTCATACCTGTTAATGTTTGAAATGCGAAGTGTGAATTTTAATGTTTACAATATTAAAGCTATAAGACCGAGTAAATTACAATTTATAAAGATTTATTAATTTACGGTAGTATTTATGTTAAATGTAGTATAATTTTGATTAGTTAACATATTGCTGACGGTATTCGTTAAAAAGACACCCAATTCTACTCAGTTTTAAGACATTTCATTGAAGCGAGTAGGGGTTTTTGTATTCGAGTTTGCGATTAAAATATGTACGGTTAGCTTGCTAAGACGTATTAGCCCTCAGGGCTGGGATGGTTCGTCTACAAACGATTGCTGGACACAAGCTTTTAACGTACTGACTTATAATAGAACAAATAATGCACGTATTATTGCGATCTTGAGAAATCAGTGATGGGATTGCCAAAGGAAGTTAAACTTTATCGTTGTACAAGTAAGTAGCATTGTACAAACTTTATCAATGCAAAGGTTTGTTTGTATGTATGTTTGTTGCTATATAAAGCAAGAACTTACAGCTTGTACGCCATAGTAACTCACATAAGTTACGTTAGTTGGGGGCTACAAATAAAGATTTTTGTAAATTAACGCGTTACTAAACAAAGTAGTAACAATGGTATGGGCGTGTGCTTTAGAAACCGGAGGTCGTGGGTTCGAATCCTGCGGGGACTCAACAAATTTTCATTGTTGTTTCCTAGTTGGTTAGGGCAATTTGGGCCGATCACCCAATTGTCTGAAAAGTAAGATGATCCATGCGTCGGTGGGCATGTAAAAGTCGGTCCACCCACCAACTCGCATTGGATCCAGCGTGGTGGATACGGTCAAAAACCCTTGATGGATAAGGGTGTATTAGGGGAGGCCTATGTCCAGCAGTGGACTATTACAGGCTGATGAGTTGAGATGAGAATAAAACACCTTCATGATTTTTATATCACATATGGTATTCCCCCATTAAATTTGTTATTTATAGCAAGATACTTGAGGTCGACTTTTACGTTTATCGCTATAACCATTGCAGCGTTAAAAAACACCAATCAACAACCGCAATTAGCATTAACATTAACATTTTTGAACATTATTTTTTTTAATTATGAAGTAATTTAAAAACGGCAAAGCCAAGATATGATATGATTATTATTCTAATTTACTAGAAAAAAAAATCTGGCATCATTAAAGTTAAACTACGTCAGTTAACGTTAAAGTTTCCGCCTTCTATAACAATTCAAGTTTCTGAATATGTGTCATTAAAATGAGGTCTCATTTCTAAATCGTGGCAACCTTTTATGCTTTCATGTCACGCAAGAACGGAATCCACTACCCCTGTTTAGTGCCTATTCCTGAAACATCCGCGCTCGGTACTACTTAATGACTAAGAAATTTATAGAACTACGTTTCAGTTTGATTGCTTTATTCGTGCTTGTAAACTTGTGCCGTTTGGACGTAATCTATTAGAACCTTGGTTATTTTGTGGTGTACTTACGTGTTCTCATTTATATAAGTGGTAATGGTAAATTTCGACAAAGACTCCTTACTTTTTATAGTATTATTTAATCCAAACCCGAGATAGAATTGTTTACGTAAATCTATGTAAATATCACGTATAGTTTAAATTTCTTCAAAAGCTTTCTTTAAGAGCAAGCCGGAGGGCGTGATTATAAAGGTGTGGGCACATTGGTAGAGTGTGTAAAAAAATTACACGTTTATTTTTCGGTTGCTATTGCAAGAATCAACTTATAGACCATTGCTAAGTAACTGCCTCCGTAGCCTAGTGGTAAGGGCGTGTGCTTTAGAAACAGAAGTTGTGGCTCTGAATCAATTTTGAAGTTGAAAGTTGTGTGAAGCAATTTGGGCTGATCACCCAATTGTCTGAAATGTAAACGTATTTACCAAGTCTGTATCTATATTAAAAGGAAATCCTTTCGAATTTGATTTATATACATAAAAAGAATAAGTACCGTAAAAGAATAGTTACGGTGGTAGGTCCCTGTTTACAGGAGACCGTCTGGTGGACCACCGCGGTTGCCTATTTCTGCCCGAAGCAGTAGTGTGAAAACACTTCGCGTTCCGTTTGAAGGGCACCGTAGCCAGCTGTATTACTGGGTAAACAAAATTAACACCTTATGTCTCACGGTAGGCAGCGCGTCGGCGATACCACTGGTATTGATCAACGGTCTATGGGTGTCGGTGACCACTTCCCAACAGGGGCCCGACTGCTCGTCTGCCTGCTATGCCATAAAAAAAGTACATTTCTTATTCGCCCAAGTAACGGTTAGACGCCGAGCCCGCACACGAGACGAACCCTCTGTCGCTGTAGATTACCATTGTTTGCTCAACCACCATAATTCCATCTAGCCTTCAATGTGCCCGTACCTTAACTCGCCACGGGACCGTACTCGTGTACGCTAACGCAATACAAAACATTACTGAAGCACCCAAAGGGTTGCCCCCCGCGCGAAATGTCGCCGCGAGTTGCGCAAGTCAATTATCGTTTTAATTAAGCCGAGCCGCGTGACATTTGTCGGCGTGAACCCAGGCAGGGGGGGTCCCTGCCACCTGCGCCCCTGTTAATTGCCCTAATTATTGCGCAATCGAGCAAGGGATCGCTTATCGCCTCCTTGGTGTTGTAATTACGCAATTCTGGACGGTTCTTCGTATCGCCGATTGGTCTATGGTGCAATTGCCACGTGTACGGACACGCTTGCCTTGATTAATTTTTAAAATAGCTCATGGAATACAGTCGTCCGAGATGAAAACGTGTTTTGATTTTCTGTTGTTACATGTTTTGAGAATGTTTAGTATTTACATCATCATCATCAGCACGTGTTAGTCCACTGCTGGACATAGGCCTCCCCTAGTGCACGCCTTCTCCATTAGGAAGTTTTCGGACCGTAGTTTATGGAGGAATTTTATGAATGTTTAAACTCAAAACTACTTTAATTTAACATACTCTTTAAAGTTTTATGTTTAAAACTTACATACGGCATCGGCCCTTAGCAGTGTCCGTGGTCATGTTTAAATTGACGCAATACTAGACTCTTATAGGAGAGTACTAAACGGTTAACTCCGGCACTTATCCAACCGGCCTCGTTGCGCCGTGCATAATGTTATCGTCCGCGGACACGTAATTCGTACAACGAGCTGATTCGGCTCTAAGGCACCGGCCGTAAACCTATATCGGGCAGTAAACGCAACCGAGCACCAGCCGACAATAAACTTTACGAGTAGCGTAAAAAGTCGCCCGCTCGCTACTCCCACCGCCGTAAATTTATGCTAATGTATTCTTTATTGGAGTTTAATGCGTATTCAGGAATTCCTGCGTTATTCACGCTCGCGAATGGACCAGTACAGTTAATTTTAAAGTCGCCGCCGCACCGCCCCCGCGCGCTTCGTTACATTTTTTGCGCTTTCGCGTAACGTTTTTGCCGTCGTTTCCGTTCCACGCAGCCCCTAGCTTCCGGTGTTCGTTTTTGTCCGCTCCCTCCCCCGTTCAGGTAGCGAACGTTAGGTTTTATCCGATCAATGATAACATGTATCGATTTATTTCGGCCGCGTATAGTCCTCCCCTCAAATCGTAAACGACGACTTAATATGAGATCGCGCGATGTCATCGACCCTCCGTTCCGGAACCGCCCGCGTTAAATTGGTGCCGGTGGCAAATGTAAAAAGCGTCGCGTGTAAATAAATCGGCGCCAAGTTTTCGAAAACCATTACGCCTGAAATATAGTCAAAACTCAATCCGTACATTTCCGAGTGGCGGGTGACGCGCGGGGGGCGGTCTATTTATCTATTTCCCCCGCTTCCGCCCTCCCCCACGGGCGTCCGGTTAACCGCCGCTCCCCCCATCCGGTTAACCGGGCGGCGGGGCGCGCGGCTAAACGGCTCGTCGCGTGACCGCAGACAATAAGCCCGGGCGGCGTTAACAGCGCGCCTGTGTGTTGCCACTTTATATGTTACTTCCGCCCCTCCCGACCCCCCTTTCACTAAACCGCCACCCGCTCCCGCCACCGCTTGTCATTCAATACCGGTTTATACGTTCAGCGTGTACAGTAGTGCCGAATGTATAGTGCGACACGTTTGGTGTGGATAAGTGTTGTGGAAACGATTCTGCGAACACTGCAACAAAGTGCTGCATGAACATTAGCGAATAACAATGTCATCTGCTCTCATACTACAAAACATAGGACACGTACGATGATAGATTAGTATAAATTTAAAATATAAGAAATGCTTATAGTTGTCATTCAACACCATCAAAACACTCGGACTCCTCTGTATCTCTCCACAAACTATAATGCTTGTCACACATTTTGTGTTTCTTATTCGCTTAATTAAAATTTGCCCTCATTGACCGATATGTCAATGCGATCCGCGAAGGTCTCTCAACTATAAAAATGATGTTAACTTCAAACTTTCACATCTCAAGTTCGATTACATGGTATACGCACGTAATATGGTGTATGCATATTCCGCTACCGCTTGCTATATGTGACGCGACCTTGTCACGGTAGCCGACAAGTCGTGTTCTCGCTTGTAGAGTACTTGTTCAGACCCCCCCTCCCTCCCCACTACCCCTCCCCACCCCTACAGTGCCACTCAATTGCCTTTTTCTTGAGGTCGACCCGCGTAATGGGATGAAGTACAGATTAGCTCCGTACCCGAAACGGAAAAGGTTCCCCGATACAATTTATGTATCGCCCGTACCCACTCGTACCTTCAAAGGGGAAATCGAGAGCTTCTCAATAAATACGGAACGCTTTTGTGAACGCTCGAGGGGCTTTTCTTTACGTTTTGCTATTTTTTTTAATAGTCCTGGTGGAAGATCATAGTAGACTAATTAAATTATTGATTTAGTGTGGTCGAGTGAATCAATCTTAGTTTATACTTACTTATAACTTTAAAAATGGACACGTATATAAAAAAAATACCTTCGTTATTATTTACGAATTGAAAACACATAAAAATATACCACAATGTTACATTCACATCTCTAGTATCGTATGCGTCCAACAGTAACGACCACTCGTAACCGTTACACAGGAAACGGATAATCGATTTCTAATGCTAATAACACACTCGATTAAAACTCGATAGAGATCGCAACGGACTAATTGATCGATTCTGAACGCGCTATTTCTTTCTGATGCGGTGAGCATTAAGCGTCGGAAGCTGACCGCTTGCAGCCACCACGGGCTATATAAAATCCAATCGGGACCGACGAGTCCCATTACACTCTGGGATAGGGATAGCGAACTAGTTGTGGTAGAATAATCTTGTTAATCAAAGTTCGTAAAGAAACAATTGTTACAAACTCGCTTTTTTTAAGTTTTCTATCCTGGATTATGAGGAACCTCCAATAGTTATTATTAATAAGCGCTTTCGATGGGAACGATATAGTGCCAATAGTTATTTTATAACGAACATAGCATATGTTTATAATGATTTAAGTATCACAGTCTGTTATATAAACCAGTGACATGGCATTTATTCTCCGTTTCCAGTTCAATTACTATGCGTCCGTGTTTGCAGTTATTTTCGATAACTGAGTAAACGACTCCAGTCGTATAAAGCTGTTTTATTTATGTAACTATATCCACCCTAATGCACGCCGTCTTCACCACGCTTGTGCAATACTGCTTGGTGGGTGGACCTACATAGTAAAGAAATGAAAAATATTGAAATATTTCTGAATCTAATGAAGCCCCAACATCCGTGTAAGGCTTTTCCACCTCAACGAGCGCGGGTTAATAAATAATATCCACACGGGAATGGCTCGTCGATACATCGAGGTTCGCCACCCTTGCCGCAGCAGAGGCGGGCAATTCGATACGCTCGTAAAATTTGGGCCGCGGCACGGCGGGCACGCACTTCCTTCGCCGCAATAAAACTTTATAGCGCACGTACGCTGACCTATCGGGTATCCAATAATCCGTTTTTATTAACACGCACACCCGATACTGTTGTGTTGAAACAAAAGGTTGACGGTTTCTTTCTTTTTTTATAATTCTTTTCGTTTCGTTTCGTTTGATCGTAACGATTCGTAGCGATAAAAGTTCGATTTGTGATGTTAAAGAATGTGATCTAACCTTGTCAGGTATGAAAAGAGCGTGTGTAGATTTTAGAGCGTCTTTAAGTGTAAGATTTGGATCTGAGATAAGAAAATACCACTTTAAATTTGATCTCATTAGCAGTTTAGTCTTCGTATAGATCTAGCCTTACATTTACTCAAATGAAAGGTGTTTACTTTAGTTTACATTTTTATCTGAAAAACGTTGAAAACTTCTACCTACTTTTATCAATTTTTATGTTTACCCAATTTATTTGTCAAGACAATTAATTTTCCGTTCTTACGTTCAAACGGAGACCGAGACAATTTTGAATATGCTCTATGGATTTGAGCTGAAGTGACGGTGTGAGAGGTGGGAGGAGGGGAGGGTGAGGGTCGAATTAACAGCAGTTTGCCACCAGCTTGTAACTTAGTACCTAGTAAAATTAGAGCCGTAAGTCCCTCCGGCGTCATCTCCCCGGAGCGGGAATCGGTATTTGTCCCGTCCCTCATTCGAGATTAGGAAACAACCCCGATCATTGAACGCTTAATGTAGCTATACAACTTAATAGGACTACGGTTTATTTGGTTTAGAATTGTCTGTGCGTAAACGCAGTAGAGTACTTTAAAAATTATTAAATATAGTTCGTATGGATAAGTACTCTACATTATCGTTTGGGCATTATGAGCTGAACAAATGATTGTCTGAGAAGTATCGCTTTTTGAAAAGAAGACCCCGTTGCCAAGACCATTTTATCCAATCACTACAATCAAGTATATACTGGCTCTATCCATGTTAAGTTAAAAGTTATATTCTATTTAAAGGTTAGTGCATGCCGAATTAAACGATGAATATCCTGAAGGATCTACCTAAATCCGAACATTGAAAATCACCCCGTTCAGCTTATAAACACAAAGCAGTGGCACTAATCATAGAACCATAGTCGCGTTTGCAACGTCCGTACGTATTACACGCTCGGATTCGCCATCACAAAAGCGTCAAAGAGCGCCATTCGCCAATCGAAATTGGAACGGAATAATGGGGGCGAAATGCCCGAATGCGGCGGCACAAAGTACGTACGTACGTACTGCGACATTTTCGGCTGTTCTCTGTACGAAATGGAATGACTAATAGTGGTGGTTCGTCACATATGATTATTTCATTAGGCCGCCGCTGCCCGGTCCCACCCCAGCCGCCCCGGCTCGCCCCCACTTATGGGGTTGGGGGCGGCGGACGCCCGCAGCTAATCACGCGGTCAGTTTGTTCTGCCTCAGCGTGTTTTGATATTGATATTGACTGTGCCTCTCGGCTCGTTGCGCCTCGATTTATTTGCGAACAATGATCGATTGATTGCCGCACGAACGTAAGCCCGTAAACGCTCTGATTATGTTTGCCCCCGGGCCGCTGTTTGCACTGGCTAACTACACCGTAGTCGAGGGATATAGCAAATACATATATGATATATGAAATATAATGTCTAACACTATTATACTAAAACTTATTGCTCTCTTACTAGTTGAGATTCGCGACTTGAACGGTTATGGTTATCTAGCAGTAAAAACGATTTAGGTGCTATGATAAAATAATCTATCATATTATTATTCAATAGAATATACTAAACAGTATTATAAAAACAAATGGAATGGTTTAACTGCGGCGCTTAATAAATTTAAAATGAATAAACACAGAAATATGCTTTATATATATGAAGCTGTTTTGGAAACTCCAGGTTCTATATAATATACACAGTATGATTTCTTATTCACGGTTTTTTTTCATTTGTTGCAGAGGAATTCCATATCGCCTGGTGAAAGGGAGAAGTATAGGACGAGGAGCCCCGCCGAGCCCGATCACAAGAAACTGAAGAAGGAAGAGAAAGACATGGGACATGTACGTAGTATTTTTGTTTAAATTAACCAAAATCGTATCATGTCTCCTGCCTACAAAGTGACCCGATGAATAATGTGCATTGATTTTAACGATATTTGACTGCCTCCGTAGCCTAGTGGTATAGGCGTGTTCTTTGGAAACTGGAGGTCGTGGGTTCGAAAACTGCGGGGACTCAACAAATTTTCATTGTTGTTTCCTAGCTGGTTAGGGAAATTTGGGCCGATCACCCAATTGTCTGAAAAGTAAGATGATCCATACGTCGGATGGGCATGTAAAAAGTCGGTCCACCCACCAACCCGCACTAGGGTTTTTGGACTAGCATGGTTCCCACCACGCTAGTCCATAAACCCTATAGTGGATAGGGGTGTATTAGGGGAGGCCTATGTCCAGCAGTGGACTATCACAGGCTGATGATGATGATCATGATTTTAAATGAGCACGTTAGTTAGTCGAGTCAGAATGTTTAGTTTCGAATTTGAAATCGTCGCGTGTTATGAATTTAGCAACAGATCGGCGAAATGTTGTCTTTTTTTGTAAACTTTAATAGCATGTTACGTTAAGCTTTCGTTTGCTAAAGATATTCAACTCTTAGACCTATTTAATAATCATTTTGTTTGCGGATATTTGAATCAAACTTATTGTTAGCATGAATGAAACTCCAGAGTAAGTTTATGATTACTTTGGAAAGAGTTTTTTCAATGCGCTTATACTTACATCTCACTCTTAGTTTTAAAATAAGATGAAGAAGCATCCGAGATAAGAAATAAAAAGTGCTATACGTAATATAAGCTTTTATAACATATCTTTAACTGTTTTAAAATTATATCCATTTATACAGTTTCAGTACTTCAGCAAAAATATCTATAGTTTCAGTATAAAAACTTACTAACGGGCTGTACAAACTTTTGTACAATTCTATGTAACGATCGTTCATACTGTATTTTTTTATTTTTATTATGGCATACGCGGCAGACGAACAGTCGTGCCACCTGATGGGAAGTGATCACCGACACCATAGACATTGGTAATACTAGTGGTATCGCCAACGCGCTGCCTACAGTGAGACATAGGATGTTAAGTCTCGTTTACCCAGTAAATACGCTGGCTAGGCGCCCTTCAAACGGAACACAGTAGTGTTTTCCACTACTGCTTCGCGGCAGAAATAGGCACGCGGTGGTACTCCACCCAGACGGTCTCCTGTAAACAGGGACCTACCACCGGTCGATTTTATATTACATTCACTTATTAATACTCTACAGGATCTGGTGGTAGACGACGCCAGCGAGGAACCCACCTCACCACACAACGGTGCCCCATCGCCCAGAGAGAACGGTCTAGACAAATTGCAGCCCAAGAAGGAGCATCCGCCGCACAGTCCGAGGTCAGTACTAAAAATATAGTTGCATCATAGCTAGATTAACGTTTTTAAAGACTATTTCGTTCACCTCTTTCGTAATTAAGCCGTTTGTTCTGAATTTTTTTCTCTTTGCACAAGCAAAGCGAGCAAAGCGGTTATTGCTCGCAATAAAAGCGATAAAATTTTGTTATGGATGTAAGTATGTGAATATTATAGCAAAACTCGTATAGAATGCGGTCTTTAGGTAAACTTTATTAATTTAAAATAAATACACACTATTGTTGTTATAAAAAAATAACTATCGTAACGCGCTCATAAACTGATACACCATTGTTACCGCACTCGATAAACATCGAATTCACACACTCGATCTTGCAACAAGGAATAATTCGCTTTGAAACACTACCATTCTTGAATAATAGTCGATAACTGTCAATTATTTTCAAAAACAGAACAAAGCACTGATAAAAAATCGCCATCGACATAATGCTGGTCGTTTTAAACGCCTGATAAAAAAAGGAAACAAGTTGGACGCGTTAAACCGCTTATGCCGACGCCCGCGGGCTTCTAATAGGCATTACGTTTTATAAAGGCGTATCTTGGCACTGTATCCGTTTAGCGAAGCCGTACAAGGCGGTGCCTCGTAACATGCGTTTTGAGGTCGCACCCTTGCCGTGTGGACGATTCAATCCCGCGTATAATCTCTTTACGTAATGTGTAATTTAAATAATGGGTTATTTATGTAGTAAATCGTTTGATAAGCGTTAAGTGATCATTATAATTTGAAAAACTGATAGCCAATTTTTAGAGTGGATTGAATGGAGAGGCACAACCGTGCGTGTTTCGATTGTAAAGTAATAATAAATACTAATGCCTTCCGGTTTGAACGGTGGCAAGTGTAATTACTGGGCAAATGAGGCATAATATCCTGACTGATATATAATGCCTTAAACAATAAGTCCTTCAATGTTATATCTCGAAACGGCGAACGTACTTAAGGGCCTTAAGTTGCATTTCTTATGAGTGGGACGTATCATTTACTATCGTGTGAACTTTATGTCGTCAGGCTTTAACCAATTACAAAATAAAAAAAAACCCTTGTGTACTGTTTGTGTTTGTCTCCAATCTTAACTCAATACTCTTCACCAGGTCGGGCACGTCGAGCAACGCGTCCACCCCATCAGCAAAGAAATTGGACGAGAAACCAAGCACGCCCATATCTAAGCCGGTCACCCCCACGTCCGGTGGTAGTGGTGTCAACGCGGGCGGTGCCCCATTGAAAGCGGCCGTCAAACCCCCCGCGTTGCAATACCCCTACCTGGGCAATGGGGCCCATGACGCCTACGGCCTGGCCGGCTATTCGGCGAGAGCGGCCTTGGCTTACGAACCTCTGCGTGCCCCCATTGGACCGTCGGCGCTGGCCCCCATTCCTGGTGGAAAGCCGTAAGTATATGTTGTTTCACTAGGTGTTATTGATTACGTTAGAATGTGCGAAGTAGTGGGTTCGACTCCCACCGCGATACAAATCATTTTCGGATGTGATACGTATTTATTTGCTTAGGGTGTAGGTAATATGAGAATAATCTTAAACTCAACTCATTCAATAAATGTGTCATGACTCGTTTGTTGAATGAGTTCAATGTAACTTTAGTGTCACATCCGTTTTTGTCTTTAATTGTAGTGATTTCGATCATAAAATATCTATTTTATTGTGTAACACACTAGAATTAATCAAGACCCATTTTAACTTATCGAAAGACTAAAGTTCCATCTTCTGTGAATACATTTTACCTTGTACCATTTTACTGCCCGGGTCAGTTTTTAATCGTTAAAGTCTCAAATCCTGGCTAATATTTATAATTCAGCATAGCCAATTTACTCCCCAGGGCGTACTCCTTCCACGTGTCTGCCGAGGGCCAGATGCAGCCCGTGCCCTTCCCACCGGACGCGCTGATGGGCCCCGGGATCCCTAGACACGCCCGCCAGGTGTCGGCCCTCGCCCACGGCGAAGTGGTGTGCGCGGTGACCGTCTCCTCGCCCACCAAGTACGTGTACACCGGTGGGAAGGGCTGCGTGAAGGTGTGGGACATCAGCCAGCCGAGCAAGGCCCCCGTCAGCCAGCTGGACTGCCTGGTGAGTCGGTAACTGTCCTCGGGGTTGTGATATTTGTCTCTAGATGTTTATGATTTCATTCTTATTATAATAATGACACGTAATGTTACATTAGATATGGAATTTTAAGACGCCGAAATTTACGCGGGAAAAGTGCGATGAAAAACTCCTGTGTTTAATGACAGGGGTCGCGTAACACTTGTGTTTGCTTGAATGTAGTGTGAGTTCAGATTCTGTTGCCGTCGAAGATTCGGTCGTCTTACGTCGGTCTAATATTGAGTGACGCAAATACAAGCTCAGTGGATTTCGGCGCTTTATTCCCTAAAAATTCCACCTCTTACTCTGTCTCCAAGACTTAAGGCTAAGAGGTTACAATTGAAATTGGACAAGGAGAAGCCAATATTATCACACTTTACATTGCATTCCATGTTAACAAAACATGTACATATATACTTCACCATTTTAACGTCTGCGCACTACATCTTCGTCTTTACTTTGATATACTAACGTCTTTACTATTCAATTTCAGCAAAGGGACAACTACATACGATCGGTGAAACTTCTCCCGGACGGTCGGACCCTCATAGTGGGCGGCGAAGCGTCGAACCTCTCGATATGGGACCTGGCCTCGCCCACGCCCAGGATTAAGGCGGAGCTGACGTCATCCGCACCAGCCTGCTATGCGCTGGCTATAAGCCCCGATTCTAAGGTATGTTTCGATTTTAAGCTATTTGGCTTTTGGTTGGAATCATTTCATGAACCTATTTTATCTAAATCCTATCTGTATGATTATATCCTGTAAAATGAATTGTACTCTGCTTGTACCTCTAAGCTCTACTCAGAGACATAGACACTGTCAGGGAGTTAGTTGCCAGTCTCTCTGCGTAATAACTGTTATTTAAACAAAACTGCATGGATTGGACGCGGACCTTATAATAACATGAGCTTAAACTAAAAGTCTTAAAAAGGAGGACTTTCCTCTACTTTATTCTGACTCATTCATTTACTTCTACTCTAATCATCATCATCGTCGTCATCATCAGCCTGTGTTAGACCACTGCTGAACATTCACCACCCACCAACCCGCATTGAACCAGAGTGGTGAAATGTGGGTGTATTAGGGGACGCCCATGTCCAGCAGTGGACTATCACAGGCTGATGATGTGTGATGTTATATTTGAACGTTCGCTTCCGCAGGTCTGCTTCAGCTGCTGCTCAGATGGCAACATAGCGGTGTGGGACCTCCACAACCAGACCCTAGTACGCCAATTCCAGGGGCACACGGACGGCGCCTCCTGCATAGATATATCGGCCGATGGCACCAAACTGTGGACCGGAGGACTGGACAACACCGTCAGGTAACCACTGCGCTATATGGTATATATGATCCGTGAGGAACGTGGTTTATAACACGCTGTTTGTCACCGAATGTCAGTTGCAGGTAATCTTAGATGCCCAGTTGAATGAGTATGTAAGCAGAAAATGTCTTGTTGCGGTAAACGGAACTGTATGTCTTATAATACGATATAAAGTCGCCGGTGGTAGGTCCCCTTTTTACAGGGGACCGTCTGGGTTGATACTACCGCGGTGCCTATTTCTGCCGCGAAGCTGTATTGTTTTCATACTGCTGTGTTCCGGTTAAAAGGGCACCGTAGCCAGCGTATTAAGTGGGTAAACGAAACTTAAAACCTTATGTCTCACGGTAGGCAACGCGTTGGTGATACCACTAGTATTGCCAATGTCCATGGGCGTCGGTAACCACTTCCCATCAGGTGGCCCGACTGTTCGTCTGCCTGCGTAGGCAATAAAAGAAAAAAAATAAAGCACTTTTATATAAACCAATGAAAACTGAATATAAATCATAATAAAGTACTTGGAGTTAAAAACTACGTTCACAATTATTTATGTAACGATTACTTTAATTACAGATCATGGGACTTGAGAGAAGGCAGACAACTACAACAGCATGACTTCAGCTCGCAGATATTCTCTCTAGGCTACTGTCCTACGGGTACGTTGAAATTTTATAAACTGATTAGTTTTAAAAACTAGATAAGTTTGTAATTTTGAATTTACGCCATGAGCGTGGAGAGGAGTATCACGTACCATCTCTAAAGCCTAGTGGTAATGGCGTGTGCTTTAAAAACTGGCGGTCGTGGGTTCGAGTCCTGCGAAGATTCAACAAACTTTCATTGTTGTTTCCCAGTTGATTAAGGTAATGCGGGCAGATCACTCACTTGTCTGTAAAGTAAAGTCCATGTAATGGACGTATAAAACTCGTCTGGTTCGATCTCCGGTCATGTCGGCTATCTTCCATCGGATTCCGAGACTGTAAAGGAAGGGAGTGCACCTGTGCTGCTGCGTACAGTAGCATTAAATCTCTGCGCAGTCGGCAGATCTCTACTAGATCTGCCGCCAGTCCGGATCAGCATCGGACGGAGAGCGTCATCGTATTATATATGTATATGGCATGGACGATGACGTGGCTGTAATGGAATGATGATTGGATGGTCCGGCGATATGGCTGGCCGTGGGCATGGAGAACAGCAACGTGGAGGTGCTGCACGCCGTGAAGCCGGACAAGTACCAGCTGCACCTGCACGAGTCGTGCGTGCTGTCGCTGCGCTTCGCCTCCTGCGGCAAGTGGTTCGTGTCCACCGGCAAGGACAACCTGCTCAACGCCTGGCGCACTTCTAGCAGGGCCAGCATTCGGTACCATCGCCTTTCTACTTGCTGACAACCAAGTCTCATCATCACTCATCATGTGGGTTGTGTCCACTCGACAGCCTCTCCAATCCGCGGATCCATTAGGGCGTTTTAGAACTATCCACCACTGGTCAATGGGTTTGTGGAATATTGAATATTACTAGTTAAATTCTTCTAAACTGTTTTCATATCTGCATAAATTATATTGAATATCATAAGTGCTAAAACTATTTGCATAATCACTAGTAATACCATAAAAGTGTATAAAATATCAATAAAATGACTTGACCATTGTATCATCATCTATCACCATGTTTGGTCCACTCGTTATAATAAGGATTCCATTAGGGTTTTGGACCGTATTAATTGTTGTTAACTTTTAGTTTATCTTTCTTTTTAATAGAAAAATGGATTCGATCCTTGCGGTTACTCGATCTTTAATCGTTGTTTACTGCTCTTTTAAGCAGTTTCATCACTACATTTGTTGTCAGTACGTCAGTGCCATTTCTTATGAGACGGTTCATAGATCAGTTCATCCTATCCGTTTGTGAAGGTAATTTGTTACTTAGCCAAACTAGGAATCGACTTTGCAATTAGGATATGAATCTGAATCACTAATTCGAAGACAGACAAGTCGAAAGGACAAGATATGAAGAAAAGATTGATCGTAAATAAAATAGCTTATCACTGTATTTTTCTGTAATATTAACATTTTTTTTTGTTTACAGTCAAAGGAATCGTCCTCGGTGCTCAGCTGCGACATATCCTCCGACGACAAGTACATCGTGACCGGCTCGGGCGACAAAAAGGCGACCGTCTACGAAGTGATCTATTGAATTGTACAAAACACGAAACGAACAAACAAACAAACAAACTTACAAACGGACAATCTGACAAACGCGATCAAGTGATTCTAGTGCAGTGTTAAAGACGCAAAGGTGATATAGCTTTAGTGTATAGATATCGGTCTGTATGTACTTATGCGACTTGTTTATATAGTTTAGTGTGCGCGGTCTATGTTTATTTTCCTTTTGTATTTTATAATTTTTATCTCGTATTTGTTGAGCGCCCGTAGTGTATGTTGGCTGGCGGCAGATCTCAAGCGGCGACGTTTACGTTTTCAATATTGTTGTATAATGCTCGTATTAAAGAGAGATGAAAAAAATATGCGCAAAATGTCAATTGTACTACTTATTTGAAACCCCCTTTGCTTTCTGTAGTAGGATCGAAAGTTCCAGAGTCGTGTTATATTTGGAATATGTATAAAAAAAGTCTATCATCAAACTGTTCCCGCAACTTGATGCGCCTGGACTTGAGCAACTCTTTTACACGTATATATGTACGTATATAGTAGTTTCATTATCATACAACACTGATAAAGACCACCATAAATATCTTTGCGTAAAAAATAACACAACTGCTTCCGTAGCCTAGTTTTATAGGCGTGTGCCTTAGAAACTGGAGGTCGTGGGTTTGAATCCTGCGGGGACTCAAGAAATTTTCATTGTTCTTTCCTAGTTGGTTAGGCAATTTGGGCCGATCGCCCAATTGTCTGAAAAGTAAGATGATCCATGCGTCGGATGGGCATGTAAAAAAAGTCGGTCCATCAACCAACCCGCATTGGACCAGCGTGGTGGGATACGGTCCTAAACCCCCTAATGGATGGAGGTGTATTAGGGGAAGCCTTTGTCCAGCAGTGGACTATCACAGGCTGATGATGACGAAAAAATAACACTAGCGATACATACTATACAGAAAATATATGAACAAAGTATTATATAATGTCCTCCGAGTCGAATCCGACTGCGGCGGCAGATCTACATTAGAGATCAGCCAACTGCGCAGGAGATATTATAGTGCACTAATGTACGCGCAAACACAGGAGCACTGCCTAATCTTTTACTCTCACAGTCCGATGGGACGGATAACCGACACGACCGGAGAGAGATCAGGTGCAGGACCGACATTTTACTTGCCCATCCGATACATGTATCATCTTACTTTATAGGCAATCGCGTGATCAGCCCGCTTTACCCTAACCAACTAGGAAACAACAATGAAAATTTCTTTGATCCCCGCAGGATTCGAACCCACGAACCTCTTTCCAAAGCACACGCCCTTACCACTAGGCTACGGAGCATAAAGTATTATACATAACAGTGTTAACGTAAAAGCGTTGGCTTACATATTGGTTAAATACGGCGTGGTTTCGACGCCATTACAGTTGCTTTAGCTGAGACGACGGGACGTGAACCTCATGATAAGTAATACGTACTGGCCATAAGAAACGCGTCACAAATCTGCTGATGGCCGTGAGGGGATGTATGGTCTCGTTTTATTAGCAATTACGCCGTCTGCAAAGTGCTTTTTAAACTGGAAGATAAGTGTTAATACACTAATGCTTCACTACAAAGAAGAAATCGCGGCTGTACTTCCGAAAACAGTCACCCGTAAAAGGGAATCCTACCACCTTAAAAGGATTTTAGACCGCGTAAAAGTCTAGGATGTGGCTCTTGTGTGGTATGTATCGGTAAATATAAGGTCAGGAGGGAGGATAACTTCGGTGCAGCAATATATATGTATGCCATGTACCAAAAGAGCCTGAATTAGCTTAAACTTCTATCTATTTGCTACAATCTGGTTCATTTTGAATGACAAATGAGAAGTTTCAACCGATCAACAGCCTGTGTCAGTCCACTGCTGGACATAGGCCTCCCCTAATGCACGCCACCGCTTCCGATCTTCGGCTACTCTCATCCAGCCCACACAAGGCCACGAACGTCGTCACTACATCTTTCCGCAGGCGGCGATAGTTTAACTAATTTAGAATTGGAATAGATGTAATAATTGTACTCCATGGAAACGAAGTAGCGTCATACCTTTCTTATTGGTACATCGTTACCAAGATGTTAATCCTAAAATAACAATTGTCTAAGAGCAACATCCATACGTACAACCCCGCCTTATTCCTATAACGTTACTTTGTTTACATTTATTTCAAGTCTAAATGGCTTTAAAATTCTATTATTTCGCTTCGTTCCCGTTGGTCTTAACGATTGTTTAATATGGTTCGAAAATAACTGAGATTTTAGGGAGTTTTTATAGGCCACTGGTTGCACAAAAAGACTTTAGTTAAAACGGCCCGAGGTTCTCTGAAACGGGCTCAGAAAAGCCTTTAGTCTATTTATGAATTTATTTTATTATTTTGTATTGAAGATATCTAAATGCACAAGTGTATGTGAAATCACAAATTGACTCTCTCTCTTTTACGCATATGGTCTGATGACACCGAAAACCGACACGATCAAAGAGAGATTAGACGAAGGACCAACTTTTTACATGCCCATGAGATGATGAGACACATGAAGCATCTTACTTCTTAAGCAATCGGGTGATGAGCCCGTATTGCTATAACCAACTAGGAAATAACAATGGAGAGCCGTCGAGTCTCTGCAGGATTCGAACCCAAGACCTCCGATTTTTAAAACGCAAGCCATTAGGCTACAATAAAACACTGTGGTTAAGATACCACAATAAGTATGGTGGACTTGATTTTGTTAATATGTTAAAAATCTCTACAGCATAATATTTAGTATCTATCTATCTATTCAAGAGGAACATTATAGGAATAAAAATCTCTTTTTTACAAAAAAATCAATTTTTTTAAGTTCCTTATAAAAGATAAGGATCCTCAAAAAATTTAGAAATAAAATTGTTCACGTAGATAATAATTTTTATCACTTTTATTTCAAATTCATCATATGTAGATATATAAAATGACAAAGATCTTCTTAAATATTTTATTTGATGCAAACGAAATAAACATATGGATTGGCAGAATATATTATTATTGATTTTTCGGCAATAAGGCTGTGAAGAATACATGATATTAAATTAATTATACGTATTTTTATATAATATAATATATTACATTATATATTATATTATATAAAAATACGCTATTAAAACTGTCACATCAGTATTTTAATCTTCTCATAATCGTAGTTAAAATCAAAAATAAATATGTTGATAATGTAAAAGTAAAAACTTTCTTTTTCAAAATTGGGGTTAGTCGTTTTGAAAATCAAAAATAAAGTTTTACTTTTACAAAATTAGCTAAATTGTAATTTGTTTAAGCTCGAACAGTCTTACACAACAATGTAACACGATAGATAAAAAAGATACTTGCCGTTTTGTTCGAACTAATAACAATATATAATTAACTATTACTAATTAAAACATCTCCAGATTAATTCATTGTTTTTATTATATTCGTTCATTAACCCTTCTCAATGTACACATGCTATACCTTATCCAAAAGTTTACTGCCATAGAATGCAGTAATATATTAAATAATTGCAGCAATACTAATACCTGCGTGCTTCTCACTGACCTTGTCTCGCGATAATTATTTTTTAATTATAATCAAACAGTAGAATTGTCGACCGTCGGTGTTACGATTTTCGTAGCCCAATTTTATAATTATCGATTAGGCGATTAGGCTATGAATACCGACAAATTAATAAGGTATCCTACAATTATTTGTTGAATACCTTATTAATTTGATCATTAAATTCTTTAATGGCATTTCGTACTGCCTCTTTTCAATTGATTTTTTGTTTAAGCTGTAATTATTTTATAAAATAACATTAGCGTATTTTACCACTTTTATATACGCATTAAATTTGATTGTGTTTAAACTCTCGAGCAGTGGGGCAGACTACCGAAGAAGGTTACACATGTGCGAGTTTCATTGTTGTTTTCTGTTCTTCACAGTCCACATGTTATGAAAAAAACCTTCGATGAATAAACACCGAGACTGCATCTTTCTTGGGTTTTTGACTTTACTTGCTGAGCGCTTTCGACTGCTGGAGAATTCTATTTTACGTCGCGCGTAGCTATTTTCTTCAAATTTCGTTCTTTCCTTTACCTGTCGAGCAGCGCAAGAGAATTCGGTCACGTATGTTATGCAGCATTCGGGAAGACAGAGCGTCGGGCGAACCCCGGCCGGGTAGTATGCCGATCTCTGTGCAGTATCCGGTTCACGTCCGAAGCGAGTAGCAAGGGATCGGCCATCTTGGAGATCACTGAATAAGACCTATGTCCAGCAGTGGAATGCTAAAGAGGTGCTGCTGCATAAAGTGCTGTGAGTGCTGTTGCATAAAGTTTGACTGGTTGCGTTCGTGTCCATGATGGTAAAATTCTAGATTAAGCAGCTACGGAATCGTGACCAGAATCTACATACAATAGGTAGGAAACCTATTGTTTACATGGATCGACAGTGAAATATGTGATATATATATATATATATATATATATATATAAAATATACCACAATGCTTATTTTGTGAAGTAAATTGTACTATTGCGCTCTGGCTGGAAGGGCACAATAAGAAGAAAAATACTGGGTAAGAGAGGTCAAATTCAATTTCAAGGGGTGATGTAACTAACATTTTGACTAGCAAATCATCAGGTAACAATATGTGCGCCTGTATTGTTATATAAATACAAAAAAAATAGGTATTTCGCTCATGAAAAACATACAAACATATTGAAACAAATGGACATAAAACACAATGGGAAAACCTCTGGGACGACGATGAGTAACGATGAAAATTCGTCAATTCCACAAACTTGAGTCACATCCGATCGAACTTGCCTAACAAATACATTAGAACACAAGATACATTCTATATATAAAGATTATTATGATTTTTCTTTCGTAAATTCGTGACAATTTTGTAACGTTGAATTAATGAATATAAAAGTTGAAGCCCGTTTTGAACCGCGATGCATTCGAATGTTTACAATCAATCAACACCAAAGACAAATTGCAGATGTATCAGATATTTCAGCAATGCGTAATTGGACACCGATAACGGTATCAGTGGGTTTCCTATTTATTCACTCGCGTCAATGAAACAGCACCACTCTCGTAATGACGTTTTATCAGCAAAACAACAGGATAAGCGGTAGTCATCCTATCAACTAGTAGAGCAGAAATAGAATTAAATGTACACGCGGAAGGGATATAACTTTTAAGTAACATGCAATGCTTGTAAGCATCTATATCATTAAACTTAACATGGTTATAGCCTAGTGATCATAGGGTTTTGACGAAACCTGGAGTCATGGGTTGAATCGGGGACCTTCAACAAATGTTCATCGTTGTTTCAACGTTGGTAGGGCAATTGGCCGATCACCGCATTTGATTGTGAGCTGCAAGATCGATACATCGTCGGATGGTCATGAACAAGCGTCCAACCACAACGCATAGACCAGCGTGGTGGACACGGTCAGAAATGGCTCATTATATAAAACTTACGGAAGGCTTATGTCCACCAGTAGACTAACACAGGCTAATGATGATGATGAAGCATATAGTTCAAGCTATATAAAATAAGGAATCTACGTTAACTATCTTTGATAAAAAAAATAGTGAGGCATCAAACGTGGTGACGTTCTCATTAGCTTGAACATTGTGTCTTAAATAATTCATCAATCATAACTTTCTGTGTTTTGTATGTAGCTTACATCTTAATTGGGTTGGGTTATCAATTCATCATCATCATCAGCCTTTTTAGTCCACTGCTGGACATTTGCCTCCCCTAATGCACGCTTTCTCCATTATACCGTATCCCACCACGCTGGTCCAATCGACACATGGATCATCTTACTTTTCAGACAATTGGTTGATCCTTTTTAAACGCACAAATTGCGTAACGATTTAATATACTTATGATTAAAACTAAACTTTTATTTTTGTACACATTTTACTGCTATTGAAATATAATTATACCAACTGCAACTGCATTTTTTTTTATTTTACTTTCGATAAACAAAAGTTAATCGTTTTTGCTAATTTTACTAAAAGTTATTAACCCATTTTAAATCTGTGTTAACAGGTATAGAGGAAACAGTAATTTTTATTTTTGGCAATTAAATATACTATTCTGGTACTGCCAAGTTACCTAACTTTAAAATGGCTAAACTTCACATTGCTATGGATTGCTTTGTTTACATATTTTCTATGGCCACCATCAAAATTTATTTGAGATCTCTACATGGCCATAGAATACATTGAATCATCGTAAATAACTTCTACAGTACCTAATTAACTTCGTGAGACAAGAAAATATGTTTTGCAATATTTGACAAATTTTACAATAATTTCTGTAGGTACTAAAGTTTACGGTAATCGACAACCAATTTAGATATTATCGTATTATATAAACAATCTGACCAAAATTTGAAACCAAAAATCCGATGTGAAAATACAACCATAACGATTTCAGCACAAATAGAGGAAGATGTGACCGTTATTTTAAACAACTAACAGCCCTTTTAACTCATCCAAAAGAGATACAAGCGAAAGTATATTGAAAGATAAACTTGGCTAGCGTAATTGTAATGGTTATTAAGATATGGCAGAACGCGATTGCAACCAGATCTGGCGCAACATGGCCAGATGGCAACGGTGCCAGCCACTGGCCGTCCCGTCGCTGGAAAACAGTTCATATCGAAGTTTTAATGGCGGCTTGGAGAAACATACATGTACAGCTGTTTATTGTGACGCACAAACGGCAGAAAATAAATATAATGTCATGTAATTTTATAAGAACTTTGTGGAATATTGAAGTGTGATTGTGTTTTCACCGTTAATTAAGCTCCAGTAAATATTATTCTTTGAGAATATATTAAATACGAAACAATCATAATACCAATCGAATAAGCAAATAGTGTATAAGAATGTTTATTAATTGTAACAGCTAGTAATAAAAGTTTAAGTATTGCAGTGAATATTATATTTTATAATTATTATTTATTTACTTAGGAGAGGCTCCTCAAAATATTCACGATGAACTGACCCTCTGTAGGTATGCTATCTTTTACTTAATACTATTATTCACCACTAAACAAGCATTGAAAGGAATTTAATTGAAAACTTTAAAACATTGGGAGTTTCATCTTTGAAGTTTGATACCTTGATTATCTTAAAAACTTTCGTTATTAGGCACAAAGAGAAAAGAGAACAGATTGAAATTTCGTAAGGATTACATACGTTTTGGGATTTAAGCAATACAAGGCAAATTGTATGCTAGATATTTAAATATTTAGCAAAGGCTACGACAAATTGTATGGTCTTTAGCAAATGATGCAACTACCAACTTTTTAAATTGGAATCCTTTTCAATCCCCGATAAGAGTACTAGAATAAAAGGCAAGACTTTTTTTAATTAGTTATTCATTGGGAAATTATATTTAACACTATGAGGTTATTAAAACTTTAAATTTTGCGTATATTTTTAAGGTAAAACAAAAAAAATCCATACTAATTTTTTAAATGCCAAAGTAACACTGTCTGGCCGTTTGTCCATCTTTACTTTATAAACCACTGATCCGATTTCGATGACATTTGGTACATACTCAGAATAGATTTGAATGGTGGGGTCGCAGAAGACTGCCAAAGAGGTCCTGTGACTCCATCTCTAAGGCGCCAGGAAGGACCAACGTGGTGGTTTTAGTCGGTGCGAGTCCGACATAAAAGGGTATGAAAGTTTATATTGAAATCGTCTCAGCGGACATTTCTCTCATTAATTAAATTTCACTTAACAAAAAAATATAGTCGACATCATACACTATATAACGATTTTACGCACATTTATAATGGTTAACTATGTTACTCTCAGCACGTAACTGTCGCGATTTTTGCCGTCGCATTTAAACCCTCTCATATCTTTTAAGAAATTTATTTTATTCAAATATTGTATGGTTTTTGTGCATAGAATGAAGATTTTTTTCAAATGTATTGGTAAGCTGACAACTGTATACACACACAGTTTTAAGAACTGTTTTAACTTCTACTTTAAATATATAATAAATAAAATGGAGGTATACTTCAGTGAAATTAAAAAAGTACACTGCTTACCGACTTAATTATGTAATAAAATCCTTCTTGTCAAATTGCCTAAAATTCGTGCCACATAAAATATGTATATACGAGGCGTAAGATTTAATTTGAATATACATGTCTATAGGTTTAACCACAAAGAAAGTAAGGTATCCCGGACTATATATTGTTTAGCTACGTATAAGCCATGTAATATACCATAGGAAAACAGGTATGAAGAACTCAGTGCAATTTTAAACTTGTCATAAATATTGTTTCCAAATATTATATAATTGGTATATATTTTATATAATTTCCGTAGCATCATATATTTTATATATATATAAGATGAACAAGAATATGTTAAATGCGGATAATCCGCACAGTTTCATCGCGACACATCATCGGTGATAAATCGTAACGGACACTTTAAAAACAATATAACGAATTATATTTTAAATTTTATACATTGTGGCTTATCGATAAGCTAACGGTACGTGCCGAACATCGTTAGAATCTAGTAAGGCTTAGAAACTTTTATTAACTGCCTGGTTAGTTTTAACCATCTTTAACCAGAATTGAAATTACAAAATTTTTGTGAACCAAGTAAGGGAGCTTCTTCCATTGTGTTTCACGTTATAAAATTAAATGTCAAGAGATCGATTGAAAAACTTTCATTTTAATAATATATTGTTGCATTAGAAGACTATTAAATAACCTTAGCGGTAAAGGGCCTGTAAAAAAGATAAAATAACATACAAAAATAGTACAAGAGTGAATAATTCTACATAGTTGTGTTTTCGAAGATACAGCAAAAACTGATAGTGTTGTGTTTGGCTTTTAAAGCATAATGTTATTACCGAAAACCGCCTTCATGGTGAAGCGGTATTAGCCCTCGCTTTATAAACCGGAGGTCGCGGGCTCCAATCCCGCGGCGAATCATCTTTGTGTTATCGTTATTTTCTGGTTGGTTATGACAATTTGGGCCGATCATCTAATTGTCTGATAAGTAAGATGATTCATGCGTCGGATGGGCATGTAAAGAGACGGTCCATCAACTAACTCGCATTGCACCAACGTAGTGGGGTACGGTCTAAAAACCCATGGATGGAGAAGGCGTGCATTAAAGTAGACCTATGTCAAGCAGTGGACTAACTGAAGCTGATGGTGATTACCGTAAAACTTGACGTAACATCCGATATCCAAGCGTAGCTAGCAAATCGTGCATTTAATTATTTTTTTATCGGTTACTTCTATGACTTACGATTAAGTGAATTACATATATGCATGTATATTTCATCAATTCGATCAGTAAAGCCTCAGGCTTTCATTAAGTTCATTAAATCGTTGCCTAAATTGTCTAGTCTCGATGATACATGTCTATAAAATATAGATAACAATCTTTTATAAATGCATTTATTCTTTTTGCACATAAAAATATTGTATATTTTTTAGCCGGGCTTAATGCTAAGGCATTATTTGACAGCCAACCGAATGAGGTTATAAAAAAAATAGCGTGGATACACTTAAAATAAAAATAACTAAACTTATGTCTAAAGTTATATATAAGATCAAAAGACAACTACTGAATATATTTTCTTATAATGGATCTATAATCCAATCATAAACATAAATGGATATAATATATTAATATATATATATATACATATTTATCTATACACAAATAAATATACATGTAACTATAAATACATATGCATATGTTAAGTCTAACTGTAGAAAACTTGTGATTTAACCCATTTTTGTCGGGTTTTTTAACAAGTCTAGTGACGCATCTTGGTGGTACTTAACTTTCTTTACTTAGGAACAATTGCCACTGTTATCAGTTTTTATCATCGGGAAACAACACGAATATGCCTTAACGATATTTTTTAAATAAAAATAACTACATTACAAAAAATAATAAAAGTTCTGTCAGGGTTAGTACCCTATCTAACAAATAATGGTTACGACCAATAAACTTGTTACAAAAAAATAGTAAAAATTAGTGTCCGACTTCAGTCGTGGCTTCAGTTTCAGTTTGGGCCGGAAAACCAGTTTTGGTCGGTCTCTAGTAAAAATTTATTTTATTAAAAAACAAACTCTTGAAAATTTCAAACTATTAAGCTTTTTGCATGTTGGTATTATTTTGCATAATGTACAAATTTACTTTTAAAAACTGCACATTATTTAATATTATATTTGTTTGCATTCTTTACATAGGTAAAAGAACTGCACGTATTCTCGGGGCAAACAAATGATAAGCATGAAGAGAGTGAATGATCCCCTGCCGTTTTGTTCAATAAACAGAGCTATAATTGATATTTGCATTTTTTTATCTATTTAATGCGCAATGCGTTAAACGTACTAAAACAATAACAATGTGACTAGAATCAAAACAACGATCGTTGTCGAATTTTTTATTGGTGAAGTAACGCAATAAGAATTAGCAAGACTTTACTAAAAGCGTAAAAAACGATATGTGACACTAGTTTTCAAAGTCAAAGTCAAAATCATTTATTCAATTTAGGCTCTACTGAGCACTTATGAACGTCAAAAATTATCCATTTACCACCGGTTCACAAACGCAGACCCGTCCAGAGAAGAACCGTCAAGAAACTCTGCGGTCTTTTTTTTTAAATATTAGTATTTACAAAATTTGACCAATACATTTTTTTTTCAGTTACCAGGGGACTTGCAAGCGCAGAATATAAACTACTTCTACACATCTTTTGCGATGTAATAAATGTTTTCATTGTTAAACTACTACGTAACATGGAGTGCGTATTAAAGAAAAATTGTGATAGACCATGGCTGTGTGAAATGTGACCGTAATAGGCTGTGACTTGATGTTTTTTTTGTTTGTTTGCGTATTCTGAAAGAGTCAGAGCGTTCGTTACTTCCCCGATAATCAGCGATCGGCGTTATCTCGCGTCCGTAGTGGTGTCCGGCGCTGTGACACGCCGGCGTTTGCACTCGCTACAGTTGCGGCAAACGAGTCGCACGCGCAATATTATTTTTCCCGACGAATTTTACGTCGCTTCCTTTACACGGTTTACAAAAGGCGCCAAAAGTCAAGTCAGCTCTTCCGATGATACTTATGTCAATTCTCAGCCTTCATTGATGAAAGCTCGATTCGTTCAACGTGCACGATGATTTACGATAGTTTAAACTCGGCCGAATGGAATGAGACCGAAGAAAATCTGTTTGACGACCAACTACTTTTCGAATATTCGCCGGCCGAAAGCTTAATAAACTTCGAATTGCCGACGACGCTCAACACCGATATTGATCAGCTGCAGCTTAGTGAATTGGACTTTCATTGTGATGCCTTCCTTGGTAGTGTCAGTGACAAGAATTGCGATGAGTCCGAAGACAGTTCGCTGGTGCTTTTCGACTTCGCTGATTTGGACAACAGCGTGAACTTTGACGACTATTTACTGGAGGCGTTCAATGACAGATCCGAAGTCGTAGGCCAACTGGGGAGCGATTCTATCGACAGCTGCGACAGTACACGCCACGGTAGACTCTCAGTGCTCGGTGTGGACTTGGAGACAATGTGTGTTAATAGCACGGCAGATATTATCAACGCGTCGAGCAGTGCTAGTGAATCAGATAACAAGGGAGTAGTCACCGAATCAAAGAAATCTTCGTGGGGTGAGCCGGCGTTTTGCCCCGAGCTCGGAGCGTTTCGCTGTCCGGTTGGCGAATGCGGAAAGTTATACGCGAAAGCGTCGCACGTCCGGGCCCATTTGAGACGGCATAGCGGTGAGAAACCGTACAAGTGCACGTGGGGTGAGTGCAGCTGGAGGTTCGCGCGCTCGGACGAGCTGGCGCGTCACCGCCGCAGCCACTCGGGCGACAAGCCGTACGGGTGTGGCGAATGCGGGAAACGCTTCGCCAGGTCCGACCATCTCGCTAAACACGGCAGGGTCCACGCACGCCGTGCCGCCGCGGCCGCCAAGAGGCCCTCTGTCCCACACTCCTACAGGACAAGGCGCTATTTGTTGTAATTCAAATGCCGAAAGTTTAGAATCTGTTTTTTGATGATGGACATACGACCTATGGGGTTTACAAACTCACCCTATGTCACGAGACAAACATGATCTCAAAGCGTGTTCCTATTGTCTGACCGCTGACCAATCTTAATGACTATGTGATGTTTCATCAATGCGAACGCTATATGTTTTAACTCATTTATTTGCTTATTTTATGAAGATTCCAGAACTTGTTTGTCGCCATTAAAAACGTAATATGCAACGTAATGTTAAGTTTTAAATATGTTTATGTGTGCTATGCCGCGCAGGCGCGGTATTTCAAAAATGTTTTCCTAAATTTAAGAAAAACTCATTCTTGTTATGTTTTTCTTAAGTTTATTATCTATTACAATAACGTTGATAATACTTTTGAGACATCTTTTTATGTTAAGAATAGATTTAAATAAAGTGTTTTACAGTAATGTTATGTACCTTTGTTTAATAGGGTAAAAACCTTGTTTGTCTTTGCTAAGCCCTCACAAGACAACAATTACGGATAGAACATAGGTAGGCATTTTCTGATATAAATTTTACTAAAGGTAACAGTTGCCTCAAATGCTTTTTTATTCTTTATATCCTTAAGCTTTTATCATCATCAGCCTGTGATAGTCCATTGCTGGACATAGGCCTCCCCTAATACACCTCCATCCATTAGTGGATTTTGGACCGTATCCCACCACGCTGGTCCAATGCGGGTTGGTGGGTGGACCGACTTTTTACATGCCCATCCGACGCATGGATCATCTTACTTTTCAGACAATTGTGTGATCGGCCCAAATTGCCCTAACCAACTAGGAAACAACAATGAAAATTTGTTGAGTCCCCGCAGGATTCCAACCCACGACCTACAGTTTCTAAGGCACACGCCTATACCACTAGGCTACGGAGGCATCCTTAAGCTTTACTAGGTATGAATATAAGGTATTATAATGCCATATATTATTAAACTTTTTTACACAATGTTTAAGAAATCACCATCAGCCTGTGATAGTCTACTGCTAGACATAGGCCTCCCCTAATACACCCCTATCCATTAGGAGTATGTGGACCGTATCCCACCACGCTGATCCATAGATCTTCTTACTTTTCAGACAATTGGATGATCAGCCCAAATTGCCCTTACCAACTAGGAAAGGAGTCCCCGCAGGATTCGAACACAAAACCTCCGTTTTCTAAAGCACACGCCCATACCTCTTGGCTAGGAAGGCAGTCAAGAATTATAAGTTATTATTAAGAAAACATGATTTTCTAATAACAAATTTAATGATGAGACGTAGAAAGCTAATGGTAAGCGATTACTCTAGTCATAAGTAATGTAAATGAATTATCACTATTTATATACTCTTCTACTTCTAGCCATTTCATTTAATACTGTAGGGAAATGCAGACGCATACTCGATATTTGATATCGCTAATAAAAGTTGAGACCCCAAGTTTGTGCCAGAAGTCGCCGCAGAGTTTTAGTAAATATGCTTCACACGTCTTACAGAAAAGTTACATCCATTCTACATTATTAGTATGCTCTTTGGTTACATCTACTAACATACTGACAGTGGTCTAATAAATAACTAAGGTTACTTGTATAGGTTGGCTGTATTTTATTGCACACGAGAGCGGAAATACAAGATAAAGAGAGATTCAAATCCCATCAAAATCAGAATTAACGTGATTTGATGTATTAGTATTAAATATAAGCTACTCATTGTTGTATTTCTAACTAGCGACCAGCCCCGGCTTCGCACGGATGCAATTCTGATATCTGTAAAACCTATGGAAAAATATATAAATTTCTCAGCGGTTCTCTACAATATTATGGATGAATAATACAGATAAACCTTTATTCCGTATTAAAAAAACCGCGTCAAAATCAGTTTCGTAGTTTTAACGAATTAAGCATGCATAGGGATATAGGGACGGAAGAAGTGACTTTGTTTTATACAACGTAGTTGGGTCCTCGTACATATTAGCATAATCAAATGGCATTAATAAACACAGTTACATCTCAAGCCAACGTTCTTTCCAGGACCCAAAGTTCGTTAAATAAGATACTCAAAGGAGGCTATGCTTAAGAGTATACTAATACTGTAAAATGCTATGCTCATTTATTGCTCTAGCTCGCATTAAATTGTAGCTAACCGGCATAAATAGATTACGCCAGATAGCTAAAATTTTACACGAAGCTCACCCTGATAATAAAAAATAGGATAATTTTTAATTATTCATTTTTTTATTATCATCATTCATCATTTGCAGCCTCTATCCGTCCACTGCTGGACATAGGCCTTTCTCGATGAACGCCAAGACGGCCGATCCCTAGCTACTCACTGCCAACTTGAGCCGGCTACTACACGGAGATCGGCATCCCACCTAGTCGGGGGTCGACCAACGCTCCGTCTTCCCAAACGCGGCCTCCACTCCAGAACCTTTTTGGCCCATCGACCATCGGTTCTTCTGACCACGTGACCGGCCCACTGCCACTTCAACGAGCTAATCCTTTGCACTATGTCGGTGACTTTAGTTCTTTGCCGGATTAATTCATTACGAATTTAAGAAACTCCGAGCATAGCGCGTTCCATAGCGCGTTGAGCAACGGCAAACTTGTGGACCAGTCCTATAGTCAAAGGCCACGTTTGGGCCCCGTAGGTCATCACGGGAGTACACATTGATTGAAGACTTTCGTCTTCAAACATTGCGGTATTGGCGGCGACGTGAGAACGTGGCTCAGCTTCCTAAAAGCTGCCCAACCCAACTGAATCCTCCTATCGGCTTCCCTCTCGAAGTTGTGACTTCCACACTTCAATATATGTCCAAGGTACACATACTCATTGACAACTTCGAGAGTAACGCTATCGACACTGATCGGCCCCGGGAACATGTTCGATGAACATGACATTTGTCTTGTCACAGTTCATCGCGAGGCCAACACGTCGGGAGGATTCATTTACGCTGTGCAACATATCCTGCAAGCACTCCAACGATTCGGCCAATATTACGATATCGTCGACAAAACGGAGGTGTGACAGGTACTTGCCATTGATGTTTATGCGGCATCCAGCCCAGTCTAGCGTCTTAAAGACGTCCTCCAAAGCATTTGTGAACAGTTTCGGGGAAATGATATCCCCCTGTCGCACTCCACGATGCAATTGGATTGGTCTCGTGTGACCCCCCGGAATCAGGATGGATATAAAAGCAGCGCTATATAGACCACTCAGCACCTCGACGTATCGATGTTCGACCCGGCATCGCTAAAGAGCTTCCAGAACAGCCCAGGTTTCCACAGAGTCAAAAGCTTTCTCCTAGTCCACAAAGGCAAGGCACAAAGGCTGATTGTACTCGTGGGATTTTTGTACAACTTGCCTTATGATGTTAATGTGGTCTATGGTGCTAAATCCTCTGCGAAACCCTGCCTGCTCCGGTGGCTGGAACTCGTCGAGCTTATTAGTGAGGCGATTCGTCATGACTCTAGAGAACAACTTGTATATGTGGCTTAAAAGTGAGATCGGTCGGTTATTCTTAAGCAGGGTATTACACCCTTCTTAAAGAACAGAACGACCTCACTTTCAAGAAACGCCTTGGGAGAAATGCCCCGTTAAAGGATGGAATAGCTTTTGGAGCTCGCTAAGAACAGGATCACCTCCTGCCCTAAGCAGTTCGGCCGTGATTCCATCCTTCCCAGGAGCTCTTCCACCCTTAAGTTGCCTAAGAGCCAAACTAACCTCGTCAAAGCTGATGGTAGGAAGCACACCAGAAAGGGTGCCGAGTTAGTCTAGCACGCGGATCGTTAACCTGGTTTTCAGGTTGAGGAGCTTTTGATGCGTACAATTTGCCGTAGAAATCCTCTATCTCAGATAAGATCTCAGGCTTAGAAGAAAGCGTCGAGCTGGAACTGTTCCTAAGCTTTGACAGATGGCTTCTTCCGAGCTTCTCCACAAAAACTTTTGACCCTCTGCTCAATCGCTTCGGTTATCCGTTGCGTATTTAAGCAGCGAAGGTCTCGGTGTATTAGTTTGCGGATCTGCTTCGAAAGAAGTTTTACATCTGTCGAAGTTGTGTCCTCATGCTTTCGACGTTCCTCCATAAGACCAAGCGTCTCATCGGAGAGTTTGGATTTCCTGCCTGATTTTTTTATTAATTTTATTTTAATTTTATTAAAATTCTTAGTTTTCAATCTTAAAGAAAATATAATAATTACCGCTTTTTGGTAATTACATTGATTACAACCTGTAAATAAAATAACTTTACGTAAAATATAAGAATCTGCTTTTAAACTTCTTATTTTTATATTCCAAATAAGCTCTATGACTATGAATGTATTGTCTATTATACAAATATTTTATCTGTACAGAAATATAATCCTATTCATTTTAAGAGACTCTGGGGGTCGTAGATTTGTTAACAAAACTATGTATTTGCAAATAATGTATTTATCCTATAGATACACGATTCAACTCAACATACAAATAAAAATGGTGGTTCAATTTCTATAAAACAATTTATAAATTGAAATAGATTGCCGATATCGCTACATTTGTTTGAAAAGTTATAGACCTTTGCAGTGAGTTCAATGTATCAAATTTGTAAATGGTGCGATTACGTGGTGCGTAAGCGAGAGTTGTGTATGACAAATAACAGGTTGTTGGAGACACCGAAGTCACTATTATCCTGTATGATAATCGGAAGTGTTGTTTTTTTTAAAGTTAGTACGGAATTTTCCATGCAACAGTGTAAATTTATGATATCGTTCATTACACCAAATAGATTAACATTAGTACGCTAAGTGGATTAAGTTATCCGTGTTTTGACTTCTACGTTCAGCATGTGACCCAAATCTTAGATTTCTCCTTGCTTTTTAACTAATAGTTTGATAACAACGACTCCTTTTATCAACAAATAGATGCAGGTCATAAGCTGCTGCAATTAAGATTTGTCAACAGAGATGACATTTTGTTATCCTGTCAAGGAAGAACGATACCCGCAAGCAGCACTGGAGGTCAGGTTTATTTTGATGCAGAATAGTGAAATATAATTTTTTAAATTATTTCTATGAGCTATCAATACTTGAACGAAATGTCTGAGCAAACAAAAAGTAGATCCGGTGGAATGGAAGAGTTTGTTGTTACAAAGAAAGATACGAGGTCTTCAGAGCGACAATTTTAATGAAAAGTATAAGAACAATGGTGCAGGATGGCTCATGCTGAAAATCACAGATATATTGTTCAGGTTTGTAAACATGTATATTTACTTTCAAGTTAATAAAACTATCCATCACTTGAAATCCTCAAATGTTTTATGTATAGTGCATGCAAACTGGTACATTTTTAAATTATCAATTTTTTTGTAATAAAATAATTTTGTCTATTAAATTAAAAAACTAGTAAATATAACAGAAAGTTTTGATGACAAACTTAGTAAAAGTTTGGATGATAAAAATAGTGTGACAGGGCTTCCTATAAACATTTCAATTTTCACTGCTTTAATTTGCATTTTTAGGTATATTAAGTAAAAAAATAATTTGTACATTTATAAATAACTAGTTTTACATTAACTTAATATTATTTAGGTGTTTGTGGGGGCATTGTCTGCTCAGTATGAGGCTTTATCTGTGGAAGCCTCAAAGCAGACAAGCTCGGAAGAAATAGTTTGCTGTATCGCAGATAAACTTAATTTAACAGATGGATCTGGTGGACCATATGAGCTGGCTGAGGTATGTAGAAAAATTTGCTTTTAACCTTATTATAAATGAATATTTTAAACTGATGAAAAAAATTGTTTTTATTTTCTTATTCTCCTAATTAAATTTAGTGTCCAGACTTTGGAATATTTTTACTTGTGTTTGATGTACAAATTATGTTACTGTATAGATTTATCAGAATTTGTATCCTAAATTTTAGTGGAAATCTAATAAGTCTCCATTCTTTTCTCGCACCTTCTTTCATATTTCCTCATAGCATTCTCATAGTTTTAATATGAGAAGGATAGGATACTAATCATACATTATCTATGTCATTACTAATAATTTAAAAAAATATACCTACAAATTGGTGATATGTGGAATTATGATATGTGTATAATTTTTATAACCTATGATACACTTTAAAATTTAATGTTATCTATTAATATTTGAGATATAGTATCTTTATAAGATTTTGTAAAAGTTTAAGTTTGTGCTAATCAAAATTTACTTGTTTGTTATATGAATTCATGCATAATCAGAAGAACTAATGACTTGAGTTTTTGTATAAGAAAAATACATAGTTTAAAGTTGCATTTCTTGCACCTAAAACAATGTTTTTTTGAGGTGGTTTTTAATTTTTTTCATACTATATTTGATATTATAAATTAACTATAATTATGTTATCTAAATAACCATATTTATATAATCATTTGTTTTTAATATTACTTCTATTTACTTTCTTTCTTATAACTCTTTTTTGATGCATACATAAGTGTTCCTGTTATCTAGTCTTTTTCACACAAACAAGACATTGTGGGTTTATCCTTTTAAGATTACCTAATTGACAAAAATCGAAAGACGATTTAAGAAAAGTAGATGGTCCTCTGCATTGCAAAAGATAGAATTCAATAGAAAGCTTTAATGGAGGCCTTTGTAAAACACATATGCTACAAATAGATCAACCAGTTGTTGACTTTACAATATTAATAAAAGAATAGTTGTTGTGCTTATTTATAAATTATATTTTGTACTAAGTGGTGATATCCTATGGAGTGATCACCCCCTGTCAAGGAAAATTATTTATTTATCAATATGTAGTAAAACACATCATCAGTGTCATATTATGCAGAAATTTAATTCCTAGGTATCCAAGAAACCCTTCAAAGATCAATTAATCAGTAGAATGCAGTTAATCCCTTTGGTGTGTGGAGGTCAAATGTTTTTTGCTCTATGTAATATCTAACATTCAGGTCATACTTATTGAATTATTCTTGGAAAAAAATATTGTAAATTACTTATACATTCTTGTTTAGGTTGTCGGCGATACAGTAAGTGGGGAATGTAAGGAGAGAAGACTCGGTCCTAATGAGTCCCCTGTTGCAGTTATGCTTCTCTGGCCTAATAACAACACCGACCAGTATTACAGGTAATTCAAATTTAAAACTACTTAATACATGATACATCTTGAACATGAAAATTAATTGCATTGCAAAATTGTGTCTCCTGCAAAATATTTGATGCCCATAAAATATTTAAATAAAACCTTTCTTTGTATATTTTATATTATTGTATGATTTTTATGCGATGGTAATTTCTGAAAAACTATTTAAAAATGTTACTTAAATTTTATACTACTAGTTTAATAGTTTTTATGATTTTAATTAATTTAAATAAACTGTGCCTTTGAGTATTTTATAAAAGCAAGTTTAAATTAAATATATTATACATAAAGAAAAGTATGCCCTGTTGATAACTAAAAATATTTATTTACATAATTTTTTATCATAAGTTTTTATGTTCCAATAAACTGGTTATATTATACTTATAATAAATAATATATGTAGGTACAAAAGGTTAAAACTGTAACACTGGTTAAGTTTAGCATGCCACACATACAATCACTATGATTCATAAATTAATTTACCTCTTGTTATAATGGAAATTTAAATCTGTTTCCTTATGTATTTTGACATGCAGCAATCACAGCATGTAATTATTTTCTCACATTTAATGACTATAATAGTTTATTTAGCTGTTACATGACATACATTTAAGTTTTATAGATTATAGTTAAAAGCTAAAACATTGTTTTGGCTGCATAATGCTTGAGGGCATGAATCATTCTTCCTGCCTAGCAGTATGTCATGATAACAACCATCCTGCCAATTAAATCTTTGCTACTGGCATTTGTAACATGTTTTCATTAGTGTATTAGGTTGTTATATATTTCACTTGAATAGCTTCAATTAATTTAAATGTAATAATAATATGTAATATTAAAATTTTAAAATATTATGTTTGTATGGCTTTCACATTTCTTTATTTTTTATCAGGTTTTATTTACGCGAAAAAATACCTGACGAACCATGGATGGAGAAGTTTTCTGTTGATCCGCAGCTAATTAAGGATTACTTCCAAAGGTTCCTGTATCAACCAAAGGATCGAGAATATCCTGATTTGTGTCAACTGCCCGAGCTCAATGAACAGACATTGCTTGACAACCTACGGGCAAGATTCGCCGCGGGATACATTTATACTTATGTGGGATCCATTTTGATAGCTGTTAATCCATTTAAATTGTATCCAATTTATAATCCCAAATATGTGAAGTTATACCAAAACAAGCGGATAGGCTCCAGCCTTCCGCCTCACATATTCGCAGTGGCCGATGCCGCGTACCATACTATGCTACGCGACGGACCAACCAGTGTATAGTGATTAGCGGTGAAAGTGGATCGGGGAAGACTGAGAGTACAAATTTTCTACTGCACCACCTCACCGCCTTGAGTCAGAAAGGATCGCACGGCAGTGGCGTGGAACAAACTATATTAAGTGCAGGGCCAGTTCTCGAAGCGTTCGGCAACGCTAAGACTCCGCACAATAACAATTCTAGCCGCTTCGGCAAGTTCATACAAGTTAACTATAAGGAAAATGGCATGGTGCATGGTGCGGTTGTTCAGAAATATCTGTTGGAGAAGTCGCGAATATGTAGTCAAGGGCGTAACGAGAGGAACTATCATGTGTTCTACTATTTACTGGCTGGTGCATCTGAACAGGAGAGGGAACAATTGCATCTGCTTAGTGTGGACAAGTACAATTACTTATCGAAGACAGGATGTAGTGTAGTGCCAGGTGTTGACGAACAATATGAGTTTTCGAGGTTGAAACAGTCTATGGACATGGTGGGATTCACCTTGGACAAGCAGCGGAGGTTGTTTGCTGTGCTCTCGGCTGTACTGCTTTTAGGTGAGTTTAAGAAAGTTGTGAATTTTTATATATATAAATTAATAATTGACTGTCAATTATGTAAGTACTTACTTTTAATTTGATTATTGAATGCTTTATGTATTACTTTAAAAAAAGGAACATGATACAGTATGTTAATACAGAGGTTTATCAGTTTTAAAAGCATTAGCGTGACAATTCCTTGATGGCTTACATTCCATGTCTAATAATACATTGGTATTAAGATAAATGTAAATTGCAATTTGTTATGTTAGCACTCATTTGTTTTTCAAACACTATATGTAATAAAAATAGAGTTTTAAATATTTCATTGGATAAAGTAATTATTCAACTTTACCAATAAATAGCTTTTAATAGATTAAATTGAGGTTTATAACCAATACAAATAACAAAACAACATATTTAAAAAAATATATCCATCTGTTCTGGCACATATCTGGAATGGCTCATCCAATTTAGACGGAACTTTCACTGGAAAATAGCTGATGAAACTAAGGTTATTGATTTTTTCCTTACAAAAAAACGAACAGATTGTTATTTTTATTTCACCACCCAAGTCTCACCCAATACCAAGTATTTAATAAAATTGGTAAAGTCATTATATTTTTATCTTTATAATTTTTTGCAACTATATTACTAATTCTTATTCTTTGTAAATAATCAACAAATGTCTTGATTATTGAATGGATCATAATACTTATACACTACATATTCATAATTTAGGGCATGAGTAATATTTACAATATTGTATTTGTTTTTCCTTGCAAGTGATTATGAGCATGTCAAAGTTAAAGCAGTTTTAATGAATCATACTGCAATAAAAAATCAAATATTCAGCCTCTATGAATATAAGGAGATCATTTGGTATATTTATTCTTACTCTGTAACTGTATTCTTTGTGTTATGATTAAGAAATAAAAAAATATTTGGGTCTTAATATTAAGTAAATGTTTTATGCTTTCATTGAGCTATTTCCATGAATTTTGCAAATTCATACTGTTTATAATCTAATACTGGTATAACTGCCTCCGTAGCCTATTGGTAAGGGTGTGTGCTTTAGAAACCGAAGGTCGTGGATTTGTATCCTATGGGGACTCAAAAAGATTTCGCTGTTGTTTCCTAGTTGGTTAGGGCAATTCAGGCTGATCATCCAATTGTCTGAAAAGTATGATGATCCATGCATCGGATGGGCATATAAAAAGTCGGTCCTGCGCCTTATTCTACCGGTCGTGTTGGTTATATCTCCCATCGGGCTTTGAGTGTATAAAGGAACAGGGAGTGCGCCTGTGTTTTCGCGTACACTATAAGCACTATAATATTTCCTGTGTAGTTTGCTGATCTCTAATATAGATCGGCCACCGTAGTCGTAATCGTCTGAAGAACGTCGTCGTATTATTATACTGGGAAATAATAGTCAATAATTAATGTAATGTTTGTTTAGATAAATAGGAATGGTATTACCAAATTCACTTTAAAAAAGTGTTATTCAAAAATATTTACATGTAAATATTTCAAATACAATGTTATCCTTACATTTAGTTAATGTGCATTGCAGGTAATGTTGAATTCCAACCGCAAAGAAAGTCTTATCACCATGATGAGGCAGTTGGTGTGCGAAATCCAGAGGTTGTCTCACTTATATCATCGTTGCTGCGAGTGAAGCAAGAAACATTGTTAGCAGCCCTCACTTCTAAAAGGGCGAGGGCGTCTGGTGAAACTCTTGTGATAAATTATAGGTAAAATATTTTGTATAAAGTTGAGGATGATGTTTTAGAATGTACAAATATAATCATGATCCCTATGTGTTGTCTAGTAGTAGCCATTTCTTTATTAATAGGAGGTTATTGGTTTTGAATAAGCACAGTATTTTCTTTGTTGATTTTGTTAAGTTGAACATTATACATTTCCACCCAATCTAATATAAGAAGGATCAACTACTTGTCTTATTTTACCGCGTATTAATATTAATTTAACTTAATTGTAAATTTCAGACTGCCAGAAGCGATAGCAACAAGAGATGCTATGGCAAAGTGTCTGTATGGTGCTCTTTTCGATTGGATAGTGATGCAGGTCAACCACGCTCTACTCTCCAAAAAGGATACACTGAGGGAACATCAGGGACATAGTATAGGTGAGTTATTGAGTTACTATCATTAACTATATCCGAGTAGAGTATCAGATTGACTATGTAAACAGTCTAATGTCTAACACAGATAGTCCCAGCAGCATTTTTACGCATTCTGATTGGTGGACCCCGGGCCATGCTCAATAACCGTGCGACGTTCAACCAATAAGAGAGCCCAACGTTTTGGTGCCAATTGAGGTGGTTTGCCTAAATGACTTTTTTGTATTTGGCTGAGTAGTGAACGGGTATAGTTTTGCTAGATTTTGTTGGGCAATAGGGGAAAATTTTATTCATGGAATATTATATTTCGAATGGACAGATGTGAAAAGGAAAAAGGAAGTTATTTTATATGCAATAATTTGAGTTTAAACCCATTACAATATTATGGCATTTATTGAAATTTATCTCATAATTTTTTTCTGAGCATCTGAAGAGTATTAATATCAATTCTTTATAATCAGTGTGGAATTTTTTTACGATATGAAGCGTAAATCACCACAAATGTATTTGCCATCGTGTTACTGAGTTTATTTCTTTGTTTCAGGCGTTCTAGACATATTCGGCTTCGAGGACTTTGGTCCCAACAACAGTTTCGAGCAGTTGTGCATCAACTATGCGAATGAGCACCTGCAGTATTACTTCAATCAGCACGTTTTCAAGTACGAGCAAGAGGAATACAGGCGCGAGGGGATACGGTGGACGGATATAGGCTTTTCTGACAACACGGGCTGTCTGCAATTGATTGAGGGGAAACCGAGTGGGCTGCTGTGCGTCTTGGATGATCAGTGCAAGTCAGTCTCTCTTTTGTAATGTTGAAATGTGCATTAGGTTTTGTTATATGTCGATTCAAATTAGTCAAGACTGAGAGACTTGAAAGCATGAAGTTGGATCCTTGAATTATTTTTATTGATTAATTACTGAATAGTAAAAGGTGATTGTGTAGCAACACATGTTTTGGCGCTCTTTGATGTCTTTCTTACAAATATCTATCATATCAATTCCTTTAGGCATAATCTTCAAATATAAAATCCTGATAGCTGCGTAGGTTCAAATCACTTGAGAATCTGGTGCAAAAGTGGTAATTAGTAACTGTTTGCGTTCTATACTATTGTGAAGAAAGATTGCACAAGAATGCTATATTATATGTACGTATCCGTTGTATACATTACATCTGAAATCTTTGCAAGTAACAATTTAATGCTGTGATGGAGGTGATGCACTATAATCCGGGATATTTTATTAGATTGTCACAATAAGAATTTTTATTAGTCTTAGCTTATAATAGATTCCAGATATTTTATGCAGGTTATATTAATTTTATCACATATTTTAATAAATAAGATACTTGCTTATTATAGTTGGATTAAAGCTGAGAATATAAATGTTTCAGCTTCCCATGGGCAACAAATGAGACGCTGTTACAGAAGTTTAGCTCTGTACATGAGGAAAATCCGTTTTACGAGAAACCTCAAAGGCGAGAGCCGGCCTTCGTAGTACGACATTATGCAGGCAGGGTGAAATATCAGGTACATAAATAGTTTTTTTTTTTTTGGTTTCTATTTATAATGAACGAGTAAACACTTAAGAACACTAAACCTTAAAGAACATATTAAGAATCTAGGTACGGATAGAGCTTAAAAAGATACATTACAATTATTTTTACGTTCGAAATAATACTCATAATCATATTTCCAGTAATAATTATAGATCTAAAGGTGTTTTACGAACTTTTCGTAATTTCATTTAATTTAGAAGCAAATAATTTGAGCTAATACTCCACACATCATGCTCTATGCAAATTAGGCTTATTAAAATCATGATTTTCTATTAGCTAATAGAAAAAGTATTATGCTGATATAATGCGTTTGCATGCGTCGGATGGGCATGTAAAAAATCGGTCCACCCACTAACCCGCATTGGACCAGCGTGGTGGAAGACGGTCCAAAAACTCCCTGATGGAGAAGGAGAAGCCTATGTCCAGCTGTGGACTTACACAGTCTGATGATGATGATTTAATGTGCAATGCTATTATGATTACTTACAAAATAGATCTATAAATTTGCGGTTATCGGCTTAAACACTCTAATGTTATTATCGTAGGTGACAGCCATGAGAGAGAAAAACCTAGATCTCATGCGGCAGGACATTGTGAGCGTTCTGAAGAACTCCTCATTAGCCTTTGTGAGGGAACTAGTTGGCGTGGATCCAGTTGCCGTGTTCAGATGGGCGATTGTCAGAGCATTTTTCAGGTACTCAATTTTACACTTAGTTTTGCTATATTCAATACTTTAATTGCCATTTACATTTTTGCTTATTATGTTTCTGTAATTTATCTCTTGTAAGAAAAAATATTTTGTATCATTTATCCGTGAATTTAATCGTTTTACATTTCTATTTATCGCATGTATATTGGTCAAATCTTAAATATTAGATGAACACCTTAATCTATATGTTGTTCTGGCTAGTCAGCTAGTTTTATGGTCATAAACATACAGACAAACTGGCTCATTTATACTATTAGTAGGATTCAATAGTTGTTTTACAAAATGACTACTAAAAAGCTTCCTATTACAGGAACTTTATGTTGCTTTTATACTTTTGTCATGCGAGTTCCTTTTTTTAAAGGCAAGATTCGGTCTTTGTAGAAGACGCAAATAGAGTAAATATTGATTTATATTCAATAACAATTATTTTTCAGGGGATACTTCGCATTCTTAGAAGCTGGCAGACGGCACAGGGTCCATAGAGTCGATGGTGCGTCAAGGGTTCCACGTCCATCCATACAGTCTGTAAATGATAATATCATAAGGTTGGTATCAAATCATCCTAACATATTAATGAATGTGCCTTTTGTACGAATTCATGGCAATAATTACGTCTCCATGAATATCCTTTGAAATGTGAAACGTCTACTGCATTGAACATTAACATCTACAGCTGATATGATGATACGAAAACGTTTCATAATGAATGATACCGGAATGTAGTCTATTGCTACATATATCTATTAAGCTTCTGCTAATATTGTTGTGTGATGTAATAATATGTCTTGTTGCTCAGCCAACTGGTGACAGTATCGTCAATCAATCTTGCAATCAACCGCATTGCGTAAGTCACCAAGTTTACGGCATGCTAATACGTCCTTTGTGCACTTAACGCATGCTCATGTTATTATTTCGTACCAAACTGTGGCAACTATTCATTTACGCCGCACGAGACTGTGATTAGAAATGTGAACCTCTGCAAAAGCATACGAGTGTTAAAACGATATAGAATGATCGTTTGATTTCTAAACACAATCTAGATCTTTCGATTGTATCGCTATTAGTCACTTCGTACCATCTCGACTGTTAGCCGCACCCAATCTATGTTAATGCGTCGACGTTCGGACATTCCGTGCGCATGTCACGTCACGACCACCGTTTCCGACTGCATACGTGCGCGCGTGTGTGCCATTTACGTTCATTTCCCGCGTACGTTTTGTTTGTGTGTGTTTTTTTTTTAGTTCTCTCTCGCATCTAACTCACGACCCCCAATTTCCTTTCCCGTCGCACGTTCGCACTCGAAGGGCGCCGAACAGGGCGGCAAAAGCACGCGACACCCCGCCACGGGCGTACGCGGAAGCGAGACAACGCGCCGAGCCGAGCGCGCCCCGCGTCGGCGGCAGAGGCGCCAAAAATTACAGGAGCGCGGAGACACGCACTCGGCGTGTGGATCGCGAGTTGGACGACGCGGACGTGATGCAGCGCGCCAGCCAGATCGTGCTGTACGTGCGGCCGCCACGAGCGCCCACCGCCCACTGACTGTCCTCTTCTCTCTCTCGCACCCGCTGGCTTCATCAAACAAAAATACCCCCTTCCCCGTCCCTCTCATCTGCTAATGTAGAGACAAAAAACTCGTGTGATTCAGTTTGAATTGATCGCGTTCTATTTTTGAATTTATCTAGAAGATTGATTTTTTTTTAATTTTGGCAAGATTACGCGAAGCATTTTTTTTTTAATTAGTTATGTTGTACTGGCCGGAAACATATTAAAACTGTACACTGATATTATGAGATATAAATAGTACTTATTATCTGCATACTAAGCAGTCTTTTAGGATTTAAAAAATCTTATGTAGCCGTTATCCTTACTATTCTACCCTTATGTGTAACCATTAAATTTCTCTCTGTCATCTTATTTTGTTTGATGAATCATTTTTTGTTAGCGGTTTCACTTCTACCTCTATTTTTTGGTGATGGCTTTCTTTATTGGTTCTAATTTTCTTTGTGTTTGTTTTGGTTGTTTGTGTTTTAACCCTATTTTGTTTGGGCGGGTCGTCAGTGACACATCTATCGTAACTACGTGGGCTAGCGGCTTAAATATATATAGACGTTGTTGGTTTTTGTTATACACTTGGCTTCACATCAATGATGTTGTTCAAAAACACTGTTATTTAATTAGTGTATTTATATCTTATCTAATGTATTACATATTAAAAGCTTTGCTTAGTATTACGGCAGTATCCGTGCTTTGATGTCATATAGACGCGTTGAGGTCGGCTATAATAGATGTTTAGCGTTCATTTTAATACAAATACGCTTTATATTTTACACATAGTCTAACATTTATTTTTAATCAATTTATCTGGGCTAAATAAGTTTTATAGAATTCTTTCAACAAAATATATGATTTAAGTTATTTACCTTACGAGGCTCAGGATATTTTTATTGTTAACTCTTTTGCATGTCGATATATAACTAGTATATAGTGGTATGGGTACCGGGTGGGGTGTTATTCCAAATTTTACCATGACATTTGGACTTGGCAGGAAGAATAAGTCGTTCAGGCCACGAGAGCGAGCCAAGAAGGGCCTGAAGAACCTGCAGAGCGTCAAGACCCTGGCTGGAAGAACGGCGGCACCAGCCGGCAAGAGGAAGCAGCCAATGACTGTGGCCGCCCAGTTCCAACACTCGCTAGCCGCTCTAATGGAGACCCTCAATCAGGCCAATCCTTTCTTTATAAGGTACTTTTTATTTATGTAGAGATTGTTTAATCATTTTAATGGGTTTAGCGTTTTTGTGTGATTTCTGTAATGATATTATCCTAGTTAATCATATTCTGATTAGAGCTTGTAGGCTCCTGCTCTAGAACTTTTTATGTTAAACGATACAAAATGTAACTGGTAACCATTATTAGACCAAGACATCGGTTCTAAAATTACTACAACACGAAAAGTTTTCTAACGTTAGTTTAAATCCGAATTTCACGTTTTACTAAATTTCTTCATAAATATTACTGATTAACCTTCATACCGATCTTGTGTATTTTAAAATTTGACCTCCAATCCAGGTGCATAAAATCGAACGGGGATAAAATAGCGAACGTCTTCGACGAGGACACGGTGCAAAGGCAGCTCCGTTACACGGGCATGCTGGAGACCGTCCGCATCCGTCAGGCGGGCTACAACGTACGGCTCACCTACGAGGAGTTCATCCAGCTGTACAGGATCCTGCTGCCCAAGGGGCTGGTCAGCTCGCAGTCTGACGTCAGGCACTTCCTGGCCACTCTCAACCTGGACAGGGATAATTACCAAGTCGGTGAGTGACGTTTATGATAATGTCCTACGAGAAAAATTCGTTTGCAGCGGCAGATCTATATCAGAGATCAGCCAACTACACAGGTGATATTGTGGTGCGCAGGAACGGGTCCATTCTCTTTTCCATCACCAAAGTCCTGTGGGACGGATAAACGACACGACCGGAAAGAGTTCAGACGCAGGACCAGCCCACATTACCGTAACCAACTTGGAAACAAGTTAAAAAAGTGGTTGAGTCCCTACAGGCTTTAAGCGCACTTACTAAAGCACAACAAGCCCATCCCGCTGTCGCTGTCGCTTATATTAGGATGGTTAATGGTCGAGTTGAATGTCGCATAGGCTTAGTGCCGTCGCATTAATGGACAAACATGTTTTGGCTGTCTCAGTAGCCTAGTGGTATTGCTTTAGAAACCGGAGGTCGTGGGTTCAAATTCTGCGGGGAGTCAACAAATTTTTATTGTTGTTTCCCAGTTCGTTCGGGCAGTTGGGCCGATCACCCAATTGTCTAAAAAGAAAGATGATTCATGCGCCGGATGGGCATGTAAAAAGTCGGTCCACCCGTCAACCCGCATTGGACCAGCGTGGTGGGATACGGTCCAAAACCCCCAATGGATAGGGGTGTATTAGGGGAGGTCTATGTCCAGCTGTTGACTACCGCAGGCTGATGATGTATGTATGTGTATGTGTACGATTTTGGCGCTAATTAGTTTGTCATCAATCTTTGATAGGTTAAAGCTCTGTCTTATTAATTTTAATATCAATAGTAATAACTATATCATGGTGTATACCACTGCGTAAAAGAGAGTTGGAATTTGCACCGAAACTTAATAATGCATGAAATGGTCGTGAACAATGTAACCCATAACAAGGTGGTGACGTTGCACGAACTCCTATGTCATTAATAGAAGCCGGCAGGCCTTTTTTATTTGGTGTACAGATAAATAAGGCCGAATCGTTTTGACACGTTTTCAGTTATAGCAATCATTACGTTCATGTTATATATTTAAACACTTTATCAAATAGTCGGTTGGTTTTATTCACATTTTGTTATTGTTATAATACAAATGTTGATAAATACTGATCGTATAAGTCTGTGATCAACTTTCAATCCTCATTAATAGACTAAAAATTTATTACAATAATTCTAAAATACTTTCTGGTTCTTGTTTTTCTTGTTCGTCTTAGTTTCGTGGGTCACCACTATTTTTATTATATCTTTGACTCTCTTATCGTATAGGAGCAACGAAGATCTTCATGCGCGAGAGCGAGCAAAGGAAACTGGAGTATCGACTTCACCAGCAGATAATGGCTTCCATCATTACGATACAACGCTGGCATCGGGCAGTGCTAGAACGGAGACGGTTCCTGGCGCTGAGACGGTCGGCGATCATTATACAGGGATATTGCCGGTAAGCATCAAGGATGCTTCTTTGAATTGACAGAAAACAGTATCTTATTAATGTGTAGAAGACCTCTAAATAGATTTAAAGCTTAACAGCATTATCCTTAGCCATTCATTTACGAAAATATGTCAATATCATGAAATGTATAGTAAATCAATATTATTGCCGCGTTATTTTTACCAAAAGGCAATAATAATTGAGCACGGACCAGTGGTTATATGTTTCAATTAGTTATTGGACTCAAAGGGGTCTGTTATTAGATGCTATTCACTCTTATAAAAATGTTATACACGCAATACAATTCAGGCGATATGATTAAAATGCCGACCCCATGAAAAGCTGTAAAATAACTCGGAAAAAGAATAAGTTATCTAAGGCAGTAAAAACAAAACTATATATCAAATGATGACAAAAGATGTATGAAGATTTTTCAATCGCTTATACTGTGATTAATTTATATGCCGTATTATTCCAGCCAATGGATAGCAGCCCGTCAGGAAGCGGCGACGCGCATGCAGGCGTGGTACCGCGGCGCGCGCGTCCGCCGCTGGTACTTGCGGCTCAAGAGCGCCGCAGTTCGGTTCCAGGCGCACGCGCGGGGCGCCCTGCTGAGGCGAGCGGTGCCGAGGCTGCGCTCTCACTGTCGCCCTCTACCGGCGAGGCAAACGACGCAGGTATTCAATGAAAGACTTGAACCAAAAAATAAATGTTTAACATCGAAATTAAATAATGTCTTAACCTACTAAAGCAAACTTTAGTTTAGACAAAGTGACCCATAGCAACTATGTGTTATACGCCACATACTGTAGGTATTAGTCAACTGTCACTGAGTGATTGACACCTCGTTGATTCTTCAGTAACAACGCTAGACGTACGAGGCCCCTTTGTTGCCATGAGTTACTTTGTTGACATGTATTCCAAGTCACGATATGAAAACGGTAAACTTGTACCATATTCAAGACCGCGGGATGTTTAACTAATTGCACTGCCACATGGTGTAGTGCCAATCATTTTTTTTTGACGTCAGACTGTATTTACACATACGCTTAATACCAATCGTTTATATTTGTCAAAAGTATACAATTGGTATTAAGCACCATTGGTAAACAAGATAATGTTTACAGACTGACAAATTCTTTATTTAAATGTCATCAGTGTTGATTTACCAATATAGTTGGTATGTTTTAGAGAATAATAAGACAAAGAGTTTGTGTAAACAATGAAACTTATAGAAACAAAGCGGTGTCGACGTTTACATATTAGTAAAAAATGTTCAATACGAACGCCGAATGCATAACGCCTACATAACTTACTGTTAACCATCCAATGGTTGACTGCGAAGAATAACTTGAGCCTTAAGAAATGAATCGATAAGGCATTTTGTTAGTTTAGGTTCCACCAATTCACCAATTTTCGGTTCTTATTTAGTTTCTATCGTGAGTGGTGATAAATATTTACATCTAACTAAATTCTGTATATGTTTAACATACACAGTTTGCACATTGTGTCTAAAAGCAAAGGAACTGTATGTATTAATACAATGTTTCACTACCCATTACTAATCTCACCACTAAAATGTGATTTTTATTTTATTTATCAATAATATTTGAAGTGTACTTTGAAGGGTTTATATTGTAAAGTTTCTTTGTTTAATTTTGTCCTAATTGACAGTAAGTTCTAAAGCAGGTATGTAAAATAGATTAATAATAAAAGTCAATTTTAATAGTTGATACAATTATTAAGGCTGTTTATTTTTATGTTATGGTGGTATTCCTATTAATGAAAACGACATTATCGTAGTTTTTGTCATGTTTTTTTCTTCTTTAAAGATCTTATAAAGCCATACTTTTTAAAATATTATTTTGGCCTCAGAAAATATTTTGATAAAATGATTAAAATGTTATTAGTCGATTACACTACGAAATAGTTTAAACCCTTTCACATGTACTTAACCTAACCATGTATGTATTATTCCCCCGCTACCTTTGAAGTTGTTAATTTGATACAATAATATTATTGAACCTCAGTATAATGCCTCTGTACAGAAAATGTCTTTTTCGTTTTCTTCTAATAGTAATGATGACTAAATTATTGTGTTATAACAAGTGATTTGGTGTTAGATGCTCCATATGGAACAGGTAATTTGTTTATGAATTATATTAGTGACAGATTATATTATATATATCATTAATAGAATGCAAGTCAATAAAAAAATATGTACATTTAGCTCCCTTGTTTATTAACTTATTAATTATGGCTTAATTTATATCGAATATAAACAAAAGCGATATACTGAGGTACCCCAATTTATTTGTACATACAAAGCATGCAGCATGCCCATACATCCATTGTATATGTCGTGTCGTGTGTCCGTGTCGACAGCATGAGGGTAGCGTGAGCGCGTTGCCCGACGTGTACGGCTCCTCGCCCGAGTTGGACAGCAGCATGCTTGTGCTCAAGAACATCATGGAGCTTAAGCTGTGAGTATGCCCGTAACGGGCCTTCCTATCCCGCGAGCCCTGTATAATAATGTCCTCGATGTTTCGACTATATTAGCCGACTATCCAGGTGATATTATTGTGCACAAATGTACGCGTAAACGTAGGCGCACTCCCTCTCCCTTTGTACTCTCATACTCCGATGGGGCGGAAAACCGACCGGAGAGAGGCGCAGAACCGACTTTTAACATGCACATTTGATGCATAGTCCATTTTACTTTATAAAACAACGATGAAAAATATTTGAGTCCCCATAGTATTCGAACCCACGACCTAAAGCGACATATATAGTATAACACCATACTAGGCTATGAAGGCATGAAAAGTTATATACTGTGTGTCAGATAGGATAGGATTTTTATTACATATTGTATGAATCTATTCCTATTAAAATCAATAAAATATTCGAAAATATCCAGAGGATTGCACTAACAGATAGTTAAACTTAAAGCGTTGTTTTAATCTATTACTAGACATATTTTTATAAATTCAAGAGCTATATTCGACACTTCACCTGAGTATGTTAGAACAAATACTATAGAGTATGTGACAAATAAACTCTGACAACTAGTGCTTCCATAATATTGCTGTTTTGCATTAAAACAAAACAGGTATTATATGTTGGAGAAAACACAACAATGAGATGAAGAAGCATTCCTTATGATTCCATAGATTTATGCAAATTTCCTCTAAATAGATAGAAATATTCGTCATACCTTTTTTAATTTATGTCACCTCAAGTTGGCAGTATCTGCTTCCCGCCAATTTGCTGTCTAGCGTCATTGCAGTCTTCATCATCAGCAAGCGCATTGGTTCATTGCTGTGTTTTCTCTAACATATAATACCGGTTTTGTTTTAATGCAAAACCGCAATATTATATGAATTCGAAAACACAGCAATGATATGAAGACTTGTTTGATTTCTGCTGGTGATCATAAATTGTAGAAAACACAATGCAATCTGAACAAACAATTTTTTATTGATTCTGTAATTAAACTATTGCTAGTTTTATTACCCAATGCACTCTGATTCTCAAAATGGAGAGTAAAATATAATTATAAAAACCATCAGTTTTATTATTAGTTATAATTATAATCAATCAAAATTAAAGTCAATGTCAAAATGTAAAACATTAATTATTCCCAATAAGGAAATGTATTCAAATCAATTTATTTGCAATAATAATTGCCTAAAATATTTATTGAAACAAGAGATAATTATTTTACTGATAAAAATCAAATATTTTTGTTTGAGACAACTTCTTTAAGTTATTTGGTTGCAAGCATGTAATGTTCATCAAGACTTTAGAATTTTAATTAAATAACTTATATATGTGACACCAAATTTTCACGAATAACCTTCTTGAGTGCTCCTACTTTCAATATGTTAGTCTATTGCCTGATAGGCTGTCAGCTTGCTCCCCAGCACGCATCCGCTGCGTCTGAGATTAAGCAACATGTGGGCTGAAAGTGTGTCCTTCTGCATAAACTCACACTTTAGTTTAAAGGCACCTCGAGTTTCAAGATGTTGCCAATTTGCCTATTAAGTAAAGGCTATTTAGGCTTGTTACCCATTTTGCAACCGCTGCATCTGTGGTTAAGCAATAAAAAGAAAAGTTGGACTGCTCTGTGGTGCATCCAACAACCACTCTAGGTTATACTTATACATTTTGCTGCTGGCAAAGAATTTTGAGTAATTCATGCTATCTTGATTTTCCACTTTGAATACATGGGCTTATAGTTTTCATAAGCTACATTTGTATTTAATGAATAAGACGAGTTGGACTGCTTTTTTTTTTTTGCATCCAACCACTTCTCAAGATTGCTGGGAATCCTGCTTTTGGCTGCTAGCTCAATTTTAGGAGTAATGAACAATGATTATGCTCAGCTCATAATTTACATTAGCTTCCAGCAAATGCATGTAATCTCATCAAAGCTAACATAGTGGTTGGACTGCTCCTTTAGCATCCAAACTCTCAATCTGATATTTGTGTCCTTTGGCACGGGAAGAATATGAGTTATAATTGTCTATTTCATTCATAATTAAAAGATTCAAAGTGTTAAGTGGACACTTAGTAATTAATAAGTCATACATAATTTAATATATTCTTGTTCAAAATAGAATTAAACAACATCTTTCAAAGTTATTTGCAAAGAAGTCTTGGTAGCAAGAACTGTACCTTTTAAATTACAATAACTCTTAACTGCGAGTATTTAGTGTGCCATTTGAGTGCCATGCTTAAAATTTTGCAATATAAACAATGTTTCCCAACATGTATCTGTACTCTACCTTTAATATAATCAAATCCATTTCTATCTTAAGATCCTTCCTTACCTTATTAATACCTAAACATGGCACAACTGTTAAAGTGAAATTCAATAACAGTCAATACAGTATAGTTTTTAATAGAGTAATTCCTGAAAATAAAATAAAATCTGTAAGTTTTGTAACATTCCTCTATACATGGTTCAGTCTAATTATTACAAATCAGCTGCTATTATATTGAAAATCATGCAGACCATATTGTGTCTCATGAGTCTAAATATGCCTCTGTAAGTACATTGGCAAGAGCTTGTTGACATTTCTTTTAGAAATGTATAGCTCAAACTTTCACCCTGTTCACTGCTTTATTTAATTCATTCATTAAATATAAATATATTGAACAGGCATTTTAGTTTTAAAGTTATTGGTCTTTGTAAATTATTTGTGCATTGAAGTCCATTTTTTTTCATGAATGGTGAATACCATATTTATTTCAATGTACTAAAAACCTTAATGATTGTATTAATGTTATTAGACATTATCCCATTATAAATGCATATATCTTATTAAGTTTAAAATGAACTATTTAATTTCTCCGCTGTCACTCTGTCTTTGAAGTTTCCAGTATATGTTATTTACAATTAAATAAAATATGCTATTTGAGTCGATTCCTTTTGGGCTCATAGTTTAGCCTTTCCTTGTTTAATTATTCAGCCAATTATTTGACCCTCCAAGGGACTATAATTTTAAGGCTATGTTGAATGTTTTTAATTGGGTCCAAACTATGCAAACTGGCTCCAAACTATTTGTTACATTTTTAATTAAAATATGAAAATATTTCTTAGCGCAATTTAAAGAAAAACAAATTCTAGGCAATATAATATGCATCTAGATTTTTGCATTATGTTTTACTGGTTTTGCATAAAAAGTATGAAGAAATAAAACAAAATATAACAAAGCCATTGAGTCAAACCACAAAAAAGTATAAACTTTAAACTGGTTATTAAATTAGGTCACTAAATCCTCAAAGAAACTTTGTGATCAATAAATTTAGTTTAGTAGACTTATTCTAGTACATTCTAGCAATTATAAAAGCTTAATAGCCATATGTATATTGTTTCTTTATCACTTCTAATCATAAAATTATATTACCATTTATTGTTTTTAGCGTTGACCACATACAATATTTTAATAACTTTGAAAAGCTAGGCTAAATAGGTTATATAATGAACATCATCATTAGTAAACACACATTGTAGATGTTATTGTAACAAACCTTTCATTGCTAAAACAGCATTTATATTGATCCATTTATACAAGTGAATACTGAACCAAGTAGCCGCTTAAATATTTCAATCCCAAATTACTAGTAGTAATTCAATTAAAACATCTTAATAATTTATACAAAGAAGTCTTAAGCTCCGAGCATAAGAAACTGCTTTGTAAAACCAAAAGCGTCTATTTTTAAAGTTGTTCTTCATCCGATGTAACAACGACTCGCTCAAGTTCGTTTGCCTCCACATACCGGACTAATTTTTGAAGAAAAAACATTGCCGTGTCTCCAATCAACTACTTAAAATTGCTAACTAACACTATTTTATCACATATAAAGTAGTTTCGTTAGTTATTTTGCAATAGAAAAGCTTTTTTCATTTACGGAAAAAAATGAACTAATTCGAAAGAATCACAGAATGCAATGACGCTTGCAGCAAAATTAGCAGCGAAGCAGATACTGCCAACTTAAGGTGACATAAATTTGAAAAAGGTATGACGAATATTTCTATCTATTTAGAGGACATTTGCATAAATCTATGGAATCATAAGGACTGCTTCTTCATCTCATTGCTGTGTTTTCGAATACATATAATGTGTGTCTTTTACTGGTGCAACATCACGTGATTCTTGAGATTTCGTGTTAATTTTATTATAATATCCGTATTAAATGATTTGGAAAATGAAGTATTAGTGTCTGTTATATCGAACTCTATTAGATCTCACTATTTGTTTTTTGTTGGATAATTTAACCTACCATGACTTGTTAACAATGTTAAAACCCTTCACAACCCTCGCATATCATTTGAATTAATACTGTTACTAAATGACAAACGTTGACCCATCGGCCAGACGTTTGTTCCATAACACAATGGAGTCGATTTGGTGATTTTTTAATAAGAGTTGTTTATGAACGAAATTTGTTTTCTGCAGAGACTCACTCTTCGATTCCACGCCCAGCGGCAGAATTCTGCGTGCTACTTACTCTCTGCCACTTGACAGGTACATAAATATTATTTTATTATGTCTGTACTTTTCAAAATAGGAAATAACAAGAAATATGCCTTCTTCGTAATAACTTAGAAAATGAAGTAAGGAGATATTAAACTATTTAATAGATGTTTTGTTACCTCTTTTAATAGGAATAAATATTATTGCTTTGTAAGTTTCGTATAATAAATATATTTAATAGAAATTAATTTAAATTATTTTTCGCCTTTTAAGAACAAATACGTACAAGAAAGATTCTATTTGTTTTTAATTCCCATAATTTTTCCCTTTTAAAACTTTCCTGGACTTCCACATATATATAGTTTTCCTTTATTTATGTTGTGTATTAATTTTCACAACTTTCTTATATCCAAGCAATATCAGATATGGAATTTAGGTACAAAGCGTTAATTGTCAACTTCTTTAGTCGCCTAAAGGTAAAGAATACTTATTACTTACGATCGCATAACAATTGGTTGTAACGGGGGCTAACTAAGAAGTAAACATTAATTTTAACAAACTGTACTCTATTTCCGTAAATTCTATGTACCATGTGACTCGGCTATGGTTGTGAATAATATTAAAGTGACGTTATTTCTAAAGAATTAATTCTAATTATTCTATTGCAAACTATTTCGCAGTTGGGAGAACAAAAACGATATTGATAGTTCACTCGCCAGGAACACAAAGAAGAGGATTTTAAAAACGCAGAATGTGAACCAACTGCCTCCCAAGCATTCCAGTTCAAGGTAATATTTTTGTTGTTGCTGAAATTAATAACACTACTTTTGGAATTATCGATTATGTGTGTCAGTAGTAGCCTACACAACCTATTTCGTTAGAAAATTGCGCAGGAAATTATCGACATTTTAATATGACAATTCCTAGCAAAAGAATTAAAAATAACTCAAAAAAGGGTCTAAAAAGTGTGATGAGATTAATGTCATACTGTACTAATGAAAAATTTGCCACCGATGGGGGGTGTCGTTAAGAATCACAACGGTCAGGTTGTGATTCTGAGATCCTTGAACCTAATAATTTTTTAAATATAATTCCGACGATCAGATGCATTGCTTTTAAATTTTCTGACTCATAATCAATTCATTATATTTAAATTTAAAAGCACAAAAGTTATTCAATGACTGCCAAAGACAATATAAACAACCCGGACCAATTTTGCGCCACCATCAAAAAGTCTGCCTCCGTAGTCCGTGCTATGGGCGTGCGCTTTAGAAACCGGAGGTCATGGGTTCGAATGCTGCGAGGACTCAACTAATTTTCACTGTTGTTTCGTAGTTGCTTAGAGCAATTTGGGTCGATCACCTAATTGTCTGAAATGTAAGATGATCTATGCGTCGGATGGGCATGTAGAAAGTCGGTCCAACCACCAACCTGCATTGGACCAGCGTGATGGGATACGGTCCAAACCCCCTATAGGATAGGTGTATTAGGGGAGGCCTATGACCAGCAGTGGACTATCACAGGCTGATGATGTATGATGCGATGTAACAAAAGTCTTGCCTCAGGATTCGAATTCATGACTTCCGCTGTGAGCTAATACCACTGTTTTAACATAATATATAATGGATATTTTCCACTGTTTCAGCGCGATAAGCCAAGAGGCGAACGAGTCCTCCCCGGACGAGAGCTGGACCGTGAACAACGGGGGCAAGAGCCGCGCCCCTACCGGCCTCGCGGTGCCCAACAAGATCACCGCCGACGACATCGCCAACGAGCTGCTCTGGCTCAAGCTGGACAACGACTACATCATCACCGAGAGGAACAAGGTTCGATTCCGTGTAACCTTTTGTGTACAGTAATTATATAATTTTTGGACGAATAATACAACATCGTCTAGACCCAAACCAAGCGAAGCCTGTACTATAGAAACTAGATGAAATTACAGTGTAAACTATAGCATAGAGTGGCTAACTGAATAGCATCTGACGATTTATCATCTGACTTCTTGTATTCTGCAATATATTTCAATTTCGTTGATTATGCTGATTACTAGCTTTGGCCCACCGTTTTCACACGCGTGACGATTGTGATCTGTTATTATAATCGTGACACGTTACATATTTATAAGCTTATTAGTTTTTTGCCGGAATAGTTCGCTGTTTTTATTTTCTCTTTGTTTGTTGACATTTTTTATATATATACGACAGTTTTATAAACTCATAATATAACCTTTAAGTTATTCTGATATGTGAGCTATGTTATTGTAAAATAGTAGTTACTATTTTCCAAATAATTAAACAAGTAATTAATTAAAATTCATTATGAATATTTTTATTGAAACAAAACAAAATACATTTTTCAGGGTTAAAATAATAGTATGACTAGTAGTATAATGAAATATAATGAAAGTGCATTTTTTATATATATATATTTTTGTATTTTTTAATATATTTCAATTTCGTTAAACAGTCTATGTTTCGTTAATAATTCAGCAGAAACGGGAGCGAGAGCTGGCGGAGTCCTTGGCCAGCAGCAGCGAGGAGTATCTGCGGAAGGTGAACGACTGGCACCAATCGGACAACGTGGACTCTAGCCCCCCTAACGTCAGGTGAGTACTTTAAATAATATTATAATTATAAATGCTACAACGGTCTGTTAAAAGCGAAATTTTAAGGTTAATATTTCCCGTATTACAGAAATTTTTTTGAACCGTCTTCTTATGCTCTCATAGTCCAATAGGACAGATTTCTGACACGTCCTGAGAGCGATCAACTGCAAGATTCAATGTCTATCCTTGGCATAGATCTCTTTACGGACGATCAGGCCCCAACGTCTTAACCAACTAGGAAAAATCAAGTAAACCTTGTCTAGTCCCCGCAGGAGTCGAACCCGTGACCTCTGGCTAAAGCGCAGGGCTACGGAGGCAGTTAATATTGATAATAGCAGAATGGTTAATTCCAGACGCACCTCGCCGCAGCTGTACCAGCGCAGCATGTCGACGCTCCTCAGCCTGCCGCACGTGCGACGCTCGCCGAAGGACTACGCCAGTGCGACGCAGCGCAATCACAACGACGATGGTACATTTATTTCCTAGTAATGCTTCCAAATTATCATTGCATCGGCTTCTAATACGTGCAGATTTAGACGAAAATCAGATTTTACGCAGAGCGACCGGCGTCTGAGCTCCACGAATCAAAGAGTTGATACAGTCGATGGATGAAGTAGTTCCTAATATTGTATAGCCTTGTAATTTTTATTCTTAAAACAATAACATAAATAAAAATAAATTTTAGTTTCATTGTTCAATGTAATGTTAGTTGGTCTTGAAAATTCCAATATTTAATACGCAGTTTGTAACGCTCTATATGTAAGTCCTATAAAGGATCACTGTATCGAAAAACGCCTAATGCGTTTTTTAAGTGCTATATTGTTCTTCTATTTACTAGGCGATTTTATACGAACGGGCATTCTTTATCTTTTATCGGCCATAAAACGATACCGGATACCATTTTCATTTTGTACAATTATTGCCAAATCAGTTTTGTATAAAAAAAATGTTCTTTGCTGATTTAATTGTGCTCATCTATGTTCTTTATTTTTACTAAAAACGTCGTTAGAAAGCTTTATAGTAAAATGTTTTCATGCTGTTTCAAAACAATACTCGGAACTGATTTCGATTCATTTGGAAAAGTAATTAGCGGCATTAAATTCTGGGCGTAAACAGTTTTGTTTGTTCATCTAATTGTGCTGTCAAATTAACTACAGTTTAGCCTATTTAGACTTTTAATAAATATAAACAAATTCTAGTGGTAATAACTGCCGGCCAGTAACGAACGTGTTTATATTCGGGTATAGCGGCCATTTTTAAATCCTTATTTAATGTTTAACATATACAAGTGTGACCATAGGGCATTGGACTTTGTTTATGAAATAACTATATCTAAATTGGCTTAGGTGATTACAGTGAAAATGTTGTGTTTATAAAATTTCTACAGTCGTCTGTGGTGTGTGGTACGTTTAACATGGTGTCCGCTGGTGCAGTGAGACACTTTGAAAAGGACAAAGTTGATATATATTGTTTGGCCGTTCTTGTGATACTGTTGATGTTGGGTTACTGCAGTTTTTGTGTTAAATTGATATTCTATTACTACGGTGAGAGTTTTGGTTATAAATGTTTTTGCTATTTGTTTAATAAATAAGCACATCTATAGTTTGAGGGTTTTTCTGTTGACTTTTTTTCCTATGACAATTTAATGTTATATGGCTTGTTTAAAGTGTATTTGACTACTTTATGTTTACTTTATTTACTCTCTTTATTCCAAGGATCTGAAGTTGAATACGAGAATGTTTTGGTTGTATACTTTGATGTTTATTTTTCCTTTATTATGTAGGGCTTCTTTTATTTCTGTCTTGGCCAAATGGATTTTTGTTTACAACTTTTGTATGTTGTATGATGTCATTGTTGGGTTGAGGCGTTAATTAGGCTCCTTAAGTTCACTGATTCTCTAGATATTTTTGACTGAAAAAAGTGTTGTTTATCTTGAGGTCTATTGAAATGTTCGCTCACTATAATTCCATTAATGTGTACAGCATGCATTTCGGCGCAACGTGCCGTCGAGCGGGCGGCGGAGAGTACGAGCGTCCCTCCCGCTGCCGCTTCCGCGCCCGCCTCCGCACCAGCGCCGCCCGTGCGCGCCTCCCGCCGCTCCCCGCGCGCACTGGCGCCCGACCTCGTCGACCTGCAGCTGGGCGATCGGACGGACGCCAACACAAGGCCCATGCCCGCACCGTTGCCGGAACGTGACATGTAATTGTCCATTACAATGTTTTTGACGTGACAACGTCTTATATATTGGTTAAAGATAGGGAGGCACTATCGAAAACTGTGTCACAGCGCCGCTTACGTAACGCTCTCCATAAGCAACCATAAGAGAAAGTGAGGCACGCGTCGCACTTACTCGTGCGTTTAAGATTTTTTAGTAAAAACAATTATTTACTATAAAAGTGCGTTCTCTTAGTGCAAGGAAAATACATTGATTTTGTTACGCACGAGGTTTTCTTGACATTGATATTTTTAATGCAAACATCAATGTTATTCCAGCAAAAAATACTGTTTTTTTATATGAACATTGAATTTATTTATAAGAAACTTCATGATTTACACATGGGAACATCGATGTTGTTTTTATGGCAAAATATTTCATTGCGATTTCGTTTGAATCGGCAGCGTGAGCCGAGCGGAGGCGAGCGGCGCGCGTCGCCGGCGCAACTCGGACCCCGCGCCGGGCGCGCCCGAGCGCAGGCCCGAGCTGCGGCCGCAGCTGCCCGCCGACCCGCGCTCCACCGACTACATCGGCCAGACCGGCAACGGCCTCTTCCGGATAGCGGGCCACAGGTACATCCCCATCTCACTCCTTAAGCAGGGAAAGCTTTTTATACAATCAAGGTCTATACTTGAGTCTCAAAGAATGAGTGAGAATGTTGTTTTTGGCAAATTGAAATAATGAATACTAGCTTTCTATGTATATTCTTTGCAGCTTTTGAATTGCTAAGAAAATTGTTTACAGAAGTTATTAGAGAGCTAAGGAAGAAATTTTTTCGTTAAAATTATTCTTATTAATTCTTATTAAAAATTCAACGTTTACGTAGACTGCATATAACAAGTAAACCTTTAATAGCGTATACGCAATTTAACCGTAATGAAATTAAAAAGTTGTCAAGGAATGTTTCAGTGTTAAGAACGTTTAACGTTAAAGGGTTATTAGAATATAAATGATTTTTTAAATGATAAGCCATCCTGTGAATAAACCTGGAGTTATTACGTTAACTTACGTCGGTTCTTCTCGGGACGGACGCTTCCATTTGCGAACTGTCTGTAGATTCTTTGGCAATTAATAAGACAGTGTTGTGTTTTGACTTGTCTATAATATTAAAAAAAATTGATGTAAGGAAGGTCTAATAAGTCTTCCAACACTAATGACGCCAGAAGCACCTTGAACACCATAAAACTCTTCGTGACTATAAATGCATCATTATTTTCCACCATACTTTGGTTAAAAATAAATATAAATAATAAATCCGATATTTCAGTCTGTGCCTTTATTAATAATTTTCGTACTTCCTTTTTACAGATTTCGCAAGGGCACCCGCTTCGCCAAGGCGGACAAGTGCGTGTACTGCCACCAGGCGATCGACGCGTTCATCACGCAGGGCCAGCGTTGCATCGACTGCAAGCAGCTGTACCACACCAAGTGCATACAGAACAAGGGCGTCATAACGATGCCCTGCTCCAGTCCGGTGACGATATCGCCCCGCGGCAGGCACAAGTACAGGAAGAGGATAACTAAGGACTCCGCCTACAACTCCCTGTCGGACCAGTCGAAGGGCTCCGTCAGTTCGAACTTTAACTTGACCGGCACCTCCGAGTTCATGGATCGGACGGACAAGATAATATCGGACGCGACGGAACTGCAGGCGATGCAGAATTTCATCACGAAGAAAATATATCAGATGGAGTCGTCGGAGAACGAGAAACAGTCCGAGGTTGGTGCTTGGTTCAACTTGAACTATTTCGAATCGGATAATGTATGGAATTGATGTAAACCGTGTAACCGATGTCAACAAAGTGACGTATTAGTGGATTTTCGCTCTAAGATTATCTAATGTGTGACATTTCATAAATAAGAACACTAGGATGTTTGACGTCACTAATTTGCTATAAATTTTATTGCTAACATTATTTTTTTCAATGTATATAAATACAATAATTAGTATAAAAAGTCGGTCATTGTTAAACATTTGTATTTTGCATGAACAACTTTCCGTTCTTCAGGTGGACAGAGTATTCAAACACGCGCTACGAGAATTCAAAGACAATCTAGTGGCGACGTACAGCGTTGTAGAGACGCGCGGTTCCGCTCTCAAGTATAAGGACCTGATTGGAAACTTCCTGCACGTTATGGAGACGGTCTGCGCAAGGGAAGGGTCAACTCTTTCCATTACGATGGGAGTCAATGCTTTTAGGGGGTTCATGGATGAGTTCATGAGCCAACACGAGACAGATAAAGCGCGGACCAAGAGGAAAAAGGACAAGAAACGAAAGGTTAGTTAGTCTTCGTCTGCCAATAAAATACTAAGTTAAAAATCGTCTGAAATGTATGTGGATAAACTCTAAAGATGCTATAACTCCGGAAAATGGAAAGCGGAAAACAATAATTAAAGCGCTTTACATTTACGCTGCAATATATTTGGCTTAGGCTTTGCTTACATAGATTGTTGGTCTTTTAAATAGAGGTGTGCGAATAATTCGAAATTTCTAATAATTTATTTCAACAATCTGTTGATCTTGCTTAAAATATGTCCAAACAACATTATGAGGAGAACTATGCGATCATCTTTCATAACCTTTTCAGAATTGTCATCTTCAATTCGTGTTGTCAATATTCATCCCGTATTTTTCTTTTTCTAATTTATTACCGCATATTAGAAATATTATTTTATCCCAATAAATCACGCTTTCATATAAAAACTAGACGAAAATAAGTATTCGGCTTTGAAACCGAAGCACAAATAGTCATTATTTATGCTAATCAATATATAATGATAATAAAAATTATCACCAGCACTAAACGCAAACTAGTTCCGTGTTACCTAAAACATATCTACTATTGCTTTCTAATAATATTTGTTTTCCAATTGAAGGTGGATGAACCGATCCAGTACAAAGGGCACACGTTCATCCTGTGCATGATCAACATCCCCACGGAGTGCGAGATCTGCAAGACCTTCTTCATGTGGCCCATCGAGAGGTCGCTCATCTGTCAGATGTGCAAGCTCACCTCGCACAAGAAGTGCTACATGAAGGTGATGTACATTCTTTTAATAATTTCAAACCAAACATAGTTTTCAATTCTAAATATACTTGCACTACTTGAAAGCTGTATTATCCTTGAGTATAAGTGACATATAAGTATTATAGATGACTTTTTGCCTTGAGTCATTCCATTCCAAAAATAGTGCGCTTCTTGTATGGTATATCACAGAGCACTATTGTTTTTACCTGTAATTTAAGCATGTCATGTAATATTTGATTGTTCGAATCTCGCTTGATGATTAATGTGTGCGAAAACAAATTTAAAATAAAAAAAACCTTTGTAGTTTTAACAGCATATAAGTTTGAATTGACTGTATTATTTTCTATCAGGTATAGATAATTTCTACTTTAGTGTGGTGTTATTGTATAGAAATAACTATGTTTGTTCAAAATTAATACTTTCTGTTGTTACGCGCATCATATACATGATAAATAATATTATAGTAACTAAACTAGTAACTCAATCCGTAACAAAAATGTACTATTTATCGTTTATTAAATATTATTTTAAATGAATTCAGGTGACGAACCAGTGCAGAAAGGACTCTGTGACCCCCAGCGCAGCCATTGTGGGAGCGGTGGACGCGGGCGGGAGGGAGCAGCTTGGTGTCCTGAAGCGAGGAAAGGTAACTAATATAGTATACATTATAGTTTTGTTGCTTAACAATGAGTTGCTGTGCAATTAAATTGCACAAAATTAAAAGAAATATAAGATATTGTTAATAAGTTTAATAATTTGTAAATGTTTTATAACTAAGGCTTTAAAAAGTTTTAATTGCTAAATTTTTAACCATCCGTTTTTTTATATAACCCATAGTAATGTCACTATGTTTACATATATTTCAAGTCGTAATTCGGTAGAACTGTAGCTTTGTTTTGATATAGCAAAACTACACAAATTTCTTTATTTGGTTTTGTTTTTAAACGGGGCATCATACGTTTTACTGTACATTAAAGTTATTTCCATTTCTTGCAGGTGTTTGGCGTGCCATTAAGCGAGTTGCCGACCGGAGAAGGCAACATTCCGATCGTGGTCGACAGGTTGATCACCACCATTGAGATGATCGGCCTCTATACCGAAGGGCTTTACAGGAAGAGTGGACTCAGCTCCAAGGTATGTTTAGATACTTTCTTAACATGGCGGAATACCCTGACGATCTTTTGACTCACAGTTCGATAATCTAACTTATGTCGTAAAATTTAGCTAATAAGATATAGAACTTATCTAAATTTTGTCACTCAAAATAATTATCAACTAATAATTGACATGATTTAATGGATTATAATGATTGTTTATACCGACGAAAAAGGCCCGTCTATCCCTGTGACCATGTACCCTGTAAAGTGTGTGAAACGTCGGAACATTGTACACTAAATAAAACGCGATAAAATGATGATGTGATTGTGAATTGAGGTCCGCGAGCTGCGCTGGCTGCTGGACGAGCGGCCGCAGGAGGGCGTGGAGCGGCTGGACGCGTACGCGGTGCACGTGCGCGCCTCCGTGCTCAAGAGCTTCTTCCGCGAGCTGCCCGAGCCGCTGCTCACCTTCGACCTCTACGACGACTTCATCCTGGCCGCGGAGATCAGCGACCCGCAGGTGGGTCGCCTTGCCCTTGTCTCGTGGGTTCGAATCTTGGCCTAGGAGAGACATTTACATTGTTCTTGTTGATGACACTTTTTTTTTGCTTATGTATAGTTAGTAAGGGCGATACTGGACTGATTGCCGTCTATATATACCTAACCTACCTGTTTGGTAATGAGATGATCCACACGCCAATTTCCGGTAGTGTTGTATGTCTCGTAAGAGTATATATGCAAGTACATTGACAGATATATGTAAATTTGTCCTTCATAAATGGTTGCTTCGTTAATAGATGATTAACTTGAAGATTATTTATTCGATTTAATTAAAGACTTATGAACTTAAAAAATTATCACAAGTTGAAATACTTTTTTGTTTGCCTTATCATTTATCATCATCATCATATCATTTATCATTTTGCTAAATATCTAATTATTAGCAAAATTATATGAACACAATCTATACATCGTTATTGTCGTAAATTACAATAGTACTTGCCAATGCAACGCATCTTATTTTAATATTATCGGTTATTAATGTGATGAATATTTTTTTCAGGAGCGAGTTTCAAGTATATTCACAATTTTGAAGAAACTGCCGAAGCCGAACTTCGATTTAGTGGAGAGGCTAATATTCCATTTGGCAAGGGTAGCGTTAGGCGAAGACCATAACAGGTGAGTCATTTTTTATAAATGTTAGTACTTACTTCAGAATTACTTTACTTCAAAGTTGACAGAAAATGCCATTGGCATAAGGTCCACCTCTCTGTACATCTTGAGCGAAAGGATTAAATAAATAAATTGTGATATAATCTTGCAAAATAAATTTATTTATTATATGAAAACAAGTTTATTTTAAAAAAAAGATTTTAACTATAAAGTCAAATTTGAAAATATTCAATTTAGAGTCCGTCGAGCTTTAATGAACGTATACCCACCACAATAAAACTTATAGCTAAGGCATTTTATACGCAAAAAATATAAACAATGTTGATATTAGTCAATTGTCAATTAATGATTGACAACTGAATGGCACTTCAATAAGAACGCTAATATGTGACGCCAATTCGTTGCCCTTGGACACTGCTTAAACTTATTCGCGTACTAAATTAGCATCATCATAGAAAGATGTATTAAGCATAATTGTTTTATTTCCAGGATGGGCCCCAACGCGCTGGCGATAGTGTTCGCGCCGTGCATCCTGCGCACGCACAAGGTGCAGCCCGCGCAGGCCTCCTTGCACGACATCGCGCGGCAAACCGCCTGCTTGGAGGCAATACTCGTCGACAAGATGAGGACGGTTAGGCTAACATATAAATATACATATCAAATCCACTAATTTACGGATTTTTCGCATGTATCTCTATTGTAATATAATCATAGATTATAATATAATCATATAGATACAGACATATACCAACTTAGTCTGCCCGTGATCATGGATGCTGAAAAGAATCGAAACGTCGGGATTAACATATTTAAGTAACGCGAAAAATCCGTAAATTCGTGGATTTGATATGATAATAATCGCGTCAATAAAAGAAATAATTATATAAATATACATTTATTATTATTTAAAACATGAAAAATAGATTATTTGCAAATCAATATTGTCCCGTGCTGTATCACTGTGACACTTTTAGAATGGATGCGTCACCACTGCGTACTATGCATCCTTCATTTCATACACTAGTACATTATATTATCCACTACTATATGATCATTTCACATAAACAATATTTGTCCTAGGTGCGTGGTATGCTGCAAGACATCGCCACCCTGGACACCGCCTGCCATACGGCTTCGCACCGCCTGAACTCGCTGCGGCTCGCCCCGCACGCGCCCAGGGCGGAGCAGCAACTGCTCGAGGGGCACATCAGTGAGATACAGAAAGAGAAGGAGATACTTACGAACAATCTGCCGACCCTCATCAGGTATGTATAACTCCTGAGCCGGAACTATACAATATATGTAATAAAAATGTTGTAATGATTAGTTGCTACGCTAAACTTGAACAAGTTATCGTTGGATTGGTCTCTAATAGAACTAAATTTAACTTAAAAACACTAAACATAAGAAAAGGGAAATCTGCATTCAACTGTTGGAATAGGTGACAGTAGACTTGATGATGATGATGATGGTGATACTTCACTCTTGACAACCGGTGACTGTTTTACAAGTCCATCCGACGCATTAAACTTTTTACTTTATAGGCGGTACCTTTATTGGGTATTGTCTGAAGCAATCAGAAAACAACAACTAGTAGGTTTCCTTGCAGAACTTATACCCACGAACTAATACTACTAGGCCACGGAAGCAGTTGATATTCTAGTACAGAGCAAAAAGCATCTGGAATCCATGTTACCAAATTTAAATCACTGTATGCACTGACTCCGTAGACTGCCTGCGTAGCCTAGTGGTAAGGGCTTTTGAAACTGAAGGTCGTGGGTTCAAATCCTGCGGGGATTCAACATATTTTCATTGTTTCCTCGTTGGTTAGGGCAATTTGGGCTGATCACCCAATTGTCTTAAAAGTAAGGTGATCCATGCGTCGGATGGACATGTAAAAAGTCGGTCAACCCACCAATCCTCATTGTACCAGCGAGGTTGTATACGGTCTAAAACCCTCTGATGGAGAAGGCGTGCATTAGGAGAGGCCTATGTCCAGCAGTGGACTAACACAGGCTGTTGATGAATGAACTTTATTTCTTCTATGTATCTGATACAGTAACAAAATTCTTCATCTTCCCTAAATCTTCTCAGAGCGACATCTGATGACGATCTGCTGTCGACGACCGACCACGACGGCGAATTCGGCAGCACGGATGACCTCAGTACCGGTTCAGCTTCGCTTCGCTCTCAACGTCTGCTTCATCGTCAAGTGTCCTCAGACGACCCCATAATGGTGTGAACATAACGGAAATCATTAAGTGTACATAATGTGTAAGTCCCTGAATTACTTGAGTCTTTTATAGGCCTAAGGAACAAGGATATAATGCTCAAGTCCCGTTTTAGTAAGAAACATAACTTTATATTTTAACACATCTCGGGAAACTACAGGTTTTTAATATTATTCTTGCATTTCATCTATCTTCTTGTTCTGATTATTTTAAAATATAAGTTCTTTATCGGTTGATAACATTACAGTGTTTTTTTTGAGGTTCTTGCCGAAATATTACTAAATCGCTTGCCACTACTATGATGGTTTGTCGTAATGAATGTTTGTATGTCAGTTTCGAAAAAGAATATTTGCATTTCCAAAGAAAACTGGCAAAATTGTGTTTGTTAATTTCACACAATATTGCTTCTGTGTTAATTATCGTCTTTATTAAATTTTATTTTTGTTTATTATATCGTTTTGCCCTTTAACGTCCACCAGCTCAAACCATCCTCCCGAAAATATTGGCGAAATTAAGTGATAATATTTTCTGCCTTATTAGCAAAATATAATTTTGATGATCTGTGGTCCATTCTTAAAAAATCATGTTGAGACAAAATATTTTGTTATTTGTAATTATATGGTGCATGTTTTCTTTTATAATACATGATCTATCGCAAAAACTAAAAATTTATCGAAAATTTTTCTTGTTAAATTTTGACATTAATATTATCAATTCGTAAATGTAAATTTTTTGCTTTGTATTCAGAACTTTTTGAGATTTTCTTGTTAAATAAAAATTCACTTTTCCTTTGAAGATGTATTTGTTGTAAATTTGTTGTTCAGATTTAAACTGTAATTGTTAAAGAGCCATTTATAGCATTTGATTATTAACTTTGTTGTCTTAAAATGTTTATTGGTAATTTTATCTAAATTATTACTTGAAAATGTGCCAGTTTTGTAGTATAATTCAATTAAAACAAATCTGGTTAAGACATATGAATCCAATTGACTAAAATATTAATATGAATGTTCTATGTTTTACAGTGGCCATAAGGTAATATTGCATTTTTAAACTTTCCAAGTAAATATCTGTTACAAGTTTTAAAATATGTCTTGTGAGAGATTAATACATTGATGGATGAATATCAGTAATGGTACTGAGTATGAATGGTCAAAATATGAAGCAAACTAGAAAGGTCTATTGTTGAAATTCACAGTAGAGTTAGTGCAAAAATTTATTTTAAACTATATGGTCGTAATCATATGCAGGTACTTGTGTTTTAATTTTTACTTTTGCTCAGTGCTATTACTAATATTAAGTTTTTATAATGGATAAATGCCCTAAACTTAATGACAAAGTATGCTGTGACTTATGCAATAATCTTGCATGAACAAATAATATCATAACTGTATGTTATGTTGGCTTGAAAACTGTAATTGACTGCCATCAAATGAATTCACAATGTCTTCTTATACATGATAGAACCACAATGATATCTTATAATGAAGATTTTGTACACTTTTACTGATGCTATCACATATTAATAATTATCTTGTAGCTCATTCCATTAGGTCCTAATAAGATTGCATTATTGTCTTATGCTAATAAAGATATTCAGTGTTGCTTTATACCCATAGACAGTAGTGAGTTGAGTGCAAACGAGCAATTTTACATAGATTCGTACCACAAAGACACATAGTTCTGTATCTCTATTGTAAAATATCATTGTTAATTCATGATGAAGCTGATTTGTTACTAAAAGTACCTTGCTTTTATTTGCTATTGTTATCTAAAAGACTGTCTATGAATAAGCTATTGATATATGGTTAAGTCACAAATTCTATACTTGCTTTTAAATAAGTTTATATATAGTTATAAATTGTCTTGCTTAGTATTCCAAACAACGAACTTCTCTGTGAAAAATTAGAAATGCTTACGAATCGCAAATACCGCTTTAATCCCTTATATTATAATCTTTTACTACGATTGTAAGATTTTGTTTGTAATATAATCAATATTGTTTTACTATAGAATCTCAAGTGTACGCATTGCTTGGCCGACATTGTAGTTCATGACAAGTGACATAGTGTAGTGTTATGTAGGCTCGTTTAAGTGTATGAACAAACTTTCTGTAATGTACGATTAAATTCCTTTGACGGGGTTGTGTCGCAGTTATGAATATACTGTATTTTCTGTGCCTTCATTAGTTTGCTTTCGGCAGTACGTTTTTAGGAAAGTTGGCTGTTTATGCTGTTATTCACGTAATGTTAGTGATCTTTGTATTAAACTATTGTTACTGAAAAGAATCACATTTTAACGGCAAATTGTCGACCGTGGTCTATATAAGTAGGAGTTAACAATGCAGTTAGTGGGCATGTCAGTGTTCTTTTTAGTTATATACTCATTGAAAGCTAAGTTATTGTGTAAAGGTTGACAAATGTGCAATGCTGCAAGATAATTTTGAGGTTGCTCCGAGGGTTTGTAAATAGAAACATTTTATTATAAGAAATATTTGTAAGGATAGTGTCCTATTTTCTTTAGGTGCAAAATGCGATTATTGGCTATCTGCAGACCTGTGACTAAAATGTGTCAAAAAGATAATATAGTCTAAAACAATTCTCTTCATAAAATATAACTAAAACTTGTCTTAATGGCCAATGTCTTAAATTTCTTTTAAACTAAGAGTTATTTTATTTGCAAAAAAAAATATAAGATGTCAGACTACATGTTGTAGATACTATTTTATAGAAATAATTTCATACTCTCTAAGGACCAATACTGTATTCTCTTACTGCTGTTTGAAAATTTTTGAAGTTGTTGTATGTGTCGATTGTAATCTGTATTATATTTAGATTTAGCTAAGTAACATGTATATTGTTTTACTTTTTAGTGCTCTATGATGTCAATACAATGAAATGTAACCAAACCATTAAAACATATACAAATATAAAAAAATAAACTATTGCTGTAGAATTTTTTATTATTTCATTTAATCTCTTCCTTCATGATTTACGTTATAATCGTTGATTTCAATGTCTTTCATATAATTGTCTTGATTCCATGGTAATCCTCCGATAGGACATTTAGACCAATCATAGTCATAGGAAGCTAATTGAAAAATACCATAACATGCTTCTTCGGCTGTCAAATTTGACTGTGCCATAATGTTGTGTGTTATATCCTCTTGGAACATAAGATTTTCATCAACATCAATGGCAATAACATCTTCCGATGCAGCTCTCAAGTCATGTACTGTGTAAATTTTAGTTTGTATTGGTTTTACATTTGATTTTGTTGAGGAGGATATCAATTTGGCCAATTTGCATATTTTCTCTTTCATAACAGATGGCAATGGAGGTTCTATTAGATTAAGAATATCCTTTATGAAATAAGTGAGGTATTCATTATATGAAGAAATTATAGGTCGAACAAAATTGATGTCTGTTAAATCTTTAGGCACGGGTGAAAACAGATCTAATAAAGACCACCCTTCTCACTTGGAAACCAATGTTGATACAGAGAGAGAAGATCTTTCCTTTTTTTCATCTGTAAATCTGAAGAGTTTTTCCTGAAAAATTATACTGTAAGTAATATTATTTTTATAAAAATCATAATGGAAAAAAAATGCCATTTCTTTAAAAAAATATTTTATATTGTTTCTCTTTATGCCATAGAAATGTAATTTATCTCACTTTTTATTAAATATATAAGGAATTTCTATGAAGTTGCAGCCATGATAAGTCAGTTTATATTGTCATAATACTAAAGATCACCAATTTCAAGTTTAAGGCAAATATGTATCAAAAATTTTTGGAACAAGAAACAATGCTGTGCAATATAATTGTATGAAAACTAAGATCTGGATTAACAGTTGTGCCTTTTCTATTAGAAAAAGAAATGATTTAATCAAAGTCTTATTAATACACTTTACTTACTTCTTCATCATTTGTACAAATTGACTTGATTTTCTCAGAGCTTTCAATATTTCTGAAATCCATACAGCCGCCAACCAACGCTTCTGATTAGTTTCCTCAGGGGATTGTGTTATTTTAATAAGTTCCAATATGAAATTTTGAAGCAAATCATGAGTATGTAAAAATGTCAGCAATACTTCAAAACAGTATGTGTAATGCTTATTTAGTTCGGTCGATTTCCGTAATTTATTTTCACTCAAGAAATGTAATAATTCCATTGATAAAAATAACGACTCTTTACCCAAAAGGGCCTTGTTTATATGAGCACTAGATTTTTTGATTTCAGTAAGCGCTTTGAATTTGTTTTAATAAAGTTGATTAAAGATTTAATTGAAACCTTTTTCAAATTTGAAAAATCAAAACCCTCTTCAAACACATCTTGAATATTGGTAATAATAGAATCTCTCATGTTCAAATCAGGAATATCAGCTAAATTCTTTATATTTAATTTGGTATGTGCACAAATACTTAATGAAACAAAGATATTCATCAAAGCAGACATTTTGTTTTCATCACTTTCATCAACATTAATTTGTCCACAAACATAGTCATAACCAAATTCCTTATGTTTGTCCCAATAATTACATTTAAGCCAGTCTAGGCCAATTAACGCTGCCTCCCTCAGCAATTCAAGTGTCGGCAGAGTACTTCCATGAGCAGCATCATGTCGCAGATCTATTATCCAGTCTGGAACTCCTAAACTCATAGCAGCTTTGTATAGACTCGTACCTTTAGCTGTTAAAGAGTCTAACATGTGATTAACAAAACGCATTATGGCTGTCGAGTAGGCTAAGCGTGTCATTTGATCATTAATTAAATCAAGGTGTTTAGTATCTTGAACGTAAACCTCTAGTAAGGATAAAGTCGATTCAATCCCTGAAGGCAGTGACGGAGTCCTGGCCTTCCAAATCAAAAGTAACTCCAGTGCTTCTTCTTTAGTAGTAAGATTTGATGTCGGAGAATAAATATCGGTATAAAGTTTAAGCCATTCTTTTTTGTTATACCATGGCACAATATTATAATATTCGCCCATTTTAATTGCAATTGCTAACTTATATACGCTAATATTTATGAATAAGCACAAGTAATGTAATGTTTTTAAAAAGTTAACCTCCAAACTATTGTTGACATATTAACAGCAGACATTTGCTGTTAGTTTTAAGTGAAGTGTCAACTATTGGTATTAGTTAGAGATTGACACCATTTTATGAAGTGCGGTGTCGTGGTGTAAACATTTGAATGCTTCATGTGTTTAATAAATAAATTACTAACATGACTAAGCACTATGCGGGTAATTAAAAAATAGGCTAGTGTGGTAAATAGAAATAAAAACTAGTCAAATAAGATATTAACCACAGAGATACTTTTGTCCCTTTCTCTCACTTGCTAGCCGAGAAACATATTTTTTTATAGTCGCTTAAATTTATAGGCTTAATGGTCAGTTTATTAGAAGATATAAAACACTTTATGTTTTAGCGCGCCATGCTTGGAGTTTTTATGTCGGATAAATTCGTTACGAATTAATTCCGACAAAGAAATAAAGTCACCGACATAGTGCAGTCCCTATTCCTTTATACTCTCAATGCCCGATAGGAAAAGTTTACACGACGTTTTACATGCCCATCCGGCGCATGGATCATCTAAGTTTACAGGGAATCAGGTGATCACCCCTCATTGCTCTATCCAACTAGGCAACGACAATTAAAAATTGTCATGTCCGGTTCCTAACTTCTAATTTATAGTAAAGTGTAAGCCCATACCAATAGGCTATGGAGTAGACGTGGGTCGTTACGTCGCTTTCAAGAAACGAAACGAAACCTGGTACGTGGACGGCGTAGCTTGTTTTAAAACTAGTTATTTTCATAACTAGGTATTTTCATTCAGCTACTGTGCACACATACGTTTCACGATACGGTTACATACGGGACGAAACCGAGACGACATCAATCGATAAGAAACAGATTTTTGTTTGATGCCGTGCGGTTAAATCAATAAACTATAACTTTCCTGTATACTTTACTTCAGCTGATATAAAATGTTTTTAGAAATCTCAGAGATTTCCATAAAGTAAAAATGATTACAACAACTGATCGTCTCTAATACTAAAAAACATTGAAATGACTCTCGTGACCCCGACAACAGCCACGATGTCTCGTACGGACGAGTCGATGCATAACACCACTCACCACTTATCACACACGAGGAGGGTTCCGTTCCGGGTAGCGGCTCATACGAAGCTGCCCCGCTATACTTCATGTTATTATGTTTTATTGATTGGCGTTTACTATGAAACTATAATTTTGATAAAAATATTAATGCTTACTGCAAATAGTAAGGCGTACTTAAAACTATATTTTATCGTTACAATGACGATTTAGTTTTAGTTTTTTGCACTTTTATATACACCGTTCACTAAGTATGTTTGTTTATCTATTTACACAAAAACCTTTACTTTGTTTTATAGTATTTTTGATTCTAATTACTACTGGTTCCCGGCATCACGAGATTTTTTTTACCAACTTGAATTTATTATCAATTTGTATACTTATAGAAATTAAGCGTGCACAACGCGCGCGCTTTTGGAATTATTCGTGTAATCCGCTCTCGTTACTCGATAATTCTCACTTGACCTCTCTTATAGCTTTGCCTAACCCGTTCAGTAGGCGCTGTATGCATTACGCCAAAACCCTTTGTTTACATATTTAATAACTACTGTTCTTATCACTAATTTACAAGTAATTATTCAGTTTTGATCAGCTAGCTGTTATTATAACTAACTGACGTAAATCAACCATGCCTTACTCAAACTTGAGGTTAGCTAGCAGCTATTTAGTCTACTCAATTATGCATTAGTCTTTTAACTGTTTAGTATCATAAAAGCTAGATTATTCATTATTCGAAACCAGAATTTACCTTTTAAGTAAACCCATGCTACTACAACTGTAGAGTTAGTCTAATATTTAGTATAATTAGGAATTATTTTTAGAACCATTGTTAAAACTAGATACTATGTATAGAACAGTGTAATTTTATTTTTTACACATATCAAATGGCTATTTCCTAAAAATTTGGGTTATTTTGCAACTTTTCTTGTGGAAATATTCATACTCACTTAAGACATATATTTAATATACATATATCTAAGTACTTTATGCAGAAGAAAACTCACTAGTAAGTGCCAACAAGTAGCATATAAATCGAGTATAATCAAGTAAAGTAAAACACACATTCAAGAGAGTAATCTTTTTTAATAAAAGTAGTAGATTCCAAAGCAAATGTTTATAATATAAACAGTGAAAACGCCACACTGACGTATTATTTATATTATTAATAGTTTGATATTCTGGTCTGCAAAAAATGATATGTTTTGATTGAGATTTAATTTGTATATAATTTCTGTTCAGTGTTTCAATTCACTGACAATACAGATTTGCATTGTGACAAAAACGCAATAACAAAAAGGAATCAGACACCTTTCAACTTATGATTAAAATGTGTATGAAATTATGACATCAAATACCTCATACTTTAGTAGAAAGTGAGAAAATCTTAACACTAAACAATACTCAGACTATTACAAATAGTTATTTTAAGATTTTACATAAAAAAAAGTTCTTGGCGTTCATAAAACGGTTGAAATTACGTAATATGAAAAAAACATACGTATTTATATCTGTACGGACACCACATTAAATAAAGACAATGATACTTATATCGATCATGCTACAACAGAAATTATGTCTTCTATAGGAGACGTTTTATTATCTTTTAAAACTAATATACATCAACAAATTATATTACAGTAAACAATTACAAAATTACACTTATTACGGAATTATGTAATCAGCACTTTTTAATACTACGTGAAAATTACACTTTTGTTATTCGATTACAGTATTATTCGAACAATCATGCTTACGATCATGGATACATTACTTGTACATTCGAGTGAAGCGTGGCGTTTTCACTGTTTACTACACAGAAATAAAAATAAATGCACATTTTACTATGGTTTTGGACACAGAAGACATAATAAAAAAAAATCAAGTCTAAGTATCAAATAACAAATAAAAAATCGAACAATGAAAATATATTGTTGATCTAGATCAAATGCGAAATAATGTCTCGGGGTAACATGTGAACGATGCGCTGCTCCTGTTTCAAATTAAAGATAATTACGTAACCGTTTCGGTTTCATAGTGGCGTGTGTAGAACGGAACGTTGGGCCGTGCGCATGTCCACGGTACTACACGTCTATACGTACAAAGGAACATTATGAAATAACTACGTTTCCGATATAAAAGAGTAATCTTAGTATGTACCATAATAAATATCTATCAATATATACTCTCGATCAACAAATATAATTTAATATAGGCAATAATATTATACGAATTTTTAAATCTATTAACGTTATCACAATATGAGTTTCGACGACATTATGCCGTCTATTTAAAAAAAAAACAGTTACGTTACGTTTGTGATCGTACGCGACGATCACAAACCTTGCTCTCGCTCTTACATCGCGTCTTTTCAGTGAAGTACACCTAAACATAGTAGAGATGGCCGTCCTACGTACTTGGGATGCCGGCGGTGGCGCGTTTTGGACCGAGACGGCTAAGTACAGTGGGTGGGCACACCGCCGGCCGGCAGTTTGCACGTCACACGAGATCCAATCGAATACTGAGGTCGGCGTCTACCCGTCGCCTTCTCGAACGAACGCCACCCGAACGCGCCGAGCGCACGTCCTTCGCGATCGAGGGCCGCGGACGGAATGCGACGCAGCTCATAAGTCGACCGAGTCGAGGTCCTGCTTGGGGGCGCGGGGCGAGGGCGGCGTGACGGGCGAGGGCGGCGAGGGGGGCGACTGCGAGGAGGCCTGCGAGGGGGGCGGCGTGGAGGGGCGCGGGTGGAACTTGCCCGGCAGCGAGGCGAGGGCGGAGAGCGCGGCGTCCGCGTGCGGGATGCGGCGCATGATCTTGCCGGAGGTGATGAGGCGGCCGAAGCCCTCCTGGTGCGCGAACGCGTAGCCCGAGCGCACGGAGCGGCGGGCGCGGCGCGCGGACGGCGTGCGCGGGGCGGGCGCCGCGGCGCGCCACCGCTGCCGCGCGCGCAGCCGCTCGGCCAGCGTGGGCCGCGTCCACGAGCTGGCCAGCCGCCACGACACCACCGGCACCATCAGGATGATCATCTGCACGCGGGAATGGTGGGTCAGATAGGTAGGCATCACTGCGATGTTTTAAAAAAGAATCCTTGTTTAAAACATCGCAATGATTTATCATAAGTCAAGAAAGTCGCTAAAAGAATGAAGCAATGGTCTTAAATATATTAAAAATCATTGATACAACAGTTAGCATTCAGAAATGGTTTAACATTTCCAACTAGTCGCTTTCTATCCAAAATGTAGACTCACAGTAAGTACGGCAGTGAACCAGAAGGTGGCCTGCGTTAGCGCCACCGTGAGCGAGCCCACGTAGGGCCCCCCGATCACGTAGTTGTAGAAGTAGTCCAGCACGAAGTAAGAGACCAGCGAGCCCCATATCGTGACGTGGTTGAACACCGTCCAATACGTCGTGTCGAGGGCGATCTGGAATTTTATGCAATATGAATATTTTTATTGAATATAGCACATATAAGAATGTGATATTTGCAGCCACATTCAAATTCAAATATCTTTATTCAGTATAGAAGTTTACACTTTCTTATTGATTGTCAAACACTCTACCACCGGTTCGGAAAAGGACATGATAAGAATAAAAGTCAGCATAGTGGTACTTCCCAAACATAAATATTCTGTTGTTGAGTCGTCGTTTCTTAGTAAGTAAGCTAGTATATTAATACTAAGTAAATTTTTGTTAAACATTTTACATCTCAAACGGCTGAGGATGATGTCTGCCGAAGTAGCCCTCACTGTTACTGGATTATATGTTATAACAACAACATTGTTCTTCATTAACTTTCACTTAGTTTGGATGTCTTCTTCCAATGGAGGTTTACACAATTAAGAATTGCCGGGAATATAGCAAACGGAATTAAAAGCGATAAAATACGTAAAATCTTTCAATATATAGAATTTACCTTAATTCATACCAAAAAGTTCGTAAGTATAATCTTACCTGCGTCGTATTGTCGATGATTAATATTGTGGCGACAACGCTTCCCAATAACATGTGGTCAGACAAAATCTTGCCGTCGGGCGCTAAACCGTCCTTATACGTGCCTGTAATACAATTGTAAATATTATCGACAAGAAAAATAAGGAATGTTGAACCTCATAAACACTTTTGCTTTAAAACTACCTCTAATAGTGAAAAAAAAATCAGACCAGATTATAAATATTTTTGTATTAAAAAATTAGCTTTGAAATACCAAACTGAAGCAAGTTATAGTAATCTGTAAAACTCTTTACATTGCCTGCGAAGGGAGACGATCAGTCGGGCCACCTGATGGAAAGTGGCCACCGATGCCCATGAAATCTGGATCAACATGCTGCCTACCCGTGAAAATAGGTTGCTACGTCCGTTACCAGAAATATGCGGCTACGTCGTTCAAACCTGGAAAACCGAGGTGGTACCTTCCTAGACCACCCTCTATTACCGGGGACCTTTTTTACTTGGCTACAGTTTATGGTGAAACTAAAGGAAAAGTTTGAAGCGCACACAAAGTGAAGCCACCCACCGTACGGTATCAGGAACAGCACGAGCGAAGTGAAGCACCCGTGCAGCGTGGACTTGATGAACTCCGTCTTGTTGAAGAGCTGACTGGTGTGGCCCGGCGCGTACAGCTTGGGGAACTGCAGCGAGGTGGCGTCCGACACGTCCTGCTCGAACACGCCCAGCGCCAGCACGGGCAGCGACGTGTAGAACAGGTTGTACACGGAGATGAACATCTCGTCGAACACCGTCTGTGAACGATATAGGTACATAAATATATATTGTTAATTAATGTGCTGAAACGTATAGACAAAACGTGTCTCCTAAAGGTCACTTTTGGTCGTCGGAGGTCGTCGGTCGTCGGTCGAATTCTGTGCGGTCACAAGTTTATGCTAAAGTTGCTTTTCGCGTTAGTTGCCAATTCTCATTGAGATGTCAATCAAAGAGTCAAAAATAACTAATAATAACGCTATCTGTACGACGCTAACAACGACCGTATTGTATCATCAATTCCAAATCTCCCATACAAATAATTTATTTATTTATTTATTTATTTACACTTTATGCACAATCTTGTACAAAGGCGGACTTAATGCCAATAGCATTGTCTACCAGTCAACCTTTGAGTGGTGCAGAGATAGCATTGTGGGTGCACAGGGATATGGCAAATAAGAAAAATAGCGTTAAGTATACAAAATAGAAAGTTATTTAAAAACAAAACAACAAAATCCTAATATACATATATATAAATATAATGAATACATATATATAATATACATAAATATACGAATATAGATAAAATGCATTGTAATACATATATACATACATACAAGCACTAAATAGTATACATATATCTACTATATTAATAAAATTAATGCTATTCCATGGACAGTTTTTAACAAATAATGCTTAAGTTTTTTGAAAGTTAAGCGACTTTGCTAACCTGATTTGGGAGGTAACCCATTCCACAGAAGAATGGACTGGATGGAAAAAGAGGAATGTGTGAAATCAGAACGATGGGTTGGGCATTGCAGAAGACGGTTATGCGTTGAGCGAAGATTCTTACTATTAAGTGAGCAAAGGTATTGACAGCGGGTGGTCAAGTAAACAGGAGTATCAGGAGAGTCAAGAATGAATATAGCGTCGTTAAAGCTCTTAACGAACGCCTTCACGTATGGGCAACCACTGCAGACGCGAGCGATAGATGGATATATGGTCATATTTACGGAGATTGAAAATGAATCGAATGCAGTTATTCAGAAGTCGGTCAAGTTTATTGAGTAGATCTGCATTCAGGTCAAAATAGGACACGTCACCATAATCGATTAAAGGAAGACTAAGGCCTGCACGAGCATTTTCTTGGTTTCAGAAGGTAAGAAATTTTTCAGTCTATAGAGATATCCAAAGTATTTGTTACCTTATAACTTACATTGGCTACCTGGTCTTTCCAACTTAGAGTTTTGTCAAGATGAGTCCTAGATTTTTGACATTTTTACCAATGTAAATGGGAACATTATTTAACCTTATTGCTGGAGATTAAGACCATCCACTTTATTAATATTTCGAACTACCTATTATGATAGCTTGACATTTTGATTCATTTATATTAATCCCAAATTGATCGCTCCACTTTTGATAATATCTAAATTTTCATTAATTTTTGAATTGTTTGCGGTAACGAATCAATAGCTGACTGGGCAACAAATAAATAAAATGGAGTATTTGTAACAACAAAATAGCCGTTTTTAAATAACGACATTGTGATATATAAACGATACATATACCGGGCACATATAACAAAAGTACATTTTTAAAATTTTTGTCTGTGTGTCTGTTTGTTATGGCTAATCTCTGAAATGGCTGTTTCTATTTTAACGGGACTTTCACTGGAAAATCGCTGATGTAACTGGGAGAAACTGAGGCTTTTTATCCTTTTTACTTTAGATTACTTACTACTTACTTTTAGATTTTTGTTATCACATTACCACGCAAACGAAGGTGCAGGCAACACATAATATAACGGTACCTGAGCACTGAATCCGCAGAAGAACGCGAACCAAAAGTGGCAAACGGTGAACGCGAAGTTCTTGTAGAAGAAGTAGCGCAGGAACTTGCACATCCTGTAGTAGGACCAGCGCCCGTGGACCAAGAGCAGCCGCTGCAGGAAGCGGAACTGCGCTATCGAGTAGTCGGACGCCAGCACCGCCTGCATCCCCTCCTGGCCCGATATGCCCACGCCTATGTGTGCGGCTGCAAATCAAGATAAAACTCTTTAAAGTGCATAACATATAATGTACGTCGCACTTATGAATAAAATATGTACAAACGTAGACGAAGTAATGTTCCAATGTTCAATGTTCTCCGAGCCGAATTTGGCTACAGCGGCCGATCTATATTAGAGATCAGCCAACTGCGCAGGAGATATTATAGTGCACTAATGTACGCGCAAACACAGGATAATCTTTTACTCTTATAGACCCATGGGATGAAAATGCGACACGACCGAAAAAGATCAGGCGCAAGACCGACTTTACATGCTCATCCGGTGCATTTTTTAGCGTATCAATAAATCCTTAGACGAAGCATTTCCTTGCTAGCTATGGTTTCCTTTGTGTACGTCAATTCCATGTCTCCTCGACCCAGTTTAAGCTGCGTAAACACTCAACTGATTGAATTATGCATACTCATTCCACCTTGAAAAATGTCTACATAAACTAGACCACCATTACCATTATTCTAAAGTACGGTAAAACCATTTCAACTAACCGCTTTAACCTTTTGTACCATTAGAAGTTCGATCACAGAAAATAATCAAATAAAAACCACCTTTATCATATTGCATATTTAAAAAGTCTGTCCACCCACCAACCCGCATTGGACCAGCGCGGACCAAAACTCCTAATGGAGAATGCACGTCACATTAGAGGAAGCCTATGGCCAGCAGTGGACTAACACAGGCTGATGATGATGATTATTAATCAATGTTTGATAGTGGAACATGTATAACAAAAAAAATAAACAATTATAAATAAAGAATATATACCTTTAACTACCTTGAACTGCTCCGTAGCTCCAGTGTTAGGCATGGCATTTAGAAACCGGAGGTCGTGGTCTCGAATCCTGGACTCAACAAATTTCCATTGTTATTTCCATGGTTAGGGCAATTATGCATCACCCAACTGTCTTGACAGTAAGATGATCTGCGTCGGATGGGCATGTAAAAGTCGGTCCACCCACCAACCGCATTGACCAGCGTAGTGGTAGTCAAACCTAATGATAGGTGTATTAGAGGAGGCCTATGTCCAGCAGTGGACTATCAAAGGCTGATGATGAGTACCTTTAATCATGGAGACGTCATTGGCCCCGTCGCCGATCGCCAACGTGACCGCTTTCCGACTCTTCTTAATCAACTCCACGACCATCGCCTTCTGCAGCGGCGTCACTCGGCAGCAAATCACCGACCGACAGTGCAGTACGACGTCCAAGAACCTGTACATAAAAATTCATTGATTCAACGTTATAATTATTACATTTACGTTCTATCTTAGGCCACAGAAGAGTATATGCTCCCCCGTACAGAGGAAAACATCTTCAAACGGAGAAGCCATACAAATAGAATGGAGAGTAGACAACTTAAAATAGACGTACAACGGATTTCGTGTGGCAATTACAACATAGTCTGTACATTTATATGTAATTCCGTTTAATATACAAGTAAAAAAATTGGCAATATATACTGAAAATCTTTAGTGCAGATCGACGGTATTTTTCAATGTTGTAAAATTTTATAAAATTTTGTAAAGGCTCTGAAGGCATAACATTGAAAACTAAACAGGTGTGGAAACTATTTAATACCTGAACTGGCATATTCTAAGCGACTAGATATAACTACAATTAAAAATAGACACACAAAAGAGTACAAAAGAGCTTAAATTTTATGAACAATAAACTCATTACATCGTCAATTTATCATTTAATCTCATTTATGTACAATCTATACTCACTTCTCCTCTAGTTTCGGATGCAGACAGTGTACGAGCGAATGGCCGTTGACCACTATAGCGAACCCGTTCGAGTCGTCGTTCGCGTGCTCGTGCGTCTCGGACGTGTACGCACCGCCAGCGCTGTACTCGTTGCTGGAAGCGCACAATATTATCTCAAACATTTTCTTAATATTTAACGTTAGATTTTTTACGATAAGGAGATGTACGATCCTAGCGTTCTATCCCAGCATAAGCTTTTACAATACTGAGTTTCATTATAGACTGAACGCACATTGCACGATAATCTAGTGCCTTCGTATTTATAGAACCGATTATTACCAGAGGTGTCCTATTAAAAAACATCCTTGACAATCAATAAGCGAGTGTAAAACGTCTTTATTGAATAAAGATATTTGAAATTGGATACATTTCAGCGACGATCGATTCACCATAAAATCGTTTTAATGTAAGACACAACATGATTCATATCTTTACTGTATTGGCCTTTGCTCTATGTATATCTATGTCGTATGTTTTATTCCTTTACAACTTTGTATTGTAGCTGTTAGTATTAGTTGGTATAAGCGCAATGAGTCCACAAAATTCAGAATGCCTGGACAAGTGAGATGTTCCATGCGTCGGCTCGGCATAAGAAAACTCTGACCATCTTTGCAAGTATTATATGGCGTGCCTTTAAATTTACTATCACCTTAGATCACATGTGAGTCGCTTTGTGAAAAAACTATTAACGTAATATTGGATTCACTGTTATTAAAATACCCGTGTGAAGTAGTTATTAAAATATTTTTATAAAAAAAAATGGAGCAGGCAGAGTAAGCAACGACCACCTAATGTACCCAAATGTCTAGTCTGAGGGTAGACATTGAAGACAATACGCAGTTATTTGGTACTGATTCAGTACGGAAAAGCCTGTATTAAATGAGAATTAATTAATGTGCAACGGTCAATTATAAATAGTTAGTTACTTTAGTAAGAGTGAATTTAATATTTAGATATAAACACGTGCAAAGGTGTGTTGTTAACACAGGGTTAGCATAACTTCTTTAGGAGATGCGGATTTGACATTTAATATATCAGAAAAGACAAAAAAATTATGTGTATCAACAGTAAATTGCAGGCCACAATTATTGTTAGGGAATATTCAATTTATTATATATATATTTTTTATCTTAACCGCATTTCACTTAATGACTAATTTATAAAAGATCAAAAGAATCAAATCTTTAATACATTTAGTAATATGAAGAACCGTAAAATTGTAAAAACTGACAATTCAAATAAGTCAGCAAATTATAAATTGTCAATATATAATATATATATATATATTAATATAATTATTTGGCAGTTTATAAATTCACTATTTTAGTTTTATCGGATTGTCATCTGATTAGGAGCGTAATCGAATGATTACGCTCAGCTTAATTCAATTCACTAATTAAAGTTACATGTTTTTATTTTAATTTTCTTTATGTATAACTCTGATATATGCACCAGTTAATAGTCTCGCAGTTGAACGACACAAATGTGTTTACTTAAAAGTAAATAAATAAATAACACTCTGAAATTTCCAACTACACCAACAAATACACAATATAAACTGCCGTCACTGTCTATATATATAGAAAAAAAGTCCAACAATTTATTTTGGTAAATATATAACCATCTAAACCCACTATCTTTGAAATTATTCATCAAACCACATTTATAAAGCACAAAAGCGTAAACAACACAATACAATGAGAGACATCGCCTAACTAATGGCAAGCTAGCACTTGCATACAGAAGAAATAGACGCCACAGCAATAGTTTGGCCGGCCGCACACGTGGATACGGGACTACGGGTTTACAAATATTATCTAATATCTAGCAACATTAATCTTCAACAGTTTAGACAAATTGTAATGAATTCAAACGTACATAATTTTTGGATTATAAAATAAAATGTTAAATATATAAGGTATGACCATATAAAACGATGTAATTACGTCATCAAATCTAAAGTCCAACAATTTTAGCGACAAAACGTAAAATCCTCTAATTGGTTCAACATAGTATAGGAATGCTCTTTGGCGGAAGTCCAATAAGAACGCATCAGCTATAGCAGCCAATGGGCTCATGCATATCATAGTACGCAAGCCTTTTTAGTTTACCACTAGATGGCGTTTTATTAAATTAATGAAAATAATTTTAATTAATTCTTATTTCAATTGATAGCGATGAAATTAAAATAAACCTGAATATTTAACTTCTAAATACAATATGTTAGCTTTGCGACGTCGAATATGAGCAAAGGCGTAGTATTATAAGATGATAGAGACACTATTTGGCATATTTATTTTCTCTTTAAGATTTAACGAAGAGAGGGTAATTTTGCACATAAGAAGTAAAGTTTAGAAGAGACTGATTAAGTAAACAATATTTTATAATATACAACCTGGACTGCTCGCAAGATGAACTAAAGTTTGATAACTACCGTACGCAACATTAATCTTATACAAAAAAAAGTTGACAACAACTAGAAGCAGTCCAACACATAGAAGGGAGACAATGGTGGCAAGGAAGATTGTTCTTACGACGTGTATCGCGATTTGGGGACGGAAACACCTAAGCCGTAGAAAAGACAGAATTGTAGTTAACCATACAAGTCATAGAAACATATGTCGTCGATATTAGTCGTCAATCTGGCGAATAATAAGTAGCTATACGTACGTCTAGCTTTACTATTCGCCAGTAAGCTTCTATGGATAATTCTCACACGAATCCCGTCTTTTCCTTCCCTAATGCCGGGTAGAATAGTAATAGTAGCGTTCCACGTGGCGTTAGCGTAATGCGTGCGGAGGTACGTAGCCGTCGGTGTCTACCTGTGGGGCGCTAGTGAGTTATGTTCCCACCTAAATGTCACTACGGAGACCGCGGGCGCGTTCAGCTTCACGTTGGCCGCGCGGCCGGGCGACGGGCGCACCGCGGCGCCGCCGTTCACGGAGCTCTTCGCCTCTGACGAACCTGCGATATTAGGCAACGTTATACGACTATTGTATAGGGATATCATCATCATAATCAGCCTGTTATAGTCCACTGCTGGACATAGGCCTCCCCTGATACACCCCTATCCATTAGGCGGTTTTGGACCGTATCCCAGCACGTTGGTCTAATGCAGGTTGGTGGGTGGACCGACTTTTTACATGCCTATCCGACGCATGGATCATCTTACTTTTCAGACAATTGGGTGATCGGCCCAACTTGCCCGAATCAACTAGGAAACGACAATGAAAATTTGTTGAGTACCCGCAGGATTCCCAACCGTCGACCTCCGGTTTTTAAAGCACACGCCCATACCACTAGGCTACGGAGGTAGACTACGTAGGGATATATGAAATAAATTATCAATAGAAGGATTTTTAACCTTTGTACCACCGCGGTGCCTTAAATTAGTTTTTTAATACTACAACGCAATTACTGCGTAAACGAGACACAATATGTCAAGCGTTGCTTTTCTTATGGGTAAGGTGATTAATTAACTATCAGGTGCATGTCTTGAATGTCGTTTTTTATATCTAAATGTACAATAAAATTCTACATTTTTATCGTACGAAGCCTCAGAAACATTTCCAACGACATCAAATTCATATTAATCAAAAAAAAATATGCAATAGGCATGTAAAAAGTCGGTCTACCCACCAACCCGCATTGGATCAGCGTGGTGGGATACAGTCCAAAAACCCCCCAACGGATAGGGCCTATGTCCAGCAGCGGAATATCACAGCCTGATGTGTGTGTAAAAAAGTATACTTTTAAAACCTTCATTGTTCGTATTGTTTGGTTAAAAAATAAAAACAGAACTAATAAAATGATTTAACAAGTCACCGTGCGGCAGGAACGTATTGACGACGCGTATGGAGTCCCTGCACTTGGCCAACTGCCGGTCGACGTCGTCGTGCGAGGCGCCGTCTATTATGAACACCTCGGCCATGTCGTCGGTGAGCAGTTGGCACGAGTAGCCTATGTTGATTGCCGTCTCTGTAAAAAAACGGAACGAGACATAAACAAAGAGGCAGTGTTATAGAAAAATATATCTATTTAAAAATCCAACCGCATTTTGTAATATGACAGCAATTTTAGTCAAATATCATAAAGTCAATCATTAATAAGAAATACGTATAGGAATAATATGAAACAAAATGAAAAAAAAGCCTTAACGGCCTAGCGGCATTGGCCCTTGCTTTATAAACCAGAGTTCGTGGGTTCGACGATCCGGCGAAAACAACCGTGTGCGTGTTTCTGGTTGGTTACGAACATGACCGATCACCGAATTGTCTGAAGAATGATCCATGCGTCGGATGGCATGTAGACAGTTGGTCCACCACACGCATTGTTAGCGTGGTGGATAGGTCGAAACCTAATGGAGGATGCGTGATAGGAGGCCTATGTCCATCGTGACCAACGAGGCGTTGATAATGGAATAAAATACAAACGGCGCTAATTTCGAAGTCGATCGTAAAGCCTATGAGAAACTTGATTGAGTTCCTATGTCAACAATCTTACCGTATTAATAAATTACTGTTGGATTTATCGCGTATTTACATTTAAATTCCGACGCTTGAACACTCAGCGGCCGTGGTCACGGTAACTGTACAATTAACGTCGATAAACGTAAAGAATTTATGAATAATATAATATTCCCAGCAATAGAAATAATACTTTACCCTGTTTGTCACCGGTCAGCACCCATATCTTCATGCCGGCCATGCTGAGATTCGCTATGGTCTCCGGTACGCCGTCTTGTAGTTTGTCCTCAATGGCAGTCACACCTGATGAACGATTGTGTGAATCAATATGAAAGTACTTTTAACAGCACTTATTTAAGGTACACGTTAAAGACGGATTTTCCTGTCCTCTGTTGTGTCCTGAAACTGTGTTTTCCCTGCGGGGAAATGCTTATAAAGTTTTATCCGTTTTGCCAACTATACTTAAATAAATAGAAGTGGTCTTTATTTTGTTTATTATTGGTTACAGATGCCGGCGAGCAGTCGGGCCGTATGGTGGAAAGTGGTCATCGACACCCATGGACATCGGCAATACCTAATGTATTACCAACGCACTGCCCACCGCGACACATTGGATATTAAGTCTCGTTATGCCAGTTAATGTACTATCCTTAAATGTAAGTTTTATTTCAAAGGAAACACATTGCAAAAGTTCTAATTTTCGGTTTTTTATGATCAGCGAGTCGGTGCCACGGCCCTTTTCTTTAAAACAGACATTGTTTATATCTTGATGACTTCTATCAATGAGAATCTTGGCAGTTCTTGTGTAGAGACACAGTGTCTGTCCCCTTATCGTAGAGACAGTGCTCCATCCCACCCATTAGCAGCAGGTCGGTCTCAATACTCCTCTTAGTCCGTATCCGTCAGACTTCCCGGAAAGAGCCACAATATACCGTGGGTAGACAGCGTCACTTTATCGTAGCCAAGGTATCATCACAGTTCCCGTGACGCCCGGCAACGTATTCATGAAATACGTGATGCTTGCTAAATCGGTAAGCATGTCTGAGCTTTATGACTTAGACTATAAAATCCACCTATCAACCGATCCGGTTTCTAAGATAAACGTCTTGTTTGCTGACGGCCACATCTTAAACGCACTCAGCAAACTAGATTTTCCATAAACCGAAACAGACACGAACAAGTAGGCAAACTGTTCAAAGCTGGCTACCAGCTTAAGTAGGGTAAAACCGCGCTCTCCAGTCGTGTCGTACTTTAACGCGAACGGCCTTAAGAAGCAGCGTTCCGAAATCGCCAAATTGGTCCAAGATATAATCTTGGTACATAGATGTATTCTTAGTGCAGAAAACCTTTTGAAACTGTCAAAGCCAATCCTAGGATCAGTGGCTATACATAATTAGAAACGATAGGTTGTCAGGACCGCTGGGTGGTACACTTATATCCTACAAAGGTCTCTTCATATCGCACCTTTAGTTATTCCACAATTGTCAAAATAAAAGGGACGACATGTCAGATTGCACTTACCGGCCACAGGCCGCTTGTACTTGTTTCCGTGTACTTATCTCCTACTAAGAAATTACTTAGATCCGACCTAGAGCTGCTTCTCGATCTAGGCCAATCAACCATTCTTGCAGGTGACTTTAACAGTAAACATCGCAACTGGAATTGCAGTACGCCAAACACAAACGGCAATATATTGCTGGGACTTGAGGAGCCACTCAACATAAATATAATAGCTCCCGGGACCCCGACTAGATACTCCGACTCAGGCATAGGAGCTCCTAGCACTATAGACCTGCTATTAATTAGAGACGTCTCGCTCGATGTCGTATCGATAGAGGCGCACTCTGTGAGTAAGACTCTGACCATTTTCCGGTCTTATTCAATTTGGGCCAAGGCGCCGGTGCGGTCCCTACGGCCAAAACTGTAACAAATTGACATTGTCTTGAACGCAAACTCAAGGCTATGGACCCCCAAAGTTGCTCCAACCTACCGGAGGTTATTGATAGTGTAGATAAAGCGTATATTGCCATCGACAGTATCACGACGACTCCGAAAGGACAGTCCAGGTTTCGGGTGACGGCAACTTTGGCTTGCCGTTTAGTATTCGATGTCTGAGAAGAGAGAAAAATACACTCAAGCGGGCGTTTTATCGCTATCCGTCCGAGTCGAACCGATTCCGCTTTAGGAAACTTTAGTTAGAGGTTAGAAACAGGATAAAATTAACCGCAATGGATTGTGGTTAGGTCTGACGGAATACTTAGAGCCATCGCAACCGGGGCTTATTCGCTTGATGACTTCGAAAAGGCCCTATGCTTAGCCATACGCTAGTAGAGCAATGTACGCCATCTCGCGCACATGCCAACGCGGCCCACCTATCGGAGGTGGACCGTCTAGTCGAACTTAGGGCTGTCTTACCTCCAGAGGGCGATAATTTAAAGCCAGTAACCCCGGAGGAGGTCCGGATATTATTATGGTCTTAAACCCCGGTCGGCACCTGGCCCAGACCGTATCTCAAATAGAACTCTAAAATACTTGCAGGCCCTATTGTAGTGTATTGGTCAACATTTTCAATATTTTACTAACAACTTGTACTTTTCCTGATGCCTGAAAGAAGCCTATCGTCATCGGTATCGGTAAACCCGCTAACCTACCCACGAGTTATCGTCCAATTAACTTGCTCAATTGCTTGGGCAAACTATATGAACGAATAATTCTTTTCCGGTTCAAAGACCACGCCTTCTCCAATAACCAAATCAGCAATTCGGTTTTCGTCCGAAGCACTCGTGTCCCGACCAAATTTATCGCCTGACGGAATTCATTCTGAACGGCCTTCATCAATCCAAACCCCGTATCACAGGGGCCGTCTTCTTCGATGTCGCAAAGGCATTTGAAAAAGTCTGGCTCAACGGCTTGATTTACATGGGAAAGGAAGGCGAAATACCTGGGCGTGACCTTCGACGGCAACATGTCGTTCAAAAGTCATATTCAAGACGCTAGGAGAAAGGCTTTGTTCGTTTCGACCAGACTCTATAACCTAACGAATTCTCACAGTAAAATGTCGCTCAAATATAAACTTTTATAGTACAAGGTATGCATACGAACAATTATGGCTTATGCATGCCAAGTTTTCGCTTACGCATCCTCCACACTCCTAAACCAAAACAAATTCATCCGCCGCGCTACCGGGGCACAGTGGTACCAACGAAATGTAGATTTACACAGCGACTGCAAATTGCTCAGACACTCCGGGAGCACTTTAAAAAGTTCACTCGCAAATACATAGATAAAGTAGTCAACCACAGTAACCCCCTGCTGGTAAAAGCAGCAACGTATACGGCCGATCCAAACGCGTCTAGTTAAAAGTGTAGACCGCGAAAGGGTCTCCTCGACCCGGACGAGGAAGGTATCGCCGAGACTCCGGACCCAACGGGGGTCCCGACATCAGACCCTACACACCACACGAGTAGGGATAGCACACATTCACCTGCAGTTTACACTAGATACACTCGCGTTCCAGGGCGGTTCTCACCGCCCCCAGCCACCGATTAATACAGTCGCCAGACCGTCGGCGTCTCGGTTCGTAAACCGATCGTCGACAATCTAGCCCACGTACCTCCTGTACGTGTGCCCCTCATTTTTAGCAAAAAATGTTGGCCACCTAGTTCGTGGGGACGGTAGCTTCCCGCGAACTCTGTGACACGGTGTCTCCTTATAGTAGGCACAGAATCAACACAATACCTGACACAGCGTCACATTATCGTAAGCACAGTGTACACACAGTGCCCCAACTCACCCATGAGCAGCAGGTCGGTCTCGATCTCCTCGTAGATGGCGTCCAGCCTCTCGTCGCGATCGTGCAGCGCGAGCGCGGCCGCCTGGTGGCGACGCTTCCACTCCGCGAAGCCGCGCTCCTCCAGCGGCCGCCACGCCAACGCGAGCGTCCGGAGGCCCTCGCCGGCGAATTTCTACGAACGCAAACAGAAATACATTAAGTTAAAAGGAGGCAGTCATTGAGACTACGGATAGAAATAAAAACTTGAAAGAACTCAAGAAATCAAGAACCATAATCTATGCGCATGTTAATATAGTTTCTTTACAATACGAATACTTAACGGGCTTTAAAAAGATTGCAACAAAATAAAAATACAATTCACTATATCCATTTACATATATAAGAAAGGGAATAATGCTGTATATAAAAGCGACGAACAGAACGCAGCCTACGCCTTTGTCAGAAAGTGTCAATCGCGATCATAGAAATTTTCGCATAAAACTACTTAACTGAGTCCGCGCTAAAATAGAAGGCATTTGTAGTATACTTAAGGTGCTATATTAAACAGAGAAAGAATTAATAAATTTTTGTCCAGCTTTTTCCTTAAGGTAATTTTTACTTATGGTCATTCTAAATCACGACTATATAATAATTATTATGACTATAAATATTTTTTCAAAACTTATTTTTATATGGTACTTAATATTCAAGTGTGTACGACGCCACACAAATGTATGCAGGTAACAAAAAAGGTTAAAAAAATAATACGATAAAATAAAACAACTCACATTTAAATGCTCCTGCGTCTTGGACCTGACCTCCTGCTGACAGGCACTTTTTAATCTGTCGTATATTACATTATCAGCACCTTTCGTGTATAATCTAATTTCACCGTCCTTCCTTAATATCACGGACATTCTTTTTCTAACATTATTAAAATCTAATATACACAACAACTCATACACCTGGAACAAAACAATAAACAATTTTTAATGGATAGCTGGCTCCGTTTATTCAATATTTTGAAATTATAATAACAGACAGTATCAAAAATAAGAAACTTTTAAAATGGTTACATACAGCAGACCAAAAAACAAATAATTTCGCATTAAAAACCCTTAAGTAATTATTTATTATGGCAAGGCAAATACTACCTCTCAAAAAATTAAATTAAGATGAACAACAGTTTAATTCAACATTTTTATTTGAGTTAAAAAAGACAGAAAGATAACTCACCTCTGTTTTACCCATTACTTCTATCGTAATACTATTAGGCGATCGTTCTCTGAACACAAAGCCAAAATTCCTGGCGGCCGACACTAGCGCCGCCTCGTCCGGCGACTGGGCCTAAAATTTTCAACAAAAGAATACATTAAAAGTAATCAATAACTATTTTATCTCCCAGTGTTGGAAACCTTAATAAAAATATGTAACAGTTATCAAAAAATCACTGCCTCCGTAGCCTAGTGGTATGGACGTGTTTTAGAAACCGGAGGTCGTGGGTTTGGATTCTGCGGGGGCTCAACAAATTTTCATTGTTGTTTCATAGTTGGTTAGGGCAATTTGGGCCGATCACCCAACTGTCTGAAAAGTAAGATGATCCATGCGTCGGATGGGCATGTAAAAATTCGGTCCACCCACCAACCCACATTGGACCAGCGTGGAGGGATAGGTCTAAAACCCCCTAATGGATAGGGGTGTATTAGGGGTGACCTATGTCCAGCAGTGGGCTATCACAGGCTGATAATGATGAAAAATGATGATTAAAAAGTGTTGCAATAACTAAGCAGGCTCGGCAGCTGTATTCTAAACAAGAACACCAGGTCCCAAAAACTGACGCCATGCTCATTTTTATACACACATTTTTGTTGTGCCTAAAGCCAAGACATGTAAAGCCAAATACGATCTTATATCTTTTTTAACAATGTCTAAAAAATAAGTGACATTTGCCTCTTTACTACTTCATAATCTAGCCATTTTCTCACATTAGCATACTTCTAATCCATTCATATTTGCTGGGACAACAAAATTTAAGGAAGAGCGTATCTGACTTCCATAATTTAAAGTGTAAACTGCTTACGATAGATAATTAAGTTGTCAGTGGATTTTAAATACACTGACGTCCTATAACGACTGCGAAAGATGGTCTCGACAACCGGGACCGACTTTTGTACATGCTCTATACGTGTATATAATATGCTCTCTAAATATAATTATGCTTGTTCGATGCATGGATAATCTTGCATTTCTGACATACGCGTGATCGGAACACATAAAACTAAACAATCAAAAACAACAACGCCCAGTTGGCATGCAGGATTCGAACCTAGGACCACTGGTTTAGTAAGCAAGTACCAATGCCACTTTCGTTTTTAGCCAATTCACAGATAGAATTCACGCAAACAAAGTTCGGCACTCTCATAAATTTCTATGGCGAGACGATTTAACATGGTCGCGATTACTAAATAACGCGATAAAAACTAACTACTGAGCGACAAACCAACAATAACGCATTCGCTTTTGAAGCATTAGTGTTTGACATTACATTTATCAACATTTATTCCGAATGTAAATTGCTCAAACTATGCAAACAAGACGTGGCCGCCTCCGTGGTCTAGCAGTATTGGGCCTTGCTTAATAAACCGGGGGTCGTGGGTTCAAATCACGCGGGGAAACAACTTTATGTTATCGTTGTTTTCTAGTTGGATAGGACAATTTGGAGCGATCACCCAATTGTCTGAAGTAAGATGAAAAGACGCACGGATAGGAGTCGGTCGGATGGGCATGTAAAAAGTTGGCCCATCGACCAACACACTCAGAACGAGCGTGGTGGGAAACAGTCCAAAAACCCCCTTACGGAGAAGGGGTGCATTAGGGAAGGCCATGTCCAGCAGTGGACTAACACATGCTGATGATGATCATGATGCGCACAAGTAAAAGCCTAAAACCCACCTGGTACTCGAGCCGGCCATTCTTCTGTTCCGGCATGACGGTATGACAAAGCGCCAGGAGACGGAAGAAGTCGTGGACGTGCTGGTCTCCTTGCCGCACCGCCTCCAGAAGAGTAGAGTCGAAGAACTTGAACTCCGGCTCGTACTCCGGATTGAAGGAGAAGTCCAACGGTTCAGTGCTCTGTCGTACAAGATTGTGTTATGGCGGGAAATGGACGAGCCGCCATGTTGGATATATGCAGTCAAATAAGACGCACAATGGCACATAAAAACGATAAAAAATTGTTAATTTCATCATTGATTGGGAACTATTAAATAATTCCTGAATAGATCTTTCGGTGTTTAGTGACAAAAAAACATGTTTTTTTTCGCTATTTGTAGTAATTGTAAGTCTTACTTGCCTTAACATTAAGCTTTGACTGGTCTATAAAGAGTACTTGCACTTATGATTGCCTTAATTTTAGTCAAAAAATAGTTTCATACATATAATAAGGTAACTAAGTCAAGTATGGCAATCAAGTAGTTCACTTTATAGTTCAGCCTTATACTTTGGGATTTAAAAGCTTTATTATGAGCGAATTCTGTCTATAATGTTATCAGTCTACTGTAAATGTGTAATTTAATTAATTATTCTAAAACAACAAAATACAAAATTTACTTTTAGAGCAATAACAACTGCATGAAGTCGCATATAAAATTAACGGTGATTTTAAAAACTATACGACTTACAATATAACTTAACAGAGTTAGATTACTATTAATAATTACACGAGACAAATTATAATGTGATTCAGACCAACAACAGTACAGACAGAAATACGCCTAAAAATTGTATCAAAAGGAAATGGAAATACCATAATCTGTGTGTTAGGGTACTACATACAACAACAAATGTTAAACTATGTATATATAAAAAGCACGTCGAGTCTGTGAGTGCAAACAAACAAACAAAAGCCTTCAAAGCGTGCGCACAAGTCAGCAGAGTATTCAACGGAATTATTTAAATATTCGACACAGATAATCTTAAACTGAAAATCGCTCTGAAAACATTGAAACTCTGCTCACTAAGAAAGTCTAAATTGTACAAAGCATTAACTAGATGCACTTTACTAAAGCACAGAAATCATTGACTAATCCATGCATACAAGCGTATACCACAATGCGCATTTAAACCTGTGTAGTAAGAACATGAGTAAAGTATTATTAGATTTTTTTTATAAAAGTTTAAAAATTCACAAACATTAACATCCAATAGATTCGATTAAACATCAACTTCAAATAAAATATCGCGTATTTTTTGTAAAAAAAAGAAAGGTTTTAGTGTCAATTATTATAGATATATAAATAGATATATATATATATGTATATGTATACATAAGTAGGTAAATATACATTGCGTTTATAGTGTGCCTTACACCAGAGTCCCTCACAGATAAACCAACGAATAGAGTGAAGCAAAACAACATCGAAATCAAGTAAATCTCTGTAAGTCTGTGCGTAATCGAAAGAAGTGTTAGGGTGGTGAAGGGGGGACAGTATAATATTCAAGGAAGGTACGCTTAGAGGTCCAAGATTAGATCAGGCGCATAACCCAGCCGTCTCCGCGTTAAACTAGCCCAAATGTCGTTACTACATCTCGCATCGCAAACGGCCACATACTACCTGGGACGTTGCATCGCTATAACGACGCCTTCACATTATGCGACTACATTTTCAAACGTCAATATTGAAAGTTATAGTAACCAGATAGAAATAAATAGTTATTACTCCATCAACTCGAGTGATTTAAAAATTAACATTGTTCGACTAATCAACGAGGCAAATCTAATTCCAAAAATTAAAAAAACAAAACGAGAACGTTCCATTTTCAAAAAAAAACAAAAAAAGCGCGCACGCGTTCGCATAAGGTGAGGGCGTCGCGCGTACCGCATCCGTTAGACGTGGGGGTGGCGTACGTGTGCGGGGTCGCGGGTCGCGGGCGCGGGCCGTCGCGCGCCCGGCGTGCTGCGCCCCTGCTCGTGCTCCAGCTCCAGGAGGCGCGCGCGCGGCACCTCGCACCCGTCGCGCGCTCCCCTCGCGCCCCGCGGCCCCCTCGCCGCCCGCTGCACCACACACACATCACACAACGCCCCCGACCACCGCGCCCACGTTCAACCAACACTAGTGTCACCTTGTTGGGTCTAATGCTCGACCAACAAATGTGGCCCCTACACCCAATGTTTGGTTCAACCAACTCTCGTTACTTACATGTCTCTTGACATACATAATAGTTTAGTGGCGACAGCTAGGGCCGATATATCCCACAATAATCTTCTTACCCCCTATTCTAAAGACTTATACTCGATTATGGTATGAGCTAAGGAGCAAAGCTCCAATCCGCCCCAAAATGATGGACGTTCGTGGCCTGAGACCATCACTGGATGCCATAGGCGTCAGTTCTAAACTTAAACTGTTAAGACTCTCTGTATAGATCAGTGTGAACCTGATGCACAGTACCTAAATCTCCGTATTTAAACATTAACAGAGATAGTGACCGCCAGAGGCCGTTTATCTATTACCCATTAGCATTTTATCAATACCTATTAAGCTTCTTCAGTACGATGCCTTACAAAACGCCAACACATTTCGTCGCTAAGATTATAAAGTTAAACGCCTTTGAGTCCTAACCACACCTCTTCTCTATTCTTGGAGGTGTGATTTGACTTAGAATAATGTAAATTAACAGGAATCAAGAATTCAGTGATCATCGTCAATTCGCAATCTCCACTTTAGGATAGTTATCGACACGCGAATTCGCGTAAATCTTAAATGATTGGTTAAACCATGAACCGCTGCTGGTTTTGCTTTTACTAAACATACACACAATTTTTTGCCCATAGTAAGGCCACGCTTGATACGTAGCTTATCTTTTTCGGTTTTAGAAATAGTTTAAAGTAAAGGTTAAAGCTTTGCGCGACTTAGTACCCTAACTTCTATGAATAATTGTTTGCTATTTAGTGATATGCTACGTCCTTAAAGTAAACTTATGTGTGAGCTATAAATTAATTTACAGTACAATATGTTTCGTAAAACATGACTTGTAAAAAACTAATGTATTTGTTATGCACCAAACTTACATGTTAAAACATGTAAAAGTAGATTCATTTCATTCTTTATAGAAGAACTTTTAATTGTAAATATAATTAATATATGTGTTTTTATGTTGTTTAACAAAATAGTATTGCAACACACGAATTATATTGTAATGCGCAATATGATAATGTAACAATAATTAGTTTTATAGAATTAAAATAATGCTAACAATAAAATAATAACAATATCGGAACATGTGTGGTGACGTATTTGTACGAGTTGACTTGAAAGCTATGTATTACTTATCTCTCGAACTACATTCGCTCCGTTGCACAATATGTATGTACATGCAAAATCAAAAACTCAGGTGACTAAATGTCTAAATGTGTCTACGGCCGGTCTGCCTTAGAGACGATAAAATTATGCTCGTATAATATACACAATGCATCGTGGTGTGTTGCCATACGTGAATCAAAAATAGGGCAAGCGAAAAGATTTCAATTCATAAATATACCGATTCCAATTGTATCGCAATGCAATGCTGGTGCATGAATAATAAAAATGTAATATTACCCATGCACTCGTTACATATCGAATATGATTATATAAAAAAAATACAATTAAAACAAATCAAATCAGGCACGCAAACCTGACAAACCCCAAAGCGAGGACAAAACATTAGACAAAAAAAAAAGAAAAACGAACAATTTAAAAAAAAAGAAAAATCACAAAACAAAAACATAAAACAATAATCGGAAAGGTAAAACCAAAATGTAATCGGATACAAATAATACTCGAGAACATGCAGTCGTCTCACAGCGTGCTCGTGATCATAAAGATAATATGTTTCCTCAAACAAAAGTACTGGTGGATGTGGGGCGGTACGGAATTAAATAGAAAATCGCGCACTGCCGATAGGCAATACATGCGATGTACCAAAAATATGTTTATGCGGTGATCGTGTATAAGTGCCAGTCGCAAATCGGCCTCCGTGTTGGTAACATCAAAGTCTTCTAATCTGTCATTGCTATTCACCAATGTTTTGTAGAATTGCGTCAAAAGAGCGCGTATTTAAAAGCTTCAAAAGAGCCAATGACCAATCAGTAAATTACGGAATAGGAGACTTTTGGATCTTGGTGCAATCAGGTTGCATAAAAGATTATTTAAAATGTGGTGTCAGGGCTATGGTATTGGATGTAATATAATAGATACTGGCAATGAGTAATAAGGACAATTTTTTCAGAATGGGATATAGAAATTTGGTAATACCACATCTTAATACTTTAGTTTTTAGGATATTAGAAACTGGTAATAAGGAATATTTATAGTGTACATAATTTCATAAATTAAGGGTTTCTTAGTAGAACTGATTTCTTATCAAGTTAGGAATTGCTTACGGTATCTTTTAGCCTAGTCAGTAGACTATAAAGAAGGCTAAGATCAATGGAATACTTCGTTTTGTGAGAAAGACTAACAAGGTCAGGGGAAATGAAAAAAAGAGAGACTATAAAAGATACGGAGAAGAGTGTAAGACAGAAAGAAATAAAAAGATAGAGAAGATTTGATGAAGGTTGAATACGATCCCAGATTGATACCGACAGGTATGTTTTGTTGATCAAGATTTGGGATGTTTTATCGGGAATCATTTTATGTGGAGATGTGTACAAAATATCAGGTCAGGTCAGTATCAGATGTAGTATTGACTGTACTATATTGCAAATGTGGTACAAGGAATCAGGATGATGATAAATTAGGACAGGACACTAAGGATATGGTATTGACTATGCTATACTGTGAATATGGTATCAGGATTCCTACCTCAGTCAGCTCGACGGTCTCGCCAGTGCTCTCGTCGACCACGTCACCGTAGCAGACGCCCGCGATCGAGCACTTGTTGAACGTCATTATGTTCTGCGTCAGAGTGCCCGTCTTGTCCGAGAATATGTACTGGATCTGACCTGAAATGGCAGACGGGTGATTAGTAAGATGCATGTTAGCATTTTAAAAAAATATGTGTCGAAATAAACTATCATTGATTTTTAAAGTATATTCCACAATTGCATTTCATTGTATAAATGACAATAAAAATATATAAAAGATACTACGCCAGAAACTTCCATATGGAAGACATCAAAAATATTTAGGCTTTTTTTTTTTTTTATTTATTCTTTATTCATCAACAGCTTATAATTACAACACAATAAACGATAAAGAGTATTTACTTAAGTGGAAAAGCAAATAAAAGATTACAACATTTTCAAATCTAATTACACAATAAATTTAGTTTTCATTAAAATAATAAAAAATACCAATGGAGAAGCATATAACTAAAGTAAAAACACTACACCATTACACATGCTTATATAAATTACATCAACTGCACTTAATTTACACAATTAATGTACTAGTACAGATAACAACACAGATGATTAACAAATAACATTAAATCAGTAGAAATTGAATTTTAAATTTAAATCTAGAATTTAAAATCTAAATTCGAATCTTTTGGGATAGTATTTCTAAGACGTTCTTTTTAAATTCGTTTTTGTACAACAAAAGGATCGAGTTTACTAAAATGTGTGTTATATATTTTACACAGTCTATTAATGGTCTCATTGCGGCCGTAATTACTCCTGTGTAAAGATGTATTTAGGAGAGGAGTGTGGCGCGTACGGCGAGCTGGGACGCGTAACTCTAACTTGTTTATAAGCTCGCAACAATCTATTTTCGAATTAAGTAAGTCATAAAGTAATCCCATATCTAAAAGGATTCTTCTTTTGTAAAGAGGTAGAATCCCATGCTGCTTACAATCTTGTTCGTATGATTTTGTAGAATAAAAAGTTTTAAAATTTAAAAATTTAATAAATTTCTTTTGAATTTTTTCTAATCTATTTATTTGTGTTGTGTAATTAGGTAACCAAATGTTGCATCCAAATTCTAAAACACTGCGGACATATGCAAAGTAGACACTTTTAATACTATCGGGATTTCGAAACGGGGAGCACGTTCGCATAACAAACCCAAGAGATCGGAAGGCTTTTGTTGTAATTGCATTAATATGGTAGTTAAAGTTAAGTTTAGTATCTAAGTATATACCTAAGTCACGGATTTGATCTGTACGCACCAATGGAGTGTTATAAATAAAGTATGTTTGTAATATAGGATGTCGTTTTCGTGTAAAGCTAATTACGTTACATTTATTTGCATTTACGGTTATTTTATTCTGCGCGTAATATCTATATAATTGATTAATGTCACCCTGCAATTTTTGCGTATCTTCCAATGAATTAATGTTAAGAAATATTTTAGTGTCATCTGCATATATTAGAATTTAGAAAAGTGAAAGATTTATGAATGTCGTACAGATACACGTTATAGAAAAGAGGTCCTAAGTGGGAACCTTGTGGAATCCCAGAAGTGATGTTTATAAAATTAGATCTGTACCCGCCCATTACAACTGCTTGGGACCTATTTGTTAAATAAGATATAACCCAACGCAGCAAATCACCATGAATCCCAAGTCTCTCGAGTTTTGTATGAGTAAAAATGATCCAGGGTCAAACGCTTTTCTATATCTGTATATATACGTCTACTTGTTGTCCTTCCTCCATGTTTTTTCTTATATAATTTGATAGTATTGTAAGATTTGTGATAGTGGATCTTTTTCTCATAAAACCGTGTTGCTCAACTGGGATATTATTTGCCAGGAAAGGATATACAGTGTTGAACACTATTTTCTCAAATATTTTCTAAATATGTTCAAAATTGAGATTGGCGATAATTTTCAATTTTATTCTTTAAACTCTTTTTATGTAAGGCACGATTCTAGCCATGTTTCCATTTATTTGGAAAAACACACTTGTAATTGACTTATTATATAAATTAGTTAAAGGAGGTTCAAGTGCTGCAGCTATTGTTGATGAAATATGGTGGTATATTGTCAGTGCCAGCGCTCTTCCTAGTATCCAAATTTTTAATATTGATAAAACGATAGCTTCAGTTATATAAACTGTACCTAAATTTAACGATACACAATTTTGTACGTCACTACTAGTTTGAAGTGGTTGTAATTGGCGCTGGGCAGTGCAAACATGCTATTAAAATATTGATTGAACCCATGTACAATATCACTTCTGTTTAAATACACGCCATTCAATGTGAATGCATTTGAGGTAGTCACTAATTGACGCTTTGATTTAATAAATGACCAAAAATCTTAGGATTTTAGCTAGGTTTGCTGACTATTAAACAAGTGTTTATTATAGACATGCAGTATGAACGCGATGAAAACGTTTCCTTAAGAGTGAGAATTCAGTGTAATCCAATTTATTACCAAATTTTTTCCATCTTTTGGGCTTTCTTTTCCTTTAAGATTTTAATAAGGCTCTTCGAGTACCATATAGGATCAACTTCGCTTACTTTTATTAACATTAATAACGGTACATGCATTAGAATGTTTTATTTATTTCTTCTAAAATATATAGTGCATCGTTTACATTTCTATTTGAAAATTCATTATCCCATTGTATGAGACCTAAGTTATAGTTTATTTTTAAATAATCGTCCTTTATTAAAAGCAAATTTTGTGTATACGGGCTTATTAGAGGTAAAGAAGAGATTTTGATGGTTAAGAATCAATGCTGGGTGGGCGGTATCTATCTTTAGTAACGGTGTCCCAAAATATTTAATTCAATTATAAAATTGCAAAAACTAAGTCTAGAACGTTTCCACTAATGTTTTATTGTGATTATATTGAGTTAGCCCAGAAAGAGAAATTATGTCTAAAAGTTGTTTACAACCTCTCGTGTTATTTCTGAACTGTTTCTAGAAAAAATAGTTCGGTATGTTATTACTCCATTCTACGTAAGATAAATTAAAGTCACCCAAAACTAAAATATTATTTTTGTATTTTAGTGGAGTGACCGAGCATACAATTTCTAAATAAAGAGCACAAATTATTAATGTCACATTGTTGTCCTGAATCATTCCGGAACATATGCGGCTATTATGTCAAGATCGTTATCACTATGGAGATTTTTAGGCCGGAATAGTAACCCAAAGAATATTTCGATGGGACATAAGACGAAGTATCGTGTAATACCCTTGTAGTTCACGCAGTACGCAAATCATTACACCACCACTCTATCCTTTTATTTGTAGCTTTTAAGTTTCTATCACACCGAAATACGTCGTAACGATTATCACAGAATTTCTATCAAAAATACTATTACATAGCACTTTCAACCATAACTATGATATCGTAGTTATTGGATCTAATATTATTATAACACTGATGTCGTTTTTGTTCGGAGACCACGAACATTCTGGTAATATATATTAAGACCTGTTCTTCATAGCCATTTTAATGTAAAATATATCAAAAGTATTATCTTATTAGGTGTTAAAAAATTGTAATAAATTCTAAACTATAAACCATCAACATTGAAAGAATTAAAAATATTGTAAATTTAAATATTTATATTAATTAATTTCTGATCCTTTTGCATGTAGTTTCAATGTTTGTAAATTATTAATTATAATACAAGCTTGATTCCGATAAATAATCAAGAGCCATTTTTTTATAATTACTTTCACTATTTATAACAAAATAATCAAGTAACGAAAGCAAAAGCAAAATGAGATAAAAACATAGTTCAGTATATATTTGTGTTTCATGTGTTTTATATTATAATAATGACATTCAAATGTAATGTTAGATATGCGGACTAGTTTGAGTTTTATCATGTAGTTTATATGAAGACCTCGAATTCTTATATATATTATGCCACAAATTGATAAAATTAAATTTAAATAAAATAAAATATATACATAAAACAAAACTAAACAATCTAAGTTTATATTTTCTAAAGTTTCTTTAAATCTAATTCGTTTTTATATGCAACATCAGGTAATTGTCGTTTCTTCTCATAAAATACGACAGTTTTTGTCCAACAGTACTTAAACCTTTAGATGATGCAATTTCAGGACAAGTTTTAAAACAATTTTTGATTACCTACCGTCAAGAGTTCGTTAACAAATATGCGCTTCATTCACCGGGCATTGAAATGTTAGAGTGGTCAACTCTTTTACGTATACCTGCAAGATGTTATCCTTTTCAAATCGACTTCAAACTTAATAATTATTGACTTAGGCCGGTTATGTGTTTTGACTAGTAAGGTTGAACTCTAGGTGATTATATGATTCCGTTGCAGTCAACTCATGCGAGAGACAGCTAGACTGAATTGTTAACTCCTGTAGAATTTTCTCCACGTATTCCGGAACCCCACAATTTCCAGATTTGCTCTTGTCGCTCTGTTGCTGTTCTTGTCATATTACATCTTGCATGTTGTTGACAACTGTTTGCAACGTTATAAACTCAGATTGATCTTTTCTGATATTTTTACTGATTTTCAACTTTATCTAGTCTACCTTTATTTCTTCAATTTGGTTACAGGTAAATTCTACTAGCTCTGCAAAATCTCACATATTTGTTTTGACTTTGAGCAATATTAGATTTTATTTGCATCACTGTTTGGTTAGGTCATACATGGTGAGTTTAACATGCGTTTAATTCCAATCGCATTTCTGAGACATCTCGAATTTAATGAAGTAAGCTTCTTCTTTTATATTATTTATGGCATCTTGCATTGTCTTCGAAAGCTTTTTTCTTGTTCAGAAGTGAAGTTGAAAGAATAAAACTGACTAGTAAAACTAATGGTACTATACTAATATCCTATTAGCTTATTCTGATTAGCTTCAGGAAGTAACATTATCACTAACCGTACGTAATATTTGAACTAAAAGTAGCAACAAAATATACACCTATTAGAGTGAGAGTAGTAACAGTAATGGTGGTCAAATTTTGTGTTACGAAATTAAAATAGCCTATCAGTTATCACAATAAAACCTTTTAAACAGAAGAAAACCGGAGAAAATCAACGATGATATTCATTACGTCGCCAAAAATGTAACAAAGCGACGGCTGTTCGTTAGAAAGATATAGAAAGACAATGAAAATGGATTAATCTAATTCGCTTAGCTGTCCTTAGATCGGAGGTTGAACAGATCTCATTATATGTAATACTGCGACTATTAGACACACAGTTATGAAACGTTAAACCAAAAAGCTGAATCATAGGCGAACTTTGGTAATGACTTATACTTCGGATAAATCCAAACAAAAGGATTATGGAAATTGGAAAATTACTAGTAGGCATTAATAAGGATAGGAAGAACTTTTAACGTAAATAAATATCGTTTTTACGGCAAAGCTAGATAAAATATATTATAATAAATCTATTCTATCATTAAATATTAATATATTTTAAAACGCGGACGTGCTATAAATACTTCAAAGTCTTGATGACCTGCTCTGACTTTTTACAAGCCCATTCGACGCCGAGATTCGTCTCGTCTTACATTTAAAGCAATATCGTCAACGCCCGTATTGCAAACAGGAAAAAATTTGTAAATTAACTGTTATTTCCCGTAGCATTTGCATCTACGACCTCCGGTTTGCAAAGCAAGGTCTAGTGTCATTAGGCCTTACTAGTCTTGGTGAGATGGCAACATTCTAAACGCACTAGTGTTGTTCTATTGGTAAAAAGTATTTAATTTATTACGCGAGATAACATATATTACGGATTGTTGCCTAAAGTTAAGCGTTAATTAAAAAAAGAGCATAAATAAAATGTATAGACACAGTATAAACTATTTTTATGACGCGAAGTATACGCTTAAATCAGCCATTAAACAAACACAACTTATTAGTCCTTTTTGAACTTGCTCAACTTGGTGAGCTTACGTCACTAATTCTTCTGTCGCCCGCGATTGGTCATACGTCCTTTCGTGTAATTGCGTGACAATAAAAGTTCATCGGCACGTAACGACGCGTAATTGTAGTAAAATTTACACAGTCTTATTAACTTGATCTATGGAGGTACATTCTCCATTAGACGGTAAAAGTTCTTGAATTTAATCCTTTTGTTCGTTCGTATAATTTGACACACAACAAACTATAAGGAGTATTGCGTCAGTAAGTGCTATCGTGCCAGTATTAAAAGCAATATTGAAACTAATAGCAGAATGTCATTTTAGATACAGACGCAGAAACTAAGCGTATAACTTTCACTACGTACAAAAAAGGTTCAATAACAATCGATAACTTTTACAATTATCAATGAATCATATACCTAGCTCCTCGTTTAGCGTCGTGGTCCTAGCTTTTGCAGCGGTTCCCGTCTTCTCGTAGTACATCTTTTCGTCCCAGTTTATAAGGAAACTCTGTGCGAATCTGATTACCTGTAATGTAAACATTTTTTATTTAAAGCAACTGTGCAATAGATGAATAATATCAGAAAATTATACTTACAAATTGTAATGTCAAAGTGAAATGGCACTTATACGTGAAGGATTCTGATTGATTCCTGCCAACGTAGAGAGATAGAAATATACAAAATAAAGAGAGAGAGAGAACAGTAGAGATCGGATTGGATGTCTGCCACCATATTCAACCAATCGGATTACAAACACTTTGGCGCAACCTGAGTAGGACATACTCGGTCCGACTTATCGTTAACTTTTATTAAATATAATTTCATGTTCGAAGTGTATAATTTGAAATTCTTAACAATTCCCCTGTCTTAATGACGTCACAAATATTGAGTTCAATTTACTCAGAGCCTACTAAAAGCTCTCTCATGTAAAACATTTTTACTCATGCTATCATTTTCGGACGAGGCATTATAAAGCTTCTTTTATAACAAGATGGGTTACCATTAGATACCAGTTAAGTGATATGTGTAATTTTACAAGCAATTTATTTTATGTATTGGTATACATAAAGTATACTGCAATAATGTTTTCTATACCAAGCATCCAACGTGCGCTGTCATTGCTATGCGTTACGTTATTTACAACGATTGCACGTCCCATTTGGCTCGACCAATCGTTCGTTCAAGATAAGCCATTTCTGCCATTGCGCAATTTCGCACACGGTATCGATCGTGCCTTAGGTGCCGGCGGCGCATCGGTATGTAACCCGATAGGATTAGAGGCGCGCCGTCGCTTCATAACCCGATAATATCTCGCTGGGCGACTGCCGCCCGGGCAATAACTCGATTACTGCGCGCGACGTGAGTGTAAACAGAGCGAAACGTAAACGTGCACGTACCCCTCCTTTACCCCTCCACCCACTGCCCCTACTCACCCTCCCACTACTCGTCCTACACTCCACACCTATCTCTACTTTCTTTCCCAATCTAATATCCCCCGCCTCCCTTGCAAATCGCTAATGCAGTTCATAAGAGACTAACTCGACCATCGGAAGCTGTGACCTAAATGGTTGGACCGATTTTTCGAAGGCTAATAGTATTGAGTCATGTGAGTCTATTTGAGACGGTCGAAATCGCGTACCGTATACGAATGTAGCAGATGATATTGAACATAGCGTTAATTTATAATGTTATTCAAAGGTATTCTAATAAGAACGTAGACAATTTATCGCTACTGCATTGCTGTTGTTAACGTTGTTTACAAGAAACCTGAATCATAATGGATTTAAGCATAACAAGTACTTTACAAACACGGATAATCATTCGATGCAACGGTATTAACATTAAATTTAAAAAAATTGTTATTTTTTTCCCCGACCCAAAACAGCTTTATAAACATAAGCCTAATGTTAAACTGTTCCACTTAGTATATATAGGTACGCCTTGCCGATAACAAAAGCATCGCATTACGCCACTCAATCCGTCTCATTTAAACGGCCACTACGCTGGCTACGTTATCCTTTAAACTGGAACAAAATAGTGCCTGCAAACTGTGTAGCACACACAATCAGACACACGTGTTGTACTTCCCCAGTCAGTAAACAGTAAATAGGGGACTGTTTACTGTTACTGTTCTGTAACCATTTTAGGCAAACAGCTACCATTTAAAAGTAAATAAATCACTAGAAGCTCACCTCGACGGACACGTAGAGCGATATAGGCACGACAGTGTTCATGACTATGGCGTAGGAGAAGAACACCAAGAACGCTATCACCACTGCGCCAGAGGCAGGCTCGGCGGGCACCAACGTATCCCAGGGCAGGTACACCTGGAAGTACCTCCCGACCAGCCACTCCCATACGCCACACGCCACCGTGCAGAACACGCACATCGACAGCAGGAAGAACACGATCTAGTGGATGAAAATCCAAATCAAAACGTAAATATACCACAGACAAATAAGAGATGAAGTTAATGTAAACAAATTTATATATATATATATATATAAGAGATTCCTACCATATTGACCATAAGCAAGGAACCATAAGGCGTAGCGTCTTGAAATTTGGTAGGAATATTCCTTTCGCCGAGTAGAGGTCAGCTAAGAACGGATTTTACGAAATTCCACCCATAAGGGGGGTTGCGGGGTTGCTAGTGTAATATGAAAATATTTGCCCAAGACATAGTGAACTATTATGTGCCCACGGTTCCCCAATAAGTACGCGTTTGCTTTCGGGGTCATAAACTTTTACTTGATCACGTAATTTTAGGTGTTATTTCGATTAATAAGTCTATGTGTTTGTCAGTCATTTAATTTTTATAGTACAGAAAGATACCGTGTTATCGTTATTAAATAATATTTTTTTTTTGGTTTAACTAATACTGGCGATCGAGCCCGCACCTTTGAAAGTGTGAGAGATACCTCATAGCTACTACACCAATGCGTACTATAGAAAATGTACAGTTTGTAAGCCGGATAACCGTGTAAAGGACAAACGCATGTATGTCTAGAACACGACCTTACTACGGATTAGCAAAGATACACATTACAGTTGAATTGCTATAGTTATACCAAATATCCAAAATCTTTTTTTTCGTCTTTTTCCTTCTACACTGTAAAACAAGCCGACGAAATATCTATTTTAGGGTTTTCTCCTATTTAGTGAGTACTGCCAATTTGCAGGCGAGGCATATCTTGCCTAAAATATGTTCTCAGATTACCGTAATAGATGAAACTATTTCTAAGTAAAACTACACTCTAAAGCAATTCGCAAAATATGTAACATAACACCCAAAATATAATAATAACAAAATATAACATTGTGGTTAAATGCAACATGCGATTATATGAATCACCCACAACGTATCGTCACTACATAGTATAAAACCAAGTCGTTTTCTCTGTCCCTATGTCCCTATGTATGCTTAAATCTTTCAAACTACGCAACGGATTTCGATGCGGTTTTTTTAATAGATAGAGTGATTGAAGAGGAAACTTTGTATGGTTAACAAATGCTTAATATTGTAGGTATATTATCTATAAGTATAGCTCCCGTGCGAAGTAGGGGGTCGCTAGTGATGTATAAACTAAAGCAACGCGTATCGCGTATACTCATATAGCGTTGTTATTAGTGGATAGTCCCTCAATAATTGACGTATGACGCCGACTTGGTTATTATGCGTTGCATTATATTGGGTATATGCTATTATTTTAAAATTTGCTAGAAGTTTGAAACAGAACTTAAAGTATATGTAAAACCATAACACGAAATATTTTTTATTTGCAAATTTCCTGAGAGCCATGCAAAGCTGTTTCGTGATTGGCTAACTAACTAAGATCACCTCAGATTAGATTGTGTACTACCGTTGAAACAACTTCGTTTACCTTTATACTAGCATACCAAATTTAAATCTTTTAAATTAATTACAATCTTTCTTACGTATCTAGTGTAATTTAATCAGATGAACTTCACTTTTTTTCTTTCTAAATTAGCTCATTTTTGTCATCAACATATTAAAAACCATATTCCCATAAGTCAATCGTCTAAAAATACCAATTTAACTCAAAATGTTCTCCTTACGCGCTAGCATTGTAATACCAGCACGCGATACACACGGTATTTTTCCTTCCTAAACTAAATCATTTTTGTCAATAACATATTTAAAACAATTTTCTCTCAAAATAATAGTCAGTCACTTGTCTCACGGTGCCATTTTAACTAATTTGTCATCCCTTTCGTTGCTAGCAGAAATACTAGTACTAGGACTAGTAGTTTTACTAATAGGAATACTATCACTTGAACTTCACTTACTTTAAATTAGTTTATGTCATCAACGTTTTAAAACCTATCTTCCCTCAAAATGATAGTCAGTCAATCGTCTAACAATGCCAACTTATCTGATCTGCTTTCGCTTAGGTTGTTAGCAAAGCAATTCTATCACATGAACCTCCCTTCCCTTTCTTAACTAGCTCATTTTAGTCATCGGCATATTAAAAAGCATATTTCCTCTAAATCATAGTCAGTCACTCACCCCTATGATCAGGAAATTAAGTAGTCTGTCGATGCTGGTCCGCTTGAACTTGGTCTTTCCCGAGTTCTGCATGAGCTTCGTGTCCTTCCCGGCGAAAACCACCACCCCGTAGCACCAGGACGTGTTCCTAACACGCAGCCGCGAAGCAGGATCTTGTCGTTGTCCAAGGAGAAGTGCTGCTCGCGCCAACTCAACGTACCTTGATAGAAAACATATTTATTAATTATCATTTCATCATAATCAGCCTGTAATAGTCCACTGCTGGACATAGGCCTCCCCTAATACACCCCTATCCATAAGGGGGTTTTAGACCGTATCCCACCACGCTGGTCCAATGCGGGTTGTTGGGTGGACCGACTTTTACATGCCTATCCGACGTATGGATCATCATACTTTTCAGACAATTGAATGATCGGCCCAATCGCCCTAACCTATTAGGAAACAACAGTGAAAATTTATTGAGTCCCCGCAGGATTCGAACCCACGACCTCCGGTTTCTAAAGCACACGCCCATACCACTGAGCTACGGAGGCATTTACATAGTTTTATTAATTAAACAACTGTTTATAAGCCTCCGTAGCCTATGAGCTTGGGTGTTAGAAGTCGAAGATCTTGAGTTCGAATCCTGAGGCGAATGGGCAAATAAAACGTCGGTTCTGTGCCTGATTTCTCTCCGTTAGTGTCTGTTATGCGTCCCATAGTACTTTGAGAGAGAAGGTAGAGAGAGTGCAACTACGGTTTGCACAATTTTATTTTATTTCAAAAGGTGCCAAAAAAACATGGTATATGGTGGTTAAGGAGGATACCCTTTTTTATGAACCTCGTCTGATAAATTTATCGTAAAACCATAGTTTAAAAAAATAATTAGGTTCGAAGAGCATTTTTTTTCTATTCCGATAATTCTAACGCGATAACACTCCATTTATCGTACGGCGTTAAAATTAAAAATGTATAGCGTATTAAAATTCTTTCTCCAATCACGTTTTAATGATAACGGTTTTAATAGCTCGGCGGGGAGTCTTAGTATTTGTAATTAATATCAAACGATAAACGTCCAATTTAATAAAGTCGAGCCATGACTGTCATTCAAATCTCTTTATAAATTAATCACAAGGAATTACCTAATGGAATCTTCATTACGTTTACATAAAGATGGATCAGCTCGTTTTTACAAACTAGTAAGTTTTTGTACACTGTGTATTGTCTCCATCGTGATAGTACATAAATACAAAAATCTTTAACAGCAAATAGATTAGCGTAATCCTAATTATTTCGCGTTATTTGAGCCGTATATTCGATTAAAACTTTCTAATTAGGCCCCGATCCTGATTAGGACGCTAAAACGGTCATCAGCTTTACCCAAATACTCCAGAGTATAGATAACGTCTGTAGTTCACAGCCGTTGTCTGCTGTTTGAAGAGAATTAGATCATTCTGTGTCTTTTCTTATACGCGACTGAATCAGTAATTCAATTCACATGAACAAGGTCACAATGTCTGAGAGTAATGGCTTCAAATGTGAACGTAATCTAATTGGTTGACATCATGTGATGTTTACCCAATAAGAGCGTTCCACTCTCTAGTGGCTCTATTGTTTGATTTTATTAGAATGTGAATTCCATATATCATTTGGCTAATCATTAATAAATATTATATCACGGCGGCCAATGCTTTATAAACCGTCGTGAGTTCGAATCCCGCAGAAAAAAAAACTTTGTGTTATCGTTGTTTTCTGGTTAACTGGTAACCACACCGACCCGCATTGGACTAGCGTGGTGGGATACGGTCCAAATACCCCCTAATGGGGAACGTGTGCATTAGGGGAGACCTATGTCCAGCAGTGGACTAACACGGGCTGATGATGGTGACGATAAGGTGTCAATCGAAGTAAATGTAAATAAAGTACATACATAGAAAAGACATAATGATAGCGGAAAAGCTCGAAGCGTTAATTGGTTGACCCTCGCCATGGAGAATCGTCGAGCGATCTCAACCAATAAGAAGCTATACATCTAAGCGAAGATAGTTCAATTAGAATTACGTCTTTTCTAGCTTTGGTATATTTGGTAGTGACAAAAAATTCCACTTTTAACAAGTCCCATGTATGTCGTTAAATTGGTTAAAGTGACCCTATGTACCTGACTATTGCGCCAGGGGGTGTGGGTTCGATTCCCACCACGGGAAAAATATTGTCTGATGGTTTGAAAATGGTGTTTTACTCTTGTGTGGGTGTTCGTATCTATATGATATCTATTTTTTTCCAAAAAATATTAAGCCTTATGTAAAATCCCCCTTAAGGAGAAAACGTGTGTGTGGAGAGGGCAATGTCCACCAGTGGACTAACACAGGCTGAAGATGTAAGCCTTATGCATTTACCAGTCGCCATAGTACAAGCTATGCTTAGTTTGGGACTAGATGGTGTTGTGTTATCGTGCCAAGATATTAGATTTATAAATAGAATCAACAATAACGCCCGGCGAGGGAAATTATGACATCACCTAACTCGATAGACAAACCTTTCTTCGCGAAGAAACGATGGCGTAAAATAGGGCAGGACCTGGTTAACGATATAATTACCGATTCGTGGTCAGCGATTGTGTTACGACACTGGTTTCGTACCATTTAGAGTGCGAATACACTACACCGAACGGAATAACAGTTTTATAAACAATATAAGCCATTTAAGCATTTTGTGCTAAAACATTCTTGGAAGAAAAATAAAGTAGACTTTTTAATGAGAATGAATGAAAGGATTGAATCAATGTTCATGTCCTTAACATTTTATTTTTGGAATATAGAACTCAAACTCCACTGATTTTAGTGGAGAATAGAAACAGAGAAGAAAACCATCAACAAAATCATCATCATCAGCCTGTGTCAGTCCACCGCTGGACATAGGCCTCCCCTAATGCAAGCCACCGCTTCCGATCTTCGGCTACTCTCATTCAGCCCGCACCAGCCACGAATTGAATTAATATTGCGAATGTCGTCACTCCATCTTGCTACAGGGCCTCCTTAACTACGTTTGCCGAGCCTCGGTCTCCACTCCAGAACTTTCCGACTCCAGCGGTCCACTGCCACTTCAGCTTACTAATCCGATGATCAAAGTTGTACCGACAGAAATAATTATGTGCGTTCAGTCTACACTACAAGCTCGGCTCAGTAGTGTAGACGCACTTCATCGCCGGCGCATGCTCAATAACGTTGTGTGTAACGCTTAAATTGCGTTTCGAAACTGTTTCTCATCGTTACCGATCTGCTAATCCGTACTACCATGATCACAATATAACGCTTTGATTCGATCTATTGTTGGTTTCAGTACGATCGTAAAACACATTTTTGTATCTAGGTTGTCTTCAATCCGTTTATCTAAACGTAACATGACATCCCAAGTATTATCCTAAAGATTACAATGAATTCATTCGAAATCTTGTCTTATAAGCAGGGCGCACTTACTATCAGGTGAACGTCTTGTTTCTATACCTATTCATTAAATGTCATAAATATATTTCACAGCAAACATTACATATAAAAAATATGAATAAAATAGGCATGCCGGTATAATCGCGACTTCATAAAATCACCATACTCGAAATCACAATACTATCGATCTTTTACGCTACTGCTCATTCAACCGACGTAGCATGTTGACATATATGTCTGAATTCGCTCCTATCTACAAATGTCATTAATAGTTTGTTACACACTTTTAATGGTTAACAAACATCAGAACTAAATTCTCGAGTGAATTCGTCCATACGAATAATTCCGCAGAAACATTAACTCCAAACGATTTCAACCGAGAAATCAACTTCGATTTCGCACTAAGCGCGCATTTACAGAGGAATTGTATCGACTAATTCAATCGTCCAATCAAGTATATTTCATGGCAAGTCTTAGATATGGTGTTAAATATATTTATCGTATGATCAATGGTACAGAACCAGATCAATAACGCTATTAGACAACATGTTTCTAGTGACTAAACTCTCTCACTCAGTGCTCATTTTGGGACTAAAGTTAATGATCCCAAATTGCATAAGATTCTCCAAGCATAATGGTCTCATGACTAATTTAAATATTATAACAGCAAATAATCAGTGAACGTCTTTTCTATCCTAATTATAAGATTGTCAATAATATTTCAAAGGTTGCGGTAATAAATGATGACTCAGTAGCGCTAGTGATCGAGCGTTCTTTAGAATCGGGTCGATAGGTATTCGAATCTTCACGGACTCAACTAATTTTCCATTGAATCATTGCTACTATCTATTGAATTAGGCAATTATATTGTACACATTCAATTGTCTAAAAGTAAGATGATCCAATGTCGATGGCAGTAAATTCGGTCCACCCGAATCACCGCATTGGACCAGTTAAGGTCGATACGGATCAACGAAATCTTCTTCCCAAATGGATAGAGATTGTAAGTATAGGGAGCATTATGCATGAATAATTCAATCAAGGTGATGATGTGTGTGTAGCAATAGATAAGTGATTATAATAAAATCGATATTAAATATGATAAATACATGATAAATATATTAAAAGTTGGAGTATCTCCTCATTAACAAGTAAGATATACAAATGCATGATTAAATCTTCCTACACAAGCAATGACATTATATGTTAGCAAAAAACTTAATTGCACCAATATAAGATTAATTAATAGATATGTGTAATTAAGCTTAGCCATGACTTATTCATGGCCTGTATGAACTGAGTCTGTTCGACGGATTTGAGTATAGAAATGGTTCATGTGTCCTTTATATAGGTGGCAATTCTGATCACCTCACATGCTTATAAAGATCCAGTTTGCGGATGCTATCGGATCCAAACGTCATTGACACGTGCGAGTCATCAAACTCCCAAAAAGGGTGCTGATGTAGGAGGTACTATGCCAGCTAGGCACAAGATGGCTGATGACCAGTGCATGAGTTTTTACACTGCACATAAACGAAATTACATGTAATATAAATACATTGACTAATATTAAGAGATGCCACGGCTAATCGCTATAAATGCTACTACAACTTCCTTAAGTGAGAATTTCAACAAACCTTCCTAGCCGATCAATGTCTCTCATAATGTTGTCAAATTAAGAATCTACGATGACTTTTGACATCCAAACATTTAACTTCATTGAAATGGTTAGTAAAAAGTCATAACCTTATTAATTTCACTCAACTACAAACTTTACAAGTATTGTACATTTAGGATTTCAGTACGTTCATCAATGTCACAGCAAAGGTCCTAGAGATTACATTTTGTTTATAGGACTGGCTGACTTTCACGCACCAGAGTTTTTCAGAAGTTGCAAATATACTGTAGATATTAATGCAATATTGATCAAGTTTTAAAAGTTGCTCAAACAAAATAGGCGTGAATTTCTAAAGACATTTAGATGCACATGACCTAGATACAAGTGCAATTAAATCATGAATTTTGATTCTTCCACAACTAGACTGATGAAGATATAAAAGTCTTTATGAGACAATGTATACGTTTTTACAACAAAATCTATGTAAACGTTCAAATTTAACTCTGTAAATACATTCTATAAAAGGTTGTCAAGGAACGTTTGTATTAAGGACTTAACGACTAATAATTTATGTATTCAAAGTACAAGCATATAAATATGAAATATAGAGTTTTGATGATTCCAAATAGATTTATAAATGATCACCTAAATAGATAGAAAATTCATCACACTTTTAAATTTCATGATCATCAACTCAAGTTCAGAGCAAGTATCTGCTTCCGCAAATTTTAGAACTGTCAAGGCATTTACATCTTGTGATTCTTTCGAATTGGTTCTAGATTTGTTGTACAGTAAATGAATAATAAGCTTTTATTCAAATAACAGAACAGAAAGCTATTTATGATTCTGATAGAAATGTTTAAATTAGAATTACACTTTAATATGAATGTTGGAGTATCACGCAACGTTTTCTTCAAGCAATTATCCGTGATGGAGGCAATGCGAATTGAGCGAGTCTTTTATTCAGATGAAAAATAAAAATATTTTAATTTAACAACAATTAAAATAACACGCTCTTAGTTTTAAAAGCAATTTATTAGCTCGAGAGCGTATGGAGAAGAACATCTAAATACCAATTGAAGTTCACATAAAATACAGCCTTAGTCAAGTAATTATTCCGACCGGACTCACAAATACGCAAGAGTTGAAATTAGTTTACCGATCAAATTATTAAGATTATTTTAATTGAAATACCACTAGTAATTTGGGATTGAAATATTTAAGCGACTACTTCGTTCATTACTTGTAATAATAGAATCCCGATGCCTATATAAATGTTGTTTTTAACAATGAACGGTTTGGTAATTTTAACATCTAACATGTGTGTTTACTAATGATGATGTTGATTATATCATCTATTTAGCTTAGTTTTTAAAGCTATTATAAAATTGTTTGTGTAAACTTTAAAAACATATAATTATAATGTCATTTTATGATAAGAAGTCATAAAGACACAATATACATACAGCTATTAAGCTTTTATAATTGCTAGAATATACTAGAATAAGTCTGCTAAACCTCTGAAATCTTTTGTATGGAAAAATTAATTGATTACAAAGTTTCTTTGAGGATTTAGTGATGTAAATTAATAACTAGTTTTTCGTTTGTACTTTGTTGTGGTTTGAGCTTTTGGAAACTCAATGGTTTTGACATATTTTGTATACAAAACCGGAAACATAATGCAAAAATCGAGAAGCATATTATATTACCTAGAATTTGTTTTTCTTTGAATTGTGCTAAGAAAATATTTAATATTTTGGTGCATCTGTATAAAAAATGTAACAAATAGTTTGGAGACCCAGTTAAAAAACATTCAACATAGCCTTAAAATTATAGTCTTTCGGAGGGTCACATAATTGGCTGAATAATTAAACAAACTTTTATAATATAAAAGAGAATATCACAATTGTGATAAAAAGCTATTGGAATTATATGCAATAAATATATTAGAAAACTGAGTCTTAGGCAAATTTGTACCTATAAGGAAAGGCTAAACTATGAGCCCAAAAGGAATCGACTCAGATAGCATATTTTATTTAATTGTAAATAACATATACTGGAAACTTCAAAGACAGAGTGACAGCGAGAAATTAAATAGTTCATTTTAAACTTGATAAGATATATGCATTTATTATGGGATAATGTATAATAAAATTAATATAATCATTGAGGTTTTTTAGTACATTGAAGTAAATATGGTATTCACCATTCATGAAAAAATAAACTTCAATGCACAAATAATTTGCAAAGACCATTAACTTTAAAACTAAAATGCCTGTTTAATATATTTAATTTTAATGAATGAATTAAATAAAGGAGAGTGTCAAAAAGCTCTAGCCAATGTACTATGGAGGCATATTTAGACTCATGAGTCACAATATGGTCTGCATGATTTTTCAATATAATACCAGCTGATTGGTAATAATCAGACTGAACCAGGTATAGAGGAATGTTGCAAAAACTTACAGATTTTATTGTATTTGAAGAGAATTACTCTATTAAAAACTATACTGTATTGACTGTTTTGGAATTTCACTTTAACAGTTGTGCCATGTTACGGTAATAATAAGGTAAGGAAGGATCTTAAGGTAGAAATGCATTTTAATATGCTAAAGGTAGAGTACTGATACATGTTGCAAAAACATTGTTTATATTGCAAATTTTAAGCATGGCACATTCAGATATGTTATTTATAAAAAAATATTAACCACAAGGCCAAAAAATGGTTACGTTGCGACCGAATTTCTAAGTTTTTCTTAGGGTGGCCATAATTTTCAAACCGCATAAGGCAGATTTTTACTGATTTTTATCATGATGGTCATTGTCAATCCTGTCACCTTTCCTTGACGTTGAATTGTAGCAAGTCCTGTATATACATGAATATACATAAATATATCGAAATGATCACAGTAAAGCTTACCTTCGAACTTGTTGAGTAGATTGTTGGGCGTCTCGCATACAATCTCCCCGTCGAAGGCGCCCAACTGTGCGTCGTCCTGCCCCATCGCCGCTGTCTCCAGAAGGCACTGGCGACACTTCAGATTCGTTTCCCTGTCATTTTATTATATAATAACGTTATATTGTTCTTTTTAACTATAATTTACATTAAAATATTAACGTAGTTTAAGTAGGTTATGTAACCTTTTAAGTAGGTAAAGTTGTACTGCAACGACATTTTGAAAGTTGACAAGGTAAATTAGGGACGATTACTAGATTTGTCAGGAATAGTGATTTGGCCCGAATACCGAATATTCGGTGAAGTTGTTTAAATTTTTCAAGTGCCTCATTGGTACGGTTCTTTTGATATGGCGCGGAAACTAGTCAGTATTTTATGTATGACTTGAGTTTATTGTTGTGGTTTAATAACTCTTATTAAAATATGTGACATAAGGGCTAGAGGAAGATCACGAGATCGCAAAATGAGGTAATCATTTTACCATCCAGTACGTGGTATAAGTCGTATATACGATATTCGAAGAGAAGCAATCGGAAAATACGTGCAATTAAAAGATTGTAAATCCACTACGCAAGTTTTACGGAAACCACATGACTACAACGGGCTTTGGAAAGAAAACATTGATTGTGTGTATGATTTAAAAAAAATCAACAAAATGAGATGGCATTCATTGAAGAGGACATTATCCACTGCACAGGTGTTAGATTCTCGAACTGATGGTTAATAAAGTTAACTAGTGAACCTTCACGTATCAAGAATTGCCGATTCCCTTATGCAACCCGTCTAACTAGGTGGCCTCATATTGGTGGTTATGATAGTTCACGAGTGAACCTGAGCTTAAATCAAATAAATAATTCCCGAGGCGCTTTTGCTTTACAGCTTTTCACTTACTCACCCGTCCAACTCGGCGGTCTCGGACTGGTAGTTACCAAGGTGAACCATGATTTTACTGACGATTTTAATCATATCAACAATTCCTAAACCACTTTTTCAACCACTCACTCGTATGCCTCTTGCTGGTGTTTAGCAACTTAAATTTAAAGAACTATTACCGAATGACTCTAGCTACCACTCACCCGTCCAACTCGGCGGTCTCGATGTAGCAAAGTCCGTTCGGCTCCGAGCTGCTGAGGAGCAGGATGTCCGCCGCCACGAACTGGTCGTTCTCCAGCCTGATGACGTCACCCACCTGCACTGACGCCCACTTCTCCTCGACCAGCTTCCCATTGCGCAGCGTCTTCGCCCTGCGGTGGTTCACCTGCGAGTCGTTCTGGTGGCGTTGCTGCGGAGGGAAACAACTTTAAACACTTGGGCTTTTTTGATTGGCGATGTGAAATCCGTGGCTTAGTTGTAATGGCAATTACTCTACAAACAAGGGGTTGTGGTTTGGAATCCTGATGCAAGTTTACTTCGTGTTATCGTTCGATAAAAGCGGTATGAGCCGATCACCCAATTGTGCGAAAATTGTGATGTACACGTATCACTGAGTCGGATGCCAGTCGTAAACTGCCAAACATATCCAAATATCCCATATATATATATGGCCTGGCAGATACTCGATATTGAAATATTTACGTGGTATTGTTACTAGCCTTTCTTACGAAGTTATCATGAGGCCGGCTTATAATTTGAGAGGACGATATATATATATAAATATATATGTAACTGTACGAATATCACAAATTGATTTTTGTTTTTTTAAACAAGAAAGGATCACAGACATGTTAACAATAAAAAAAATGAAACGCCTTACGTAAATGAAAAAATTCAATCTTGTTGGGGGTTTATTTCGAATTAATCGGTTTTAAGAGCTATGAGCTACTGAATATCACTCCTATACGCTTTACTTAACATAATCCGACAACTTATTTAAAATGGTTCTCTTACGTTTGTTCTAAACGTAGTTTACATTATTTCTTAATTATTACGCCAGAAATAACAATACAAATTCTAATTCAAACTATAATAATCTTACACACTAAAAAACGGCATTTGCAATACAATGCGATTTGACAAACGAGCGAGATAACACACACAGAACACAGGGTTTTTAATACTTTATGAGCAAACTGCTAGTTTAAATGTTACTTAAAGTATAGGCTTCGGTCAAATAAGGAAAACAATGAGCGCATTCAAATTGTACACAGAGGGGAAGTGCGATAACTACAGTACTAATCCGCGAATATTCTGCCAGGCCATATAAAACATAACATAAGATACGGAATTCATATAAATATTAAGTTACGTATGTAATGGCGGTTTTATTAGAGGGCATAATCACTTATAATAATCAATACTTGACGGATGACCCCGCATCCCATGGGTTACATTGCATCATCAGCTTTTGATAGTCCACTGCTGGACATAGGCCTCTCCTAATACACCATTTTCCATTGGGAGGTTCGGACCGTATCCCACCAGGCTGGTCCAATGCGGGTTGGTGGGCGGACCGACTTTTTACATGCCCATCCGACGCATGGATCATATTACTTTTCAGACAACTAGGAAACAACAATGAAAATTTGTTGTGTCCCCGCAGGATTCGAACCCACGACCTCCGGTTTCTAAAGCACACGTCCATACCACTAGGCTACGGAGGCGGTTACATTGTTTTCCGTGTATTATTTGGTTTAGGTACTTTGGTATTACAGTTTTTTAAGAAACTAATAACAAACGTCTACTACATGACAAATCACGTAGTTTAAAAACAAAACCGACATAATGTTGACCGTTGCGACAGTGATGTGGCATGCGTCAGGGATGAAGAATGAATATCAGTAGTTTCTTATGTATGTATATTAACTACAGAATAAAAATCAGACGTCGGGTTTCAACACACATTTGTTTACAAACGGATCGAAAAATGGAACGAAACATTTTATAACACAACGAGCAAAAAATAATAATAAACTCTATGCAAAACAGTTAATTCAGGGTCGAGTAGAATCATTATTACTTAACAAACGGCTATAGTTTTTACTTCTTTTGTAACTATTTACCAAAGTGGCGTGGTTACGTTTCAGTTAATAATCGTGCTTGAAAAACAGGCAACCCGTAGATGCTATATAGGCTACACTGTAGACTTTAGCCTGCATAGAGGCTAAACTCTACAGTTTAGCATGTAGGCTAAAGTCTACAGTTTAACCTATACAGCATCTGATTCAATGAAAACGTAACCCATAGCAACCAAGTGACGCCACCGAGCATTCTTTTCGATAAATTGTCATCGGGATGTCAACCACTGAGTGACAACTAATGACGTACGACGCCGACGTATTTTTATGGGTTCCTTTTTTTTCTTGGTTGAAGCGATGAGCCGAGCAGGACTCTCTCCTGGTGGTAATTGATAACTGCCCATAAGAAAAGCTGCGTAAGACGCCACACATTCACTCACCGCCCTTAGACATGGTTTATTATTTAGTAATTACGCTGGCAACGATGCGCTTCAAACTGGAATGCAGTAACGTTTACACACAACTTATATGCGACATAAATAGGTACCGCAGAGGTTTCCCTGTAACAAGGGACTTGCCTTATTGTATGTATTTCTCGTTTGATATACCTAACCGTCTCCGTGGCCTAACGGTATTGGCCCTTGCTTTATAATACGGTTTATAAATCGTTAAGGTCGTGGGTTCGAATCCCGCGGGGAAACGACTTTGTATTATCGTTGTTTTCTGGCTGGTTAGGACAACTTGGGCCGATCACCCAATTGTCTAAAAAGTAAGATGATCCATGCGCCGGGCGTTCATTCAGACGATACGCTTGTATAGGTGACGTGAGCGCGAATACAGTCACGGTCACTCCTCGCGGCCTAGCGGAGTCTCGCGGGTGACCTCATTCCGGTACAATTGACTACGTCTGTGCTCTACGTCCTTCAGCGTGCACTGTACACTACAACAGAGATGGACAAAGAATGAAATTCATGTACAATAAAACTAATGTACAGGAACAATGATGCAGTAATACGTATGGCTATTGGTTGTTTTTGGTACATGGTCAATTATATCGAGTCAAATGATACATTAAATTCATAGAAACAATGTCATATGCAGCATATCGATAGTGCCAGAAGTAATCGCATTTTTATCTTAGTACCGCCACGTTCAATATTATCGCGATTTTTGACTAATCAGAGTATCCGACGTTTTGAGGCTAATAAACTCTGACTTTAAGAGTTCGATTGAGTAAATTCCAGATTTTATATTCATAGGAGGAAGGTCGGACGGAGTTAGACGGAGGACGGAGGAGACTACTCCAGGCTGTCTTTTTACGAGGGACCGTCTGGTGTAGTGCAAATCAGTAGTGTGTAAACCCATCTGTCTTCCGGTTTAAAGGGCAACGTTTCCCGCGTATTTACTGGTTAAGTGTGACATAACATCTCAGGTTTCAGGGCTGTGACCGCCACGGTCACCAGGAGACCGTCCTGCTCGACTGATCGCTTTAACCAATAAAAAAATATTTTTCAGTTAGCGTATAGTGATTGCTAACTAAGTAAAAACTTATAAATAAGAACACGTCTAGCGTCCTATCCTATGATTTCATATATATTAAAGTAAGCCCCCTCTAGACATCACAACACCAGAGGAGTTTCAAATGTGTTGCCAGCAAACAATTCCATAAAATTGATGGCTTGGAAGCAACACAAAAGACGTTTTTTCACTATTGTCAATGTCCGCAAAAGTTTTAAGTTAAGGTTATCGAGGTTCCAGACAATAACTGGTTAGTAACTGTCTCACGCTGCAATGCTTATGCGCAGGGCTTTTCATCAATTTAACGCCTAACTCGATCGTCATCTCAATCGAACAAACAAAGTAACGAATACGATACATGAACTCTGGTAGTACATGTAGTACAATTTACTAACTACCAAATGTATGTTGTAAAATATGCTTTCAGTAACACCTCATTTGCCCCTTGAAATATGAAAGATAGCAGGACAAATTATTACAAAACAACAGTTAATCGTATACATAAATCATTCTTTTTAAAACAAAAATATTATATATTTGAAACTTATTACTAAAACGTCTCGGATCCTTCTTAACCATCTATGTTTTTGCGCACAATCAGTGACGTATTTTATTACATATACGCTAAATATAGAAAAATATTGATCCTATAACATTAAATATATATAAATTAATAATAAATATTTTCCTCCAAAATCTAACAAAATCAATGAAGTAAATTACTTTAACGGTTAAAAATAGTAACCTACAAAAGCTTAAGTTTTCTGTGTTACCAACTCTGAAATTCCGCGTATAGCTATTTCAAGAATGTCATAACGTGTCAGCTTATTCAAAGCTTATTTTAGTACAAATAGTGTTCTTTAGATTACGCGATTAAACCTTTATATGATTAGTTAAATCTATTTATCGCATTAAGTTTATAAGCGAATCTTTATTACCGGCAATGTGGATTGTGTAACGCCATATAAAATAATTACGCAGTCGACCATTGCATTGACTCTATGTAATGATTTCTTAAACATTGATGTCATAGAGATTAAGGTTAATATAACCTTTAATCCCTATCTATTTCAGTCGCCCAAGAAAACAAGGAGTTGATTTTCATAGAGCCTTATGTCAAACTTTTTTGATTCTCGTATTTGTTAAACTTAGCGTGACAATTGAATGTGAAGGCGGTCACCCATTAAGGACGCCTTTTACCACCTATGGTCACAAGACCGATTGTATACATGCTCTTTCGACGCATGCATTCGCCTAAATTTACTGTAATGATCAATAGGTATTGGCCTATCCAATGAGGAATCAAACCGAAAGTGGTAGGTTCGAATCCCGCGGGGAACAACTTTGTGTTATCGTTGTTTTCTAGTTGTTTAGGACAATTTGGGCCTATTAACCCAATTGTCTGAAAAATAAGAGGATTCATGCGACGAATGGGCATGTAAAAAGTCGAGTGGACCGAGCAACCCGCATTGGACCAGCGTGGTGGGATACGGTCCAAAATGCTCCCCAATGGAGAAGGCATGCTTTAGGGGAGGCCAATGTCAGTGGACTAACACGGGCTGATGACGATGAATGAATGGCAGTAAAATTTGTAGACTCCGTAAAATTCGAACCTCCATTCGAAAAGAGCATGTCGATACCATTAGGCTAAAAACGTAGGCAGTTGATAAACACACACTATACGCAGTACTTACTACGTGTATTAAGCTATATTTTAAAAAATACTAAAATTCCGTGTCATTATCAATACGATATGAGAGTCACAACAGCTTAAAGTACGATTAGACAAGGTTTTTATTTCACCTTCGTGTAAGCGTTTTAAATGTAACTAATTTACTTTGAATACACCGAGTGTGCTCGCCGTGATTGTCTCGTTTTGACTTACGTGTTCAACAAACGGTGCACTTGCATATGTTTAAATATTTGTAATACATTAGTCTTGTTAAGTTAGGAGACATTTCAGTATCGTTTAACGTCTAATATATAGACACTGAATGACTATTAGGTATTTTGTAACAGACGCATATTATTCTGTATATTGGCGGAAATGCGTCAGAATACAACAAATCTACTTCAAAAATTTTAATATGAATACGATCAAATTAAGCAATTCAAAGATCAAAATAAGAATCCGATTTAAAATACTAAGGAGGCTATATTTATATATATACACACATATATACATATATATATATATATATATCATTCGATGGCAGGCATACAAAATGCACTCACAAAATCGTCGTAGGCGTCCTTGACTGCGGTTAGGGCCAGCACTCCGATGAGGGGTATTGCAGTGGTGATCGGAGTCAGTGAGGATATAGCCGGGATCAGCTGCAGCACGAGAAGGCACAGGAAGTAGAAGTTCGCCAGCCGTTGGAACTGCTCCAGAAGGTTGAGCGGCAGGAACGTTATTATCGAATACTTTGAGGTCTTGATGTAGTTGTTCTGCGAAAGAAAATAATCAATTACAATGTTACATTGTCGTAGGCCGAGATTACATAGGTGTATTTAATATTTACTTTAAGGAAAACTTAGTGCCAACTCGAACTTTTTGCTAATAGTTGGTACGTATGATATTTATGGAGATCGAGAGTTTGAGATTGCCTTTGCTCACAAAGCAGCAATAAACACTTCTCAGCTTAAGGGTCTCGACTCTAGTATAATAACTGGGGAAGACATCTTATGTATATGATGTAGAATAAAATGTCGCGCCCAGTAGTTACTATGTACCATATTATTGATGTCAAGAAAATTGGTGGTTTATGTAACCCAATATCTAATAGACGCAGGCTAAGTGAAGGTATCATGGGTCAAGCGTCACGGAGCCAGATAAACAATGTTACCCATAACAAAAAAGCAGCATCGTACGTGTGGCGTTGTTATTAGTTGATTATCGTTTCGTGTTAGACGTGTTAGTTTCAATTCTTCTATAAAAACGCCATTTCGTTACTCTAATTTACATTGTTTACGTCAAGCTAGTTTTTTTTCATTGACTTTAATTAAGCACAAGTACACCAAAGGTACCCAAGAGCTTTAAACAAACTTATTGTTAATTCAATACCAAGCATGTATCCAATTCCGGTTAAGTAAGTCCTACTGTTGTGCAACATACGTATATAATAAAGGACCACAGAGCTTCTCGCCGGTTGTTCTCTAGATAGGTCCGAATTTTGATCCGATGGTAAACCTTTTACCGTGAAATGTATACCACGGAGCCTAAACTGAATAATGATTATTGACTTTGACTTTAAATATGATCAATAATTTCACAATTATATCAACTTGCATATAATCGTATTGCCTCCGTAGCATAGTGGTATGGGCGTGTGCTTTAGAAACCGGAGGTCGTGGGTTCGAATCCTGCGGGGACTCAACAAATTTTCATTGTTGTTTCCTTATCGGTTACGGTAATTTGGGCCGATCACCCAATTGTTTTGAACCGTATCCCACCACGCCGGTCCACCCACCAATCCACAGTGGACCAGCGTGGTGGGTTACGGTTCAAAACCCCCTAATGGATAGGGGTGTATTAGGGGAGGCCTATGTCCAGCAGTGGACTATCATAGGCTGATGATGTAAGATGTGTGTATGAAATATAATAACATTGTCTAATCATTTCTACACCAGCCAAGAATACTTCTGCGCCGCACGTAACCAACCATATCTCATGCCACTTCAGCGCAGTTGTATATAACTGGACACAACCGACGCCAAACACTCACACAATCCGATGGTACTGTTAACGTAAATGTACATATGTACACTTCAAAGACTTTCCGTTTTGTATTATTCGAGTGGAGTAATTACATCAAGTTATGATTTATTACAAGAGACGATTACGACATTTCTAAGTGAGTTATGTAATTTAAAAAAAAAATGTAGGCCATTTCTTTCAATATACGCGATAAATGACGTAATCATTAAGTTAAAATGATCGATCAATAAATGGAATTAGATTAACTGCAAAATTTTTAAAAATCTAATGGTTTCATCGTTATCTGACTACTATTAACGATATATATAATCCTGCAAAGTAAGAACTTCGACATAATCAGATACCGTCTCTTCTTAATTTAAACAAATTATGCAAAACTTATCAAAAGGCGGTAACAACAAATATTCACATCTTGTGCTTCGCTCGGTTATGTCTTAGTAATTTAATATACCAATCCAATATACCAATATCCAATAACAAACTTTCCTCAATACTGCTCTATAACATAGCTAAGAAATATATATTATTAATATATACACATATATAAACGAAGTGGCTGTACCGTTGCTATAAATCATAAGGCTCAGTGATTGACATATCGGAGGAAATTTTGCAATACGAACGCTTCAAGCATTAGCCACATTGTTGCTTTGGGTTACATTGTTTATATTGATGTTACGACTAGCACAAGTCGATAAGCGACTTTTCCATCAAACATACTAGTATAGTCGATCTAGCACTAGTCGGACCTTGTATATATCCCCTTAAGCGGTGCCTATATCCGCCGCAAAGCCGTAGAATTAGAATTGAATTGAATTGTTAAAACACTACTGTGTTCCTGCAAAAGGTAGCATTTGTCTATTTCTTACCAACGGACAATTTACTTTTCTCCCCAAATAATTCAATAATATTTTTTAGGTAATAAACAATTAACGGTTTTAAACAAGATGAAAAAAGTATTGTCAAAAATCTTCTCATAATATCTTATAGTTTCGATTTTGGTAATAATCGTGGATTGTAACTGTTTTATCAGCTTAAGAAAATTCACAGTTGTTTCGTTGTAAAGCACTTGATTCGTAGATAACTTATAATAACGAGCGTAAAACAAGTTTCTCAGATTATCTTTTATTTTGATTTCGGCTTAATATGGTAATGATTGTTAAACTCACTGCGTAGCGAAACTGCGCATTGTACTCCCTGTTGTTTGCTTTGATTCTTCGCTCATTGTCTGAAACAATAAAAAACACTTCAGTTACAGAAACAGTTTTAAAATAACCTCAAACGTCCTAGAATATATTGTACACTGTATATTGTAACAAATTACCATACGAGTAACGCCAGGTACATATATATGTATATTTATAAATCTTGCTGCATCTATAATACAAATCAAAAATTCGGTCAAGTAAATTTCTTTCCTATATTAATAATGAAGACTGCATATTAATGACAATTTGTCAATTTATAAACAATTCACTGGTATTTAAAAACATCATGAAATGTGATAAGACATAGATAATACGAGACCAAAGGGATCGTATTTTATCTAAATTTGCTAGGCGATGCAACAAAGTTTCACACTTGGACAAGATATTAAATATACAACCTAAAATTGGAAAAACCCCATGCGAAATTAGACTTGTAATCCTTAACTCCTCCGGTTTCTAAAGCTTAAGCTTTAGAAACCGGAGGTCGTCACTTCGAATCCTGCGGGGACAATTTGGGCCGATCACCCAATTGTCTGAAAAGTAAGATGATCCATGCCCAACGCATGTAAAAAGTCGGTCCACCGTCCAACCCGCATTGGACCAGCGTGATGGGATACGTTCCAAAAACTCCTAATGGATAGGGGACTATCACGGGCTGATGATGATGATGATGACTATTAAATATACAACCTAAAAGTGGAAAAACCCCACACGAAACTAGACTTGTTATCCTAAACGCGGCAACAAAGGAGAGTTATTATAGTAATAGTATTTTCTCAATTATAAGAATTGCAATCATTATTTTAACATAATTAAAGCGATGGCTTAAATTATCATTTACCATAAAGTCAAGTGACACGGCAGATTGTCTACGGTTGACGTCATGGGAGACATCATAAAATTGCGTTTCAGGGGTAGTAAAGATCCTATAAAGAGTTAAATGATACATTTATAGTTGTAAAAACTTGTTAACTTACTTGAATTCAAAAATATTAATTTCAATAATGTTAATCATACATCCAATAGAGCCTTTTACTAATTGTAGGAGGTGACGAAAGGACTAGTATATTTACTAATAATTTTAGGCTCTCACAACAAGTTTTACACCGCGTGGGTAAAGTTCATCAATAAAAGCTTCCCAACTTTTAGCGCTAAAAGATTTTTGACACTAGACTTTGTTAACAAAATTTTTATGTAGTATTTGGTACGATTTTTGTCGAGATTATAATCGAAAAGACAAGTTGGTCGTCAACTTTGCGAATGAGAATCGCAGTCAAAGTAATACTTTCACAATTTCCTACCAGCTCTTAAACAGAAATTTAAATACTTGTTTAAATATGGATAGTACCTCAACAGTATTAATTCAAAGAGCATGTCACATCCAATAATTTTCGCGTTTATTGTATACATTTTTACCTGTTACGTTTACGTTTAGTCGACGACACAATCGTCTGTCCGTAATAATATTACGATCAATTAATGTGTATAGTGATCACGTGAATAAAAGAAACAAAGTGCAAGACAGTTACGAAACCGCTCGATTGTTAACAAGTGTTGCATGTATTTACAGATGCATCACGCGAATCAACATAAAAAAAAAACAATCGACATCCATTCAATCATGTCATTGTGATGCAAGGCTAAAGGCAAACTAATAACGGTTTGAACAGAGAAACGATTGATAGAGCCGAGTTATTTATGTACTGCTGCTTGCGTGGAATGTATTTCATAAACAATTTGACGAGGTAATACATCTGGCTATGAAAATTACAGGATTTTCATACAAAAACAGATTAACGCATATTTTTAACAGGAAATGACTAATTAAACCGATAGCACCGTAAACATTTTGGCTTTCATAGACTATGACATTAGACTTTGCGAAAATTTCATATTTTTTTGGCTCTAGTAAACGTAATCTGCCATCTGAAAAGATTACTCAAGTCAACTAGGAGTTTAGTGATTGCGAAATCAGTAAGAAACCCCGCTTTACAATGTACGCCGACATAAAACAGTTATAGCCATGCATTAGAGGATGATTTGTGGTAACGCGCAACGTCACTGTTCATTCGCCCGTTCGAGATTGCCCGACGAGGCATTCGTGCACTTTGATCACTGCTTTGAAATATTAGACTTAATTAAAACCCTCCGGGCCTTGTCCTTGTTACTATTTTTAGAAAATAAACATCGTCAAAGGGATTCGTTAGGCAGGGATATCTTGTTTTGATAGAAAAACAATACTCGGTGTATTGTTTAATCAGGTTGCCAAGTAATACCATACTTTGAACACATTAAGTTATTTTCTAATCAATAAAATAATACAATAAAACATAGATCGCAGTTTAAAGTTACACATATATTAAATAAATAACAACACAAATAGAAATTTATTTACAAGTACCATGCTTTACCTAAACTGAAATATATTCACCCACCAACCCGCATTGGACCAGCGTGGTGGGATACGGTCCAAAAACCTCCTAATGGATAGGGGTGTATTAGGGGAGGCCTATGTCCAGCAGTGGACTATCAAAGGCTGATGATGATGATGATGATGATGAAATATATTCGTACTCTATACAAGCAACGAACGACACCAAAACACTTGACTTATTACTGTTTGGTTTGTTATGTTATTTTTTTAATATACATGTTTGAACATTGAACATTTGAACATGATTTTGTACATTGGTGGAACATCACATAGTACTGTGGCGGTCTACCGATACGAACGCTAGTTGTTGTTTTTGCATTGCCATTTGACAATTAGTGAGATCTTACTATTACACTGAATACATACAGATAAAACCAGCAGATGTTGCCAGCTTGGATAAACATTATTCTCTTTGAAGATGAAGCAAGCACAGCAACATTTGAAACTGAAGTAACCAACAAGTTTCACGAAAGTTTCGATCGCCCGCACTGCCAAGCCCGCATGGACTGGTGTCGTTTAAAAAAGAAAAATCGATAGTCCATTGAATAACAATTGCACGACATCCTTCGATTTACCTTGACAACTGAGTGAAATCGAAATGTCATACAATGATGGAAATCTCTAAGACTTATCACCACAGATCCTAAAATTTCAAAAAGCTAACATATATTTCTTGTTTACATAGCCATTAAAGGCCTGTTTTTTTCCACAAAGACGTAGAATGTGAACTAAGTTCTGGTTGAAGGACTCCGAACTCATCTATCACAGTTTCCACGTTTGTGTTTTTTTACACTGCAGATGTCCTCGCCAGGTATATAGCTAACCAACTAGTCTCCCTTCGTGACCTTTCAATTTTTACTATAAAAGCGTACAAACAACCTAAGTCTTTACAAAATACTCATAAATTAAGAACGTAAAATTCTAACAAATCATGACACATTCTGTAGTATCAATATTATCTCGAGTCAATCTAATGACGTCAATTGCTCGCGTAATATGACATCAAGTTCCCAATTTAAATCAAAGCATTACGACCTAAATACAAACGATATGACGTCAACAATATGATTGCCCGAATTAGTCATTCTTTATACATATAAGAGCTTAATGCACGCATACTTCGGAATCTCGCATCAGAAGCGTAACATCCCGATCTCTTTAAACGCGTGAATCTCTTATCAGTGCGCAAACAGTTGTGATTCGCAGGTCTTAAGATGTTCTACAAATTAGATCATACCGTGAGCACTATTCACTCGGTGTATTGTGAATACAAAAATTAACACTAACCAAGGTTGATTAGCCGGCCAGAATACAGATAAAAACACCAAGTTTAGAACAAAATATCCTTACATTTTTTTCCTTAAATATATAAAAAAAATGTGAGGGTATTTTTTTTCTATATATACTAGTATATACTTGCTTTGTAAACCGTACAACTTTGTGTTATAGTTGTTTTCTCGTTGGTTAGGACAATTTGGGCCGATCACCTAATTGTCTGAAAAGTTACATGATCCATGCGTGGGATGGGCATGTAAAAAGTCGGTCCACCCGCCAACCCGCACTGAACCAGCGTGGTGGGATATGGTCCAAAAGCCCCCTAATGGGAAGGGCGTGCATTAGGGAAGACCTACGTCCAGCAGTGGACTAACACAAGCCGATGATGATCATGACCATGACTTCTTAAAACATTTTCAGGCTATGTTACTATATAAGAAAAAAAAAACATTTTTTTTTCTTTTATTTCCGAAATTTCATATTAGCTTATAAATGGGACAGAATATACAAATCATTACTATAGCAAATAAACCGCCAACGTCGGACGCCATTCGTATTCGTCGTATTTCGCCATTCGTCGTATGTTGCTAAGAGTAACTACGCTAATAAATGATTTCATACCCATAAACTATTTTTTATCGAGACGATATCTCGTACTATCAAAAAAAATAAAATGTTGAATAAATTTTCGTATTAAAGATAATTATTTGAGCTACAAATAAAGCTATTTTTAAGTAATAATATTAATTAAATATAAACGTTGTCCATACGAAATATTATAGTAATCAATATTAACTCATTATTTTTTACACATTAAACGTCCAAAACGTCATAATAATTAATTTGAATTTTGCTGCCCAATTATAAATATCTTTGTAGCAAATTTTTATGTAGAGCGAGGTAGAGTAGCTAATTTTTAATAACAAAAATTCGCCAACGCAAATAATTATCGCTGTTTCGCCTGTTGGTTTCACAAAATATCTTACTACTGTGTTATTAAGACCTATAAAGGAATAATTAGTAACACAAAACACGTTATAGACGCAATAAGCTAATTAGTAGCGCGTTGATAAATTGTCAATTATAACTGAATGTACTAGTCGGAAGTGCCCATATAGCAATTACAGAAACTTACTTACCTAAACCTGTTAAATTAGCCAAAATATACTTCATCATCATCTTCATCATCATAAGCCTGTGATAGTCCACAGTTGGACATAGGCCTCCCCTAATACACCCCTACCCATTACAGGATTTTGAACGTATCCACTGCGCTGATCCAATGCGGGTTGGGCATGTAAAAAGCTCATGGATCATCTTACTTTACAGACAATTGGGTAATCGGCCTAAATTGCCCTAAACAACTAGGAAACATCAAAGAAAATTTTATGAATTCCCGCAGGATTCAAACCCAAGTCCACCGGTTTCTAAAGCACACGCCATTACCACTAGGCTACGGAGGCAGTCATATCCTTAGAATAGATATAAACAAGGTAACCGGCATAAAAGTCGCGTCGCACAATCACCATTCTCATTAATCAACTAGCAGTTGTCCGCGAAGTGATATATAAAAAAAAATCCTAAAGAAACTAACTAGTCTAAGTAACTGCCAGTTACATCAGCTACCTTCTAGTGAAAGCCGCATCTAAATCCGACCAGCCATTCCAGAGAGAGAGGGACAAAAGAAAATTTTAAATGTTGTTTGGTTACATGTATCGGTTATTATTTGCAATGTAATCAATAAAATAATTAAAACAAACTGACACATTATTTTTTTATATGTATAGATTGTCAATCATTCAGCGATGCACACCATACGTTAGACACCACTTCGCTCCTATGGGTCACTTAGTTTACATACAATACAACTAACTACACATTCAATAATAGTTTTTTATTGCCTATGCAGGCAGACGAACAGTCGGGCCACCACAATACTAGTGGTAACACCAACGCGCTGTCTACCGTTAGAATAAGGCGTTGAGTCTCGTTTACCCAATAAATGGATACGGTGCCCTTCAAACCGGATCACAGCAGTGTTTTCACGCTAGTGCTTTGCGGCAGTAATAGGCACCGCGGTGGTACCAACTCAGACGGTCCCCTGCAAAAAGGGGACCTACCACCAGTAAAATGCTAAAACCTTTTAAATCAATTGTTTTAAATAATTTTTGAATGTACGTTTATAATAAAAAAAAAACTTCTCGTTGTCGCTTCATATATATTGTGACATATGAAACAAAGCAGCGTCACAAATCACATTCAACTAATAAAGATAGAAAATATATACAATACCAATGATTCTTTATCACGCGGTATCGTAAAACTTTGACGGGGATATCTGACGTCGTATGATCTAAATGGCACATGTCTAAAAGTTAACCAGAGCGATATACGATAACCGTGATAGTAAATTATAAAACCTAACAATCCAATATCTTTTATATTATCCAGACGAATAAATTACAGTGATATAAGATTAGAGCTTTAAATTATAAATGTTAAACAAAAAAATAATAGAGATACCATTTCAGCTCCTCATTATATTAAATACTAGCTATTGTGCGCGACTTCGTTCGCCTAGGCCCTTGCATTCCCCTTTGGGGGTGATGATTTCGTAAAACCCTATCTCTAATTGGCAAAAGATAAACAAAAACATTCATACTAAATTTCAAGTCAATCGGCTTTATAGCTTGAGAGATATCGTGATCAGCGGGTTAAAAAATGGCTAGTTCAAGTAATGTTATATCATCATACTTACATCATCAGCCTGTGATAGTCCACTGTTAGACATCGGCCTCCCCTAATACACCCCTATCCATTAGAAGGTTTTAGGACCATATCCCACCACGCTGGTCGAATGCTGGTTGGTGGGTGTACCGACTTTTTACATGCCTTTTTGCATACACGTAATATTATCGAAAGCAAACTGAAACATTACAAAATGTCTCAATAATAACTGCAAATACAATCGACGTAGCGCGTTAGCAAACCTACAGCTAATAAAGCCAATGAAAATATGGAAATAGTATCCGCAATGTACAATGCACATGCAACGAAATTGAACCATAGCAGTATTATTGTTGAAATGTCAACAAGATATCAATTACCGAACGACAATCAACAAAACGCAACACCGCACGTACTCTGCCACTTCATTGTTCATGTAACATACATTGTTTAAACAATAGAATTTGTTTAGCACAGGCACAGTGAGAGACAAGCAAATAAATAAAAATGAGATAATTTTTATGTGCATCATTTCGGATAACATTGTGCGAAAATTACTTGGCTTGGATATGATAATGGGGTACAATATTTTCGTAAGTATTATTACCACACATATGTGATGAACACATATATATGTTGCATATGTTAATTATAATACAGAGAGCATAAATAATCGTCGCCCATAAGTCGGTTTTACTAGTAGATCTATAAGAAGTTCATCAATTATCAAGCTAATCTCGAAATGTTTCGATTAGGAACGGTATCTTGTAAAAAGCATAAAAATCGTACCAGAGTTAAACAAACTGACATGAAAATTTGTGAACAGTATACTTATAAGAGCACATTATGTTCTATAAGGCTGCAGTTGTTTTCATATTACAAGCGTTGTTAATACGATAGATATTCAGAGCTTAAGTTGTTATTTAAGTAACTTAGAGCTACAAATCATATGTTTAGATGAATCATGTTTCGTACACAATAATATATGTGCGTTTAAGACCTTAACTAACATATCTCGACGTCTAATTCATTCGTTGAATCCTGGACCTTTGGGTAAACTTAACCACCGGATAAAAGAACGCCATGTGTTGGTTTGTTTACAAATATTCCACATTAATAATCGTGGCGTGGGATACACACAAGTAGCCGTTTGTATATTACGACTAGTTATATTTAGAGTCAAATTTAAATAGCCAACAGTGATCGCGGCTAGTGTACATCGGACACAGCGTAATTTATATTTCGAGGAGAAAATTCAAAAGGTGTATCATTAGGGTTGCATCGACATAGTTTATTGTATTTATACTCTTTCGCATATACGGGATACGGTCCAAAAATCCTAATGGAGCAGTGTGCTATCATGACGATGATACTCTTTCGTATCGTTATATCATTTTTCAGGGCGACACAAGACTTCATTGACATAGGATACGCATTGTATAATATGTAATTAGCTAAAATACACGAAAATAAACATTACATTTTGTATGAGTTAATATAAATAGTAATAAATATAATATAAATAGCCATGACTTCAGTGTTCACGAAAGCTATTTTAAAACACTTCTGTGTTCCGGTTTCAAGGTCACCGTAGCTATTGTAATTATTAAGTAAGCAAGAAGAAACATTGATACAATGAGCGGCTTTATGGCATTTGTCGTCGCTGCAATGTTTTCATAAAAAAAATACAGAAAAATTGTGACGTCATCGATTTATCTGATCAAGTCCATACTATCACAACCTACATATTCTACGCAAACGGCAACCCTAGCCCGATGACGAAAACAGGGAAGCGTATTCGTGCTAACAAGTCCGGTTGCTGCGCTACTAAATATAACGCCGACGTGCGAAATTTATTAATACAATAATCGCCACAAATTCGGCTGTCCTTGGGGCACATTTGTATTTCACTCTTGTGTGAAACAGTCGAGTTTTGTTATTGTACTTTACGTTTCACGAAGTCACGTTACGTTGAAAAAATTGTATAGCAATAGTTGTACAACTCATAACACAACCGTTCACGTAGTGTTTTGTGAAACGTATTCATTAAGATAGGAATGTACCTACAATATTAAGCATGTGGTATACATATAAACCTTCCTCTTTAATCACTCTATCTATTAAAGAAAAACGCGTCGAAATCTGTTGCGTAGTTTGAAAGATTTAAGTGATATAGGGACAGAGAAAGCGACTTTATTTTATACCATATAGTGATTCGACGAATTTGTTCGTATTAAGCGCCTGGATTTACCACAAATTAACCTAATGTCAACGAGGATATTAGTGACGTAAACAAAGGTACCTTTGTTAATTGGTTCTACTCAAACACGGGCGATAAACCTACGCTTAGGAAGCGTATTAGAACTTAGTACTAGAATAAGGCACTATTGCGTAGTCTCTGTCATATCTTATTGTTGTGTCGTAACACACTAGACGGGGTGATTCTACGTATCGATTATCAAAGGCGCACTTTCCCGTTAAAGAGGGCAACAAATATTGACGCTACACGAGACTTAATGAGGCGAGGCCACCTCAAGATAGCCCTAATGAGTTCCCTTATACGTGTTCTTATGTAAGCTATAGGTTGGAATTGTCAGAAAGAGGTTTTTTCATACGAATTTCTATGCCTTTTGTCTACATATATACCTACATATATACAGTCTAAACGTGTAGTTTAGACTATAAAGACAGCAGTTTACATAACAAACAATGTTGTACATCCGTGAAGAGCGGATCTCTACGGATGTACAAAACAAATACGTTCAAAAACATAGGAGATGAATTAATCGATCAGCGGGACACTCGCATCGAGAATCCCGTGGTAACATCGTCTTGGACAATCGATAGCACACGCGGTTTTTATACGAAGCGCCGCCGCCCAGGCCGTTGACCGGATTGGGGGCGCGTGTCCGACCTTGCTTCACGACGCTCACAGCACCATACTCCTGGCATCGGGAGAGCATACAGTGTACGTTGAGCGACACAAATGCGCGCACTTCATTTGAGAGCTAGTTAGTAACATTGCTTACACAACTACTTTCCTAGTATTGGGGAGTATACAGCGTACACAGAACGAGGCAATTCACAGTGCTGAATGTGTACAACGCACGCATGAGAATCAGCTGTGCATTGTACACGGGCGTAAAGTGGGGCGTTGTGATGTATACGGACCGCACGACACGAAGGTGCGGAAGCGGTGGTTGTGGCGGGGGCGGGGGCGCGGCGCGGGCTGCTCCCGGCGCACCAGCTTGCCGATGAGGCCGAGCAGCGAGCGGCGCAGCGGGCGCGCCGGCGGCACCCGGGCCCCGCCGCCCTCGCCGAGCGACTCCAGCTCCACGGCGTCTAGTGCGCCATGCCGCGCCCCGCACAGCGCGCGGCCGCGCTCCGCCACCGTGCAACACGCGCGCACCGGCCCGACGCGGGACCGTGACTCGCGGGTGCGCGCGACTCTAGCACTACACACTCGCGGACAGTACGCAGGCGCGTGCCGCGACCGCCGTGCTCGACGGACCCCGCGCGTCTGACGGCGCCGTGTTTACTGTCACGGTTGACAGAGCGTCGTGTTGAAGAGTTGGTGAAAAAAAAAGTAAACAGTTTTCGACCAGCACCTCTCTAGAGTATTTGCCGTCATTCAGGCGTTACCGAGAATAATTGTATTTTAGTGGATATGTTTACAATTAAGTCCACTTACTCTAACATTGAATCGTGATATCAAGAGCTGATTAGCAAAAATAGTCACCTGCCTTCGACAAATATTCAGGAATTAACTAAACATTGTATGACAATGAATGTGTTCATTGTCAACTTAAAGTTTCAAGTCTACGTTATTATAGTCACGCGGCGTTCATAAAAAACCCTCTGCGGACACAAATATGAAGCAGAATTTACTCATCTATTTAGATTATATAAAGTCAAAGACATTGCAAATTGCAGGGCTTTTAATGATACTAATATTTTTAATATAATTAAATTATTTTCAAAACTTCGATACATGTATCATGTGTGACTTTTGAGTTTTTTAAAACTACGAAAAACATTGCTTGTTTTCAAACAGCAACAATAAAATTAGTTATGCACTACATAACTATAGATACACTAAAGATTACAACTTGTAATTCTTCCAGCGCAACAACTCATTCACTCTATAATCCGTGCCTAAAATAATTTTATTATCTCAAAACACGCTAAGCAAATCATTTTACACTGCAAAGAGACCACCAGGAAAATGGCTAAAACAATAGATTGGAAATACCGCAATCGAAATGGAAAGTGCAAAGAGAATTCAATTCGACGAGCGGAAAATTCAAGGTCGAAGCGAATGCGTTTTAAACATCAATGAATATAATATTACAGGTTTTATATTAAATCATATTAATCGAAACATATATTCTCTCGTGAAGCAAATAATACCGTGTTCGGGTTAGAAGGACGTCATAGCCAGTGACATTAATGGACAACTGAGATGTAACATTGTACCGCCTTACGCTACATTTAGCCTAAGTATTAGTTAAACTTTCCACTTCTTACAGCTTCAAATTAATATTAAATTAAAAATATAACGTAATCACGTTATCTTTTTCTAATTTATCCTGTTTTTTTTATTATTGCATTTTTTTATGTATTCAACATACTTAAAATGAAGAAGTAAAGTGAGGCGTTCATTCATCGTTACTCATGCGTCCGCGGTTTTCCTGCGGTATATGGAAAACAAAACAAAAAATCATAAAAATCTTGCAAATACGTATTACGAATGCTAGCATGCGCATTTACATTATATCGCGGGCTTTGATGTACTATTTGAGATATATAATACCATGTAAGTCCAACGACATTTTTTTAAACTTATTGTTTTGTATGGTATAATACACACTAAATATTTATACATGATAAAATATTAAAGGTTAAGAAACATACATCTATATATATATACCCTCGTACAAATTTACAATTTTATAATATTAGTAAACTATTAATTAATGCGAATCATGATAACAGTAAACGTCCCATCTAGAGATACGCGATGTATTGAGCCTTTTAATCCAATGGATGCTTCAAAGATAAAGAGAACAATCTATGCATGTTACCAGAACAGATAAATATATTTAATAAAGGTAATCAGGCGATAATAAATCGTTAATAAACATCAATAAACAATGTAGCCAATAGCAACGAAGTAACATTTTTGTCGCTTAGTCATTGACATGTTGGTGACTATTCGTCAAGAAGAACGCTAGACTACTATGACGTCACACCGTTGCTATAGACTTTATTAGTATTTCTATCGATTCCCCTTTTATTAGCCTTAGGTATCATCATCAACCTGTGATAGTCCACTGCTGGACATAGCACACCCCTATCCAATCCATTAGGGGGTTTTGAATCGTATCACACCACGCTGATATAATGCGGGTTTGTGGGTGGACCGCCTTTTTACATGCCCATCCGACCGGGTCATCTTACTTTTCAGACAACTGGGTGATCGGCCCAAATTGCCCTAACCAACTAGGAAACGGCAATGAAAATTTGTCGAGTCCCCGCAGGATTCGAACCCACGAGGCCCGGTTTCTAAAGCACACGCCCAAACGCAGTACCATTAGGCTACGGCGGCAGTCTAGTTACGACGACTGGCAAATTCAAATTCACAGATCTTTACTCAACTTAGGCTCTGTCCAGCTCCTTTGAGGGTCAATCTACCACTGGTTCGAAAGTTATGTTCCACTGTCTAAAAAACCTAGAGACTCTGCGATCGTAATCCCTTTAATATTTTCTTCAATATGGTAAGAATCTTTAAATAAAACGCCATGTCTGATAGGTATAATATTTAGTATATCATGCCTGATAGCTATACATCAGGTTATAAGTAAGATATGATCAAGGTTGTGGCAGTAAGAAGCAAACAAATCCGTTTTCCGCTTGTACGGGGACCGCAATAGTACGTGAGAGGTAGCGAAGCGTCTCGATCTACGTTTTAACGATCAGCACTTCTCACTTACCGTCAGGTGAATCCACTATATCCAACACTATAAATTTAAAATATTTACCACTCCTTATTTGTTCACATTGCGTAATGTTATGAATGAGAAAGTATAACAAATCAGCTCAGCTATAAACTTAGATCGACGATAAAATATTTTAAATTTTAAGTCATAGGAAACAACAATAACACAAAGAAAAAAACATCAGAAATTAACAATACGGAATTTCAACCAAAACACACATAGAATAGTTTAGTAATTAACACAAGACATACACACAGCCATAGAGTAATTTGCATATATTTTTTTAATATAGCCGGTAATAAACAATGTCGATTTTCTGCAAAGAGACAAAGAAAATGTCCAGAGTCGCCTACGTTGGGGGATCTGCGATTGGAGTGCCACTCAATGTAATTGTTTTTACTCAATAAATCTCTTATCAAAGACCTTGGAATTAAAACGCGATGCCGTCATTGGAGTGGCCGGAAGATAATTCTTAATCAAGCCCTACTTTTCCGAGGGTAATGAATGTTTCATTGAAACAATCGTGTTTTAATGGGTTAGTAAACCATGAAGCTCAAATAAACTACCTTAATAGACAAGCGTTGTATAATTTTCTGTGTTTATTTCGACATATAATCTATAGAAATATACAAAACAACTGAGTACCACAGGGCCCAAATTTTGTGCGTCTTTACACGGACTTCATGCTTTTGAACACAATTCGCTTCTTAGTCAGCTATCATGATATTCAAATAATTTTTAAAGAATTATTATAATCAGGCACGCGTGCTTAGCCGAAATAAAAAATTAAAAGTGATAGAAAAAATTTAATTGTAATAAAATATTTATAAAAAAATCACTTTACAAATATACTCAGATAAGTAATGGAGACAGAGTGTTAAAACTATGCGACACTTGTTTAACGCATTAGGTAGTTATCTCCTCGATGGTAATAAATACAGGTTAATTACTTTCTCAATACGACTGTACGTTGCATACGCTGGCCTTAGTTTTATATGTATCTAAATTATCATAATATTTAATTTAAAATATCAATAATAAATAGTTGAAGTTTTGTCTTTTTCTTTAAAAACCTACAGTTACTATCGCCAAAAGACCTACAAACCGCATACCAAACAAAAATCATCTAAATCGGCCGATATAAGCGAGAACATATAAAGAAATATTTTCAAAAAACAATATAACGTATACGACGAAACTGTAATATCAAATAACAGCATAAACCATTCCGAAATGAACACAACTACAACAACGGTAGCACCGTAACTCATACAGATAAGAAACACCCTCTTGGGGTATCACGCACCGAAAGCGGGCACGTCCAAGCGAAAGCGTCGACCCATTTTAAAATTAAAACGTTCAACAATTACGATAACCAAATCACTTCACGAGTTACACAGAGGCGACCTTAAACGGAATGTGAACAACCTGGATGTGGGCCGTGCACGTAAGTTTGTTATAGTTCAACAAACTCGACGTGCAGGTAACTTTCAAAGCGTAAGTGAGTTACGTAGTCGATTGTTATAAAATTACGAGCTAAAGATAAGAACAGGTTAAGATATATATAGTGCGCTTAAGAAAGGAACCTCCTTGGTGTCAAAATTTGATCTAAATCAAGTCAAACGGTTTTAAGCTTTTAACTTTTAAATAAACGAAATTAGGATGTTCATTTCGTGAAACCTTACAAGCTTGCCATTGGGGAGGATGGCCTCATATAGTTTAGCCAAATTTGTCTTGGAACAAACTTATACAAAGTTACACACAGCGACGAAACGCGCGGTATAGATGAAGAGAGAAATTATTTCCTGCATGACAACTCCGATCTCTCTGAATACGATGACACTCGAATACTCGATGTATCGGTATTAAATGAGTAACATTTTCATATCTATTAAAAATGGAACTTTATTGTAAAGTGCCAAAATTAAGGAATGAAGCTTTTAGAGAGAGACGACACACACACGAACTGTTCCGAAAAATTACAAAGAAAAATCTTTTCTCATTCATCTATACGTATGGTGTTATAACACGGCTGATATTTT